>JAZDUA010000019.1:1757500-2412500 GCA_038098605.1 Gryllus longicercus | reverse complement strand
ACTCGCACACACACGCACACACACACACACACTGGACGTCGTCCTAGCAAATACCGGGAACTCCCCAACCTTCTCCCGAAATGGCGTTAGCTCCATAGTCGATTTGACATTCGTGAGCGAGTGCATTGCTCGGGTCTAACCTGGGTTCTGAGCGACCAATACACGCATAGTGACCATCATGCTATTCTCATTGAGATGGGTAAACCTGAGAAACGTCGGACACTGCACCAGCCCAGTCGCAAGTGGAGCACGAAAAAACTGGACACGGAGGCCCTCGTCGCCATGATGGAAGATGTGACCATATCTGAAGGACCACCGGAAGAGCAGGCAGAGGAACTCATGACGCATGTTGTCAATGCATGCGATGCCTCTATCCCGAGGTGCTCACCAAGCGACCGCCGTCCACCGGTTTACTGGTGGAACGAAGAAATTGCTCAACTGCGCAGGAAGTGCATCAAGAGCAGACGTCTGTGCCAAAGAGCAAGGAGCCGGCCCGACTCTGAGAGGTTGCGGGAACAACACCGGAATGATCGGAACGCCTTGAAAAAGGCCATCAAAGCGAGCAAACGTCTCTGCTGGCGTGAGCTGTGTCGAGTTGACGAGGACCCATGGGGCAGGCCGTACAAAATCGTTATGACCAAGCTGAATGGCGCGGTCAACATGTCCCCGACCTGTCCAAACCTACTGCAGAAAATCGTGGCCACTCTCTTCCCGATCCAGACGGAGACGAACCACGCAGCCCCGATACATCGACCCACGGACGTGCCCACAGTCAGCCCAGATGAACTTCGGAATGCTTGCCGCCGGATCCGGGACACTAAAGCTCCGGGTCCGGACGGAATACCAAATGCGGCTCTGAAGGTTGCCATCGAAGCTCGCCCAGACCTCTTCTTGGGCGTTCTAGACAGATGTCTGAGGGAAGGTTCCTTCCCGCGCTGCTGGAAACGACAACGGCTAGTGCTCTTGCCTAAGGGCAAGAAACCACTATGCGATCCGTCATCTTACCGCCCGATTTGCCTGTTGGACACAGCAGGTAAAATCCTGGAGCGAATTGTTTGCAGCAGACTTGAGATCTTCGTCGAAAGCAACAGCGGCCTTTCCGATAATCAGTTCGGTTTCCGAAAGGCGCGCTCAACAGTGGAGGCAATTGGTAAAGTGGTGAGCATTGCTAGAGAGGCCATATCAGGAGCACGCTGGAGTAGGGGGCACTAAGAAGTACTGCGCCGTCGTGACCTTGGATATTAAAAACGCCTTCAACTCAGCGAGGTGGAGCTGCATTCTAAATGCCCTTCATCTCCTGGAAGTCCCTGTGTACATCAGGACAATCATCAGCGACTACTTCAAAGATCGAGTCCTGTTGTACTACACAGATGACGGTCCGAGGAGCTATGACGTGACGGGTGGTGTTCCACAGGGGTCGGTTCTGGGTCCCTTACTTTGGAACATCATGTACGATGCGGTACTGAGATTGGAGTTACCACATGGCGCGAAGACCATTGGCTTCGCTGACGACGTGGCGCTCGTCGTAGTGGACAAGCACCTGGAGGACGTTACCCTCGTGGCCAACAGCTCCATCGCGATAATTCGCCGGTGGCTGTCTTTGGTCGGGCTGATCCTGGCCGATCACAAAACTGAGGCAGTGCTGATTACCAGCAGGAAGACACGGGAGACCATCACCCTCAGAGTGGGGAGACACGAGATCCAGTCCGGGCCACATCTGCGGTACCTTCGGCGTATGGATCGACGCGCGTCTCCATTTCGACGAACATCTTCGACTCGTTAGCCAGAAAGCGGATGGTGTGATCTCTGCCCTGTCGCGCATTATGCCGAACACCGGTGGCCCCAGGCAAAGCAGGCGGAAGCTCCTCGCGACCGTGGTTAGCTCGACCCTGCTGTATGCAGCGCCCATTTGGGCCAGCACCCTGGCAACAGCAGCATACGCCAGGACCACCATATCCGTCTACCGTCGGAGTGCTCTGAGAGTGGTCTGTGCGTACCGCACGGTGTCATATGACGCCGTATGCGTAGTAGCAGGAATGACGCCTATAGAGATTCTGGTGGACGAGCGCCGACGGATCTACTATCAGGGTAGACACGGCTCGCGAATAGAAGCCCTCGCTGCGCTGGAAGAAGAAAAGATGGAAACGATGAGACAGTGGCAAAACCGCTGGGACGCAACGCTGAACGGCAGGTGGACCCACCGTCTTATCCCACGGATCAGCGAGTGGGCGTCGAGGGTTCACGGAGAAGTGGACTTCTTCGTGACTCAGTTGCTGACGGGGCATGGATGCTTTAGAGCGTACCTGCACCGATTTAAGCTAGATGACGACCCGACGTGTCCAGCTTGCCCAGGACAGGAGGAGGTTGTAGAGCACGTGATGTACAACTGCCCGCGATTCTCAGGAGAAAGAGACCAGCTGCAGGAAATCCTGCAACAGCGCCTGACACCGGAGAATACCATCCCATTGATGATGTCCACGGAAGACAGATGGGCCGCAATTGCGACGTACGCTGCCCGAGTCATGCGACGCCTCAGAACTGAAGAGCGTGCGAGAAGTGAAAGCCAATAAAGGCGTAAAGGAGGAGGGCTAGAATAGCCCCACCACCCCACCTAACGAAGTAATGCCTGACGGCGGTTCCGTAGGTGGGGCGAAGGAGGACGTAGAGTTTTAGTGGGTATTATCCACGGATGAGTCCTACACGAATCGGCCCGGATATGCGAGTCTGGGTCGATAGTGCGTAAATGCATTTCCCCCGACGTTAAAAAAACACATACACACACCCACCCACCCATACATACATACACACACATACATACACACCCACCCACCCATACATACATACACACACATACATACACACCCACCCACCCACCCATACATACATACACACACATACATACACACCCACCCACCCATACATACATACATACATACATACACACACACATACATACACACCCACCCACCCATACATACATACACACACATACATACACACCCACCCACCCATACATACATACATACACACACATACATACACACCCACCCACCCATACATACATACATACATACATACACACACATACATACACACCCACCCACCCATACATACATACATACATACATACACACACATACATACACACCCACCCACCCATACATACATACATACACACACATACACACCCACCCACCCATACATACATACACACACACATACATACACACCCACCCACCCATACATACATACACACACACATACATACACACCCACCCACCCATACATACATACACACACACATACATACACACCCACCCACCCATACATACATACACACACACATACATACACACCCACCCACCCATACATACATACACACACACATACATACACACCCACCCACCCATACATACATACACACACACATACATACACACCCACCCACCCATACATACATACACACACACACATACATACACACCCACCCACCCACCCATACATACACACACACACATACATACACACCCACCCACCCACCCATACACACCCACCCACCCACCCATACATACACACACACATACATACACACCCACCCACCCACCCATACATACACACACACATACATACACACCCCACCCACCCACCCATACATACACACACATACATACACACCCACCCACCCATACATACACACACATACATACACACCCACCCACCCACCCATACACACACATACATACACACCCACCCACCCACCCATACACACACATACATACACACCCACCCACCCACCCATACATACACACACATACATACACACCCACCCACCCACCCATACATACATACACACACATACATACACACCCACCCACCCACCCATACATAAATACACACATACATACACACACATACATACACACCCACCCACCCACCCATACATACATACACACACATACATACACACCCACCCACCCATACATACATACACACACATACATACACACCCACCCACCCACCCATACATACACACACATACATACACACCCACCCACCCACCCATACATACATACACACACATACATACACACCCACCCATACATACACACACACACATACACACCCACCCACCCATACATACACACACACATACACACCCACCCACCCATACATACACACACACATACACACCCACCCACCCATACATACATACACACACACACATACACACCCACCCACCCATACATACATACACACACATACATACACACCCACCCACCCACCCATACATACATACACACACATACATACACACCCACCCACCCATACATACATACACACACACATACACACCCACCCACCCATACATACACACACACATACACACCCACCCACCCATACATACACACACACATACACACCCACCCACCCATACATACACACACACATACACACCCACCCACCCATACATACACACACACACATACACACCCACCCACCCATACATACACACACACATACACACACACACACCCATACATACACACACACACATACACACCCACCCACCCATACATACACACACATACACACCCACCCACCCATACATACACACACATACACACCCACCCACCCATACATACACACACATACACACCCACCCACCCATACATACACACACATACACACCCACCCATACATACACACACATACATACATACACACCCATACATACACACACATACACACCCATACATACACACACATACACACCCACCCATACATACACACACATACACACCCACCCATACATACACACACATACACACCCACCCATACATACACACACATACACACCCACCCATACATACACACACATACACACCCACCCATACATACACACACATACACACCCACCCATACATACACACAAACACACATACACACCCACCCATACATACACACAAACACACATACACACCCACCCATACATACACACAAACACACATACACACCCACCCATACATACACACAAACACACATACACACCCACCCATACATACACACAAACACACATACACATTTGAGAGAGATAATACACGTCTCGACAGACCAGTCGGGAGCTTAGTGATTACCCCGGTTGGGGCGATGACCCCTTTGCAATGAAGACCCAACATTCTTGGGTGGTCAACGTTCATGTAATTTACACAACTATTTGAGAGAGATCAGAAAATGTGCAGCGAAATCCAGCTCGACAACAGAAGAAAAAAACTATGGAATGGGTTGTCACGTCTTGATAAACCATGTATGAAGAGAGTGCTCCTATTGCTTCCAAACTAAATCTCAGATATTATGTTCAATACTTCTTCTGGTACTTCTATTTGTAAGGCAACTATAAAACCGTGAACGATGGAGTCTGTGACAAGAATTTTCCATGTCAAAAAGCAAGGATGGTTTCACTTGGGACTCTCACTTGGATCCAAACCACCCTAATTTCTATAATCTCTAAATAATCATATCATTTCATAATATCCCTGAGACAGAAATAGCAAATGAGAAGAAAGGTGCTCAAAAATATAAGAAAGATGAAGGGAAATAGAAATATTAGGACAGAAAGGGAGAGGAGAAGAAGATATAAGAAGGACAAATACGTTGAGAATAAATAGGCGATGGTGAAGAAGGGAATATTAAGAGTTAAAAGACACGAAAGAGAATGAGAATATGAAAAGGAGAATAAAGGGAAGATAAAAAGGAAATAGAGAAGGGGTGTGTGAAGAAAGAAGAAAGGCAGAAGAAACAGAGGTGAAAGAGGAGGGGAATGGAGAAGGAGAAGAAGGATGGGAAAGAGAAGAAAGAGAAGGGGAGCGGAATTGGATAGACAAGGAGAGAAAAAATGGATGATGTTGGGAAAAGGAAAGATGAGGTGAGAGATAGGTGAAAGACTTCGCAAATTTGGTGGTAAAACGGTTAGCGTGACGGGCGAAACAGGGTTTTTAAGGACAAAAATGTCCATAATACGCGTTCCTTCGGAGGAGAAGTAAAGCTGGCTATCTCGTGTTGTAGATTTACAGCTCGTAAATATCTTGTTGCCTAAAAGAAGCCCATGTGCCAAATTCAAATTCGCCTGTTTCTAGCTCGAGTAATAACTTCTTTCCCCGCTAGATAGTGAAATGAGCGTCGCAAAATTTGCTTAGTCAGACGGAAGAGCGGGCCTGATGGTACGAGCCTCACCACGTAAAATAAGGCGACAACTAACTAACTAAAACGGAGACAGAGGAGAAGGAGGAGGAGAGGTAGAGGATGAGGGGAAGGAGAAGAAAGAGTAAGAGCTAGAGGAGGAGGAGAGGTAGAGGATGAGGGGAAGGAGAAGAAAGAGGAAGAGCTAGAGGAGGAGGAGAGGTAGAGGATGAGGGGAAGGAGAAGAAAGCGTAAGAGTTAGAAGAGGAGGAGAGGTAGAGGATGAGGGGAAGGAGAAGAACGAGTAAGAGTTGGAGGAGGAGGAGAGGTAGAGGATGAGGGGAAGGAGAAGAAAGCGTAAGAGATAGAAGAGGAGCAGAGGTAGAGTATGAGGGGAATGAGAAGAAAGAGTAAGAGCTAGAGGAGGAGGAGAAGTAGAGGATGAGGGGAAGGAGAAGAAAGAGTAAGAGCTAGAGGAGGAGGAGAGGTAGAGGATGAGGGGAAGGAGAAGAAAGCGTAAGAGTTAGAGGAGGAGGAGAGGTAGAGGATGAGGGGAAGGAGAAGAAAGCGTAAGAGTTAGAGGATGATGGGGAAATAGCGTTGTTGGTGATGAACACCAAGCGCAGGAGAGCGGCGGCGTGCGCCACTGGTGCGTCCAGGAGGCATGCAGGGAAGGGGGCGTGGCCACTAGCGAGGTCCGCGTCGGAATGCAATATCCGTTGAGCCAACGAAGCGGCTCGCCTTTCCGCTCTGCCACCCGTCCGCCCTGTCGCCTTTCCGTCCACCCGCCGTCCATAAAGAGCCACTCAGTAGAGAAGTGTCAGTTCTTCAGAACAAATCCCCACAATATTGTTTCCTTTTATTGATACGGAAAGATCGCCACTAAGTAAAGAGAATTCTCTGACAGTTATAATACGGATTCATTCATTTACGAAGTCAAATTTTTCTCGCAGACGCTTAGAGATGATGATGATGGTACACTGCACAGTTGCTATTGCAAAGTATTTCGAGTCATCTAGCGATAAAGAAAATGTGCACTATAAAATACTTTTAAAAAGTGTTTCCAGTACATTGCGAAGCTAAAATAAAGTTGCAAGATTCATTCCGGAATTACAAATATGCAATAATTCACATGTTACTTCCCGAGAGACTTTCACATAAAAACTCTAAATCTGAATTTTATTCGATTTCGTAACTAAAGACCCTGGTATTCAATCCTGCATATATTTCTTATGGAAAATTCATCCTTAATCGTCCACCTGCATCCCGCGGTTAGTTTTCCTTCACCCTTCCTTCCCAACTACTTCCCTGTTAATTTAGTTTTGTTTGAAAGCTTAGACCGACTACATTCCGTTTCGAGATGGATATATTATAATCGATCAATTAATCAATATGATTATAAGACTATGGGAAATGTAGAAATCAATCCTGATACTAAGGAGGATAAACAAAAGGATGGAGTCCTTTCGGAAGGCATGAAAACGGCTTAGGAAAAGCTGACCGCTGGATGCACTGGGTATAAAGCCTATTCATCTCTCGGTAATGAGGAGTAAGCGATGACGTACGAAGTAGATCGTACCTTGCGTCTCAAAGAGAGACACATTGTGGCGCCATCACGTAGGGGAAAACTGCCACACTGGCCTACTGGTGCATTAGCCTCCCAATATGTTGGACGATTGCATAGCCAGATAAACGGCATTAACACGATTTTGACAACTGAATACAAAGAAGCCTAGACCATATCGGGAATTTAAAGAATTAGCGAAAAGTTAGCAACTAAGCAAAACATTTTCAATTTTTCAAAAAACGTTCCGCACCCTGTCAGACAGGTAGCTGCGCTGTCTTATATATGTGGGCGAAGTTTTGGAGGCGCTGGTAATGCAGGGCCGGGGTGGGCTGGGCGGGGTGGGGCGGTGCAGGGTGGAGGGGGGAGGAGCGGGGTGGACCGGGGACGGAGTGGGGAGGGGTGGAGTGGGGAGGGGCGTGGCCTGTGCCGGGCCGTCGAGTGGGCTGTATGCTTTGCTCTCGAGCCAAGGCAGCCCTCGACAGCTCTTCTGGCGCTAAGGCACAAGGCAAGGCCTGGGCTGGCCTGGCCTGGCGACGCGACGGCACGGTAATAGCCCACGTTCTTTTATATGTGTCACAACTTTAAAAGCGATGTATTAAAAGTGAGCAAGGTCCGTATTTCTCCTCAAAGAAGGGAGTTAAATTAATTCACTTTTCATGTTATAATTGAATTCTATTTATTCCTACAGTTGGTCAACGATTGAATTCATTCAAGATTCTCAAACGCTTTTCCATCAATTTTAGTAGTCTTTCTACTCTCCTGATTTACTCTATCTATTTTTCTCTATTTAAAAAATCTACTGTTATAGTTGGATTTTATACAATAAAAGACCGAATAAAATTCAATTACGTCTTATATTACTTGCTTTGGCCAAACACAACTGCCCTTTACGAGGTGATTTAATATTCGTAAGCGCCTCACGATCTGCTGAAAGCCTTCCGGATATATCACAATGACATAGGAGATAAAATCGAGTCTATTAGAAATTGTAACCAAGCAGATAACCATAAGATAAGCCGTATGTGCTCTGTGAGTTTCCTATTAATTTGTAGTTAGATATAATTGTGACATTAGAATTTACGTTAAATATTAAGTCGGAATATTCATATTATGTATAATACTGAACTACATATATTCGTTCATTAACAAATGTATATTAAAAAACCATACGGAGAGATACAATTAGATTGTTGACAAGTATTCTTTATAGTGAATATAAAATATTAAGAGTGTTCATTTCTCATGAACTCCGTTGCCACTGCTAGTTTCCTTTCTAAAAGTTGTGGAAACCACAATCTACAATTATTTTTTAATTTTATTTTTGAATGAATCCCACTATGTTTAGAACAATTTATTGTACATCATTTTATCCATCTTTGACATGCGCTAGCGAATCCCTTTAATGCTTGTTCTCTTCCTTTTCTGACACAAGAAATGAATACTTTGATCTGTTTTTTCTCTCTTTTCTTAGACGCGTAACAATGAATACATCTCATCTTCGTCGATAACTGTGATATCTTCGTCAATGTCCACACAAGCCACAGCATTTAACTCTCCATGTTTTGCTTCCATTGCATTTAATTATTAGTGCTGAATCTTCTACCCTGTCACAAACGGGGCATATCACATATCCGTTTTACTTAATATTTACTTCTGTGCTTAGAAGCCTCCAAAACTTTCCAACTTTTTTCCACAAGCTGTGTAATTAAACAAAATCAGTTTCGCCTTTATTAGACCAATATATCTAATGCATTGAATAAGCAAAACGTCAGTGCATAGAAACTAATGGAATTGTTTAGTGATTAGACCGATACACAAAGTTATATAATTATTCGTGTCCAGGAGAAAATTCTTAATGAATGGCAAATGAAATGTATAGATGTGACAGATTTAAAATCAAGCTACTACATAAAACATTCCAGAAATCATGATTTTTCTGATACCAATGATTGCTACTTCTAGAATTTATTTAAGTTGGTGAAACTTTATATCCCTTTTAGTTTCCCTTCCCTTGATCCTTTTTTTTTTAAATTCATAGTCAATTTAATAAGTCATTCACACCCAATGGTATTATTTTTACGGTAAATTTGCACGTGATATCTGACGAGGTTATTTCCTGGTACCTTCTTATTTGATTATTCTACCTAATTTTTATTCAATATTTATATTTGCAATTAACTCGACAATTGCCCGTACGATGTATCAAGAGTGCCCCGTCATACTTAAGTTATTGATGAGTCAGATACACTATCTTTACAGAGGCTCGGTTATGAACATTTACGTAGGCTATTTAGCTTTGCTTCTCACGTGGGATTGGGAATTTTCTTTACTACTACCAGGGAGTAACAATACTTACTTCAAGTTAAAAAAACAACAACATTGTAATCTGCATTCTGCTGTGAACACAAACATCATATATGTACCTACATAGCATTTTATAATTACAACTCAAACAATGTTGCAATAAAACCCATATTATTGTTATTTACTATTCTTTTCCTGAATTCGTCCCCTTGCAGGATCGGCCCTTAACCTTCCTTAAATCTTAATTTAGAAATAATTAATTTCATCCAAAACATGATCATCATACGTTTATAGAATACACGCAACCACAAAAACATTGTTCCCTTTTTACTCGTAGTAACTTTCCTTTGGCATTCCTCAGCACTCTTGAACGTCATTCCTCGTACACTTAAAGTTACATTCTACTTGAAATCCAGTTGAGACTAAGGCATTTTCTCCTCTCACACACGCAATTATAGTTTTCTGTCCACTTATACTTTTTCTACTATTGACTTGTTTACCTAACACTACCGAATCATGAACACGTCTCTGCCATCCGAACGCTACATCGTCATAACATCTGCTTCCTCACCTCACCGCGTCGGAATATCGCCTGCCCTGTTACTTTGTCTAACGCGCTCTTCTGTCGTCTTCCCGGTGCGAGATAGTGCCCAAGAGCGTTCCTCCCTCGTCCCAGTGCGCAGGCTATGCTTATATTCTAAATTTTCTAAATTTTGACTGGTGAATGTCATTCTTGCGCTTAATTAATTAATTAATTTTAAGCATTTATGTTTCAATTATTTGAGCGCTTATTTATTAATTATTTAAGCGATTATTTATTATTATGCATTTATTTATTATTATTTATTATTATTTATCATATTTATTATTTATTAATATTGATTATTTTTGATTATTTATTTACTGTTATTTATTTATTATCTGCTTATCGATTACTAATTACTTTTGTAATTTAATTCACTCACGCAAGTTGCTCACGTGCCTTTTCACACTTTTATTTACCTCCACATTCCCTATTTTGCTCTATATTATGTCGCCATTCCCTTGTATTTTCATTAGTTATTACTCGAACAATTGCTTCTCCTCTTATCCCTATTGTTCCTGTTGTTGTGTTTATATATGTTATCCGAACTTGTCGTCCCTTTGCACACACTCTGTGATAAATAATCACAGTAACATCACAAACTGTCGATTTCATTATAATTCTCCTCAAATAAGAACTATTTGCAAATTGAATACACTCAAGTCTACATTTTAAAACGTTTCCGTATGTTTTACCATCATATATGTTTTATGTATATTTTTTGCGTCAACTTTTTACGCTGATTCCTGGAATTTTCTTTTCATTATATGTTTGTTGAGTCAGAGGGTGTTTATTTGTACATTCATGCGTTCAACGCAACCACGAAAACATTGTGAGCTAAAAAAGTAATAAATGTCGGCACTCATCGCTTAACGCACAAAACATCAAATTGAATTGATCCCAGTTATCAGTTTCACACCCTTTTTGCTTGCATTTCTATCTCGCAATGAATGATTAATGAACGATTGGCAATGAAAAACGCGATGATATTTTGTTGCTTTTGAAAACATTCATATAAAATTTCTTTTAAAATTCGAACCAATCGTTTCATTTTTAGGAATTATTGTTTATGAACACAAGAGAAATTAGTAAATTAAAACAATCATTGGATAGAATATCTTTTGCGCAATGCATATTATTCCAACTGTAACAGCTGGAGAATATTGCTGTTATCAATATTTGCTAGTATTTCTTATATATTGTATTCAAAATCTACAAAATGGATTTGTTGCCGATATTTCAGAAATATAGTCTTAGTTTTGAATAATATTCAATAATTTTAACACATTATCTCTCGATTTAGACCGATTGAAAGTATTCTGTCGAGTACATTGAAGAAAATCCTCATTTCGTTTTAACAGGGAACTTGTTTCTATTTCTTTCTTTTTTCATATTAGTCTTTTAGATGTAGGAATCATCTTCATGTACTTCAATTTACCAATTTCGTAATCAATGAAAAATGATACTTTGAACAGAATCTGTTATTTTTCTCAATAAATGAAATGTTTTGGGCGTTGACACATTGGGAAATTCGTACATTCTCTTGAAGACTTGATGAAATTTTCTAATAGTTATCGACATCTTGTATCTTCACCAAAACGAATTTCTCATTTCGCCACCATCTCACTATAAATTGGAACACGTTACACTCATTTTCCGTAATATTTTTCATTTTCGTAATATCCAAACATATGTTACACACTGCCTCCATTTCAAATATTGATGAACCAATATTAACATTCATTAAAGAAATAACACACACACTGTCAGATATCAATCATTTCCACTGCAAAGAAAACTTTTCAATCAATCGATATGAGATTATAATCATTCCAAAACACTGGTAATTTGAAAGCAATACATTTTTACACTGAAGTACATTTTTAAAAGCGCAAGGCACTCTAAGCTGAGTTATTATTATAGTGAGTGCATCGACAGAATATTTGAAAATATCAAGCATATTGTGTTTATTTTTTCTAGTTTACAAGACTTACTTTTACTTACTACCTACATCATTCCGGTTAATGGAAAATCACACATGTAAAATATTATGTCACTGAATATATGAGAGTTTTACAATATTTTTAGATATGCAGATATAACAATTAAACATACATTTTCGTATGTTCTCTTTGTAGATTAAAATATTGCAGGCACTACTTTTTTAGAGCAATGGGAATCACATGCATTTCATTGTTTTAAATCGATATGGGTTTAATACAAATATAAAATCTCATTTGTCGAAAGAAACGATAATATTTTCACAAGTGTATAATGAGGTCGTATTGATTGTGAGTAGCATGATCAAGTTCAAAGATTCCAAACACGCAAATTCCCTCTTTCTCTTTTTCTACGTCTCTCTCACCCTAGAGACGTCTATCCCTCTGTCACTCTCTTCTCCCTCTCTGTCTCTCTCTCTCTCTCCCCCTCTCTCCCTCCCCCCCTCTGTCTCTCTCTATGTTTGCAGGCTTAATGATAGGAGTTCGCGAGCAGGATGCGCCGTAGACCCGAGAAACGCCGCTCATTAACTGTGTTCAATTTACACAGCCATAATATACAGAGCTATTTGCCCCCCGCAAACACCGTAAAACAGACGTACGCGCGCAGAGCCGCGATGGAAAGTGGTGCAAATTCAACAGCGTAAAAATGAAATAAGAAACGGAGTGGTAACAGCAGTTAACAGCAGCAAACAGAGAGATAACTGGAGCAATTACAGTATGTGTGTCAGTTTAGCGTCTTCACATCTTATACCATACTATTTTCTTGTAAGATTGGGACTAATGGGAGACTACAACAATCTAAAGTTTTCAATCCCTCACCGTGACACCTTCGTTAATATTCTGCAAATGACATGGAATATTCGTGACCTTGAGAGAAATATAGGTATACATAAGAGCGTTCTGGTATTTGCGTTTGTTGAAGTGACAAATCGTTCATGTAAGTTTCATCTTACCAACGCTCACCGCGATTTGTGTGACAAGAGTTTTGGGTACACCGAACATTTTGTTTCCTTGCGAATATTCCTCCGCAGGTTTATTTTAAATTAATCAAGCGCCTGCGTCATTGTAAGTAAACGTCAGAAGACAGAACTTTCCCAAAAACCTTTATTTGATTTTAAAATATTAATATTATGTATTATTAATATTATAATTAATATTATTAAATACAACAAATCAAGAGATTTGCTATTTCTGATTTTCCCCTTTTTGATTTGAAACATCGGGACTTTCCTATACATTTTTTGTGTCAAATATATATCTATTTATCTATCTATCCATCTATCTAAATATCCTCTTTTCATATGAAAATCTGATGATATTTGATAGGTTAATTTTTTATTTACATATTTCGCAGTGCTAAGAACTGTCCTCTATGTCCAAGTACAATGGAACGCGAGTGTGAATTCACTAATGTACACTATTTTTACTCAGATCCATGAGATAAACGTTGTAATAATTAATTTTAGAGGCCGAGTATAAAAAGAAACTTCTTTACTTTTTTCATTTATAGTTTTCTTCAATCTAATTATGATATCGCTTACGTTGTTTTACTTAATTGTTTCTTCAAAAGCAATCTAATTGTACCTGTTACATTTTACAATTGCATGACCCGAAATACAATATTCATTATTCATCGAGTTCCAAATTTTTGGAATGATTAAGTTTTTGTCCATAGAAAGCCACCTATAGGGAAATTAAATACTGAATATAGAGATTTGCCAGAGCGAATTTAGTATATCCCTTTTATTCTACTGCTATCCCCCTCCAACCGCTGTGGTTGCCATTTTCAACAATTCATGTTAAATGGTAGTCTGAGTTATATCAGAAACAAAACAGCCGTAAGAAAAACCTCAGAGTGTTTTTCACATGGTTTAATTCAGTTTTTTGGTTGCCTATTGTATTGCTGATGTCTCTGCAGTAGATTCATCCTCATCGGCTTTGGTAAATCCTAATCGATACTTGCCGGAAATAACATGATGAAAATAGAACATTTTCTATTTCATATTTTTTATATTTAACTCCGTGTTAATGAGCTTTTATAAAATGTACGTTTTATAGATTTTTTATTAAAACAATTTACAGAAAATAACTCTCGTATGCAACAGGCATTAAACGATTCGCATATTCGCAACATTTAGAGCACCTATAGGCTATTATACATCTCGACATCTAAAGTAATGCAATAGAAAATAATTTTAAAAAAATTTCCAAAGGTAGCAATTTCTATTTTAAAAAATTAGTTGAATATTCTTAAAAGAAATATTAATACTCGTACATTAACGATCTTAACATTTCCAAACAAAAATGATCACGCACTATGTTATAAATGTATAAAATTCTACAATAAAACTAATTGGTTAACACTTCCAAAAACTTACATTGCTTTCCAGAAATATCAAGTAGCCACGTGTCTTACCTAGAAAGAAAAAATAAATATTAACGTTCTTTATGTAAAATTTCTTTTGACATTATTAATAATACAAGAAAACTATGTGGATTTATTTATATTAATTTCAACAAAACTAATGATTATTATTTTTTAACAAATAGATTATGACTAAGCATCACTCCTAAACAAGAGCGGTGCATACAGTAAATGAAACATATTACATATTTGAACATTTTATAAGAAGTAAAAAAGTTAAATCTATATTGTATATAAGTCAAATGAATAAATTGTTGTTGGAATTTTCATGAAATTATATATAGGATTAGATCAATTATTTAAAACAGGCAATAATAGTATTCAAAATGTTTTGTCTGACTTTATGTAATTGTTTTATTTCAAATGTACTATTTATGATTTATATATTTTTAATAATTAATAGCTACTTTTTTGACAAATACTTAACACATTTTTATATGGTTCAAAACGTCAAACATTTAAAATTCTGATATGATTTTTAATACAAGTTTTAAGATTAGAATAAATATATTTTTTCAGAACGCAACCGCGCGCAACATTTTTGAACGAGCAGAGGCGTTGGGAGCGGTGGGACGTGATGGGCACGGGCTAAGGGCTTTGAGTCCACATCCGCTGCGAATCAAGCAGTCGGAGCTCAGCGCACAAATGGGGGGTGCGAAGCGATTTCATCGATTTGCCACTCAAACACGAGGACAAATTATCGCCATAAAGTGTAGTATTTACGAAAATCGTCGAGCCCATCCCACCTGGATCATTCGAGTAGTGGGCACGTCTGACTTTCAAGAAATCAATTTCAAGGTGGTGGACAGACGTTTGAATTAATGTTGGAAAACTCTAGTTGTTGAAGTGTAATTTTCAAACGCGGCGAATGTGTCTCTGAGCACCCATGACGTAGTATGTAGACGTAGGTGGAGATGGGGAAAGAAAGGTTTCGTACACAAAGGCAACGCCCTAAGTTCATTGACCTAAAATTAATCCTTGACACTTGGTAAATAAATTCTGTGAAAATATAGTGAAATTCGTGAAGAGATTCCATTAAGAACACTATTACTAAGAATTCTCTAGTGATATTTCACGATGTGATTCTTACGTGAACGCTTATATGAGTTGTATTCTGATAATGACTTTCGTAATATTTTGTATTTGGTAGTACGACAGTCAAAATAGCGTTACTTCTTCAACTTCGCTAATTGTCTGCATATTAGCTACAAGGCAGGTTTTATAAGAACAAAACACTTTAGCACAAGTAGTGAATAATCTGTAGGCTGTTGAACGAATATGTTGGGCTTACGTATGAAATACGGGTAATGTAAAGACGTATCTGAACTTACGGGATACACCTCCATCAATATTTACAAATGGCATGAAGAAGAAATTGAACGGCAGATACGAACCAGGGCTGTGCCTGCAATCCTGTAGACTTCAATGATGATTATTAGGTCAAGAAACTCAATTCTTTATTTTACTTATTTAGCGTCAAAAATGGTTAACAATTGTTTTGGCGTACTATGGGAAGTACGTCTTTTACATTAGACAGAAATATTAGTGCGTGCACGCCTTGGGTAAAAAAGGTAAAATAAATGAACCGCTTATCCCGAAGTCGAAGTCACAGCTGTGAAAAATCCTCAAGAAATGTTACGCACGTACGCGGTGGCCCGTACCAATTTTCATACCAATAAGGATAATACCAATATGGTAAAAATCGTGGTAAAAGGACGCTTTTTTATGTATTATTTTCAATTAATGATTGTCATCTTCTTTGAATTGAGTTAAATTTAATGTGCTTAAATTTGAGTTGCCTGCCAATGCAAGTTCGGTCATCAGAGAACAACTAGTAAATAGAAACTACGAACCCGATAATAAATTGGGAAATTGAAGAAAAACTGTACACTGTAGTTAAGAACTAATTATATATGTATTTATCTAACATTTCAATAATTTTCTGCAAGTAAGTGTTCAATTATTTTCAATTTTTAAGGTATGGCAACATCATAAGTATTTTTAACATTTTGTCCTTGCTGTTCACAGGGAAAGGTGTCTCAGAGCAAGGCACTGCAATGCCTCTGACTGGGAGGTCCTAGGTTTCGAGTCCCGACGGTGGAAATATTTTCGAAACTACATAAATATGTCGAATTAAGTTTGGAGGAGAATTCTAGTCGAGCTGCTCTGATCGGTAGTTTTTCGTGGTTTCTCTGATAAATACTAGGTGAATGCCGAGAAAAGAGCCTAACAATCGGGCCACGAACCGCCCGCGATCTTTCCTTCCTCTTCCTTGTCCTACCCTCATCTCTTACTTACACGCACTTCCACTTACACAGTTGTCGGGATCCCCTACACCACCACACTTGGCGGGAGAGCAGTCGGAAGAATTGATCTTTTTCCGGTTTGGGGCGATACTCCGCTGATGCGAGGAACCTGGTTGGTAAAGCAAGAGGATGTGTAGAACTGAGCCATCCCTCGGTGAAACATTACGCCATAAAACGCGTATTATAACGCGCCGCGATAAAGCTACAACGTGTCGAGATAAACCACTTATGGTATTAATGGTATATGCTTTTTGATGCCCCAAGAATTACTAATAATCAATTCTTGCGGTACCTTCTGTGGGACTCGTATATCAATATCCTTTATTTGAAGAAATAGTTCATTTGAATGTTACTCCGATTGACCAACTGCTATCTACATAAATAGCTTCTAAGATAAGAGTGCTATCTGTTTCCTAGCAGACATGAGTGTAAGCGAACGCCGAAGTTTCCATAAAGCGATTAGGCATGGCGACATTTACACCTTTTTACTAAAAAATCGATAAGAGTTCAAAAATGAAACTGTTACTTGGAATTTAGAAAGGTTCTAATAATAAAGGTGTTAAGCGATGAAACAGATACTCTTTACCTAAAAATTATAAGTGATAAAAAACTACGCTTTGTCCTTCGTTGATCCTTGACTCCTCCATTGTAATGTAACCGTAAATGTCAACAAATGTGTGTTTGCCTTCTTTCATCCATTCACTAGTTTACAATAAATTCAGAAAGTATGTGCATTCACTTTTATCTTATGCACACAACTCTCCAACAACTATCAGTACATTATTTTTATGTATTGCGAAATCAATCGAATTAAATTAGAGCTTTAGACCATTGGCGTGTGAAATAAACTCTTACTTAACTCTTGATCATTTATGTGTAACTATCCTGCTAGTAACACAAGCTGATACTAAACAATAAATGCATTGAATAGTTACGGAATTAATCTCTTACATAGCTATTCCTGCATTGGCAATATTCCTCGAATACTTCTCGTAATTATTCACGTGCTCAAACAACAAACTCTCGATTGTGAATAATGTGGCACTTCGTGATTGTTGGGTGGAGAAGGCAAAGGTTTTAGGATTGAGATATGAATTTTGAGTGATAAGTTTAATGATGTACACGAGCAAGCATTTATGTATACGAGTGGTAGTCAAATATTAATATGTACCATTTTGTTGTCGCGAGTTTTGCCAACAATCATAGTAAAGAACACAAAGGACATCAGACCAAAAGTAGAACATAAAAAACATTAAAACATTTGAAAAGGGTGATAAAGTTTACGTGATAAAATTGTAGCTCAATTAAATTGATAATTTCTTGATATAACTTATCGAGTTTTATTACACGAGATATAACACGAGCTTTTACATAACACAATATTAAATTAGACAAATCAAAAGTCGATATTTGCAAGAGATATTTGCAAGTGTGATTGCAGTTCCGCTTCGCCCTACTACGCATTATATGTATAACAGCTAACTATTTGTTACAAGTTAGTCTGAAACTATCAACTCTCCCCACCAACCACTCGCCCCACGTCCGTGTCTCTCTCTCTGCTCTTCGTCCCCCCCCCCTCGCATCGAGCCCTCTGGCAGTCGCCGCCGCCAGCGCCTCTGCTGGTGCATTTCTGCTTTCGGTGGGGGGGGGGGGCATTTCGCTCAATTGAAGCCGACCGCGCTCGCGCAGTTACATCACAGTCGCGGAGAACGCGCCTGCCATCGCTCGCAATTGGACGAATTTATCTTCCTAAACGTGACCGGCCGGCGTTTAATCTGGAATTGAAGTATGCGTGTAGCTGCCGTTGCTTCAACGGCGACCGAGCCCGATCGCTTACGGTTGTTGGTTCCTACAAAATGAGAGGGAGAAAGAGAAAGAGAGAGAAAGAGGGAGGGAGAGAGAAAGACAGACAGAGGGAGGAGGGAGAGAACGAGGCAAAAAGAGGGGGGAGGGAAAGAGGCAGAGAGAGAGGGGAGGAGGAATGGAGAGAGAACGAGACAGTCAGAGAGGGGGGAGGGAGAGGGAAAGAGACAGAAAGAGGAAGGGGGAGGGAGAGGGAAAGAGACAGAAAGAGGAAGGGGGAGGGAGAGGGAAAGAGAGACAGAGGAAGGGGGAGGGAGAGAGAAAGAGAGACAGAGAGAGGTAGAGAGAACGTGACGGACAGAGAGAGAAAGAGAGAGAGTGTGACCGGATGCAGGACAAGTATGGAAATGTATTGCGTAGTGAGTTTGGAAGGAAAAATCAATAAGCGGTCGAACAGCGTATGCTACAATATTGCCAGATGTGATGGAAATGAAAGGGGCGTGTTTATTCACACCACAGCTTGGACTGCACTTTGGTAACAACTTCATCACCGATCGGGGTAAATGAAATCGGATGGTGTCAATGCCAATAAAGCTATAGAGTTTTGTAAAACTCAGGTGAACTGAGGTAATTTTGCTGTAGGAGAATTTTCACAATCTACTTCAGATTTGAGAATACCGGGAATAAGTGTCCGGAGCAATGAATATATAAATTATGTTGACAATAAATAATGCAGGACAATAAATAACGCTTGTATGTTCTTTAAAATTTTAATTTATCATAAGTAGTTAATGAGCTGTATTATCATAAATGCAAATTAAACTTTGGTAATTAGATACACATGCGTACTGAAAATTGTAATATAACCAAACATAACTACACTCGTTACAGTATCCACGTCTAAAACAATTATATAAATGTCACCAACAAAAACTTCCCCTAACAGACTAACATTTTAAAGTTTTCACATTTTGAACAGATGGTATTACAACATTTTTTCATATCAAAATTAAGTATCTATATGACCAATATAACATTAGTAAAATAAAATAAAAAAATTCTGGTTATTTCCAATAATTCTAGTTTTTAGATATATATTACAACCACAACATAAATTAAAGCCTTAGAACATGAATTCATTCCCAATTGAAGTTCTCAACTATTTTTAAAAATATGCACCACTGAATAATGTTCAAGTAATTGTTATTTTATTTTAGTAATTCTTTTAAAAGTTTTCTGATACGATCTTTCCTTGTTTTCGATTTAAATATGTGTTTGAACATGATAAAATACATAGAAACCATACAGTCGAACTAATTTCAAATCGCTTGAATATACAGCTAACTTAAACGCTATTTTGTTTCCATACTCACAGGAGAGTTCACAATAAATGTTACAAACTTAGAAGACATTAGAAGTGTCAATGATGATCATTCTTTGCCAATGAACATGTAGTCGTAAATCTAATATAACGTTATAGTAAGAAACTACCCTCGTGAAATGATTGGTAAAGCGCCCCTGATTGATTGGCAACTCTTCATGCGTGAGTAATGGGCGGATAGACGAAGTCTCAGGCGACGGCCTGCCTAATGACAATATAATATTTTCTTCTTCACTTCCCGGTTTAGGCTACTGCCTGATCCACCCTCACATCGTATCTCTATTTCCTTGGTGTTTCTACATCACTTCTTCTTTCTGATGTGTAACACAAAGCTGCCTTTGGACGTCTATTATCATCAACTCTCTGTACATGCGCTAGCCATCTTCGCATATAGCCTTGCTTTCTAGTATTAAATGCAGTCACTTGTAGCTCTTTCCTTTTTACATAATTTTTTATTCGATCTTACCTTGTACATCCTGTTTTTCACAATGACACTTTTTTTCTGTTTTTACTTTCTTCTGAAAGGGACAGCCATTACCTTTCATGCAAGCGTAGTAACGATGATGCACGCGTCCATCGTTAGGCGGGATGTCCACTTGTGTAACTTTCAAACATGTAATTTCAGTATACGAGATTTCTCCAGAAGATGTTCATTAGAAAATGTTCATTTTTGACTTCTCTGTATGCCCTAGAAACTTGTTTCATTTATTTTCATCCTGTATTTTCCCCTTTCAAATAGGAGTAGATGCGTTTAATGCCCTCTGCGTTTAATACCAGATGTTTTATTGTATGCTCTTTTAAAATCGGCTTTGATGGTATAGCGATTATCATGCCGGGCTACTGATAGCAAGTTTGCGGTTTCAAACTCGGTCGAAGTCGGGGAATGTTTGAGGTGTAAAAAATGAACGGTATGCGTCCGGCCACTTGTCGGTATATCAAACAGATCGCAGGAAAGGTGGTTGGTCGACGATGACACAATTAAATCCTCTTGAAATTTAACACTAATCAGAGTTTCAATTTGTATTACCGAATAAAATTGCGGATATTGTGTCTTGACCTACGCTATCTGATATTCAAATCAAATGTGAAAATTGGCGCACTAGTGCCTCTAGGGAAAACAATGGCAAACTACCTTGCTCAGGATAAGTCTCACACGAAGGCGATAGGGGCTTCTGGAGACTAGCCTATGCACTAAACAGTGTATGGCAGTAAAAGAAGAAGATAACCTCTCAAAAAAACATTGCCTTTGTTACAATTTCTATAGACGCTTAAAATGTAGGTAATTAATATGTAGGCAATTTCATCCTCTTTCATTTTACATCTGGTTAAATTTACGAAAAATTGAAACTTTTTAAGTTATATTGAGATAAATTGGAATAATCACCGTGTATCACGGTTTTCGTTTTATCGCCCAATTCTATGGCAATCTTGCAGCTAAACCGTTGATTGGAAGACCATTGGTTCATGTCATTCAATGAGGCAATTTTAACTTGTATTATTTCATATACAGTCATTATTTACTGAAAGGACAGCTTTTGAGTTATTTAAAAAAATAAAAAAGTTATTTTTACATATTGTTCCTTAAAAACATTTTTGCAAATATAATATTCGTGTTTTAGAAACTCAAAAAAATAACATATAAAAATAATGAAAAATACACCAGAACGTTTTGCTATTTGACCTTTTTTAGAACTATTTCAGTGAACTAGCTGAGGGCGGGGGCTAGTTGGTGAGCTAGTTGGAGAATACCCCGCAACTCGACGCCTAAGTGGGCGCCGGATCTCAACATCCAGCAGAGGAAGAATATTGCCACCTCCCAGAATAAAACATTAATTACTCTAATGGGGCTAAACGCTACTAGCATAAAGGTTTTGAGATGAGTTATCGTTGGCATTTCTAATGAAATAATTGGTAGGTCGAATTCATCCGCTGTCTGGAAGAGAATTTTAGCGGCCAGCTGCACTGATCCGTTGTTTTCCGTGATTTCTCAAATCAACACCAGGAGAATCCCTGACCAGTACCCTAACCACAGGGCCACGGAACACGCGCGATCTTTCCTTCCCCTTCCTTGTCCTATCCTCATCCCATACATATACACTTACACTTACATATACTGACATTACACTAGCGCATATGTCGGAAGCGCAGTCGGGAGCTTAGAGCTTGTCCCGACCCGTTCAATACCCAATTGATGGAAGGTTCCTAATGGGAAAGAAACGCGGATGCGGGCGTGTTCGTCGGCGCCGGATCCCATCATTCCGAGGGGAATGATTACCACCACCTCCCTCGACAAAACATGCAGTACACTTACGGGACTAATAACCATAACAGTTGACACGCTTGTAAATACGAAGTAATCAATCAATCAATCCGATCACCTTATTCTCTCCTAGGGAGCGCTGCAGCCGCGCCTCATGTACGCACCTTGAGGGACCCGAGCCACCGCCCTTGGCTCAGGCGCCGCTCTACACCGCGCCGTGCCGCGCCGCACCACACCGCGACGCGCCGCACCGCGCCGCATCGCCCCGCATGGCGTCGCGTCGCACGCTTTTAACCTCAAAAGGCTGCGCGCGGCGCCGACTAACGCAATCTGCCCGCGCGGCGAAGGCGCCGCGAGGGACGACGACGGTGAGTGAGGGGGGGCGGAGAGGCGACGAGGGCGGAGACGTGACGCCGACGCCGCGCACGTCCAAGACGAAGAAGAAGAAGAAGAAGGTCGAACGTCAAAGCGCTTTCACGACAACCGCGGCCGGGCCACACGTGATGGACGCGCTGACAGCGGAGGTCGTAAATAGACAAAAGTTGCAATAAATCGTCTACTGGAGAATCTCAGACTCAAATTTGATGAGGCAAAGGATCCTGAATTATTTTGCAGACATTCGCTTGTCTTTAAGGCTAAATGCACCGAAAAATACTTGTAGGAAAATTCAATAGATCGCAGCACTATCACAGGCGAATTTACTTCATAGATAACGTCTGAACCAATGGTCCGATTTTCGATCTGTAAACGGCATTTGACGCCTTTTTAATATAGAATTGACGCTACGATGCCCTTTTCCCAAAAATTTAGCAAAAATTCGAATTTGAAATTAGTTCTCGAACTTCCGAGAAAAAATTCAAAAATGTGGGCTTATAGCGCGATGGCGACATGCTTGCTGAATCCAACGCCGTGACAATCACGCAAATCGAACAAATAGGAACGTCGTAAAGTGAAATTTACGAAAACACCTCGCCCCCACTTCCCCTTCTGCGCCATTGCGTCACCCGCCCGTTTGTTGTTGGCCCTCTGTCAGCGCGGCGGCGCGGCCAGGCCCGACGGAGGAGGCGAGACGTGCGGGACACGCAAGCCACACACTCGGTTTATGCGTTCGTCACTTTGCATCTCAATCTATTTTTCCACGGATATCAAACTAGAGATTTTAGACTATCTTTTTCACATATTTCTGTCTTCCTTCGAATACCATCTTAAAATTGTTTGAGGCATTACTCAAAATATCGATTCCGAATTGGAACTATTTTTTTTAAAAAAGGAACTAATTGTGTATATATCAGAATTATTTCATCTCCTCACATCTTATTTTAGATATATTTTACTTCTAAAGTCTTCTGTTATCACACAACCTTGCTCTAAGATCTTCCGTTGTCGAATACCGAAAAAATGAGCGGAGCACGAGCTCTTTTATCCTACAACTCGATTTTTGATCTCAAAACGACGTTTACCTGCTTTAAAGGGTTCATTTGGTGAATCTCTAAATAATATACAATATAATAACAAATTCATTTATTATTTACAAAAGTACATGTATACAAAAAATACCCCCACCTCCCGAAAAATAATCGGCTGGATCCGCTCCTGCTGTGACACTTCTCCTAACTCCGTAAGCGGAAGGCAATAACATAGACCCACGTAAGTCATCGGAAGCGACCGCAGATCCAGCACACTTCTGGCGTCTCCCACGGTAACGATTCAGGGAGAGACGCGAAACGATGATAGGGAGACGAAATTTCATGCCGCGAGGTACAATTACTGGTAACATTGGGGAAAGTTTTATCTCGTTAACTAAAAGTAAATTATAATTTTGACTTTCTTGGTACTTTTTAAGCATGTAGCCGCAGTTATCTACAGTGTAATTATTATTATAATAATAATTATTATTATTTCTATTTACATTTATTCAAAAGTACCGAAAGGGTAGACCTGTGAGATCGGAGTCGGTAGGACAGACATGCAATACTTTCACAATCTCTGTTGTACAGATTAACAGGCAGATACAAGAGAGAGAACACAAAACTTTTGTGACTGACCAACGAAATTCTAAAAGTTTGTACATCTTATGTTTGTAACATGATAAAAGTAAATTATGAAAAATGAGTGGTTGTCTCTGCGACTTACTGCACTGACGTCTTCTGCAGTTTTCGAATTTTGTTTTTGATGGATCACTCACCGTCTCTTGTTTTCCATTTTCCAAGTCATGAGATTAGAAGGCAACAATCTCCTTTTCGTTTTTCGAGATGACGGCAGAGATTTTTTTGTTGGTGGTTTTGTAAGCGATTCTGATGCAAAAGCAAAGTTGGAATTCTGATTTTCGTAGTTATTATTGGAGGATCTAAAATATTATTGAAAAAAATGTTTACAAACACTCAATTTATTAGCCATTTTGTACATGAATTATAATGGAGTATACTCCTCTATAAATCGAAGTTTTTAGTACCTGAGATAGTACAATATAAAAGTCACTTTCACACTTTGCGATCTCAACAAATTACTTCTGACGTTGAAAACCTGAAAAGTGTTCCCACTAGTGTAACGATTTTTGACGACTTATCTTTCGCAAGTCGGCAATTTGACAATCTCTCTTGAATAGTGAGGGAAATTCAATTACATTGCACAAATAAATATGGTTCCAAAACTTTAATAAACGACATATATAAATATTACTGTCATCTGTCGTACATAAGAGGTTGAACTAAAGAATTCGCGAAGACCTACAGTGTAAGTATTCGGCATATTGACGTGTTTTGCAATTTGCCGCCTATGCGAGCAGTCGAGGAAATAGTATATCTGCTTTGACAACATTGTATGAGGTTCAATATCACTTCATCTGATATAGAATGTTTCTTGTTCTGAGAAGACATGAACTCAATGAGTGACATGTTGTTTGCTTCTTGTTCGTAACACAAGTGTATAGCGTATTCATTTTAATTTGGTTTCTGACTTTTGGTGAGACGGTATAGCTTATGTTCGTAGTGAAGGCCAAACAATACACAGTTAAGCTGGGGAAATTATAGTCTAGTTATTAAGAAATGTGACGAAGAAAATAATTCGGGCGTTCTTCATCACACGCTGCATAACAGCAATTTTCGGGTAGTAAACTATACTGAAGTGTCTTTTCGAACAGTGATATTAATTAAAAAAGGATTTGAAGCAGGCGGGGCAGCCTTGAGTACTCCCGTAAGAAAAGGCCATATTGTGAAGATAAAAAAATTCCACATTGATGGTATTGCTTATTTGTTTTCCTTATTTTCGTATGATGTTTTCATTTTTGTCTATGGATACTTGGCGTAATATATTTGGGACAGCTAGCAGTTGCAGATTAGGCGGGGGGAGGGAGGGCAGATTCCAAGAACACAGAGCGCATTCCTCAGCCTCGCAATCAAGCCAGCTCCCGACTATAAGAATGAGGTGGCTCGTGAATGAACGCAGTAGACACGTGGACGTGGAGACACGAGGAAGTGTAGAGCGGAGAAGGGCACCAAGTAAGCGAGCCAATCTGTGAACTTGGTGTGAGCATTCACCACGTT
Organism: Gryllus longicercus; assembly: GCA_038098605.1. Classification (NCBI taxonomy): domain Eukaryota; kingdom Metazoa; phylum Arthropoda; class Insecta; order Orthoptera; family Gryllidae; genus Gryllus; species Gryllus longicercus. The sequence continues at coordinate 2,386,152 of JAZDUA010000019.1, read as the reverse complement.
GTCTGTTTGCGAACCACTGTCCCAGTGCAATATCGGACTTGGAAATCCCTGGCCCCCTCCCCCACGGCCACTTTACCCGAGTCCAGGCTCGTTCGTGCCCTAGTCCTTTGCGGCAGGTGGCGATGAAAGACCAACCGCCCGATGCGTTCGACAATCGACAGAGTGAATCAGACCCTCAGAGAAAATTCAAGATTTTCTCCGTGAAATATAAAGAAGTTCCACAAAATCTTGGAAACACAGACATCGAAGTGAAGATTCGATGGATTATAGTGCGATATAAGCAACGGAGTCCTTATATTTCTTTCTTTTCAAATATTATATTTCTCTGCAAAGAAAGCAAATGACCAGACGAAAGTCAGAAAACACTAAGGGGATTCCAGCCCAGACCAAGACAAGATAAAGAAAAGTTTATTCAAGAAAAAAAGCGAAGAAGTGGAAGAAAATAACAACAAATAGAGATCTTAAGGTATTTTCCAGGTCATCCGAAATATGACCACGGAGTTTAAACCAACAATGGCGAATGTTAAGAACGAGAACGACAAAATAAATACAACAAATGAAGAGATCACGAAAAGATGGGAAGAATACGAAGAAGTTATATGATAAGGACTTACAATTAGATTAGTGTATAAATATAGATGATTACGAATAAGAACCTGAGATGGAAGAAATGAATTGGGCGACAAAACAACTGAAAAATGGGAAGTCCCCGTCTGTAGATAATATTCCAATCGAACTATTCAAAGATACAGGAGAAGAAATCTTGGCGAAACTGACACAATTATGCAATGTGATCTGGAAAAGAGAAGAGTGACCAACAGATCTGCAAGGCACTATACTTCTTCTATTACAGAAGAAAGGAGACAGTCGAGATTGTTCAAAAGAAAAAAACAACAACAACAACAACAACAACAACAACACAATTGCATGAATACCGAGTGATTTAGTCAATCGGCAAAAAGTCATCCTTCAGAAAAGGAAAAAAATAAGATTTTAAAAATGTTGTTGATGTAAGCATATACTTTCTTAAGATTTTCAAAAACAATTCACATTGAAAGAAACCTCATTTTCTATCTCCTCTGGAAAGTTGTGTAGATTACATTACGTCACGTAAGCGTTAGTGTAAAGCATATTCTAAGATCATACTCACAGAAAAAGATTTCCTTCGTTTTTAAACTCGTTTGAATGTTCCATATTATTTATATCATTGTGTCCGATATGTCACGAAAGAGTCACGTCTAACTGGTTTTGCATGCTGCAATTTCTACAGATAACTTTTTCTAGAAAATCCACATTTTATAAAACAAAGAAAATGGAAGGGAAAACACGCTCCAAATGTAAGCAAACATCTAGGAGTTATCCAATTGCATCATTACCCTTTATTCACTTACGTAGTCTGTATGAAATGACTCACCGGAATTATTTATTCCCTTCAAAATTATACAAATATAACATATTTATTTTATATCAAAATAACTTATCAAGTAAGCTGGGATAAGTCATGATTCATACTATTTTATTTCAATGCTTGTTACGGTGTTGGAGTCAGAATACAGCTCGCCAGACTGCTATTTTACCATCTTTTTTAAATTTGGAAGTCGTAGGCTTCCGCAGCCATGGGCATACCAGCCATGGTATGCATGGGCATACCAGCCCTGAGGAACACCACGACAAAATGGTCGAAACGTCGGCAAGGCAGCCTTCGACGCGACGTCACCCGGACAGCCAAGATCATGCATTTTTTTAAATCTGTCCGAAAGTACGAAAACATTTTTAAAATTAGCTTCGGCTATTTTACTTGGGAAAAGAGATTCACCAGATGAACTCTTTAAAGCAGATAAACGTCGTTTTAAGATCAAAAATCGAGTTGTAGGATAAAAGAGCTCGTGCTCCGCTCATTTTTTCGGTATTCGACAACGGAAGATCTTAGAGCAAGGTTGTGTGATAACAGAAGACTTTAGAAGTAAAATATATCTAAAATAAGATGTGAGGAGATGAAATAATTCTGATATATACACAATTAGTTCCTTTTTTAAAAAAAATAGTTCCAATTCGGAATCGATATTTTGAGTAATGCCTCAAACAATTTTAAGATGGTATTCGAAGGAAGACAGAAATATGTGAAAAAGATAGTCTAAAATCTCTAGTTTGATATCCGTGGAAAAATAGATTGAGATGCAAAGTGACGAACGCATAAACCGAGTGTGTGGCTTGCGTGTCCCGCACGTCTCGCCTCCTCCGTCGGGCCTGGCCGCGCCGCCGCGCTGACAGAGGGCCAACAAACGGGCGGGTGACGCAATGGCGCAGAAGGGGAAGGGGGGGGCGAGGCGTTTTCGTAAATTTCACTTTACGACGCTCCTATTTGTTCGATTTGCGTGATTGTCACGGCGTTGGATTCAGCAAGCATGTCGCCATCGCGCTATAAGCCCACATTTTTGAATTTTTTCTCGGAAGTTCGAGAACTAATTTCAAATTCGAATTTTTGCTAAATTTTTGGAAAAAGGGCATCGTATCGTCAATTCTATATTAAAAAGGCGTCAAATGCCGCTTACAGATCGAAAATCGGACCATTGGTTCAGACGTTATCTATGAAGTAAATTTTACTTATTTTGGTGCTGCCACGTGGTGGCCACAAATTGTACTACTGTCGGTACATTTAGCCTTAAGCGAAAACCTCGCGTTTTCTTTAAGCGTAAGCACAAGTATCGACAGAATATGGCACTGAGTTCTCTCGTCAAATTAGTGCTCTTTGGTGCACCAACTAAATGTCATCAAACACTTGTTATCCAATAGAATGTTTTTCTGTCACAGTACATGGCCGGTAGTCGTCTAATCCGAGAGTTAATTTTCGCTGGTGTCCCTCAAAGTTCTTCTCTCTCCCCACTACTGTTTGTCCTTTACTGTAGTAAAGTTGCAATTGTACTCTAAAACATCACCGGCAATTCACCTACAGGACCTGAGCTTGAAAGTAATCAGGCAAAATTTTATTTCGAAAATTGTATTAAAATCTTTCAAATCCGCAACAAAAGCATTTGCTTTAATCGTTTACACTTCCGTTCCCACTGTTCTTAAATAATATTTTTTAATACCGAAACCTATAAAATATGTGAATTAAAATTAAACACAAAACGTTACTGGAAACAACACCGAATCAAGTTAGCTGTAAATCCGTCAATCATTTGCGAAGTTGGGTGTAAACTGGACAAAAGAAATATCAATAAACAAACTCTCGTCTATTTGCTTCTTCGTTCTCAATATATTTGTATTTACGGATTTACAATTCGGCTAAAAAGGAATTCAAGTTGATATTGATAAATGATGTGTATATATATATATATATATATATATATATATATATATATATATATATACATCTCCTAACAATCCTTGAATCCTAAAACAAGCAAAACCCTTTTACACGATATTTACAAACATATAATACTCGATTCATTCATCCCAAATTCGATGAGTCTTCTTTTCATCATATAAAATCACCTTTCTCAAATTAGTTTCTAACCTGTTAAGATTTTTTCTTTTCTCTTTGAATGAAATATTATAACTTGTTCTTCCTTTATAAATAATCAAGTTCCCGGGCACTTTCCTTTGGTCAGATGTTCCACCTCATTCGTCTCTTTTTACCTCTGATTGGCTACCTTTCATCTGTTCATCTACCTTATAATATTGTTTCGTCTAATTAAACAAATATTTATACAGTACACAAGTGTAAGCTTTTACAAGAATATTTATTTTCTCTTCGTAAACAATAGAAGTTAATGAAGGTTTACACACACATAGTTTATTTTTCCACGGCGGTATGTACCAGCTCTATCGTCCGTGTTTTATACATAGCCCTCCCCATGTCTCTAACAAATGATCATTATATTTTGTTTATGACGTATCCGTTACCTCAATTATAAACAATTTAAATACTTAAAAAAATATGTTCACTGAAAAAGAATTGTTCTCAACTTGCTCAATCATGTTCCTAAAATTTAGTCTATCTTATAATGTCAATTACATTGCAGAAGAAGAACTGTAAAAAAGTTACTATAGAAAAGTACAAGATATCCACTGCAAAGAATATCAAAAACCTCAACGTAGTTTCATGTCATTCAGTATTTACTCTGTAAGACAACCGAAATAATGATAAAGGTTTACAAATCTAGGAACAAAAAATCGTTATTCACAGTTTACATAGAGTGAAACACGTTTTTGAATTTGTAATTGTAATGTTTAGATTTTATCAACATCACAGAATGTGACTCAAAAATAATAAAACGTTTGTATACAATGTCAACTATATTTGCTCACCGCGTGCACACTTTGGCATCACATCGGGCTCCTGTTTCTCAGTGACGAAGAATGCCCGGAGGAATAGGCGCTGCGTCGTCCGTCATTGCGGGGTTGTCAAGGGCGTGGGCAAAGTCATTAGCTTAGAGTTTCGCTACCTGAATTGGAACTCGTGTCCTTAGGACCACTTGTGCCCCAGAAGGGCATTCTCTAACAATATGCAGGGCGCACAAACCCCGTGGGAACGATGGTTTGCGCCGTGAAAAGTATGTTTTTTTAAATAAATTCTAGTGCTTGGCGGCATCTTATTTTTTCACAGCATGTATAAATAGTGAATAACAATGTAAAGAAAATAAGGAAGCCAGATGTTGACCTGTACCTGTTGAAAGGTCTCTTGTAAAAGGAAGAAAAGTTTTGGCATGCCGAACATTTCCACAAGCTTTTAAATGAACTGAAAAAAATGGAGTACAAAATTACAATAGTAATACTTTGAGATTTTAAACCCATTGAAAACATATTTTCTATTATTTTGAGTTTATTTACGTATCTAAACTTTCTTCCCCTCAATGTTTATTCACAAATACTTGTGTCTGCGTCGATGGATACGAGTGGGCAGAGTTTCTCTCCTTCACACGTATCCGATCCTGAATCTAGCAAACAGAGCGCGGCTCTCTAACCACTTCCGGGAAGTGGAACGTAAATCTGGTCGATATATATGGAATGCCGACCTCAATATTGCAGGTAGTGGCTTTGGCTACTGGTCTGTGCTTGAGTTATAGAAGAGAATCTCGTGTATTGAAGGGAAGTTTGCAGATTGTGGGTGTGCTATGGTACGGAAAAGCGAGCTATCCGATCTCAAATCATTATTCATTTAAATCATTATTTATTTTTTCATACTTGCATTCTAATATCTAGTATAGTTCTCCGCTTGGTTGGCAATATCCAGCTTAAAATATGGTGGTAAGAAGAAGTGAAATTTGGAATGATAAATGTAATTTGCAAAATTTTCGAAGAGATGTCACATCGTCCGTTCGAGCTTTATTTGAACGTTTGTATTTATATTCCTCGTATATAATTACATTTATTACCTTTACTATATCTAATTTTGGCCGTATGAATGGTAACATAAAGGTGTCAGCTGTGGGTTGCAAAAGCTTCAATAATGCTGGCAGCACCCCGCGAATAAAGTTCTGCAATAAAATGGGACAGATGTGCTCTACGAATGACAACAATTAGCCTAAGAGAGCAAGACGTCAAAAAAACACTACAAGTTCTAATGCAAGTGCCGGTGCATGTACGACTGCAATTATATGTACGAGCAGGAATTATGTATTAATACATAAGAAAACTACTCACGAAATTAAACCCCCCTTCAGCCGTGGTCCCCCAGGTGTCCACAATTTGTTACACAAACATTTATATTAGAATGTAAATATTTAAAATGGGTTCATATTATTTAAGTTGAAAAGTTTGCAATTTATTGTCGAATCTATTTTTAAAACGTTTGTTTAGCATTTTTATGTATACGGCCCTTATTTGGCCATATTAGGGTCCCGTAAGATATTAATCCGAACTTACGAGTTTCAATGCACGCGCAAGTGACAGTGCCAAGTGCGAGTGCGAGTGCGAGTGCGAGTACGAGTACGAGTGCGAGAGCGAGAGGGAGAGCGAGAGGGAGAGCGAGAGGGAGAGCGAGAGGGAGAGCGAGAGGGAGAGCGAGAGGGAGAGCGAGAGGGAGAGCGAGAGGGAGAGCGAGAGGGAGAGGGAGAGCGAGAGGGAGAGCGAGAGCGAGAGGAGAGCGAGAGCGAGAGGAGAGCGAGAGCGAGAGGAGAGCGAGAGCGAGAGGAGAGCGAGAGCGAGAGGAGAGCGAGAGCGAGAGGAGAGCGAGAGCGAGAGGAGAGCGAGAGCGAGAGGAGAGCGAGAGCGAGAGGAGAGCGAGAGCGAGAGGAGAGCGAGAGCGAGAGGAGAGCGAGAGGGAGAGCGAGAGGGAGAGCGAGAGGGAGAGCGAGAGGGAGAGCGAGAGGGAGAGCGAGAGGGAGAGCGAGAGGGAGAGCGAGAGGGAGAGCGAGAGGGAGAGCGAGAGGGAGAGCGAGAGGGAGAGCGAGAGGGAGAGCGAGAGGGAGAGCGAGAGGGAGAGCGAGAGGGAGAGCGAGAGGGAGAGCGAGAGGGAGAGCGAGAGGGAGAGCGAGAGGGAGAGCGAGAGGGAGAGCGAGAGGGAGAGCGAGAGGGAGAGCGAGAGGGAGAGCGAGAGGGAGAGCGAGAGGGAGAGCGAGAGGGAGAGCGAGAGGGAGAGCGAGAGGGAGAGCGAGAGGGAGAGCGAGAGGGAGAGCGAGAGGGAGAGCGAGAGGGAGAGCGAGAGGGAGAGCGAGAGGGAGAGCGAGAGGGAGAGCGAGAGGGAGAGCGAGAGGGAGAGCGAGAGGGAGAGCGAGAGGGAGAGCGAGAGGGAGAGCGAGAGGGAGAGCGAGAGGGAGAGCGAGAGGGAGAGCGAGAGGGAGAGCGAGAGGGAGAGCGAGAGGGAGAGCGAGAGGGAGAGCGAGAGGGAGAGCGAGAGGGAGAGCGAGAGGGAGAGCGAGAGGGAGAGCGAGAGGGAGAGCGAGAGGGAGAGCGAGAGGGAGAGCGAGAGGGAGTGCGAGAGCGAGAGTTCAAGAGAAGTTGCGAGTGCATGTGTCAGGAAGTTCAAGTGACCTCACCTCTGATGTCATTCAGCATCCGCTTATAAAATTCCATAAAATGATCAGGGGAGAACGTCTAAAAGAACCTTAGACTTCACACCATTCTAAAAACAATATCATCATTATCGGTAACATCCTTACGACAAAATATTACACCCCCTTTCCAAATCGAATTCCTAGATCCACCTCCCACAAGCAACCAACAAATACGATTGGCCATAAAAACGACAACTCTAGCGCTACATCCACCGAGATCAAAAGTCGCGTACTTCGAAGTACGGCGCAACGCAACAGATAAAGAACACGGTCCTTCCACTTCATTTCGGGCGTCTGAGCAGCAAACGCCATCGCCGGCGCCGGCGCCCCTGCTCTTAGCCACGGAAGGAGCTGCGCTTATCTCATTCAGCGCGCCGCGCTTTTTCCCGCAGCAGCCGGCTCCGAAAGCCGTGACTCCCTTCGCTCGCCCTCGCGCAAATTCACGCGAGAGCGCGTGTCGCTCGCGAGCGCAGGCGAAATTTATCACTGTGACAGACGCGAGCAGCAAGAAGTTGCCGCGCCGCCGGCACGTCGTACTCCATGGCTCCCTCGCGTCTCCTGGCGCCTTGAGAGAAAGAGCGGGAAATGATTTGCTTCGTTAAATGGCAGATTTTAAGGGGAACATATTACTTTTATATATTACTCAATTTTTTGTTATGTACGTGCGTTTTATAAGTTAATCGATTGATTATTTTGAGTTTCCGGTCACGACAACCACTACGATCAATAGAGCCTTCAGTGCAGTACAAATTATATCGCGAAGATGGCGGTGTTCCTAAGCTCCTGAAGCCTGAAATTCAGCGCATACCTACACGACGATTTGTGGGATTGTCATCGTCTGTTTTTCCACCAGTTGGGTTTGGCGCTATCGGGGCTAACTCGAAGCTCCCGAATGTTCTCTTGACATTTTCTAGAACAGTGCTTCTAAGTGTGTGTGTGTGTGTGTGTGTGTGTGTGTGTGTGTGTGTACGGGGAAATTAGAGAACAAGGATGAGGGAGGAAAGACTGCACACGTTCCGTGATCCGTTTGTGAAGGCACGGCTTCAAAATTCGCTAAGTATTGGTGATAGGAACCACGGAGTACTACCGATCAGAGCCCCCAGCCGCCAGAACTCGCCTCCAGACAGTGACCGAATTCGACCTAGCTATGTAGCTAGTGTCGAATATTCTGCCTATTTCGTGATTCGAATCCTAGAACCTCCCGGACAGAGATGCTACAGTAGCAACAGCTATTCCTGTAAACCGGTATGTAGTAAGTACATACTACGATGGATCGCACTTTCGAGCTACGTACGCTGCACTACAGACAGGCAGGCGGCCACTACTCAGAAACCTACTATACACGCGTAAGCGTTTACCCTGGGGATTTTAGAAAGGATTGGTGAGTACGGTCCTGAAAACTATTCAAATTCAGTAGCCCATAAAAAACCCACAAAAAATAGAATGAGAGTTTTGATGAATAAGATCTCATAATTTTCCATTTATATCACCATCCTGCACGTGTACTCAGAACATTCAAGAACGATGTGGAGTCCAGAGAACCAATCACGAATAAGGAATTGTTCAGAAAATCTGAAACTTCTGAAATCTCTTACAAATGGCCAGTAAAAAAGCAAAGGCAAAATTAAGGGGAGGATCTCAATCACAAAGATGCGAGGCTTCGATAAACCGAGCAGATGCATAGTGCCTCTGCTATAGTGCGAGAAAGACTCAAAATAACATTGGAGCGAGCAACACGGGCGAGTGTTAACTACGGACGTGGGTCTCTTGAACTTCTACATTCGAGCGACATTCAGTCCTCATCACCCAACTTATATCGGCCACAAATAATACTGTTCTGTGTGTCACGTTCAAGGAGACTGCAGTGTGTCCGAGTGGGTCGTGGGTTCACACAGGAAGTCGAAAAGAAGTTCGCACAGGAAACCGAAAGAAGATAAAGGAGGGATCGTGTGGTGCAGTCGTCGCTATGAACACGTTTATGAACTTACAAAAAAGTCATCGTGGAAAGCTAAATCGTAGCCCTGGCGGAGCCGTTAACTTACTGCGCGGAAGAAGCAGGGGTGAGGTACGGACGACCGCTGTGATTTGAGTCTTTCGACGACCGAACGGTTCCGTTCTGGTATACGACCGTTCAAAGAATGACGTTCTGAAACCTACGGGAACGAAGTGAAGCTCCATCGCAAATACACTGTTTTAATGCAAAAGAAAAGTTAAATTGTCAAACAGAATCGAAGATATTAGTTTATCTTCAGTAAAAATATTTCAAGATGAAGACAACTAAAAGAAGAAGCGTGATAGAGATTTATAATCACTGACTCGTGAAAGGTGCACACATTCATGTGTGAGTGCGTGTGTGTGTGTGTGTGTATGTATGTATGTATGTATGTATGTATGTATGTATGTATGTGTATGTATGTATGTATATGTATTTATATGTATGTATATATATATATATATATATATATATATATATATATATATATATCAATTTCTATAAAAATTGCATGTCTTCCACTTGGGAAACATAAATTAGACTTATAAATAATTGTAGTGTTGTTAATTAAAGCCTTAGATAAGAACTTTCTATCGGAGAGCTAACCTAACTCATTGGAAGTATAGAATCTCACGAGTAGTATGTAAACGGGCAAGTCAGTAAAATTTGGTCGTAACCTCAATTACCAAACAGGAATTGCGACCTGGTGCCCAATAGCAGAATACTTATTCAAAACGACATTTGATCAATGATCTCCGAAGAGCATTGTGCCAGAAGTTACCCCCGGCCAACACGATACTTTTGTTCTAATCTAATTCCCTCTCTGTAGTTTAGTTCCCCCTAAAAACTGCAGTCGTGCTAAGCGATAAATTAATTATCAGTTGCTGGCAGCCGGTCTTCTACACCATTTTGAGTTTTCATTGCATTGTAAGGCAAATGATTGATCCTTTAAATGGCAGCTTTCAAGTGAGACTCAATTCCAATTCACAGCCATAGTATTCCAGAAAGGGCTCTTAAAATCCGTTGGTAGTGTCATTACAGTTTCGTGAACTGGAAGTTTCCGAGGAATTGTTTTTGAAACGAGGAGAGAACTTATAACGAATGTTCAAAATTTCAATCAAAATTAACAGCCACCAAAAGAAATGCTGTGTTTTTTTATTTTCAAAAGAAACTATTATGCATTACAACTACTTCGAGTCTGATGAGATAAAATATAATTATTATTCACATTAATTTGTAGTATTTTTATATTCAATATATTTTACCCACTATTCATAAAAATGTATTGTTAAATACACTAAATGATGAAAAAATATTTTAAAAATAATCTATTAACGATTTAAATTAACCCCATGACCGTATTTTTAATAGTAGCACCATTCTTTCTTACACCTGTAACCTAAGCGTGAAATAGAGAGAGATAGCTTCTCTGTTAGTCGTGCGACTGACGATTAGATAAAAGAAATACTGTGCGACTTGATCCACGAAAAGAGATCTGGAAATCCACAGTGTGGCGTCATAAAATGAGAAATGAGTGCAGTTCACACTTGAATCTAAGAGATTTCAGCATCTTCAGCCACATTGCAAATTAGACCCAGAAAACTGGCGATGAGTTTCCAAATTACAAACATGAAAAACGTATGGAAATATGGAAACAAATATGAAAAACTTCATATTACCTATCAGCCCTAATGCCTATGAGCATTCAGGCGCGACTGTGAATTTTCGATCACACTCTGATCGCTTCCCTATGTGAGTTTGGAGAGTAGCACCTCTATTGGAGCCTTACCTGTTACGAAGCCCGACAGGGTTAACGAGGCATCGGTAACAATTTCTCGAAATGCTCTAATATTTTCCGATTACGTTACAGTTAGCGGTGCCGATCACCGTCTTGTTTCGCCATCGCCACGATCAAGTTCACAGTGACGAGCTGTTGGGATGATTTTGTAACTGGCTTGGAGTCGTAAATCACATATAGAACAGATGATATTGCCTCAAAATACAACTCTGAAAGCACACGATGTCATTTCTCTGTTTAATGTGGCACGAAACGTACGTAGATTTCACACAAATTGGCAGAAGTTTAACGACTGGTCATACAAATGCATAAATACGTTCGTCATTTTCAATTTAACGAACCTTTACGCATTGCTAGCCGAACAGCTTTTCATACGGATCCCGGTATTGTGCGGAAAAAGGCAACTGAAAAAAAGGATAACTGATATGTTTAATTGAATACGGGAGTTTTTGTCATTAAAATTTCTTCTGTTGAGGTTCTGAGAGCAATTAAGTTAGTTTTTATAGTTCGTAAGGCTATTTCGTCTATTTCACTATCCCTGTTTCATATTTTTTCTGCTTTCACTTCCGTTTCTTTTTCTTCTTCATTTCTCCTTCCTAATCTTACACTTCTTTTTTTCTTTTCCTCCAAATTCCACTCGCAATCCTTTGTCACTTTAAATATTCTCCTTCTCTTTAATCCTTTTCTTTCTCTGTTCTTATCTTCCTTTCTTATGCTTCTTTCATCCTCATTCTTTCTTTACTCCTCTTTTTCCGCCTTCTTATCCCTTTCGTCTGTAGTTCCCTCTTCATTTTTTCTTCACGTTGTTCTCCCTCTCTGCATTTTCATCTCCCAATTTACATTTTTCCTTTCTTATTCTCCTCCTTCTCCTACAATTTATCTTTCTTCCTCTCCTTCCTTTCTCACCTCTTTAGCAAACGCCTTCAATTCCTCCCTCACATTTTTTCTGAAACCATTTAATCAGTTTCTGTGTCCGTATTTCGTTTCCGTATTTCGTCCGTAACATTTCGTTTCGTTTATATGTATATTTTCGTATTATACTAAAATATTTTTGCTTGAAAATTTCGTGAGACGTTAAAATCAATGGTTATTAAAAAATTTTGGGAGGGGAAATTTCCCTATTTTCTCTCCTCTCCGTGGATCCGCGCCTGGTTATGAATATAAACTGTTATATTGAAACCACGGCGCAGGGGCTGCTCTTCGCATTATGATCGCAACATCTGAGAACTGTATCGTATCCTGTTCGATCGTATTTTGTGTCCAGAAGTGAACGATTCTTTTCATGACGTTCGCGACAATCCGATCTCGTGGGATCCGCGCGACGTCTTCGTCCGCCGCCGTGACGCAAGCGGCAGCGCGCGAGGGCGCCGCGTAATAACCTCGCGCGCTCATATTTCGCGCTACGCCGCGTTGCGCTGCGCTGCGCCGCACGTACAGTGTGCGGGATTGCAAAAGTGCAAGGGCAAAATTCAAAACTTTGTTTATTTGTTCGCACTCCAAATGCCTGTATAAAATCCAAATTTGTCGTTATCGAGATTTTTTTATTATTATTCGAGATTTCGATGGATTAGCCATCATTATCAGAAGTTGATTTTTTGGCTTTCAGATGGCACATTTGATGATGATGGCTAATGCCTTAGAAGCAGCTATAATAAGAAAAGTAATAACAATGGTAATGACAATGTCTTTTATTCAAATATTCAAAATTTTGATGTATCAATGACATTTTTTAAGCAAGTATTTGGCGTAAAAATTTCAAATAGACAATCGTATATTAACATTACGACTAACTTTGCAAATCGTTGTCTTTCATCAGGATTCAGTTCGGCAATTTGCGTAATGTTTATGCGTTGCACTCTTTCGTATTACCGCGACCCCTGCAATTGTCATGCCACAGTCAAACTGGTTTAATAAAACTAGATGGGACATCGAGGAGAAGGATGAGAACGATAAAAAGAGAGGAAAATGGGAAAAGAAGAGGAATATAAGAATAGAACGAAGAAATGAAAAAAAGAGAAGAACAATGATGCAGAGAAAGAAGAAATCCAAGAACAATAACGAAGAGATTATGACTTAGCCCAATAGCATGTTCTGAATTCACTTTACAAATCGTAATCTACACCGGGCATTTAGGGGTTCCGACATAAACTAATACAAAAATTAATACCGATTAGCAGCAGCTTCACTTTCAAGGATATTATACATAAATGAAGAATGTGAAACGCTGGAAGTGCCAAACCTACACATCTTTATATTTTTCAATGCAAACGTAAATGGGATGAATGTTTCACAAGACTTACAAAATTGGAAAATTTGCGAGTATCAGAAATGTTTTCTAGAAGTTCCAAATTACACCAATCAATGGAGTGTAGGTTCCTTCTATAATGACAGAAATGTACAGAATGAGTTTTGCAACTTCAATGATTCCCCTTTCCAGTCTTCAAATATTACGTATCAAAATGTGACTATTACCAGAATTTTTATACATGTAAATTATTTGGCTATCAAGACATTATGACACAGAGTATGTTACATTTGTGGATGGCACATGAAATATAAGGTGTGGTAGCGTCAGTTTGTTCTATCCGCTGGGGGCACGCGTGTCCATAATTACAGTAGAGCAAATCAAAATACTGGACAGAGAGTACCGGCAAGTGTTATATAAGGGCTAACTGGATAACTGACGAGAAGTACTGCCTAACAGAGTAAAGTTCAAGAAGATAATCAGTACAAAAAAACCTCACTGATCTCCAATGTGCCAGTAATATAGTGTTGTACATCCTCAAGTTCTATTAATTTCAAGTGCGGTCGACTGCAAAATTATTGTAATTTAGTACGCAAGAGAACAATGTGCTAACCATCACTTAGCTTTTCGAAGTATAGTGAAAGTAATTCTGGAGATAAGGTTCAACTTAATAGGCTCAGTCATTACTGCTGCACTAAAACTTAACTTTTCACAAAAATCATATTCGCAAATTATCTTGCTTGAATAGACAAACGATATGATGCATTTTTTTCTGATTTCCTCAGAAACCATTATAGCATCATGAAAATCATCGTCCGTACCCCTAATTACAATTGAAGCTATAAGCCATAAGTGTGAAAAATATAGCAATACACAATAGTTGTTACAAAATAACATTTTCTACATTTTCAACAAAAAGTAGAAGGTCAAAATATTTTTTAGATTGAGCTATTTACAAAACTCCTATAAACAGTTCGTTGCACAAGCTGGGCTCAGTTATTTGCACACGATTAACTCTATCGAGCGGACAACTATGTTCTGTCACTATTTTTAACCGCCATACTGAGCTGCAACATTATAGAAGCGGTTTGCTGAAGTGTTTGATAGAACTTGCTTTTGTGGAGTGTCTGATTTGAAAGACTGATGAGAAGCAAAAACACCCGTCAATTAAACCACCGTAGGTCGAGGAGGGACTGCAGCGTCCGCTGTCGCAAACCAGTGTCTCAATTTTGATAGCCATTAGTCTCTGGCGCATAGCCATTTTAAGGGTTGTGATTATTTCTAGCTGTGACTTCAAATACTAATAACGAAAGAGCTCAATTATGTCCAATGCAAACATCGCGAAAGAAAGTGGCGTTTGTATGACACTGCAATACAAGGGTGCGGCGTGCCCGCCCTCAACCTTATGATTTAAGTACTTTTGCTTATCAAATAATACCGAACTATTTATAAAAACAAACAGTTTATAATTGTACTTTCGAACATGTGCTGGTTATTGTAATTTTGATTTTAACAAAATGAACAGCTCCGAAGTACAAACTCACGAGGCATAGAGGAAACTGACAAAGGTGGATGTTAGATTACAGTATTTTTTACTAAAAAATAGAAGACGTTTTTCGCATGTGCTGATCACGAAAACTATTTCTAGTGCACTCCTGTCATTTTTCCATCATGTTTCACCCAAATAAAATATTATTGGTTACGTCCCTAAAATGCTAAAAATAAAGATCTGTCGAATGAAAGAATGAAAAAATTCTAATATACTTGTGTGTGAGTTAAATGTACATCATCAAATATTTTTTAGTTTGAAAACATATACGTTAAAAAAACTTCCCTCGGACTTTTTTACTCAAGCCCGGGACTTTGTGGACCGCAATGTCATAATTATATTGTTGCGCATTCTGATTATTGCCCGGATAATATTGCATTTCCGTACACTGAGCGCCAAGACGCGCTCTGCTGCTCGTCTTTCTATGGTGACAGTGGAGACGCCGTTGCCGACGTCAGCAAAACGAACGCTCGCAAAACTCAGGACGCTGGATGATCGAACAGAAGACGGATATGGCTATGGACGCGCGGCAAGTTTTATCACTCCTCCAGCCCACATTTAACAGTATGTAGAACGATCTCTGACGAAGTGCGTTAGCAAATGCTGTTGCGACTTCGTGTTTTAACTGTGCGTATTCATGGAAGTTCTGAATTCGTGCGTCGATGAAGGTCCACTTTCGACAGCGACCCGGTGTGTTCTGGGAAATAGGCAACTGACTGCCCGCGATATTTCCTATTCACCTCCCCCCCCCTTCACCCACTCACTCACACAGATACTTACGTGCACTGCACTACCAATCATATCGAGATACCAGTCAGAAGCTTAGAGTTTGTCTCGGTTGTGTCGATCCCTCAACCGACAAAAAAGATAAAACATCTGCAAAGTGAAGTTTATGTCGACGATGGATCTCAAGTGATAGCAGTCGAGGAAAAACGTCACCTCACAGGATACACCTTGCACTATACCTATTGGACTTATCACCTAAGAGCTTGACGCGACGCGGCCTCGTGGGCGGTAAGAAATAATCACTCCTCGCCAACACAGTAGTTAGACCCGACGCGTCGAGACGCCACAGTTTCCTGGATGAGAATTCAGGACGAAGTCTCTTATCACTCGTTTTTGTTGTGCCCTACGGTCAATGCTACGTGGATACTCTAACAGTATGTCAAAGAGCCGATTCAGCAGCCGAGATCGCTAAGTCAGTAGTGCCGTAGCGATCGCGAACCGGAGGATCGCGGGTTCGAGTCCCGCCTCGGGCATGGTTGTATTGTGTTCGTCCTTTCACCTCCTATCATCATATCGTGTCATCCTCACAGTTACTGTACCGTTACAAGCAATAGTGATCGCTAATGACCTAGAGGTTGATGCGACCTTGAAACAAAAGTACGTCAAACAGCGCCTCTTGTATTACTGTTGCGCCACCACCAGGATTTTAACGCAGGCACGCGTAGTGCTCACAGAAACAGCGATCACCCGAAGCGAAAAAAGTGGCTGACCTCTAATTGGCCAGCTGCTCCGTCAAAAGGGAGGCCCACGAGCTGTCTCGGACAGTCATCTTGTGAGCGTCAGTGAGATTTGTTTAGTTAACATGCATTGAAGTGTTCTAGATCGACCTTTGCACATCAGCGCGGTTCACCCTCTGTCGTATTTTGAATCAAACTTCACAGGCAACGATGGTAACGACCCTGCAAATCTTTTTAGCGTAGTCTCTTCCTGGATTCGGCACCGACCGAGCGCGACCCCGAACGACATTTCAGGCTAGGTCAGCGCCTCGCCACGCCCGTCGTTACCTTTGTCAATCTTTGACAGTACCTTTGTCTTCGGACCACTTTATTTACGCTCACGGAATTACTTGGTATTTTATATCAGCTCTCAAGTAATGAAATTTTTGCACTACTATTCCGGTCTCTGCAGGGCTTTTCAGAAATACAACTCCAGAGGCAGAACTCCAGAGGCAAACTGTAGAGGTAGAACAATGATTGAGCGGCTCATGAAAGCAATGACGAAAGTTTAATATGGAGAAAGTTTAATAACGACGAATATCGTTAGTTGTGACATCGCTTTACTCACTCACACTAACATATTTCACTCCTCTGATGAGGCCTCGCCTAGTTGCTCAGGGAATGTTGTTGGCGCTCTGCAGATGAAACTTCATACAAGAAGATTCTAAAAGGTATGTGACGTAAATCGACATTATTAAAAAAAATAAAAACCGTGAAAAAGGTTTTCGACATCGACTTTAATATGAAAGTTATTTACTGCTGCAAAAATCGTGACAGGAGGGGTATTCGTAATTTTCCTCTTTCCGTTGCAACAATAAATATTCCTATTTCGTGGGATGCAGCAAGCCTGAATAGCAAGATCTTTAACACCCACGTTTGATAGCAAGCGCAGTTTGTTAGAAGTTGCTGTTAAGCGGCATTGATCGCCTACAAACATTACACATATTTACGGAGAGAATATTTTGTCGAACACTGATCTTCTTGAAAATGGATGGTAGAGCGTAGTTCAGCGAAGTAGATGGGACACACTATATGAAAATTTCTTTAGGTAATTCATTAGAAATTTTCATTTGTGTATATTAGATTGTATTGTTTTTCGTAAAGAAAGACAGTTTGACAAAACTATTTTCCTTAGCTGCTGAATCATTTCTAGGATACTTACGTGTGTCAATAATTACGAACACTGATTTGGAAACGAGTTCATGTTTCTATGGAGGTGGAGGTTTGCCACTAACAATTGACTTCACTTAGAAGATCGGGCTAAAGTATTTCGGTACAGCAGTTGATTTGCAAGATGACACTGCATCTGAATAAAATTTGTGATTACTAGGCTGCCGGGTCTGATCGTTTCTTTCCGTGGTTCCGTTTGTTCCAAAAATCGAATCTCTCATTAATTGCAAGAGGATGGCATGGCAGTACCTTAAACTGCGCCTACAACATGAGATAAGCACAGTGACGTGCACGCTCGCAAAGTGAACAAGACTGGGTAGATATTACAGACGCCCGCAAATTTCATCGATTCTTTGGATCACTTAACACTACATAGGGTTATCGGGTGAAGACTATCATCAAAAAGACAATATGACAATGCTTTAGAAGTGAGGCACAAAGGCTAACACACTGCTGGGCGTCCAGAGACTACACTGTATGGTGAAGTTAACACCTCTCTCAAGAAAATTTCTTGAAATGAATATAGTAACTAGCATACAGGGTAAATCAAGCTAAATTAATTTTCAACCGAAAGAAATGAGTTCCTTTAACTAGAATCAATGGGAACCTAAGGAAACTGCTCGGTGAAATTTTATTTGATCCCTTCTCGGAAAGGAAACAGAGTTGGGTAGACGTTTGGAGAAAAATCGAAGGCTGAGATAGGTGGCTAATTAAGAGCTTTCGAAAACCAAGATCAAAGCCAATCAAAATAAAACGATGCTGAGATGAAAATTAGTGTTGCTCTCTCTAATCAAGCAACGGTTCTTCAACGAGGCTTTACAGCGTTATGGTGGGCTACTATTACTATTTTGAAAGGATGAGTTCAGAAAAATAATGATGGTCTGAGAAGGGATAGTATAGATCAAATAAAAAAGATTGTTCGTCAGTCTCCATAGTTTGAAGTTGTTACACAGCAGATCCTTCAGGTTCATAGCGCTTTCAGCTTAACAGAGTCTGAACAGAGACTGTACATCATCTTTTTATTCTCTCTTCTTACTTTGTAAGAAAACCACCGTCACCTCTGACACGTTCGGAAACTGCATACCTTCCTTTCAACTTCCGTGCGTAATGAAAATTAGTAATATAGATCATATATTGTAGCAATTACTATATTATAACTGAACAAATTTCCTCTCTCATTCACATTTGGGGAAAAGATGATGAATGATTAACAACACAAATCCTAGATAATGTGTACCAAAATACACATTATTTGATACTAGCTCAATAACATTTTCTACGTGAAAAAACTTATCTGATACTTAACGCCCAGCGACCTATTTATAGATCAATTCGTATATATTTTTCCTGATACTACTTCTTTTTTTATATATTTTATATTTGGAACAAATACTTTGGATATTTCGGAAGCATAAGCAAGCTTTTTTTAAATTCCAACAAGCTAGATGTCGATTTAGTCAAGGTCACATTGTACGCTCCTGGGCAATATGACTGTCCTGGCCATGAACTTTGGTTTTAATTTGAACTAAAACCGTGCTTCCGTATGCCTATGATTTAGTCGGAGGCAGAGGCCGATGTAAAGCAAATGGTGGTTGGTTCGCACAGAAGTTGACGGAGAATGTACAGCTAAGGTCTAACAATTTTGCTCCTTTTTGTAACATATGCTAATTCTTGGCACTTTGGAGCGTTCTAGTAGTATAATTTAACAACAAAACAATAGTTTAGCATTGAAGTACTTCTTGAATATATGTCAAGCCGTTCTAAGGAGTGGATGAACACTTCAAAGACGTAATAGACCATCCGCAGTGGTCCCATGTTGATGCGTACGGCATGTGAATCGTATCTCGTGTCCCTTGTGGAACAGTATGCCTCTTTTAAGAACATAGGACGCATCTTTTCCGTACTGTGGTGGATGGTACAGTGTTTTAAAGTATAACTGGAGTTTCGTGTTGCATTCGCAATCTGAACTGAGAATTTTCATTGATTTCATAAATGTATACAGATTATATGAGTATTTCCGTAACATTTGTATTATTTTTTAAACAACATTTGCAGTTTGTAGCGTGCGTACCTTCCATCAATACGTCAATTGTCACTAAGATCATCAAGACGATTATAGATCCAAACGGAGAGGACAGTAGCTGAATGATGTGTCGATTGAAGTCAGACACACTGTATTCTAAACGTCAACAAACGATACTGAATAGATTTTATTTCAAGATGTTAAACAAGTACATACGTCATCATCAATTCTCGTTCAAGGCTGAAATTGCACTCACATAAAGAACAGAGCATGAGCGCGTCGGGGCGGAGCATTTGCGTGGCGAGATTTGGGTGAACCACAGCGGCCGGCGCGCGACGGGGAAAAAGAGCCGTGGAAGGCGAAGGGCCGCCCGCGAATAAAGTAGGTCCCTCCAAGTCGTTACGCGCCGCGACGCCGCCGCGAAGCAATCTGTGTGCGAGGGCGGGCCCCAGCGCACGGGGCCGCGGCTGCTTTATGAAGGCCAGGGGCCCTTTGATCAGCGCTCCGATCATTCCCTGCCTGCGTTCCGAGCCCGCTCCTCGCCCACGTCGCCTCCGCCCCGCCCACCCGCTCACGCCCTCTCTCTTTAGCTCTTCCACCTTTCCCCCTTTCCATTTGGTACCTCCTGTCCTCTTCCTCTTCCTTTCGTCATCCCCTCCACGTCCACGTCTTTCAACCCCTTCACATCCTTCCCTTCAAACAATTCCTTTACATCCTTGCCTTCACACCCGCCCTTCACACAGTTCCTTTCACATCTTCCCCTTCACACCCGCCCTTAACACAATTCCTTTCACGTTCTCACCTTCACACCCGTCCTTCACACAATTCCTTTCACATTCTCACCTTCACACGCCCCTTCACACAGTTCCTTTCACATCCTTCTCTTCACACAGTCCCTTTCACATCCTTCCCTTCACACCCGCCCTTGGCACCTTTCCTTTCCCATCCTCCCCTTCACACCCGCCCTGCACACAATTCCATTCACATCCGCTCTTTAATTCCCTTCACATCTTCCCCTCCACATCTCACTTATTCACTCCTAATACCAGCTCTCTCATCTACACCCACACTATTTCCTAACGTGATCTCTCCTCCATCTTTTCTTTTCTTTTCTTCTTTCCCTTCTCTACTTCCCGCCCTCTCTCGTATCTCCGTTATTCCTTCCGCAGAAGCTCCATTACCTCTCTCCCTACCCCGTTCAGCTCCCCCTCAGCCACCCCCCTCGGCTTCCGGCCCATTCCGCACGCATGCCGCCGGCCTGCCTCGCCGGGTGGGTGAGAAACGACCGGGGGGTCTCCGCCAACGCTGCGGTAATATAATGTGCCGGAAAATAATACACAAGGAGCGAGCGGAGACTGGTGGGGTGAGGTGAGCTAGAGAGGAGATATCGACGAGCGGCGAGACGAAAAACGACCAAATAAATAAACTTTTAGTATCGACCGCGTTTGCGTAGGTAAATCTGAGAGAGCAGCTGATGTTTCTTGTACCTGAATGTGATTCTTGGACTAATTTCTATTTCATTTATTTTAGAAAATACAATTTGTTATATTCTTATGCTAGAGTATTTCTCAGGACTTTTAATATGGCATAGCAATATATCATATAGGTCTTGAGTCAGGTACAGTGCGGCCATAACCACAAAAGCGTTGCGCCCCCTCCGAAAAAAAAAACTTGCTAGAAAAGCGTTAATTACAAAAACCCCTTTTTGCACAAAAACAAATTAAAAATTGATAAATTGATTATAAAATAGAACAAATATTTGTATTTCAATTGTTTTTTTGTTCCCAGTTTGTATAATTATTTTTTAAAAATAAAGTCATCCTAATAGTGTCCTTTTTCTCTATTTGTGAGATTTATTTTCAAACTGCGCCATCAACTGACCTTAAAACAACACGTAAAGGGATGAGTGATTGCTTTAATTTTATGTGACTTCTACAAGTGATGCAAATACCCAACAGAGATCGCCGCTTTCCTAGCCGATTGTGCTACTCGTTTGAAGACATTCATTTTTCCACCACTAGATTGCACTGAAATCGCCTTCAGTTCTCCTAACGGTTGGTAGAAGACTACGGCAGTGCCCTTAAGTTACGAAAAATCTTCCATTATTGCTGCTACAGACATGCTTTTCAAACGATCAAATGCCAAATTGCAAAACATAACAATAAATTATTGCAAAATTCTTTGGTCGTGTCTCCGTCTCTCAGGTTTACGAACGAAGTCTCTAAGAAAAACTATTCTACGGTAAAGGGTTTCCTTTGCATAGCATCTACGGAACGTCAGTAATCTTCAGTCAAGTATTAATTTCGTTGAAGTGTCTACTTAACTACCTTAAGAATCAATTCCTGAATGAACATTTTAAATTGCAAAAGTATGATTATTACTATTAATTTAAAGCTCTCGAAACTACTAGGGTAATATTATAGATCATGCTGTTTTTTTTTTCTTTGAAAACTCCTGTATCACAGTCTTCAACAAAGGAGATTTAAATTTAATTACGCTCTCCAAATAGAAGACGAGAAAATTCCGAGGTAAACCATCGCGAACCCACCTCATCGACCACAAATTCCAAACGGAGTGGGGGGGATTTAATCCGTGAGCCAACCAGAGGTGGAAACTGGTAAATAATATAAGGGATGGAGAAACAACTAAAACATACAAGACAAAAAAGATACAAAATTAAAGGCTCTAAAACAAAAGACGTAACAGGACGCTTCGTTTCGAAGATACGAAACAAAAACCTAAAATAGACTTAACTAGCATGTACGTTTTAATATTCTCTTGCATTTTTAGACGTTTGGGTTTGGATTCATTTAGATGTCCAGCGTACCTTGATTAGTGAATTGCTGAGAACTCTCTGGCCTCTCAGTCCCTAGAACATGATCTAGATCCGTGAATTTTCAAAGGGTGGAAAATTCACAGTGAGCACATCGCATTTGCCGCTTATAAAACTATCCCGGATGAATGCCGAAGAAAAATTAAGCCTCCAACAATTCCAGTCTTATTCAGATTCCACATTCATTTAGACGGGGAACGCCTCAATTAATAGACATCGCCAAATAAAATATTTGGCTTATTTTACTTCACTTCACACAGTACCCACGTCCACAGTGCCTACTTATGAAATGTACACGTGCCTTGGCTAAATGCCAGAATAAATTAAAGTCTCCATCAATTCCCAGCCTATCCAAATGCCATATTCATTTAGACAATGAACACCTCAATTGTATGTATTCATGTATGTTATGTAAGATCATCATATATTAGTTTACATTTTACTAAATGTTTAATTTATTCATTTTCCAGAGAAGATGCTTGAAATTCAATTATCTGCTCTCTAAAAATGTCCCTGAACTTTTCACCTAACTCCCAACAAGTAAGCACTTTGCTACACCATTCTGTGGGGTAGTTCCTCAATCTACCGCCAGGGTGAGACTGTATGCGCGGCGCCGGTGCGCCAGGAGCGATGGCCCGGGGAAGGCGGCTGGGAAACGCTACGCCGATTTACGAGGTAAGGAGACGCCGCGCCGCCCCCCTCGCCACCGCCGCCGCTGCAAATGAGCTGCCGACGCGACGCGACGCGACGCTCCGCTTCGAGACGCGGCGTCGCGGCGCCGCGCCTTCCTGATCTCGCCTCCACCATCCGCCCAACACCCTGTGATCGTTCTAAACAGATCTTGTCCTAAGCTCATTTTGTAACGTCGTGGGTAGGGACCTACGCCCCATAGAAAATAGACTCGAGTGAGTATATACAAGTTTACTTCCATTCATTTACAGATGTACATAACCTCACTCTTAAGGCGGTTTGTTAGAGCTATCACTGCAGGCCCTCTCTCTCTCTACATGCGCCTTGCGGCGGCGCCTGCGACAGGCCTGCTAGGTAGCCTCGAAATTTGGCACCTGGTGTGCCCCGGCAGTTCTGCCTGTCCGAGGAACACGTCGCCTGGTCCGAACACATCGAACCACCATGTGCCATTTGCACTCCGCACCAGCCTCGGTGGATTAAGTTTTGTGGACTCGCGACGAGGAAACCAAAGTCGTTACCCACCCGCGCAAACGTGATGCGACGTTATATAGGGGCGAGTCACACGTCATTTCTCCCTCCACGCGCTGCATTGAGACATATCTTTGACGCTGCCTCTGCACGCGACACTCTTCCTTTCTGGGAAGTCCTACCTTTTGTTCAGGCGGCTATTTTTAGTGCCTTCAACCCTCTACCTTGCGAGTCTGCTAAGCCGTGACGCACAGTCCGGTCCGAGCCGCCGAGGCGAACGCTTCGTGACCGAGGTAGCTCTGCCTTATCGCTTTCTGGCAGTGGTCAACCCGCAGCGATCAGTGCGATAACACTTAGTGCCAGTGTCGTTCGTGTGAGCGGTGCGAACAGTGCCACGTTCAGAAAAAGTGTTATCTTAGTTGTAGTTAAAGCCAATAAATCATTTTTAAACTAGTGAATGGCCACAAGTAGTTGCTCCGTTACGGGGCAACTAATTCGAAGCGCAATGGACGCTACCTATAGTGAAAATGGTGGTGAAAACTCGTTTAACAGTGAATCTGTGCAACCCATCCCAGATCAAGCAATACTTCAACAGCAAGAACTTCTTCAGCAACAACTACAACACCTCCAACATCAGCAACAAATGGTAAAAATACAACACTCTCAACTTCTAACTCAATATCATGTGCCTCCACAACCGCCTCTGCAAATAGATCAACTACAGCAACTCCTGACGCAGCAACCACAGTTTCCGCTATCAACAAGCAGTGCAGATACGGATTGTCATAAGACCGATAGATTAGCACAACAAAGCAATAGTACAACAGACGTATCAACAATGTCATCTGATGAAGGTACGTGCGATAACACTCTGGAGTGGCAAGAAGTCGTCCCGAGACGGCGGAAACGAAAAAATAGTGAACCTTCACAAAGAGCTCTAAAGAAAATGCCAGTTACAGAAAGTATTACAAATTACAACAAATTCGAACTTCTTTCTTCTACAGAACCAGAAAACAACACAATAGAAAAATCTGAATCCAACGAACGAACCAATGGTAATAAAATTCCACCCATTTTTCTACCAGGAATAAAAGACGTGAATATCTTAAAAAAATGCATTGAAGAAGTATTAAAAAAAGAGGAATACAGCTATAAATTACTGAACAGTGACAGTGTCAAAGTCATATTAAGTACAGTTGAAGCATATAGAAAGCTCATAAAACATTTTGAAAATAAAAAATTGCAATTTCATACATATCAGCTCAAAGACGAGCGTTCTTTCAGAGTTGTGCTTAAACAAATTCACGCAAATGCAGATGTTAAGGAACTGCAAGAGGAAATTGAAAGCTACGGCCACAAGGTTCGCCAAATTTATAATATCCAACACAGACAAACAAAAGCGCCACTCCCTCTCTTCTTCATAGATCTACAACCTAGCAAAAATAATAAAGATATTTATAACATAGATAGTTTACTGAACTGCAAAATCAAAATAGAAGCACCTCGAAAGAAGAAAGAAATCGTACAATGCAAAAGATGTCAAGAATATGGACATACAAGGACATACTGCCATCGAAAACATCGCTGTGTGAAATGTGGAGAAAATCATCCGACCGAAGTCTGTAAAAAGCGAAAAGAAGACCCACCTAAATGTGCTCTATGTGAGCAAAACCACCCAGCAAACTACAAAGGATGCGAAGTCTACCAAGAAATAAGACAAAGTAAATATCCCCAGAATACACAAAATTCGTATCTTTCACACTCACACCATCGAAGCAACAAAATTTTAAGTAGTGACGTACCTAGCGAAATGCAACACCGCACTTGGGCCTACGTAGCCAAGTACCCTCCATCACATCAAGTCATAAATGATAATAGTAATACTGAAATTGCACAACTAATATCAACTGTTCGAGAAACTTTTCAAAAACTTGAATCAATACTAACCAAGCAAAGTGAACAAATCTCCAACCTGATAAGCCTCATGACCAAAGTAATAAGCAAATTATGAAGACATTTCGTATTGGTGTATGGAATGCCAATGGACTAGCGCAACATTGCAGAGAAATTAACAATTTTCTGCAAGACGAAAAAAAAATTGACGTAATGTTCATCTCAGAAACTCATTTCACAGAAGAAAAAAAAGTTTCTTTAAACTACCTAACTATGAAATATATGATACAAAACACCCAGATGGCACAGCCCATGGAGGTACGGCGATAATAATATGAAGAAACATACAGCATTCTTTGAAATCAAATTTTGACTGCTATTTAAAATGATTGCCAGAATTGTAAATGTATTTATATATTGTCTGTTGTTTTTCTGTCTTGATCATATTTGTCCTATGTTATATTTGTGATTTATTCCATTTATTTGATCATTACTGAAAATGAATTCACGAAGGACTGAGAATGCCCAGTTCCTTCACATGCCATTGTAACTTTGCTAAAAGATTTGCCTATTGTTCAGATGAACAAATTGCAAATAAAAATAAATAAATAAATAAAAAAAAGGCCGTGACGCTACAATATTCATAATTAAATCAGTGGTATTGTAGGTAATAAAGTCTAGTGGTTCCCTTGTTTGGTTATTTTCAGTGTCCTGGCGTGTGAGCTGATATGGTCATTAGTCCCAAAAGTGTAGTGAATGTTATATCCCAGGAAGCGGTCGTGTTCCTCGGCCGTTGGAATGTGAAATACGGGGCCGACCTACACTTCGGCTTGTCCCCTCAGGGCATCCTCCATCTGTTCGTTCGCCACAAAAATTGGCCTTCATCATATGCATGTTAGTGTAAATGTTATTGTAGTTTTAGTATCGAACTGCGCTTCGAATATTCCATTTTGCGTTTCCTGGCGTGTCAACTGCTATGATTGTTAGTCACATAAGTGTTGTGAATCTAATCTCGGTAAGTGGCGGCGTTGTTCGCCCGCAGAATTTGAAATGCGGAGCCGAGCTACGTCGACTTGCTGGTTTGTCCTCCTCCAGTTATCTCCTCCCAGCGAGGTACCGTCCCAGCCACGACAAGCCCTACGCCTTCGACTGGTCTCTTGGCGTGATGTTTGTTTATTCGTGTCTATTTGGCTTTTGTTTAATTTTATTTTTGCACTTGGCATCAACCGACCTTATATCCTCACTCAAAGGAAACGTTATTGGATCAATAATCACTGATATACATCTTAATCATACTTGCTTAATCACATCTTGCTGATATTAATCTTTCGACTTACTCAGGACATACAAATTCTCTCTGTCTTTTCTACCTAGCATCTTTAAGTCACAGAAACTCTTCTGGGTTTTGGTCAATTCAAGAACCACCCTGTTGATGGGAATTCAATCCATTTTTTAATTACGTTGCTGATATTCTTCTTTGTAATTTTAATCTTTTCATTTCTTGAAAATCTTAAGTTTTTCAAATATAAAAAAAAGGTTCCACAAAATATGAAATTGGAAGCTCAAATATCGCCTTACTTAGGATTTTGAAAGGAAGGAGCAAATCCGCACTAATTCGTAAGTTCTAACGGTTGTTGGTAGCTTTTAGTTTTAATCATCAACGTCTGTAGCAGACAATACGTAAGAAATAAAGATTTGTTCATTTACTTATTCGTCATTCAGTTCCTTTTTGATTAATTGCGTCATCGCCAGTTGCAGGTTAGAGCATAGAATTTCTTTGATGGGTGCCAGTGAAAGAACTCCACACTATACAAACAAGAACAAAGACTGTTTTGTTTCTACTTGAAATTTGCTCTGAGCTGCTTTGACGCCATTTTCTGAGGAGATCATAAATCTTGTTGTACTCTCACCCGATGAAAATTTTACGATTCTAAATTCCATAATATCTTAGAGTGTTTCTCTCCTTTTCCCTGCCAAAAAGCGCCGTCTAACTCAATACCGGATGTGGAAACAAAGACCCCTCTCAAGTCATATTTACTGCTCTGTATATTTTATGTAGCTCACCGTGACTTCACATCTTGCCCGTGAAAGTTTTCAATATTTGAAGTCCTATCATCACTTAAGAAGCTGAAAAATATACCCTGATCAATAAACAAATTCTAGTATGCCATACTATGAAATGCGTCCTAAATAACAGGGTTACTACAGAATGATTTAAAACTTATCAGCATTTAACTATATTTAGAGTAAGTTTTAGTGTAATTTCTTACTCTTATAGAACGGAAGTGATAGCAATATCATATTCATATAATACAGGATGAATCAAACACTAATCCAACAACCACTTCTCAACCTGAATATTATAGAGATGTCATTTGATCAATCGGTGATATAGGAGTAATTCGAGTATATGTAGATTCAAAGTATTTTATTTTCGTAATATTTTATAATGAAGACACATGGCGGGTTAATTTGGATTTTTGCTATTACTCTGCGTTGTACGAATCACTAAATTTTAAAAATTAAGTGATCCATTGATGCCCTGAAGTCCTGCGGTTACGATGTGTTGCTTCTAATTTACGAACACTAATTATATTAATTAATTTCATAAAAAATATCTATATAATTATTACATTTCATATCTTGATCCCTAAATAGGGCAATGAATCAGAATGCATGCGTGGCACTTAAGAAATAAGACGAAACGGAAGAAAATAGAATAGTATTGTGGGAAAACAACTTATTTGTTAAAACGTGATACGAATATAAATAAGTCGCTGGTTAATTGAAGTTCGCTTCACTTCACTGATAAGTCCTTGAGCGCATTGGATCCTCCTTTCTTTCTCTTTCTGGTTTAGTCTGCTATTTCCAAGCCTTTTAAACCCTACGTGTGGCGCAAATCCAATCACGTTCGCCCGAAATAAACGAATACAGAAACCGAGTGCATTTCTCAACTTTATTCGCAAAAGATTCTTTATATTGTAATGAAGAATAGTTTCAAGAAATAACTGGGTTATTTTATTTTATTGTTAGGGAAATATACCCGTAGCTTTAACCACAGTGAATAAGTCACTACGCTATGGAAACTAAAGTTTACAGGACAGCAATATACTATGTCCTCCTATAATTATTTCAGTGAATATATCAGCGTAGATATTAGACAGCTCCTCTTACGTCGTTCATTAAGGTAATAATGTAATAGCGTGAATAATAAGATGACTTAGCTTGGTAGAGTTTAAGATTTTACAAACTTTATGCCATTTTAATTAATATACATGAAAGTTTTACTTAGAAAAGGGAAAGAAATTCATTTCCTCTGATTATTCACAAATGTAGAAAATCGTTAGGAGAATACAGTAGTTCCTTATCTTATTTTCAGGAAAAAGATATCATATATTAACTTACTCAATGAGATCAATGATACGTTCGGATAAAGTTTCTCAATTTTTGCATTCAATTATACTCATGGACAATGGTTTTATCTCGATTTTAAAGATGATCACTTCTTTACCCCAAAAATACATTGTTAGTTGAAATATGAAATTCAGGCCTCGCTGGGTTCGTATTATCCCACGTTAATTTTCTTCTGCGCCACAACGCCCTAAAGACTAATCGTGAGGCACTCTATTTCTCCATCTCACCCCCATTTCCCACTATTCTGTTCTCATCACGCAACCCCTACAGTATTTTCGACGCGCACGAAGCTCACCCTGCTTCTCTCCAAACAAGACAAGCGAGGCTTTGCCGCTTCAACAGCGGCAATAAACGCGAGGCGGTTTACACGAGAAATTTAGAGTGGCTCTTCTCTTTGCCACGCCGGAATCCTGTTCCCTTTTTAAAGGAGACGCAGCTCTTTGGGGGCTTGTGTTTGTCCTCTCGGCAAAGCGGCACCCTTCTGTTGCCGCTCGCTGCCTTCTTTACGATTTTATTACTGTTTCGCGCCAATAAACGCCCTAAGGTGGCTCCTGTTGGTCGGGTTGGCAATATTTCGTCCCTCGCTTACCGGCTGATTTAAGCTCGGAGACGACATTGTCGCTGCCTCTGCAGTGACTCTGACTGGAAGATTCCAGGGTTCGAGACCCGACGTTGGAGGATTTTCATCGATTCTCTTTTTAGCAACACCCCCCTCCTTACATTCTCGCACTCATACTCATTCTTAAACACGCGCTACACTACACTGCGCTACTGTACGGTGTTTAGAACGTGTCCAGACTTGGGCTATGTCTCGCTGTGGAGGGAATTACCTGGACGGAGAAATCCCCCTCTCCCAAAAAACTACGTTTAGGTCAGCGCTGGATCTAACAATCCCTCCGGAAGGGATGACTCAGGTTATTAACTAATTTCACTGCATCGTCTGTGACTTGGAGATAGAAGGGTATCAAGTCCCGACGGTGACAAGATTTTAGACCTAGATGGAGAACAAGGTCAAGTTCGGCCGCTATCTGGAGGATAATTCAAGCGGCCGGTTGCTCTGAACAGTTATTTTCCGAAGATTCTCCAATCAATACTAGACAAATGACAACACTATTCTAATAAACGGGGACCGCACGCGATCTTTCATTCCTCCCCCTTTCCGATCCTCGTCCCCTAGTTACACATACTCTCTGACTCTTCATTTTAGTCGTCATCCTCTAGACTCGCTCCTCCCGTATTCCCTTTCTTGCTATTTTTCTCTCTTCTTATGACTAATACTACGAAATCCAACTAGTTATTAACTTTCTGTAAACTAATATATTCTAATGTATATTTGACACCCGTCAAAAGCATTTTCTTAACTTTCATTTAATCAAACTAATACTCCTATCTATTAAAAAACTTCTAAGTATCGTATAAATATTAACAGCCGCATTTGAAAGGGAATAACCAATTATACTCCTATGCACCTACAGAACATTTTGTTGATTTTCTCGATCATTAAACTAGATTTTAATGCGTGTGACCGATATTCAGATAGGATAATGACTTGTTTATTCTATACTAGACTGTTTATTCATGCTTCGTTCAATATTTGTGATCACTGGCGGTTCGAATTCGAACCTAATTAATAGACAATACGTCGCGATTAAATACAATATATACGAGTAAAATCTATTATCAATTCTGCTAACGTATACTTCCGTGAATTCAAATCATTTCAAATGATTTTGTTGACAATTAGCCGTTTCTAGGAAGCCTTCACTACATTACCAATTTCCAATAGGCACAGAAATTTAAAGATAACTCTATAGTCCCTGACCAAGTAATTGGGATCTATAGTTTTATTATATACTCCAAAACTCTGAAAAAATACAAGAACAATAAAACATGTTGAATTTGTTCAGAAAAATGAAAATATTTGATTATTTTATCCACCATATTCTCATACTGAACCTACCGTCTGAAATCTCATACTCATTGCATCACTGCTTACGACAAAGTTGACGACACGCGAGAACAAGACTCCAAGAAAGAGCCCATCTACCATTACGTATTTGTGAATCTAGTGTTGCTTTATGAAGATTGACCTTATTGATGGTCTTCATATTAAAATAAGTGTTATGCTAATATATTTTAATAGTACGAGAATCCAACGAGATTAAATTAAATATTATTTATGTCCCCATCATCTTTCAGGTCGCGTTTGCTTACCATAACAATATTATTGTTCTAAGTAAAGACATTTCTGAACGCATTACTTTTCTTTGCATTTCATGGCCGTCGGGAAGCGAACGAAAACATTCAAGATCGCGCAACGACCAGCATCGCCCGACGGAAACAATGGACATCAGACCGAAATTGTAAATAAAGAAATAAAAATTTGAAGAGATCATTTTCTCAAAATATTTGCCCGTGGAAAATCCAAAAACCATTCCACGAATCGTCTACCATTATAGAAAAATTGCAAATTGATGTATTCAAATAATGAAATATACTAAAATGATTCAAGAACCAAACGAATAATAGTTTTATCTTTGCTCCCAGACATGTTTATTTTGATGGAAGGCGAAATATCGGCGTCCTAGGGCCTGGGCCTATCACCAGCAGACCTGTTTGACCGGTCTGTTTGTGAGGGCATTGTTACAGTGGCATTATTACAGTGCACTGGGGACAGCAGATATGTACATTTCTATGTACATAAAGAAAATTGAGAGCCGGAAGACTAGATTTGTAACTTATTTTGAAAATAGCTTTAAGAAACCATTCTTTTCTCTTATCTCAAGGGATACGATCTTTTTCACATGCTATCAAGACCAGGAAAACTAATGTTAATAATTTCGTCATGATCAAAATTTTCTTGCACTGATAATAAAACAAATCCTCAGTGCTTATGTTCTCTGATTTCGGAGTGTTTAATTCCTGAAGTATAGTAGTTAGCCATAATAATCTCCTCTTAAGGCATCATTTTTTCTCGAACGACTCACACTAAAAAAAAATTTCTAAAGAATTCCGCTTTGGCCCCTCCTTTTCGTCATCACCACGTTACAAGAGTAATCAAGTAAAAGGGTGTGATACCCTTAACTGGTATAACCACATGTAGAGAAGCAGAGGTAGTATACATAAATAAAAAATAAAACATATCCGAAGTGTGTAAATACTACAATATAGTGTATATTATTATAATTAAATTTACCAATTATTATTCATAATGGACAAAGGTCTGATGTACGAAACATTCCTAAAATTTGCGATAGCGTAGTACTATATTGTGTTGGTTATCGTGTAATATGATGTGAAATTATATTTTTGTAACGAAGGATTGTACATTTCCGACGGGATCACATATTTTGTAGCTCGAGTAGTAAGTCTTTCTCCGCGAGATGGTGAAAGGAAATTGGCGAAATTTGCGAACTCAGACGCAAGAACGGGCCTGATAGCCTGAGTCTCGCCACGTAAATAAGGCATTCACCCCACCTACCTATTCACCGAGAACGGTCTTATCATTACTACCAGATATACTCAACACTCTCTGATATTTTCATTCCTTTCTGAGCTGTCCATGTCTGTTATAAGTGGCGAGATTTAGAGCTTACAACCCTCAGTGTCCAATCCAAATTAAGACACAGAAGGGAAGGGAAGGTTGCCCGAGGTCCGTGAACTTTTTGTATAAAGTACTGCTAAGAAATGATCAAGAAACACGCGTAAATCACCTTCGAGATCTGTCAAACTATGAACGTGACCTTAGAAGACATCAGAAAGTCATTAATATGTTGCACATCAAGAAAAAATTCCTGCCATCACGCAGGTATTGCAACTATCAGGAATCGCAATCATCTCTATCTCAGCCATCGTAAAGTTTTACCTTAACTCTCAACGCCGACAATGCTGGGAAATAGCAAAAGAATGATAACATTTTAGAAAAATTTCTCTGATTTTCCCAATTACCTGCTTAATGAACAAATTTTCGAAATTTTCTAATTAGGAACTTATAATACCTACAAAATATTAGGCATTTAAAGGAGGTTCTTCCAAGGCAATATGCGATGCTGTTTCATTCGAAGACTTTCAGTGAATATTAAGAGTTATTATCCGACGTCGATAATCCTGTTCAAGCAATAAAATTGTGCTATTCTGCATTTTCAACGGCCAAGCGCCGGGTTTAATTTGAGCCCTATTACTTCTGTTGAAAGATATCTGTCAGAGCAAGCTGTTTTTTATTTTATAATTATATTTATTCAAAGACGTACATTTTTCGAAGTTCTTGCACAATGGTGCAACTCCTCAGAATTACGCTAACTAAGCTTTCAGATTGCCACGTGCGGCAGAGCCTCATTTCTTGGTAATCCGCTCACGCGACAACGTTGCTTAACTGCCGAGCGCAGCTGCACACTTAAAAATTCCCAGAATTTTCCACTCGCAATAACGAGCTCCGTTGCGCACGGCACGTGCGGCAACCGCTGCCTCGCCGCCGACGCTCGCGCGCCTGTGTGTGTGTGTTACTATCTTCCCAGAACTCCCCAGTTGCAATATATGGCGCAACATTGCGCGGCGCCAGCTCGCGAGCGGCGTGCAACGGAAAAGTCAGTCCTGGTCGGGAGTCGGAGCGCGACGGTCGCCTCGCTGCTCTGCGCTCTCATATGCGGTGCCACGGCTGTCCCGCCTGTGGAGCTGTGTGAGACGGATGCGCCATGCCGTTCTCTGCACATAACGCCGCTACTGCGGTAACCGTCTGGACTCCGTGTGGAGCGAATGCTATTCCGCTCTGCATGTAACAATTGCTCCTGCCGAGCAATTTTCTGCTGCTTCAACGTGGCTGGCGAGCATGCTGTCCCGCCGCTCAACCTTGGCGGCCACTCTTGCCGTCTACATTCAATGCTGCTACTGGTGACTATTGCGCCCTAATTACTTGCCGCATTCAACTACATTCTGTGTTCATGCTTGCGTGGCAATCTTAATCATTTTACAAACTGTGCCACTTGCCACGCGATTCAACTACATTCTGTGTTCATGCTTGCGTGGCAATCTTAATTAACTATTTTACAAACTGTGTTACTTGCCATGTGTTCACGTTTATGTGCTGCATATGATTAACTATTCTACAAACTGTACTGCTTGCCGCGTGTTCACGTTTATGTGGCGCATACAATTAACTATTCTACAAACTGTGCTACTTGCCACGCGATTCAACTACATTCTGTGTTCATGCTTGCGTGGCAATCTTAATTAACTATTTTGCAAACTGGGTTACTCGCCACGTGTTCAGCTAATTTTATATTCACGTCCATGTGGCGTTTGCAATTAATCATTTTATGAACTGTGCTATTTGCCACGTGATTTAACCATACCTTGTGATCATGCTTGTATGGCATTCGTGATCAATTATCTTTACAAAACTGCATTGCCGACATTATGTGTCTAACTGGTGTTTCGTGTTCTCTCTGGTGCTCGCTTACGGCACCTACAATCTCCTGAACCACATCTGCCTTTGTCGGGCCTGGCTTAGCTAGCCGCCCGCAGTCATACCAACTTCAGCAAGATGCAAGAGAAACAAGTTCTGTGCTACCGCCCTAATATGATCCCATGTCATGGGCAAGATTGTATATTTACATTGTGATTTTGTGTACTGCAACCCTTTGTTCCTTCTTCCCCGTATGGTTTAAGATGTATTTTGTTTTAAATAGAATATATGTTTACATGCCTTAATTTACAACTTTTATGGTAACAAGCACTCTCCTTCCTCCTCTGTCCTTGCAGTCCCAGACCTGCAAGGGTGATTATAACCTGTTTTCTCTTCACAGGAGTCTGGGTGGTCCTTCGAAGTCAATTAATCTAATTAATCTAATTTGGGCTATGGTTGGAATGTTTGGGAGGAGTCGAAGTTTCATTATTTCACAAACCAGTCCACTTTGCTCGACTCACCCCATCCAATATCTTTTATTCGTTTTGTATAATCAATTTATCTTTTGGTAAATATAGCATCCAAGGCCAAATGAATTTCTACATTAACTTCAAAATACTCTTTTAAATTCTTACTATGTGTTACTATATGCTGTCAAAACATCCTGTGAAGTCAAATGTCACAATACAATGTAGTCGAATCTTATCACAACATCGTGTGCAACTCAATATTTATAGATAATCTGACGACGAATTATGTCACATATCTAGTGCCGTGGAATATTGACGCATCTTATGCAGTTGGATTGTCACAAAATATTGCTTCAATGAATTACAGAATCGTTAGCGTCAAATGTTGCTGCAATGATATTTTCATCAAATGTTCTTCAATTAATTTGTAATGATTGTTCACGTTTATTGTAGTTTCTTCATCCTTAAATAATATCAATAATCAGTTTTATTTATCAAAATATATCTCATTAATTCTTCCGAATGATATCTTATTATTCACATAAATATGAAAATTCGTCCTAATTCGTTGGCGATTTCAAAACCACTTGTATTTAAAAACATACTTCAATGAGGTTTTTATGTCTTCCAGAAACACAGGAAATTACTATTTCAAAACACAGTCGCCGACCGCGACTTCCCAAAACAAACCACAAACAGAAACAAATAGCGCTCGGTGCAGGGGGTGTTTTGCAACTCCTCCAGCTAATGTACGGCTCGCCGTGACACGTGCTTTCAAGCTAACCCCCTCGGGCAGCGCGGCGTAATTCAAATAAATGCAAAGGCACAGACCGCGTACGTTGTACAATGAAGCGCAGAGCAGCGGGCACGGCCAGACAAAAGTGTGAAGCGAGTTAGGAACTAAGTAATTAACGCTGAAAATAACATAGTAAGGTCGCAATCTCCTGCAACGAGAACGCAAATAACCCTCAGAAGCCTGTAAGAGAGCACACGGGCAGCGAGTTGGTGATTTGAAACAGGAACGTGTTACGCGGAACGGTTGTAGGTCTTTCAACAGACTGATTCAAAATTACGTTCAGACTCGTGACGTGGGTATGTGTTATACATGAAGGTATTTCCGTGAAAAGTTGAAAATCTCCATGGATTTGAAATTATAAAAAAATATATTAGCAATGCGGAGTCAGCAGCTCTTTAAACATTCCGTTAAAAAATTATGAATTCTCCACGTTAACGTCCTCAAATTTCGTTCACAATTTCGCGAGCGGGACTACGTGAATGTCACCCAGTATTAATCTATGTGACTGCGCGATCACGCAGTCACAATGCTTAAGACGTGGTGCACACTCGCCCACTTGTGGCGGCCACTAGTCGTTGGCCACTAGTCACGGAGACTAGTGGCAGCCGCTTGTGGCCGCCGCTGTGGCTCTTCCCAGTCGCACGTCACAGTCACTTATTTCTCTCTGCAAAAGCCTGCATCAAAATGTTTACAACATACACGCTTGTATGCATTTTTTCATTAAAATATAAGGCCTTTAATTTTAAATTGTATGGGTGATATTAGTAAGAATGCGTCAAACCCATTGATTGCAAAAAAAATTGTAATTATATTTTTTGTCGATAACTACGATAAAACGTTGGTATTAACAAGCGTACGCACCTGAAAATCTGAGGGCAGGGGAGAAAACTACATTTACAAGCCCCTTTTGCATAATACTTTAATTACATTTGACATAGCTCACTAGAAAATGAATAAAACGCAAAAGGAGAAAGAAATTATATCTTCAGTGATGAAATTAATAAATACGATTTAATGTTAAACCATTTACAAGATTGCCAGACGGCATGGAAGGCCTTTTCCCAAGTGTGTAGCAATGTTCGAAATAATCAAGTTAAAATTAGGATTGAACATAACTAAATGTTTTATTGTGAATTACGTGTTTTACGTGTTGTGTAATAATTGTGTTTTACGTGAGCCTTCAGGGCTCGCGAGAATCTTTCAGATTATATTTAGTTTTCTTCATTTCAAAAAAGTATTAATAGAGTCACTGCCCCTTTATGTGCACGCCTATATCAGTATTGAAAGTCTCCGTCCCAAAGAGCGGATGACGGAGTGATTCTGAGAAGCCGGTGACGTGTGTGTGTGTGTGTGTGTGTGTGCGTGCGTGCATGTGTGCGTGCGTGCGTGCATGCGTGCGTGCGTGCGTGTGCGCGTGCGTGCGTGCATGCGTGCATGCGTGCATGCGTGCATGCGTGCGTGCGTGCATGCATGCATGCGTGCGTGCATGTGTGCGTGCGTGCATGTGTGCGTGCGTGCATGTGTGCGTGCGTGCATGTGTGCGTGCGTGCATGTGTGCGTGCGTGCATGTGTGCGTGCGTGCATGTGTGCGTGCGTGCATGTGTGCGTGCGTGCATGTGTGCGTGCGTGCATGTGTGCGTGCGTGCATGTGTGCGTGCGTGCATGTGTGCGTGCGTGCATGTGTGCGTGCGTGCATGTGTGCGTGCGTGCATGTGTGCGTGCGTACATGTGTGCGTGCGTGCATGTGTGCGTGCGTGCATGTGTGCGTGCGTGCATGTGTGCGTGTGGGTGTGTGGTTGTGTGGAGTCACTAGTGCCGGCCACAAAGTAGCGAATGCCAGCCACTGCCTCAACTAGGCGGCGGTCGCAGTGATTTCGATATTGTCCGAAATTTCAATCGGCTTAATCGTGAAATTTCAATCGAACATTTTCATCTGATGTACTGGGTTCATATACACACATGAGAAAGACACAGATAACCGTAGAAGCCCTTCCGATGGAGCCCGAAAACATTGGCTCTCGGACGAAGATCTGTTTGGTTTGAAAGCGTAGGCGACCGTAGTCAGTAACTACTTGGCTGTCCGGAATTTTGCCCTGAGGAAGATCGCAGAATGGCGGCCGAAACATTGGCACATGTGCCTAGGATGAGGCGCCTTCCGGACAGCCACGTAGTTACCGTTTTGTTTTTGTTCGTCCGATGTCGGCCGACCGAAATTTCGGCCAAAATCGGCTCCATTTCGACGGCCACTCTAGTGGCCGGACGAGGTTGTGATGTGGCCAAGTGTGCGAGACTAATTTAAAATAAATGGAAAACTGCGCTCGCAGTCTGTGGCGGCGACTAGTGGCCAGGTGTGGCCTAGTTTGTGTTCAACATAAGTTTCACCATGATATTGAAGGTTGGGTCATCATGACATCTCATAGATTTTTGCCGGTGAGAATCAAAACCCTTTACAGAGTCTTTGAGGAGAATACGCTTTTTCAAGAACAAAATATAACAGACGACTTATCCTCTCTTTGAGAGATCTAACGACAACTTCGAATCATTCAACAGAGTATTTACAACAACGTGTGACATTTTTATATCGCGGCCAGGTAGTTACGTAGTTTCTACTTCAGTTTCTAGAACAATAGGTTTTCGACAGAGTGTACATTCTTCTGAAATATGATCTTGGTTGACGTAATATTTATTTCACTACCTTTTTGAACTATTGGATTCTTTTACAAATGTTAATTAAATAAGATATAGGTTGTTATCAACCTTTTTAGAAATATGAGATATATTTGTATTTTCCATCATGTATTTTAAACCAATCTTATACCTCGCTGATTTATGTCACACTTTTTCTCACTTTGCCAATTGTAAACAGTTGTTATATACTGAGTTAGTCTAAGCACACCACTAGAGAAATAGTTTTCATTTCGCAGAAATATTTCAGAAAGTGTGGTCGTAAGTGAACTAACATGTAGATTATAATTTTGTCTGTGGTTATAGTCGAGAAAATAAGACTGATCACACTTCTAAAAACTTCATTCAACACATACCGTTATTTGATCAAAATAGTCCGTTTGTCCATATTAGATATAAACCTGATTCATTAAAACAG
This sequence comes from Gryllus longicercus, assembly GCA_038098605.1. Taxonomy (NCBI): domain Eukaryota; kingdom Metazoa; phylum Arthropoda; class Insecta; order Orthoptera; family Gryllidae; genus Gryllus; species Gryllus longicercus. Next base: position 2,347,806 of record JAZDUA010000019.1, on the reverse strand, counting down.
AAACACTGATTTCTATGAAAAAGGGTATTCAACATATTAGAAAACATTTGGACCCTTCCAATATTGGTATTAGAAAATTCATAATATCTATTTATAATTTTAAGGAAAGCCAAAGGCAAAGTTTAACTAAAACAGAGTTCTCGGCATATAGTTATTTATGTATCAAGTCCTCTAAATTAGTCTCTAAGGACGAGGCACGAAGATTAACTACGAAGCAAAGCGATAGCAGAGCCAAGTAGTTAATCTTCCGGACACGTCGTTTTTTGTTATTTCCAGTTATTCTAGTTATTCAAAATAAGTATTTAACACTTTCATGAATTTAGAATTGTCGTCACTCTCGATGTTCTGTAGCAACGGTTGTTGATACAGAGTCTTGGTAACGTTTTTAATAACAATCGCACAGTGCGTGGAAGGACCAAGAGGACGAATGGGGACAAATTGGTATAAGTGGAACAAAGCTGGGAAAGGAGGACTAATGGGGACAAAATGAGACAATTGAGACAAAATGGGCAAAATTGGAAAGGGGAAGAAGGAACAAAATGGAAAAGGGGGGACAAATTAGACAATAGGGATAATAAGAGAAAAGGGACACTGGAAAAAACGATACAGGGTGACAAAATGGAACAAGCGAATAAAATAGTACAATGAGACAAATGGGACGAAATGAGACAGAGACAAAATAAGACGTGGGGACAAAATGGAACAAAGGGACAAAATGAGACAGGAGACAAAGTGGGAGTGGGAGCAAACCGGGACAGGGGACTCCCCGGGACCAATGGGACAAGGGGACAAAATGTGACAAGGTGGACATCGGGACAAAATTGGACAAGTGAACAAAATGAGCCAAGGAACAAACGAGAAAGTGGACAAGTGGAACAAATGAGACATGGGGGACAGAAGTGGCGAAATGGGACAAAAAGGACAAGAAGGACATATTAATTTAATATTTTCCAATCACTAGTAAAATCTAAACCCGAGAGTGCGCTAAAATATTTTAATATACAATCGAGCTTTTTAGCAGCCATTGCTATGGACACGCTCTTAAAACGTTTAGATGGCTGGTTGCTGAGGAGCTAAACGCGTGTTTACCAACGTAAATAACAAAAATGTATATTTATGACACATTAATGTGAATCGAAATATTAAGAATTGCGAATGGAATATGAAATGTACGATCCCCTTGAACCTAATATTTAAAGGTGTCAAATATCATTTAATTACAATTGTAATTCACGTCACTTATCACTCTTAGAGAATATTCAAATTTTATAGCAACAGTAAAGAACATCTAACTTTGAAAATATTCCTCAAAAAGTAAACAGAGATAAAACATCTCATTAACGTAGGGAAAAACTCATCCCTGTCAATAAAACAGGATTTCCCTTAAATATCTGAACAGCAGATAACCCTTATATTTTTTATACACTTCGAAAGTATTCGTTAGCATCCTATGCTAAAAAAAATTGCCACTAAGAGCTTGTGATCAAAATATTGTCCCATGTATTTGTCTAAATTTCTATTTGAATATTTATATTCTCGGAATATTGGATCATGTGAATTGTGTTTCTATCCTGCGCTATATGAATAACACTTGATCGACCGACTTGATGGATGTTTTGTGATAATAAACATTTGTGCGCATACATTTTAGAAGCAAACGTGAGGGCTATTTTAGCGAGTAGCGAAGTGTTCATAATAAATCTACAATGAACTATCGTACTTTAATGACCCTCATCACAGTCAAAATTTTCATTCAGGAACACAACAATTAACCGCAGTAAGAGAATGCATCTGCGTGACTCAAGATATTCAAAAGACTTGAGATCATGCAAAGACACTCATGAATAAGCAAAGGATCTATTGAATTGCATCACGTTTTTCAAACTGTCTTGTTGAAGCAGAAACGTGCTGAGGAAAGAAATGCAAATCGTATATTCATTCCAGCTTAATGACGTTTTCTTATAAAGCAATTTATCAGAAAGGTTTGTTAAATTTATTTAATTGTTACATCCGTTTATTCAAGACATCTACTGAATGACATATCAGAAATATAAACTAAGTTTAGAAAAAACTGAACCGCACATAAATATCAAAAAAATGTAAACACCACATAAGTTAACCATAGCAATAAACTAACTATAACGGACTAATAAGTTTAGCTGTTGAAGTGCCCAGAAAACCGAATAATCAATTAATTAAAAACTTGTTTTTGCAATTTTGCGTGAAATACAGACAATTTTTAAACAATTATGCCCTCTAACAATTTCCTACCAAGTGGCCTTTCGCCACGTGTGGTGGGGCAGTGCATATAAGTGTACATATGTGTGTAAGAAAGGGAGTAAGGATAGAAGAAGGACGAGGAAGGAAAGATCTCGCTCGGTCTGTGGCCCGTTTGTTAGGGTACTGATTCTGCATTCGTCCGGTGTTGATCGAAGAAACCACGGAAAACTGCTGATCAGAGCAGCCGTTCACTAGAATTCTCGCCAGACACACATTGAATTTGATATAGCTGTGATTTTAATAGTCGAACCTCTTGCCACAGTTGGAACTGGACTTCCCGGTCAGTGACATTAATTTGTCCTCTGCCACCAGAGTCGGTCTAATAAATAATACTAATAATATTAATAATAATATTAATACTGACTGATTCATATAACATTATATTTCTTTAAGAAAAAGGAACTTCTATAGTCTAACTCCGCACTGAATGTTTGTTCAATTAAGACCACACTGAAATGGCACTGCAGTGCACTTCACTCCACTTCACTATGGCCCTTAGATCACTTTCTTCATTATTTCTCTACTCTAAACTGCACGATATCTCATTTCACATGTATCACTTATACTTCGTTCTATAACCTAATATTCTTATTTAAGTCCCTAATACAATACTTACGTCCCCCCTACTTAAGTATCCTAATATACGATTGTGGTACGTAAATATCCAAACAATACCGAGCTACTTTAGCTTGACGATGATAAATTGCCTTGGTATCCGCAGAGTGATAACGGCGTAAGCGAGAGTGATAAAGGCTTCGCTCTTCGTTACTTCCTTTCAGCTTCCGGCCACGTCACTTCCGAAGCCCCGCCCGATTTTTGATCGATATCCCACACGGTTTTGTTTTGTGTCATCTCAGACAGTATGCGTTACACACTGCCTTTACAAACAAACAAACAGCTCTCCGCAGAGTCCATTTTCCTGATAGTACGGGGAAGGAAGTCTGTTCCGACCTCCCCACGCACAATTTGCGCTGCGCCTAGCGGCCGTCGTTTTCCAAGTGAATCTTCTTTTCGCGCGTCGATGTCCGATGAGCGCAAAAGTGATTTGTCACAAAATCCACCCCAAATCCGACTAGTCAAGTGTTTATTCATTATTGTTTGGGATAGGAAAAAATAATTAATTTTCCACACGAAAAAAATTTTGAAGATTGGGGAGAAATTATTTTTACCTATCATATGGATTTCCTCAAGGTTTTTGCGGTAACCACGAAATTTATTATTGTTTTGTTGTAGGATCTCATATGCAGTAAAAACAATATTCTATCTAATTAGCAGGTCTGTATACAGCACCCAGAATGGTGACAGAAAAAATTACCGAATTCTTTGAAGAAATTTAATAATGAAAAAAATGTACTAACATGTTTTTAATGTCTTAATATGATGAATTAATATTATATCTGATTATTTATTGCATTCATTTAATATATTTTCCTGATTGCATGCGTTTGACCATCCCTTTCGTGCTCGTCCTCATTCTAACGACAAATCATCTTCCAGTTGGCATTTTATGACATATTTAATACAACATATCGCGGCCAACCTTTAGATTCTAAATGAGAAACGAAACAAAGTTCTGATTATACAATTTAATGGAAACTAAAAGAAATGACTGGCTGTCTCCTCAGAATAAACTTCAATATTTAAGAAAAGAAAATATAACAATTTTGCACAACTACTACTAATAAATAAGATATATTTACGTATTAACAACACTATTACGTATTAACACGTGATCATAATATGTAATTGGCTAGCCTATCTGATCGATCTATGTACCAGTGTATAATCTTGCAAGTAATGTAACGAAATTAATTAAACTGAAAATAGTAATCTCTTGTGCTGTTATGTGTCGGAACATTACATTATGATCAGAAAGACTATGCGTGTTATGTTCTCGCAACTGTTACAACACTGCTGTGCCTGGTTTAATAAATCTTAGCCAGGGATGAAAGGTCTGTTAAAGTCCTAAAAGCCTAAAAGAGGATTTTCTTCTCCTAAGGCTTTAATTCAGCCGACAGCCGGTTATCCTTTACGTTCCGCTAGGACGCGTCGACCATACGCTAGATACCAACAAACTTGCGTGCTCCTCTGACATGGAATGGAAGGCCCTTCGCGACAACACATGCTTGAGAAACGAGGGAAAAACAACTATGCATAACCATGCGGGACCCTTGGGGCAGAAACGCTGAGTTGGTACCCGCTCTTAGCCACCTCGGCCATTTACATCGGCAAAACAGTAATACATACGTGTATTATAAATTGTTAATACAGAGTGAGCCATTTCAAGTGGAGTGAACACATTAGCATATTCGTCATAAAATCAGCAATACTTTAATTGAAGTTCGAAGATAATCCAAAACTTAAAACAGCCTGTCAGAACTTTACAAACAGCAGTACCACCAAGCTCGGCTAGCGGGATGCTGGTCGAGGTAGCAGAAGATGCCAACCAAAAAGGTATGTCAAGCTGGAGCAGTCATGTCAGCACACTCAAATGAAACATGCCAAATGATTTATTGTTATTTAATTGGTCATTAATTGCCCCAATTTGAACTTAATTTCCACGTATTTTCGTGGCGAAAATGCGTGATCTGGCTTTGCACGATGTCAGCACACACACAAATTAAATTCGGATCGTAGATCGACGGAAACCCTCAAATGATATATTGCTAATTAATTGCTACAATTCGGAATTGAGTGCCACGCATTGTTGTGGCGAAAATGAGTGTGAGCTGGCTTGACACGACGTCAGTCTAATAAGTTAGCGGGTCAGAAGTCAGCATGTGCTAGCAGCATGGAGAGAAGAGCCGTGCACTATAGAGGTCGTGTCATGGGTTTCCCTTCACGTTGGCGGTGCGCTGGGCGTTCCGAGAACTATTGATGCAAGAGAATTCTCGCTTTCTTGACCGAAATTATTTTTGTGGTGAACTATTGATCAAGAAATTAATTGACCATTTTACCATAAAAGTATAGATTCCGTAGAAAGTTTTGGTTGAAATTTACCGAGTTCGACACAGCGTATCACCGAACCTTTATATACATTTCCAAGACTCGAAGCGCTGTTGTACTAGACTCGGGAGGCTATTGAAAATTATTTGTGAACAGCGAGTGTACTGCAACTCTAACGGCCGGCTGGAGTGCTAAGATTCTGACGGCCTCAAAACGAGCGCGACATCACGGCCCCATGTGATTCAGGTCTGCGGTCATTTTCTCCCAATGCCACCCATTTACAAAATCTAATTTTCTTAATTTTCATCCTCCAAAAAAATATTGGGTCGTCTGCAATACTTTTAACAAAGGCGAGATTTATGGCAGAACGCGACAGAACTATTTTACTATTTCTATTGAATTATTAAGTTTCGGGACTTAACTATCCTCAGATAAGCATAGGTTTGCGGACCTTGGGACGAAAAGAAGTCGGCAAAAAACTGTTTTGCAGAAACAAAGAGTTTCTCAATCAAATGACATTACAAACATTTGTTCAAGTAATTGAGCAGAGAGTTGTCTATTTTTTCCACTTGAAATGACTTATTCTACATACAGTTGAATTTAAAAATTAATTTTCTTAATTTTCTCCGTGAATTTCGCTCCTGAAAGAGAAAACAAGGATTTTTGTTGAAAATTCGCAAGTATCGAGGTGTCCGTTAATAAGTTACTTCAAAAAAAGACAAACACGAATGATTTCCACGTTCATTTATGGAACAAAGTAATTGATAATTACATATACACGATTTTCAATATTTAATTTTTTGAGCTAGAATTTATGCCTATGAGACACTAGTGCAACGATAAAGAGAATTAGAATAGGTGATTGTGTGACTAAAACTAGGTTAAGAGGTATAATAAAAAAAATATTTCCACTCTAAGGAAAATCGACAGATTGCTTACATCTTCCAAGGATATTTCCAGTCTTACGTTTAGAATCATAATCTTTATCTCTTTCGTTTTATCACAACTTTAGCATCTAAAGTCTTATTATTTCTTTCTTGCTTTCTTGACCGAAATTATTTTAGTGGTGATTTAGTATGAGAATGCCATAACTCAAGTTTTTGATCATACGTAATGTGGGCGTAACCAAATAAAGTCACATGATTCACTACACTTTTATTAAGAAGATAGAATTAGTAGAGTTGAGTTGTAAAACTGGCACTGTATAGCTAAATGTCAATAATATTTTCTAAAAGTTCACAACAAATTCTCTGAACATTTAATGAAAACTGTTTTTCTTGAGGAAAAAGAGGTGGCAAATAAAGTATCGTTGCAAATACTCGTATATTCGTGTGTTTTTTAACAAAAAGTAATACATGGTTTTGGCATGAAAATGCCAACTAGCAATTCCGTTGACAAATGCAATCTACAAAGTACGTGTCATAACATTTTCTAGTGTACTGTTATCTTTCAAAAGCCGAGAGACCAACGAGTGGAAAAGAACTGAGTTGCTTATCAAATTATCTTAAAAATTAAAGCTAATAAGAGATTACAAAGAATGTGGCAATAACCAAGCAGTTAAAACCAGGTCATTCGCAGCAGCCGGTTCTGAAATTCGTCTGGGCGAAGCTTCCAACGCAGCGGCAGCCTCGGAGGGAACAGCTACTAAAGCGGTTGGCCCGGGAGAAGGGGGAGGGGTGAGGAAGGAGAGGGGGAAGACGAGGGGAGGGGGAAACGTGGGGGAGGAAGAGAAGGAGGGGAGCGCTTTGAGGAAAGGAACTGCGTTTTCTTGTTGCCCCGCAGGATAAGCGCCCGGGGCTTAAGCCCCACCTCTTCTTACCTCTCTCTCATTCGCCCCTCCCCCTCGTCTCGCTTCCTCTCTTTCTCACTTCTTTCCTTCAAAGCTCTGCAAAAGATCGCCCTCAGGGGTCACTCGACGGAGCAATGGCGCGAGAGGAGGAAAGTTTTGGGTCGGCTTTAAGACCGAGCGGCTAGGTGTCTTAGTTGGGAGTGTAACTGAGGCTTCGTAGAAACGGACGGTGTTAGGTTCGAGTCCCGACGGTAGCAAAGTTTCCCAGTTGGAAAATGCTACTCGTTGAAGGGTCCTAATCGGTGGTTACCGAGGATTCGTCAGACCAATTTCAGTCAAATAGCAAACAGTTTATTAAACTCGACACAAAACGCGCGATATTTCTTTCTTCATTTTGTCGTTGACCCAACTCACGGTAACAGAAGATGTCTCCGTGTTGGCGGCCGTAGACAGCATTTTGATTACGTAATTTCAGCGTGTGATGTAGCAAAAGGAAACACGTTAACATCTTTACAGTATTTTATACATATTCAAAGTCCATTCTTACATGATGAAATGCGATTCGAACTCCTCAATACAATTGGAGAGATTAAGATTCAGTGTGTGTGAAAGCACGCGGAGAAACAGATTAAGGCCAGGGCAAGAACTGAACAGAACGGGCTGTCGCACGAGGCGGACTACATAAGAGAGGAAAACGCATCAAAACAACAAACCGTAGTCTGAGGGCACATGCCGGGTTAGATGGGGACGCTATTAAATGGAGTGCTCGTGAACACGTTTTATCATTTTAATTCTGAATGCATATATGAATTATAGATCTTTTCAACACATTTGTAGAGCAATTCCATAAAATGTTTATGCTAAAATGTAGGACCCCCACATTTGTGCTCGTAATTATCACAATGTTAATTATTTAATTCGAAGAAAATTAATGCTTAATCTAGGATTATTCGGAGACAAATGAAGTAATTATGACCTACTCGATCATAATGGTCACATATTTTGAAAAAATTATGAACATACAAAAATACAAATTCAAAGAGTGTCCTTTGCTTTTGTACATACGACAGAAATTGTTCCAAATAGTTTTCGGTTTATATTTATTTTTAAGGCTTTCAGTTATTTCCAATTCCTATTAAATTACTTAATTTCAAAAAAGTGGATTATAGATAAATTGCAGAACATTAGAAGTTTGTTAAACTCATTCATTTATACAACATGCGGAATTAAAAACCTTACAAAACTTTAATAAACTGCGCCCGTCTAGGAACGAGATAACATATTAATCGAAAAATACTTCACGTCAAACAGAATAAATTGAAATAAAATTTGAGCAATAAACGCTGAATATACACTAGAGGCTTTTGACTGGTTTATAAAGACACATATTAACGATCTATATCTAAATTCTTTGAACATTAGTGAATAGCGGAAACGTAAAAGATAACGATCCCGGGCAGCAAGAAAAGGGCAAATCGAGTACTGAAAGGAAAGTCTAGCGTTTGCGTGATGATGGCACTGAAACGGATAACGCTTCAAAACACCCAGAGATTTTCTCTGAGGCGGGTCAAAGTAGAACGAGAAATAGGGAAGCTTCATTATACAGAGCGCAAAGAAAGTACATCATTTTTTCAGTCCTTCTAGACATATCAAATATTTAGAAGGTAGAAGTTCATAAAACATTGGAAATAATCGTTGTGCATTGAATAATTTAATGCATCAGGTAAAACTAAACTGAGGGGTATACAATAACGGTAACAAGTTTCTGCGAAGATGTCACTGGCGGGAGAGGTCTACTCGGAAGTCGACTGTGGAGCAGGTTCAGAAGATAATATAATGGGTATGGTGGGTAGCTATACTCATACAAAAAATTGCGAGTGGGTAAAATACCCACTCGCGAATTGGAGTGAGAGAAATATTCCACGGAACAGATTAGACTAGGTCCAAACCATGCAGTAGAAGAAGAAGAAGAAGAAATGTTCCATAAAATCATATTTCAAAATGAAGTTTCTCGGTGATGCGTTGACACCAAACGTATGTGCGAAATTTTTTTCTGCAAGATCGACTTAAAAATACTGCGATTTTACGTGTTCCTAGCGACATTACAAACAAAATCGATTCGCAAAAATTGTCATATGAGTTTACACAAAAAATGCAAAGCGCATCGCTGTTTTTATTGTTAAAATTAACTCTATTGAAGTGTCATAAAATAAGTATAATGACTAATAAATGTGATGACAATTTAATGCTTAACATGACAATTTGAAAAAAAATCTGATTCGTAGTTTTCACTTCATACACATTGGCAGTGGGTGATAGAGGAGGAGGGGGACCTCCTCCCGGGTCTACTACTCACTCGGACGTGAAACCATTCACCGGCTCCGCTGCAGAGTGAAGGCAGGGGAATGAAAATTCGCAGCAAAACAGGCCTCTGGGAAGTTGGAGCGCGTAATGGCGAGAGAATGGGCAGCAGTGGGGGGAGGGGAAAGGGATAGCGGAATCCCATTGAGTGAGGGGCACAGACAGATTTTCCATTTCATTTTCAGTATTTCAATTCATATCGAATATTTACAAGGTAATTGAAACATTCGAGAAGGTAATTTAAATAACAATTGTTTGCAGTTTGTTCGATCAATGAAGAAGAAAACAAGATAGCTGGAAGTAAGAGGAAAAGCACAGACAGTACAAGAAAAAGCAATGAAGAAGTCGCTCGAGAACAAGTCACGCCAGAAATTGACAGCGGAATGACACCCCAGGAACCGAGAAAAAAATGCGAAACTGCAACGCGCTTAGGGGAGCCAAACTAGACGGGACAGTCTCTGGCAGCGCTGGGCGGTGCGATGAGGTGGGGCGGGGAAGAAACTAGAGCACCATGGTGAGATGAGCACGACTAGAATGTGGAATCATTTTAAACCTTTCAATACAAATCACATCAACTATAAAGGAATTATAGCATGCTAGATATTCATTGAAAAGTTCTGATATTTTTTAGATCAATGAAGAAAACAAAGTCGCTGAACCTGAATCGCAAAACAAGGGAGCGCAAGAAATGACCAAGAATGGCTCGCTGGGTAGAGGTGGGGTGGGGGTGGAGTGGAGTGAAGTGGAGTGAAGTGGAGTGAAGTGGAGTGGGGTGGAGTGAAGTGGAGTGGAGTGGAGTGAAGTGGAGTGAAGTGGAGTGAAGTGGAGTGGGGTGGAGTGGGGTGGAGTCGGGTGGAGTGGGGTGGAGTGGGGTGGAGTGGGGTGGAGTGGGGTGGAGTGGGGTGGAGTGGGGTGGAGTGGGGTGGAGTGGGGTGGAGTGGGGTGGAGGTCAAGACGGAAACCGACTGCTGGATGTCGCCGGAGGAACAGGGCAAAAAACTGCGAAAACTGCGAAAGCCAGCCACACGCCTGGGGGGTCCGAGCGAGTCGTGACGGCAGCGGGGCGGGGAGTCGCGGGGAGGAGGGAATAGCAGAGCCCCATTGTGTGAAGAGGACGGGGCGCTGGGGGAGGGGCGGCAGTGTCTTTGGCACCAACCCCCGCCCATTGTAGTGCCTCTCTGCGCTGCCGCCCTGGAGCAGCGGCGAACGATGCAGAGCGAGACAGCAGACGGTCTCGTAACGCAGCCAACAGCTGGTCGGGTGCCCTTTGTCCTAAGCGGACGACCGCTTTCGCAGTTTTGCTATGCGCCACACGCGGACGAAATCCCGACTTGTCTAATCTCAAAAAAATGTTTGTTAAAGCATATAACTCAAAAGGAAATTGGGGGTTGACGCCAAAATCATTACCTTTTGTATACAGTAATGTGCTCTACAGATCAAAACTTCAGTATTTATCATATATGATTCATTCAACATTATTTTGAGAACACAGCCTGTCTAACAAAACTTAATTCAGACCTTCCTTGTTATTTTTTAACAACAAAGAGTAAAGGTCAATCTATCAGTACATTCTGTATAGAACTTATTGTTCTGTAATGTTGAAATATTGTTCTAGTTATGAATCAGAAACTAGTATTGCAATATACTATGTCTTCTTGTTTGCTTGTGGTAGTTAATAGTAAGGGGAACGTACACTTTTTCTATTTCTGTTTTCCACAATTAACGAACATTTTAAACTGTGAACTGAAATAATAATATTTCAACGTTTAAAAACAATATACTTTTATACTTTTATAGATGTCTAATATACTTTTCAAAATGTTAATTAAATATTTTAAATTGTTAGTACCTTAATACAATAATGTAAATTTCGTACATTAATATATTGATAAATTGTTTAGTTAATACATAAAAAACAAATATTTTGAAAGGCAGTCAAGAAATGTTTGGTGCATTGAAATAGGTTTAGTAATTAAACCCACACATAATTAAATCATTACTCATTAAGCTCACAGACGTACATTAACCTCTTTGCGTTCCAACATCATGTAGCGACTCTCTAGTATCTCGTCATTATGTTTGATTAGTGAAGTCAATGTATGCTTTTCCAGATCATAAAGTTAGTAGTTCATAAACGTATAATATAGAATTGTTAGGTACAGTAGCTCGCTTCCTATGATACAGCAATTATTTCAATGATGTTTTTAAAATTGACCCATTGATTAAAAATATAAACGTGAAACAATCCAACATCACTAAAACTTCTTGTTCAAAAATGAAACAAATAAACAAAACGGGAACAGCCCAAACACGTGTTGCTGTTCTTGTGTCACGCACTTGTGAGTATAGACGGTCTTGGAGAGCAACGAATTCGATGGTGCAAAGGATCCCCGCGAAAGCCGCAACCAGCAGGAAGCGTTCGCGGAACAGCGGCGTCCAACCCTCAAAAGCCGCCCTCCCCAGTGGCCTGCCAGCGGAGCCGGAGCCGGAGCGCGGCGTTCGAGCCCAGGGGCCACCCCGAGGACGCGGCAGGCTTTTGTTGGTGGATCCGAGGATGTGGAGGTGGGCGGCGCTGAAGAGCGCGAGTCGGCCTCAGGGGGCGAGAGGCGCGTGGCGGAAGGCGACGGCGCGGGTGATGGGCGACCGAAGGCAGCAGCGGAGGGCGACGACGCAGGGCGGCAGAGGGCCGTGGAGGATGAAGGCGGAGAGCGGCGGACGGTGGTGAAGGGAGGAGGTGGAAGGAAACGACGAAGGGCAGCGGAGGGTGGCGACGGAGGGCGGCGGTGGCGAAGGGCAGTGGAGGGTGGTGCAGGGCGGTGGCAGAGGGCGATGAGAAGGGCGGTGGGGGTAAGCGGTGACGGTTAAGGGCTAGGACGGCTAAGGGCTAGGACGGCTAAGGGCTAGGACGGCTAAGGTCTAAGACGGCTAAGGGCTAGGACGGCTAAGGGCTAGGACGGCTAAGGACTAGGACGGCTAAGGGCTAGGACGGCTAAGGACTAGGACGGCTAAGGACTAGGACGGCTAAGGACTAGGACGGCGGAGGGCGAGGGCGGCGAGGCGGGGAGGGCGGCGAGGCGGGGAGGGCGGCGGGGCGGGGAGGGCGGCGGGGCGGGGAGGGCGGCGGGGCGGGGAGGGCGGCGGGGCGGGGAGGGCGGCGAGGCGGGGAGAGCGGCGGGGCGGGGAGGGCGGCGAGGCGGGGAGAGCGGCGGGGCGGGGAGGGCGGCGGGACGGGGAGGGGGGCGAGGATGGGCGGCGGCTGTGGGCGGCGACTGCGGCGGGCAGTAATGGAAACCGGCGGCTGAGGGAGATGTCGGGAGATGGCCTCTGTACCTCCCGTGAGCGGTCACTGGGGTTTTGCTGCACGCTCTACGTGCAACGTACGACGGAGGAGAGCGAGTAGAAGTGTTGCCAATCCCTCTGACAGGTCCCTGAACGGGAATCCGTCTTTCTAAGGGCGCTTTGCTGCTGCGAACCACACTGCTACGAACTACTTGCCAACCTTGTTGCATTGGTATGAATATTACTACGACAACATAGGTCAGCCGCTAGGATACAATTCATAAATTCTATGTCAATTGTGTGTTTCAAGGTAATATAAGACACAATTACGAGGAGCTATGTACAACATAGAAACTAGACCTTGCAAACAGAAAATCAAGCCGGATAGTTTCATTATGATTTTCCACATTTCTCATTCTTTGCATATTCATTTTTAAATCACTACAACTTCAATGCTCCTCAGATGAGTCTGTAGGGGTACAACTTCTTCCAGACCATAAAATAACATAGCAGCCTGTTTTTACAGAAAGATGATTTTTTTCTTATTCTGATCCTTTTCATTTAAACAAAATGGAGGTGCTATCTCCACCCGCAATTCAAGGATAAATAAGATACCAATTTTGCGTGGAATGTAGTCTAAAGAAAATATCTCTATACAAGTAATTATAAATGAAAATAACATACACCGAAATCCCTTGACTATAGCAAAACCTACTCTTAGTTGAATTATGCCTTCTAAGAGTTTGCGATTGACCGACGCGTAAACCCTACGAGGTGTAGTTTTTTCAATCGTCACCGAGATAATCCCCGCCATAATTCCGACGATTGAAACCGAACACTAGTAGTCGGGATCGGGATATGGCTAATCACGAATGTTCAAACTCTGCAATAACTGGCACGAATCCAGATGACGTATAGAGCCTTACAGGCACAGTAGGCAAATATTGACCTCCTTGTTGCAGCAATATCCATATAATATGGTATGAAGAGTAATGGATAAGTTGAAAGTGTTCTAAGAATGTTCAGTAGTTGAGACCAGTGTTTAATGTGATTCTCACTGGCTTTATGGCTTCCACGAATATTATTGTGTCTTCATCAAAATTATACTTGACTGTGATGTGTAAACTCTGAGAGCAATGGATCAGAGGAATACAAAAATGGCATAACCTTTCGCAGGGTTTCCTATTTTCTCAGTCGCAGAAGTTTATTTAGACCAACAGAATTCACAGATTATGAAATACTGATACTAATTTACGAGTGGTGTATGTGAGTGCGTTCGTAAATAAAAGTTTCAATTTCATCTATTTCTACTTCATTGTTGGAAATAACATTACTTTAAATATTATACGTACAATTTAATAAGGGTACATACCATCAGAATAGCTACATATTACGTTCTCTTATACAATAAAATTAGAAAATTAGAGTACAGAACTGATATACTTAGCGTGTCTTCGTTGGTCAATCTGGTACTGAGAATATCCTTACCTGAAACAGAATGAAACTTAAATTAACTTAAAAATTACTTATCGACTTTTAAATAAATTGTGAATTGCTGAGTGTATTAGAATCAGACAATATTTGGATAGTAAAATATTGTCATAGTTGGCAACAATGCAGTTCTACTATTTTTGCTTCTAAATTTACAATAAGTTATATTTTTAAAAGAAATAAATTGTAACGATAATTCACGTATTGAAATTAATTTCTTGGATGTTCCTTGGAACGCTTGCAAATTAAAAAGCCAATTGCGGAGGTTCACAAAGGTAATGAATTCCCCAAAATTACAGATTGTTACAAGGCCGGTGATTCGGTCGACTACTCGCAGATCGCAGGTATACGATAAGCGTTCACAGTTCTCTCCCTAGAGTTTGTAATCTTTAAACATATTTTAAACAAATTAACTTCTTTAGCTTTTCGCTTCTTCTAACTTCTTTTAGATTCTCTTACTACTTAAATACCAGAAATGGTAACTCCTCTTTGACGTAACCTGTGACACATACATACATGTTACAAATAAAAGTCCCAACTCGAAATGTTCCCCTAGATCCTGCACCGTATCAGGGTAGAGTAATAAGTCATCCAAGAGTGACATAAAAGTAGATTAAAAGTTTAAGGATTATAATATATTTTCCGAGTATTCATTAAGTTAAATATTCTTTAAAATAAAATATCTGTTGTACCTAGGGTTCGTACCAAACCATCGACTCATTGACATCAGGTATCAAGGAGCGAAACTCAATGAGTGAGCCAAGTGTAGCGTATTGTGTCATCCGAATAGTAATGACACCACTTTCACGGTTGCAATCCTGTTTTACTTTCTTTCAAGAGGCAGAACGTAAAAGTGAACTGAGAATTTCATAACAAAGACACGGATTAATTTTTTGAGATATTCTACTTACGAAGAAATATCCTAATGCTTATTTGGGGCAAGATTTTGGTCCCATCGGTTGGGGCAAACGTAAATTGTCACTCTCAAGTCACTTCTCTCTATTGATATCTACGGATAAAATTTGGTAAGAACACATCCGCAGCAGTGTGTTAAGAACGGTGAAACTTAGCTATTAAAAAGTAACATATTCTACTACGATGCACGCTTGAATCTTCGGAAGAGGAATATTCTGGCCTTGGAGAGTTCCATGTAAGCCCGCCCGTGTGCGGCGAGGGGACGATGAGTGTGGACTGGATGAGGCTTGTATGACGTCACATGCATACCGCGAGTGCCTCCTCTCTTCGTGTGCAGGGCAGCGCTGGATGCGAACTGGACACAGCGGAGTGGCCTTTGCTGGGGCAGCCGCAGCGGCGCAGTTAATTAGCACACGTTCGTCGTCACTCGCCCCAGGCCACAAGCTCGCCCACCCACTACGCCCGCCCTCGCTCTCGCTCTCACCTCCTGCCCTTGCTCTTGCCCCTATCCATGCCCTTGCCCCTGCCCTTGCCCCTGCCCCTGCCCCTGCCCCTGCCCCTGCCCTTGCCCCTGCCCTTGCCCCTGCCCTTGCCCCTGCCCTTGCCCCTGCCCTTGCCCCTGCCCTTGCCCCTGCCCTTGCCCCTGCCCTTGCCCTTGCCCTTGCCCCTGCCCTTGCCCCTGCCCTTGCCCCTGCCCTTGCCCCTGCCCTTGCCCCTGCCCTTGCCCCTGCCCTTGCCCCTGCCCTTGCCCCTGCCCTTGCCTCTGCCCTTGCCTCTGCCCTTGCCTCTGCCCTTGCCTCTGCCCTTGCCTCTGCCCTTGCCTCTGCCCTTGCCTCTGCCCTTGCCTCTGCCCTTGCCTCTGCCCTTGCCTCTGCCCTTGCCTCTGCCCTTGCCTCTGCCCTTGCCTCTGCCCTTGCCTCTGCCCTTGCCTCTGCCCTTGCCTCTGCCCTTGCCTCTGCCCTTGCCTCTGCCCTTGCCTCTGCCCTTGCCTCTGCCCTTGCCTCTGCCCTTGCCTCTGCCCTTGCCTCTGCCCTTGCCTCTGCCCTTGCCTCTGCCCTTGCCTCTGCCCTTGCCTCTGCCCTTGCCTCTGCCCTTGCCTCTGCCCTTGCCTCTGCCCTTGCCTCTGCCCTTGCATCTGCCCTTGCATCTGCCCTTGCATCTGCCCTTGCATCTGCCCTTGCATCTGCCCTTGCATCTGCTCTTGCATCTGCCCTTGCCCCTGCCCTTGCCCATTGACCCTGCCCTCACCACCACCATCGCTATTCCTCGCCCGCAGCTTCGACCCCTGCCCCCTACTCGCAAGCCTGACCCTCGCCCGGTACTCGTAACCCTCGCTCTTGCGGAGCGTCCCACATCCCCTCTCGATCCTCACTCTCTACGGTCACCCAAGCCGTCACCGCTCCCACCTCCCTCGCTCCTTTGCTCTTCTTGCCCACACCAACATCGCCAGCTTTCATCCTCGCCGGTCACTGCACCCCCGCCCTACCCCCACGCTCGCCGCCTACCCCACACCCGGCGCCTTTGCGAATAAAATCTCAGCTCCGGTGCACTCCCTCGCGTATGTGCTCTTCTTCGTACATATTCATACAAGGCAGAGCATCCAATTATAAAAAGCGCTCAAGTCATCTCTCTCTCGAATTCCTCAATGCTCTCGTATTTTAGCCGTTTTGGATATTCAAAAGCTCTTCTTCAAAGGTAATACCGCAAGTGCTTTGGAAATTGCATATGGAATGAATCTGTGTGTCGAGAATATCCTATGAATTTATCTGGTATTTTCGGAGCACGAATCGTATTTAGTAAGATTATTCCACGAGTGAAAAAAAATAATAGCTGAAAAATATTAAATGATACCTCTGTAACATATTCATAATTAAGTGTTTATATTACACATGAAAGTAAAGTAGATATTAGTGCCCGTCTAGCAGATAAAATCCTCGCAATGAAATGTGAAACACCGGAGTTACATACTCTAGAAAATTAAGCATTTATTTACATAATTTGGTGAAGTCTTATTCAAAATCATCGGTAAACGGCACAAAAGTATTGTTCGAGAATAAACAATTTATGTACATAGTTGCCTTTTATTAATGTTCAACCACTACATACATTGAAAATACTCTTAAAGATAATGTTATTGTTATGTATGGTTATGTTAGGTATGACAGTTGTTACTCACTAGTTCTCTGTGAAGAAAAATAAATCTACTTTGCAAATGCCCATTTGAAGAGTCGAGTCTCTAAGAAATAAAGTATGTTAGGTCAATGCTGGGTATGGGTATGGGGTAGTAAATAGATTCCTAGAACCGGGCATCAAACAATGACCCCACCACCATTACTACCATCATAACAACAACAACAACAACAACAACAACAACATATTATTCCTTGATTTATGCATGGTTCAATACCAACACCTGAAACCACACAGATGTTACACCTTCTCGGCTGAGACTCACTCAGTAGCTCGATACGATGTTATACTGACATATTTACGCCCCATGGCCAACTTTGACATTCCGTTTTTTGTACAGATTTCGATATATCGAGGCGCAAAATTCACCATTACTAGTTTCGATATTTGATTTCTTTTCTGACATAGAACTTCAATGCCTATCTCTGGACCGCAGCGGCCAACTTCTCGACTGAAGTCCAGCGGCAGTGATTAGCATTATTATTCGTCCGCAACCCCTGCGATGCGGTCGCAGGGAAGGCAGGGTGCAGCGCGGGCCGGAGGCGGGTGCAAACAAAGGACGGTCGCGCCGCCTTAATTAAGGCGTGGGCCGCGCGGATCCGCGTTGGCGGTTGCCCCCGCCCCCACCCCACCCCCAGTCGCGGTCTGCCCCTCAGACGTCACCTTCGCCCCCCGCTCACTCGCCTGACCTCACAGCGGGGAGTCCCCTCACGCTGCATTCCTCGCACTGCCCCCTCCGCGGCGCTCATGATTTCCGCCTCTGGGTGTGGCACCTGTGGGTGCCGCACCACAATGCGATATGAAGCGTGTTCGCGGAATTTGGATAATAAAGCGAAGAACATATGTGGGGAAATTTGCATACGTCAATTGAACTATAAGAGATTGGAATGATTTGCCTGCGGCAATTTTCCAAACTCATTCTTTGAATATTTGTAGTTTTAGAAATAAGATTTGAGTTGGAACATTAATGACATATGGTGTAACTAACGGACATTTAAATATAGTTATTTAAAACGTGCACAATTTCAACTGTGCAACTTTCAATTTTCCAGTTCAGTGAAGGTTTGCGAAGATGGTTTTGAAGTGCAGTGGGGAGCAGTGCAGTGAAGAGAAGTGCAGTGGGGAGAAGTGCAATGCTGCCTATCGCCCTGCGATGCTGTGTTGCTGTGCGAAATATTATATAATTAAATGATAAATACTTCATATCAATTAATTAATATTTCATATCAATTAATTTAATTATTAATTAATAATTAAATTACTGTACTTTATATATATATTTGTTAAACATAATATTAATAAAAATATGTATTGTTATTTGTTACACTGTAATCATTTTGAAAACCGCACCCTCTGTACTCTATTAAAACCCAAGTCCAATCGTGTGAAATTTGACGTCAACGAAGTGGGTCTGCGACAATAGTCCATTCGTTCTTCTATCTCTGATTCCATCACTACGTCATTGTAGTTATAATATCACACATCCCATAATAACAGTTATTACTTCAACATCAGTTTAATTACCGTTTCAAGTTTGGCGACGATAACTTTTGTTTGTTATTACAACGAATAAAAATTGCCCCATATTTTCCTTTACTACTTTGTCTTGCGTCCCCTTGATATTTCTTCCATTTTCACTTATTACGAATTTCTCGTAACATCTTGGCTTAATACGAGCGCAAAAACTTAAGACTGCCTACTTAATCTTATCCCATTTCCTTTCTTCACGCCAGAACTCCGCTGACAATTTTTTTGTTTGCTGTGTAATCGATGTATAATGTTTTAACTTGCCATCCCCTGATTACTCACTTCAGCTCCCAATGATCATAATCATCCTGTTCACTTTTGTTGCTAGTAAAAAAGCTACTATCATCCTCTCCAGTACTGTTCACCAACTCCCTCTTCAACGACCACATCCTTTCCCACTTATTCCACCGTAACGACCTTCAGCCATAGACTAAGGATGTATATAGTTCATTACTCTATGCTCCAACCTCCTCTACATGCAACTAACTAACCCTCCTGACCTCTCTCACTTTCCTTCAGAACTTCTAACAATCCTCCCTCTTTCGCGCATCTGCACACTAATTTTCACCCCCTCCCACCCCCGTCCCCTTCCTCAAACGCGGTGGCGAGTGCAACCTCTACATCCTCTGCCCTGCTCCTTCGCCTCTCTGCTGGCTTCCCCTCCCCTCCCCTCTCCACCCGCGGGTTGGCCGGCGCCAGACCGCTGTATTAAGTTAAGGCTGAGCACATTTTCACAGCGGCCAGACGCTTCCTTTTATTTCCCTCTCGTAGCCGGCTTTTTATCGCAGACCGCGATCAGCCCTCTTTGAAATTGGATGTCGGAGCATCGCTTGCATTTTTCGCTTGCCCAGCGCGGCGCGGCGCGGCGCAGCGACGACCTCTCTTGTGGCGGGCGGCTGTGGGCTCTGGTCCGCACTGTGTCGAAAGCCCCGTCTAATCCTCTCTCTTACAAAGGAATCTTTTTAATTTGGAGTCCCGAGGGACCAAGAAAAAGTTTGTTAAATTATCCAAATTCGGAGTTATCCAACGTCTACTTTTAAAAAAGTACTTTTTTGCACATTGATAAATATAATTGCTTATTACAGAGTGTTTTTCGTCCGTAAAATATAACTTTTTGACAAAAGTTGAAAAAATGTTCAATAGTTGAGTTAAACTGATAAAAAATTATATATGGATTGCCCTCTTAAAACCCTCACATCAACATTAACAAACTGTGCGGAAACCCCCAAAAAATTGTTTTTCAACGTCATTTAAATTTGAGTTTAAACCTGTTATATTTTGTTATATTCCCTCTCCTGCTGTAGTATTAGTACATGCAACTCCCGTAGCAGAGCTGGTGAGGCGTCGTGTCCACATCACGAATCGCTGGTGTTAAGTGCAGCCCACGTCGCTCCTTGCAGTCAGTCTACGTTAACCACAATTCACTACTGGGCGTCAGCTGGTTAGCATGGTGGCTAGTATATCATGGTTCGTGGTCACGGCTCTCGGCTGGTCTCCGCTGCTGTCGCCTCAGTCGTCGACCCCACCCCTGGGTTAGCCTTGATGCTGTCGCCGTCGTAACCAATGCCGTAACCAATCGGCTATACTATGAATTAGGTTAGCAGACGTGATCCGCCTCTTGATATTTATATTATGTAATAAATACACTTGTGTTCCGAACGTCTCTTAATGAATATCCTCGACCTTCAACATATTTAATTGAGATTTATTTAGAACAATTTACGTTCATCCGAAATTTATTTATTATGCGAATAATACATGCAGTTTGAATTCTTTTCATTTCCTTCGTAAGTTTTCCAAGCCTTTAACTGAAGTTTCATTTAATATTTGACAGAGCCTTGGAGTGGTGGGCGTGCCTTATGTTCTTAACGTACCAATCCTTTCAACTGAAAAAACTCGTAGAAAACATGTAAAATTTATATAGTACATTTTATTTCCGCGAAGCCGCCTTCTGCATTAATGTGCGGCGAGGCAGTTGCGGGCACGGGCCGCAAGTGTCGTTGGCAGAGGGGGTGACAGATAAGCTGAAACGTAATGTTTTATCGAAGTTGCATTTTAAAGTCTTCCGAAAACGATCAATTTTCAGACATCATTCATAAAATAAATCAATAAATACCATTATACCTATAATAATTGGTACAATGGGTGTGAACTCCGAGTCTGAACCAATGTTCGTAAGCTTTCCTAGTCTTCAACTGAAGTTTCATTTAATATTTCACGGCGCCTTGCTGTTGAAGGTAAGCCTTATCTTGTAACTGTACCAATCCTTTCTACTGAAAAACACTCGTAGGAAACGCATAAGTAATAAATAGTTCATTTCATTTCCGCGAAGCCGCCTTCTGACCTATTGTGGGCGAGGCGCTTGCGGGGACAACCCGCACCGAAGCGTTCCACAGAGGCGCGGGCCGCGAGTGACATATTAAGCTAAAAAGTGATGTTTTATGAAAGTTACATTTCTACGATTTCCAAAAACTATCAATTTTCAGACTTGACTCATAAATAAATATCATTATACATATAATAATTGATACAGGGAGTGTTAACGTAAGTTTTCCGAGTCTGAACCAATATTCGTAAGTTTTCTTTGTCTTTAATTGAAGTTTCATTTAACATTTCACGACGCCTTGCTGTGGACGGTGTCTTGTAACTGTATCAATCCTTTCTACAGAAAAACACCCGTAGGAAACACTAAAATTTAAATAGCACATTTCATTTCCGCGAAGCCGCCTTCTGCCTTATTGTGCGTTCGCCGGGACATCCCGCGCTGGAGCGCTCCGTGGAGGCGCGGGCCGCGAGTGCGTCGTTGGCAGAGGGTTGCGGCGCGGTGGCGGCGTGGGCGTGGGCGTGGGGGAGGGGGGCCGCGGTCGTAGAGCGGCGCTGGAGCCGCTTCAAAGGAAATGCTCGCGTGCTTTCTAATGAATAGACTCGGCCTGCGCCCGCCTCCCGCGCGCGCTGTTTCTTTGCTCTTTTGCTCCGCCCGCGCAGAGCCTTGCGGGACGCCTCGCCGTGACGTGACGCGATGCGACGCGAGGCGATATAGGGAATTTTTATAACTTTTGGAATGCGGATTGCTTTTGGGATCTATTGAGAAATGAATTTCAATTCTATGGATCATGTCCATTTGCAAAAGGGTGATTTCGGGATTACATTTCTATATAAATTAGGCATTGGTAAGTAATTATCTTCTATACTTTAAAGATGGAATAATTACTTATAATGCATGAAAAAACTAATTAAAATTTACTTTTCTGAATACTACATACGATGTAGAGAGAAAGTATTGTAACACTCGGCAAAAAACGGCGATATTTCGATAGATAAACTCTTATTGTGGGGCCTGAAAAAGTGGATAAGCCTTGCTCCAATATGTACTAAATTACTTTCTCTAACACATCTGGTCATAATCCACATTTTGTGGATCCTTTATACCGAAAAATTGATTGACGGCATAGCATCTGTCCGACTTTTTGCACAACGCTGAAGGACGCAAACAGTATTTTCACCAAATTGGTATCTCTGACTGAAGTCGCGGCCGCTTGAATTTAAAAGGTTTACTTTGATTTTGGAGGATACTTTACGTGAATTCTCTACATTTTCCAAATCTTCTTAATAAACGCTCTAGACTTTTTGTTTAATTGTTTATTTGATAGAGTACGATTGTAAAAATTGCGCAGATTCGATTTTCGTTGGATTTACATAAATTAAAAAAAGTGTAATTTTTTTCCCGTGTCTTCCTGCAACTACAGTATAGTTCATAGAGATTTTCTCATTCAATTGAAATTTGTTCTCAACAATTAGACTAGTTCTTTAATAAGTCATGCACGTTGTTTTGGAAATATTTGTACTTTTATTGCAATTTTGAATGAAATGTCAGCCATATTCAAAACAAGATTTTCTCAAAAACAGCCATATTTTTGCTTTAAAAGTTTTCTACGGATAGAGCTAAATTCACTGAATAACAAGACATAAACGTAATTTTGTTGTATTCATTTCATTTTCCAAAAATTCAACAAATGAATTTTTAAATATCTCTCAAGTTGTTAATATTTACGTGACAGACATTTTTGTCCATTACTGTATTTACGAGTATAACAGGTTCAATACAATTTCTCATGAAGTTTCTTGAAAACTCAAAATGTTTATGTGAAAATGAGTTCAAATTTGCTCATTTTCAGAAGCGCTCAAATGACTTTTTTAAAGTAATGTTCCAACCTTTTCAATGAAAATGTGTATTATGTCAAGGTATCACTCTTCTATAATACTTTTAAAGTCATACTTCAATTCAACTATTGGGGAACAGAAAAATTGAGAAAGTGTAAAAAATGTATTTTAAGCGCCGGTAGATAACTGGAAAGAGGCAGGAGCAAACCGAAAACCTAGTCCAGACTAAATAGATTGGGAAACTAACACGAGAAAATGTGTGCTATTATATGGCACCAATCGTTTTCTATTGAATTAGAATTTAAAAAAAATATAAATTGATGAATAAAATGTCTGCCATGAGGGTGATCAGCCTGCTTTTGAACTATAGATTACTTGCTGAGTACTCTCGTGCTGTGAACTGAATTATAATGAGATGTGCAATTTCTTTACTATAAATTTTTCATTATTCATAAAATAAAATACTAATGTATTTATCAATATAAACAATTTTTATTTGTTTTTGTTTCGGTTGTTCCACGATCTTCTTGCGTTCTGTAAAACGTTCCTTAGTTGTTTTTTAGTTTGTCCAACGTATTGAGACCATTCTCTAGTTATGAGATTATACTTTCCTAGAACGTATGGAAAGTTTTGCAGAGAAAGCGAGCATCAAAAGGGATATTAATGAGTTCGATCTCTTTGAATGAAATTTTGAGGAATTACACAAAAACGCAAATCCAATCCCGTTATACTTAATATAATTTTAAAACACGTTACAAAATCCTGTACAGTATTTTAGTCTTCCTTTACTGGGGATACTTAGCAACTAAAAAAAGACAAAAGCAAACAGCAACATAACCTTACACAATAATTAAAGACCCAATATCTTATATTGCAAGCAAAGAAGTGTTGTGAAGTGACAAGAGTTCTTATCAGTCTTCCTCACACAAGAGATTTGCAGTAACCGATTTCAAGTCATTCACTGTATTTTCTCCACGTGTGGCGTCGTATCTGTCGCCAGTACAAAAGTACCAAATATCAGCCACGTGGACAGCGCTGGCGGAAGAGACGCTGGGCTGCACAAAGGCTGGGGAGCGAAAGGGAAGGGGTGCCGTGTCGTGGGTGGCAACGTGGAAACCCCGGAGCCGGCGGAAACGCGTTGGCGGACACTGCGGGTGACGCAGTTCCGTCAGCCTGCCCAGAAGGTATATAAACGGACCCCGACTTAAGAACTCGCTTCTGTTCTTCTGATTCTTCAGGATTGGGCGCGTCGGTAGGGCGTCGTGTGGGTTGTGCGCGGCGTTGCATTGTAATGCATAGGCTACCGAAGCGGGGAACCGAAGTCGGCGTGCTACGTCGTGACGGTAGGTGCGGCATACTCGCAGGTATGCTTGCGTAAGGTACTGGTGCATCACACCGGATATGGTAATTAATTATCGGGCCAGCGGTGGTGGTAACCAGGGAAGGTTCCTTCTTGTAACGGTCAAATTTATTTGTAAATATTGTATATAGTATTATGGTGTCGGAGTATTTTTATTCTAATAAATACTAAATATTTACAAGCCGTTCACGTCTGTAATTATTTGCCCCGGCAAAGACGCCACACACGGATCACTCGCTGTGTCCTCGCCAGTCATTGGACGTGCGCACGAGTCCAACTCTCGAAAGTCGGACATCTTTGCATCCGCACACTCGTTCGGCGCGGTCGTGTGATAACTGGTAGGAGATTTTGCCCCGCTACAGAATCTGAAAAAAATTTTACCTTCTCCCAATTAAGGTCGCGAGTCGCGTTGCACCGAAGGGACGAGCTTTCTCGAGTGGCCTCTGCCTCGACGGCTCACGCCTGCGCTCAGTTAAGTCTCCCAGCCTCACACACTGCCGTCCGTTCGCTTCGAATCACACTAGCCGAATCCCCCTAGCCTCCACGCACGCACTCGCTAACCCAACCGACTGTCAGTGTTTATTCCTTTGAGTCAGTGGCCGACGTGAGCTCAGAACTCTGTAGCCTGAGTGGCGTTGTCCGCCTCTAGGCGGCAATCTCGCGAGCATTTCAGTTTCATGGTGCCTGCCTCACGTGAGCGGCACTATGTGATTGATCAGAGTATATGAGGGAGATATCAGGGCATTTAAACATATAAACATTGTTTGCTCTGTTCTTTTTGTCCAGTCAATGATTTACACGCTCTCTCAGGCATAGGGGGAAAATGCCTGATACTTGAACGAAACTACGAGTAGAAAAACGCTCATAACTGCAATTTATTCAAATAACTCTTACTCATGCAAGACGCGCTTGGCCGATACACACAACCTTGCCGTCAAGCAGATGTCAGAATAAATATCTCCTGGATAGCATGGACCCGAAAGCCTCATTATCATTGAACAGGTGTACCCCAATTAAATATTAAAATAAACCATGAGTTTCACAATATAGAAGAGAAATATTTAAATATTTCAGATATTTATCAACATAAATTAGAATTATAATATTGATTAAATACGTGATTAGCTTTCAATAAGTTTTCAATTTTTAAAAATTATTGATCATCAAACAAACTAAAAAACTGAAAGTGAAGTTTGTGGGTAGCATAATCTGCGTACGTATTCTTGAGCTCCAGATTTGATACTACACTCTTACTACGTGTAGTTGAATTTTGAATGATAATACCAATTCAGCACGGTTAAGATTTGATACTAAAAAAATTCTTAGTTATAGAAAACGTATTTGCATTAAGAATTGAACTGCAAATTTGGTATTATTGTACTGACGACAGAATAACAATCCTCACCCCCGTCTCCTTTCCTATAGCAACCAGCAAAAAGTGAGCTTAACAAAACGTGAACGTAGCCGAGCATCATTTGTGTCTAGAAGTAAAACAAGGGGCTTCATCAGCATTGGTTCAATAGATCAAAGGAAACTAAATGCAAACTGATCAAGAAATGGCATTGACCCAGAAGTTGAAGTTAATTTTTATTACTAGCCAATTGAGTTACTTGTGAATAATTTGTTTTATACATTTTTGTACCAATAAATGTGTTTCACTAACGTGGGGATAAAGTGGAGGAATCGCGTTTCCACATGCAACTTCCTTGCGCTTGTACGCTAGTTTACTTATAAACGTCCTTGGTGTAGATGTCATGTGAAGAACAGTGAACATTTATTACATTGTTGCGTGTGAATACTGCAATTGAACGTCTTCCATTCCCGGTACCTCGGTTAAAAGCCCTATACCTTGCCCGACCCGTCGGCCGCAGACTGGGTTTATTTGCACGACGACCTTTCCGGGACGTGAGGAAAACTCTTCGGGAAGGCGGTCTCGTTGCGGCAGTAAACCGCGAGATTTACGACTAGGGATAAAGTATTCATAGAATCTTGCGGTGTGAAACAGAGAGAACCACGGTAGGAAAAACAAAGAAGCAAAGGAAAGGGCGAAGCTAGACGGAGAAAGCCGAGCAGTAAATCGGAAACGAAGGAAATTTCGAAGCTGGGCAACAGGGAATTTTGTACGTGGCTACACTTTGTGATGCCAGTGAAAGTGAGGTTGCAATCCACGGATTTTCTGAAGACTGAAACCTAGGCACGATCCAAGTCACTTTACCCTTAATCGTACCTTATTTTCTCCCTCTTCACTTCGTTACAAAGAGCGGTCTAGAAGGAACCGGTAAACCCTCCCAGCCGAATATAATTTGAAGAAATTTATATTTTGTTTCCAATAAATCACAACCCCAAAAGGCGGTTCCAACATGGATGAAATTCGCTAAGACGCAACTAAAGTACAGGCAAGAAATATAATGGTAAACTACTCTTTTCTTTCAATTTTTATCATAATCTTATTGTAAAATCAAAGGAATATTCACGTTTTAATGTTTTGTTTTTTCTTCTTGTATCAGACAACTGATGATGATGGCTAAGCCATCGAAAGCTGCTCTTATATTAAATACTATTGTTGGCAATGACAACGTTTATAATTATTTCATGAAAAACACCAACGATAACGCACCACAACACCTATATTTAACTACTGTTTAATATACAACCGATACAAACACCTATTTAGTGTGTGGTTTTTCAAACCAGTTCAAATTATTATAGTAAAAGGACAAGTGTACAATCAGCACTACGGATATAATTGCTATGGGCAATATGTTAATTGAATTTAATTATATTAAGTAGAAATATATGTAAATGTTTGCCAAAAATATTTTCCTTATGAATTGACGTATAAAAATACTGCGAGATGAAAATTGAATGGGGTACATCAAGAAATACAGGTTTTGTGACAATGCAAGAATAATATCAAAAATTGAAATAATTTTATTACACCACAGTTCAATCAGAGCATTCGTTAAATCAGCAAGTGTCGCCAAAGGTGCTATGGACCCAAGTCATGGTGTTACCGGTAATTCAAATACCAGGAAATAATTTCCAACCGGAGAATTAAAACTGCTAAACAGCTGGTAACGAGGGAAAGGTATAACGGGATACAAAACCAGTAAATAAAAATTGCCTTTTCTCTAATACATATTATAATTTATTATTAGTGTAAATAAATCGCTAAATAAATAACACCTATCTGCATACTAGAATAATTTCTCTTGTTGCGAAACATTTAATTTCCACTGAAATAATACTAATAAATTGTACAAGGAGTCCCACCAACTATGGACAACCCTCATAACTTCTAAACGGTTCCCGACAACGACATAGAGTTTTCACTCAATAATGGGGAATCATGGGGCAAAAGTGATATGTTATAGAGATATTGTTTGAAATATTTTTCGTTTACTACAAATTTAATCATCTTTGATTTTTAAAATTGAACCATATATTTTTATCACTAGCAATAGATAGAAAATAAAAAGAGGAATACAATGAAGTAACATATGTTAATATTTTGATAGTATTTTGTGCATAAAAGTATATTTTCCGTATTATTGTATTATGAAAAGTGTTAAATTACCCTTAGCAGATATCACATAAAGAAGCTACGTACCCATGACGTTAATAATTATAAAATACTTTTTTTGTTTTCCGGTACTTTCCTATATCTGTACTGTACTGCACTTTACTCCCTCGCAGCTGATACCTGTAATGGAATGTATGGCTTAGGAAGTGTAAAAGGTGGCTCTCGAAAACATCCTCTGTGGCAAATCGCCGGTTTCGTCGTCCGAGTGATACGTCTTTTCGCTACTAGATGGTATAACGAACCTACCAAAATTTGTGTGGTCAGGATGAGAAGGGCTGATGACCAGAGACTCGCCACGTAAAGACAGACATCAGTAAATTGAAGTGAATACAAATTTTCTCGCAAACAAACACGGGCATTTGTCAGTGTAAAATAGGTGAAGAGACATCTAGCAGTCTTCGATATTTTTACTAGTATGAGTGTTAGTTCAGAGATAGTTTATGAAAGATAGAACAACTATGATAGGTGATCGGCAAGCATAGAAGTCCCTGTTCACAGTGGGAACCGAACCAACTAACTCTGAAATTGAGACAGGGTAATCCATATGAGCTATCTGTACCATATATTTCTTTAAACTTCTTATTCTTCCTTTTATCCACCTCATTTCATTCTATAAATAGCCATATTCCGAAGGCAAATTACAAACCTTGTTTATTTTAAAGTTTCACAATACAAATATTAAAATGACTTTTTTCACGCTTTCACATTTTTTCTAAGTTCCTTTAGACAAGTTTAAGTGAAGTTTCATTGTTTCATTTTAACAACTCTCGTACTTCTTTAGCGTGAATATACGCATTAAAATACAAAATTACATTTGCCTTTAGGCAGCTTCCTGGACATCATTGAATATTCATAGAAAAGGACGCATGAAATAGCAGTGAATTTGTACAAACGCAGAAAACATTTGCGGCAGAGAAACTTTTCTACCGGCAAAAACAGTTCAGCCGCGGTTGAAACGCGGTATAACATGGCAAACCCCATGTCTTCGTTTTGTGGTCACAGGGACTTTCATGAATTCAGAGAACTCGAAGTAGAGTTCTCGTTGAAGTAACGAGAAATTACCCCAAGTAATCAATGAGAGGTTAAATCCCATATGAGACATACTAGATATATCCTTGTCGCAGATGAAAGATGAAACATGAGAAACACTGTACACTTGTTTTTGTAGTCGTAGTCTTTATTGTTGTTTAATTATTGAAAGGATCAGAGCATTACAGTAACAATCCTCATTTTTGTATTTTTATCAGCATAATAAAAAGTAAAGGTTATGCAAATCCAGATACATTTCATTTTCTTCATGTTATATTGTAAACGGTTGGGAAAATATACTTACCGTTTCTGGTGAATACAGAATCGCTCTGAAATTAATAAAAGCAAGTGTACCAAAAGGCGAATAATTCATATCTACTAGCAAAGACCGATGACAACCGTGAAATGGTGTATGTGTTGAATAAAATTAATATTGATGTATTTGCGATTCGGAAATTATTGACCAATTCTGACACGTGTTCCGCGACATCATGCGACTGGATCTATCTTCCCGCGCTCGCCAGTTCTTTACAGCTCTCGCTCAGGTGACCTGGATAGAGCACACATCTATCGGCTCTACACTTCGCGCTATTTTATAATAAATCCTCAAGACATCCTTTCTCCCTTACCGCAATGAGCGTGAAGAAATCAGCTCGCTTTCGGGAGAAGTGAACAACATCATGCCCAAGTAAGTGGTGTGTATTTCTTAAAGCTTTTAAAGAGAATTCTGAGGCATCGCTACAAGTGTCCAATTTTATGATAAGGCTCCGAACTTTGGCCCATGCGATTAATGTAAAACATCCTTGAGTTTGTCCAACGCACAATTCCAATCATTTTATTCAGAGTTTATTTTTGCCTCTTCTAACTGAAACTCTACGCTTTTTCTATCGAAGTTTTCTTGTCAAATTTTCGGCAAGATCCCGGTCTTTGGTTTCCAGGATTAACAATAATCATTCTTGAGCCTGTTACCTTCATAATTTACAACGAATCCGGTGATTCATAAACGATTAGTTGAATCGGCAGAATATGTATTACACACCCAGATTATAATAGATGGAGAAAGTAGAGATAGTGCCAAAATGATTTAGTCAACCTGTGTGTTCCGGCATTTTTTTAATTTCCAGAAAATATTATTTAACATAATCTTTGAAAATATTTATATTTTACTCAATATTAAAAATATTGGCCGACTTTGATGGTATAGTGGTTATCATGCTGGACTACTGATCCAAGTTTGCGGGTTTAAAAATCTTTGAAAAACGGGGAAATTTGTTCGGCCGACGGCTAAAAATCGACGTCATACATGCGGACGCTTGTCGGCATGTAACAGATCCCACGAAAGGCCCTTGGCCGATCATGACTAAATTAAATCCTCCAGCAATTTAGACCCAATCAGAGTTTAGATTTGAATTACTGGATAAGATTGCAGATATTGTATCTTCGCCAGTGCTATCTGGTATTCAAATCACACATCAAAGTTGGCGCACTAGAGCCCCTAAGGAAAGCAATGGCAAGGTACACTTTCTCAGAATACATCTCACAAGAGGGCGCTAGGGTCTTCTGGAGACTAGCCTATGCACTAATCAGTGTGTGGCATTAAACGAAGATTAAAAATATAAAAAAATATACCATGTATCCCACAAATTCACTTCTACCTTTCAAGGTTTCTTTACTGTTTTATTTGAAGATGTATTTTTCTGTTTCCTATTTGAGTACATACATATTGAAACCAGTTCTAACTTTATTTTACTTTACTTGTAAATGTTAGAAGTTCACAACTGTGACCTGTTCATAATCAACAGCCAAAAAAATTACAAATTTTGTTTAAACAGGATTGCCAATCTTTCTTTTTCGTCTTAGAAAAGGAATTATATATCAAGAAAATTTCCAAACACAAATACATATATTCTTAAACAAACCAAAAAAAAATTACCCATTGTACGACGACAAAATCAATATTACAAAGTTTCTCTTCTCTCGAAGAGAAAAAAACGACAAATCAACAAATTCAAATACAATTATGCTATTTACACTGAAGGACGCAACCACTGAACGTACGCATGAAAGGGGTGGCTTGGGGCACTACGGAAATACTGTCTAGAGCCTCCTACGTCATAGCAAACTGGGCAAACTTAATGCTTCTCGCAGTCATGGCGAGTTCGTGGCGAAAAATATAGGAAAGACGATTATTACCGACCTCTTCTCGGGGCCTTGCCTCAGCCAACGGCGCGAAGCTGGCGACGGTCAGTGGGGTGGTGTCGCCGAATATACGTATCCGCGCAGATCCGGGTTCTTACATGGCAATGTAGTGTAAGAAAATGGATTCACGTAAACATAGGCGCAGCAGCTTCAGTGTCCGTTTCTCTTCTTCGTCCTCACCACGCTCACCACCACTCCCCAATAGCACACTATTTTGACCTTCCTCTCTCGCGTCTCACAGCCTTCTCTCCACGTTGCTCCCTACCGCGTCGGTCGGCACGGATAACTACAATTCTAATATCTCAGAATATATATAAATAGGGATTTCCAAACTCTTGCAGAAGGCACTGCCCGCGCTATTTGAATGTAGCGTTGGTATCTGTCAACCACAGATTGGTAAAGGTTACAATATATTTGAGATTGCCAAGAAAAAGTTAAGGAGGCAATCATTTTCTTTTCTTTTTTTTCTTCTATTTTTTCATTTTCCGATTTTTTCCATTTTCTTGCATTTTTATTACCATTTAATCATAAATACTTATTTTTATTAAAAGTAAAATATCCATGCTTGTAAAATTTAAATTTAAAAATTAATTGCGCTAAAACTGAAGAAGGGAAGTAGAAATCACGTATGAGGCTTCGGATATCTGCATGAATTTTTGGTCGATGGAAACATCGTACTCGCTTGCGTGAACATTGATTTAGCAGCGCTGCCACAGATCAAATGGTCAATTA
This sequence comes from Gryllus longicercus, assembly GCA_038098605.1. Lineage (NCBI taxonomy): Eukaryota > Metazoa > Arthropoda > Insecta > Orthoptera > Gryllidae > Gryllus > Gryllus longicercus. The sequence continues at coordinate 2,315,964 of JAZDUA010000019.1, read as the reverse complement.
GAAAATTAAAAATCAATCGCTAGTGAACCGATTTCAACGACTGAAAGAGCCGGAACCACCGGTTGAATCGGCCAATCAATCCATCACTAATTTGGTCCAATGTGTGGGTCCCCGGACGTCAATCATGCGAAGTTACTAAATTGTAAAATGCAACGTCCTTTTGCGGCAGTTCACAAATTGCTTTTTCCTCTAACAATTAGCGAAACTATTACCTCAAGAAAAATAATAATTCTTCTCGAAGTAATAGTAGCAATTATGGATGTTGCCAAATCCCCGGCTACTCTTTTTATCTTAAATATAATAATCAATTATTAACTTTAACAACCTAATAATAATCATTATTAGGACTCAATGATTTTCTGCTACAAAAAACTCAAAGCGGCAGTCGGCATTTGTTCCTAAATGTCACGAAAGTTGAGATATGATGATGATAAACGAGTTAAATAAGTGTTAAGTAATGAGCCTTCGTGAATAGGAAAACATGGGCAGGGAACATAGGAGTGGTGAAGTAACATGGAACCTACTGTCGACCCGTATGTCCATCAAAAACAATCCCATTGATTGATTGTGATTTGAATCCCAGATGAAAGAGCTGGCTGGTCACAAAAACTCTTGACTATCGATAGAACTGAATGTTCAACTATTTTTCTGTGATAAATTTCCTAGATTGTTCCTCGGGGCTTTCTCTACTAAAAATTTTAGCATAGTTCGCATTTTTGATATATTAATCAAATATATATCATATATCAAATATATATCGTATATCAAATATATATCATATATCAAATATATATCATATATTTGATATATGATATATTAAAAAAACAAGTCGTAGGTTAATATTAAAATATTTGAAGTCTCTCTTCCATGGTATCTCTAATCCAGTTGCATTAACGCATTTTGTGACATAGTAGATACTACCATTTAAAACACAATACGAGAAAATTTCGTTATCAATTTGCCATCTGTTTTCATCATTTAAAAATAAAGATTAACAATATTTGCTTGAAAAAGAATGCCTAAAACAACATAGTCGTTTGGGGAGATACTTTTCCATTGTAAATTGTGTCAGTATTTCCCTACCGTCAACATTATTTTCTACCTACTACCATTCTAACGGAAGATTCCGTAATCATTTCCTATCAGTAAAATTACCCGATATTTCTCGCATTTTAAAAGTCTCTGGTTTTCCGCTTTGTGAACGCTATAGTAACTGGAAGAGAACGATTCAAAATTCTTAGCTCACTTAATTATCTATTTATGATTAGAAATCATAGCTTCAAAAAGAAGAAAATAGTATTAATATAGAAATTAAAATTGAGTCTGAAAATGATGGAATTTAAAAAGAAATATTTATTTTTATAATTCACTCGATTCCTAGGATTCGAAAGCTGACGGTGGCAGATGTTGGACACCAGCTAGATAGCTACGCTGTTTTCAGCCACTGCCTGGAGGAGAATTCTAGCGGAGAGTTGCCCTGTTCAGGGATGTTCGTCGAATGACAGAGTAGTGGTAACAAATCGATGATGAGCCAAGCGCAATCTTTCCTTCCTCATTCTTGTTCCCTTCTCTCCCCTTACATACACATACATTGTTACACGCACTACACTACCACACAAGTAGGGAGAGCATTCGGGAACTTGAAACTTGTTCCGGCTGGGCAGTAGCTTACTAATGGAGGATCCTGGAGGGGGCAAACCCCACAAGACGACGTATAAGCCGACTTTGTGTCTCATAATTCAGCTAGGGAAGAATTCGTCCAGCTTACGCAATATAACACACACTACCCTTACGAGTTAAATTACTATATCAGATGACGTCGCGTACTGAGAAGGCACACTTGCTTTGCATTGAAAGATGTATGTGACGATTTCGAAATGTCCGAGAATTTAAAGGAATTGACAGAACACATGCTGCGCTGTTATAAAGCTATGGAGTGCAAAATGTCTCTGAAACTACATTTCCTTCATTACCGTTGGATTTCTTGCCACTTAATATTCGAGATATGAGTAACGAACATGGTGTACGACTGTTAAAGATATCGACGCAATGAAAAGTCGTTGTAAGAGAAGATATTCACCAAATCTTTTACAGGTGAATTTCTACAAGAAGTTTCACCATCCACCCACAAATGAAAGTTTCCAGGAAAAGTTTTCTACTTGTAAGCTTTAATCAGTGTTCTAGTACTGTTTTCATTTTATGTTCTGTAATATAAATAATTAATTATGCAAAAAAGATTACAAACATTTTTGTAATACGAACAATTTTTGTAACATGATATGTATATTAATCAACTACAGATTCCTCGTGTTTTGGTACTGAGATGTTTACAAGTTCCTCATAAGTGGCATATGTGGAGTAGCTTTTCCAGAAAAATTGGTACGTGACGAAACATTTCTGGTTTCATTTACGCAATCAGCGTATGCGATTTAGTGAAGAACACATACTTTCATCTCGCGGCAAGACTCAAAGTTTAAATTTCTTGCACTGTGTAATCAGTCAAACATTATATATCATTTCAACATTTCCCTGACATCCAACAATTCTTCTAACTATATATTCCCATTTTTTCACATCAATGGAGCACCCGACTTTTCCAGATTTTCCGAAAAAAAAAAAAATCCCTGGCTTCCCGCGTAGTGGGCAGTGCAGGTGCCCAGCTCGGGGTCGCCGAGGCTGCCGCTAGAACAAAGGCACGCAAGACAAACGAGCGGCGCAAATAATGCCCGAGAGCCAAGTGACGGCCCCCTGCGACTGACAACTCCCGAGCGGCGGGGAGGGGGCAGTGGATGCGGGCGACGAATGACTGATGGCAGCCGGATGAGAGGGGAGGGGCGGGAAGGAGTGGGGGAGGCGGTGCCGGCGAGCGTAAATATCACGCAGCTATCAAACGCTTGCGAACCCATTAATGATCGGAATGTATTTCACACGCGCTGGCGTTCAGGTGAATAAACCACGACTTGTTTTTATGAGGTGAGACGATTTTGAATTTTGTTATAGAGGCTCCGCCTCTAAATTCGAGAGTTTCTGTGGAGTATAACTCATGCTGAGGCAGGATGCGATAAAACCATTGAAGGACATAAAATTCAGTTTTTATAATAATTAAATTTTCCTCACTGGATCATCTTACGTGGTTGATATGGCTTGATCTCCGTGATTGATACATAAAATTCTCCAATGACATGAAATTATGGCAATGCCACAGAAGATTGTAACATTGTCATAATTTCGCCCTCGTTCACCCCGTTTTCCACTTTATCGCCATACTACTTCAATTGCTTCCTCTTAGACGTCTTGAAGACTGAATATGCGCTTTGAGGGTTCTCGATACCAAAACACTGGTTGGCATCACTAGTTTGTAGATGATGCGTAATACTACATATATGAATTCGAGTCGGAGACGGTTAAGGATAGTGAATTCATACCTCGGTTTAAAGAGAATACTTCCCAAATTGGATCATGCGCGAACAAGTACTTGATAAATATTTACTATCAGAAAACTACAATATTCGATTTTCAAATGATTTTGACTTATATCAGTCAAAAGTTCTGATTAGTTGGAGACATTTTTGTTTGCCAGAATAATATATTCCAAATTTTTATTTTCAAATAAATATACGTCATGCATTATTATCAAAATCTCATATATATATATATATATATATTTATATATATTTATTATATATATATATATATATATATATATATATATATATATTGTACTTTATTAGATTTAATTAGAAATCACATTTTTAATCTTTAACTTACAATGGTAAATGAGATTTTATTAGAATAACGGGTAAAAGCATTCATTTCTGGTTTCGCTATTTTTTTTGAATTTTGACTTAAAAAAATTCTCGCTTTTCGAAATTTAATTCCTCTAACTCAAATTTTTTTTATTCGGAGGGGAAGGCCAATGTAGCGAAACCGATTTCGTCATACTTTTCGAAACGAAATTCATGCTGGAAAAATTAAATATAACAAACTCGGACCACCCAGAATTCTACCGGGAGCTTAAACAGATTGCAATGCACGCGTAGTCTCACTTATCGCGGGGGCCATTACCGCCTCCTCCCCATAAAGCAGGCCGTTTTGAGGACTGCCGTTGACAGATACTGTGCACGTGCGCGCGGCCAGCTGCAGATTTCGAGACCACCCACTTTCGGGGGAGCCCAGAGCAATACTTCCGTCATCGAACGCGCCCCCTACGCAAGCGAGGGCTAGATTTCTAGAAGGCTCGAGAACAGCCCGCATGCTCGCAGCCTGCACAAAGGGTGGAAGTTTCCTTCGCTTCTCACGCTGCGATTGGGTTAGAATGTTTCACTGCGACACAACTTCTGACCAATAGCGACACTGCTATCAAAGGGAACTAGGACACGTAAGAAATTGGGGTGGGGAGAAGAGCTAACCTGGTGCGATTTCAACGGAGAGAACGGCAGAAGGGATTTGGAGAATAGACAGGACAGTCGGGGCAGAAGTTTCTCTTGGGGGGGAATATTTTTCGGTCAGATGCAAGTTCAGCTCTGCCGAACTTAGAAATTATCAGATTTGATTTGAGTTTTGGGCTGACGGGAGTCGGGAGAGAATTACTTCTCTGGGAGGAAATTATTCGTCGAGGAGAGGCCAGTTTGTCTCTGAAAAGTTTAGAAAGATTTCGGAAGGGGCGAGAGCTACTAGCTGACAACAATTGAGAAAATTAATTCTCTGGGGTGGGATTTATTCGTCGGGGAGAGGCAAGTAGACCTCTGTGGCGTTTAAAAAGGGGGTAGAGAAAAATTGTTTCTCTGGGGCGGGAATTATTTGTCGCTAGACTTCCGAAGCTATGTTATAAAAATTAAAGAGACATTAGGCTGATTACTACGTTCCGGAGATAGAAATCGCCCGACTTCTACCAGTATCAACCAGTATCAACCAGTTCTGCCAGTATCAACCAGTATCAACCAGTTCTGCCAGAATCTTCAAGAACTTCTAGTCGCCTAGACATCGCGGGCAGTTCGCCCGGGACATCGCCTCCCCTGGTTGAATGACCGGAGGACCGCTCAGCTGACGCCACGCGCCAAGAGGGGTGAGGGACGGCCGCGGTCGCCCCCTCGCCCAAGGCCGCCGCCCTCCTTCCAGACGCCGGCCGAGGGCCTGCCTGGGCACACAAAGGACCCTACGAGGTTGATGACCTGACGGGTATTCATCTACAAAACTTATGTAACGCAGTAATGTGCTTGGGCACGTCAAATTATCATTCTGTAACGCTTGTAAATATTATTTGTAATAAGTTGACCTTCTTCCTAGTTATAAGTCTTTTTCTATAATTACTAACATGCCTAATTTTCTTTCTCTATAATTTTTCTTTTCCATTGTTAGTGTAAGAATTGTAATTTCCCTGGCGCAATTTTTTTTATTATCATTTTTGCCAGAAATAAATTGAATCATTTTACCAGTGAACAAGTGTTTATTTTTGTTGTGTTTCTCTTGTACTGTGTAACAGTTCCTTCCATCACCGATCTGAGCTAGTGGCAGGGTCGCTAATCGATTCCACAGGTAATCGTTAGTGTTACAATATATATATTGAAACCCATAATATGTGTTTCATTACACTAATTAGATCATTAGTGTAAGAAACCAATTGCTATTTTGAACTGCGCGGTGCGCGCGCTGAGCGCGGCGCGCCGGGGCCGGCGAGCAACGGATGCCTCCGCCGACGGTGCCACCGCCGCCGGGAGGCTAGCGTGTGAATTTCGGTTGGAACTGGGCACCGCACACGTGCAAAAGTTCGTTACGAGAATCGCGGACGAGAGCCGTTGGCAGAACAGCGACAGCGGCAGACGTTAGCAGAGCGGCGACCAGTGCGGACGTGTAGCGAGGGCTCTCCGCTAGTGAATGGACGCATGTAATACGCGACATAGTATGTGATTAGGAATCGCAAAGTAATGGACATGTAAACAGAACATTAGAAGTATCAGTATAGTAAAAGATTAGTGTTGGTAAAATAATTGACGTCGCTCTTATTAGTTGGTGCGGAGGGAACATTCTTGAAAGCGTGCGGTACAGAACTGTGACCAGTATACGGAGTAGGCGGGGGTCGTGTAATTAAACCCACTAATGGACAGTGATTCGAGGAAGGTGCGCAGCCGAGGTATCAAGATCCTGTTCGGGGAAGAATTGTTGGAGCATCAGCCGTGGATGATCACCACGCCATCTGCTGCCGACGGCCCGCAGCAGTAGCAGAGGTCGACAACCCTGTCGGCACGAGCGGCTCGACGAACCTCATAGGTATTCAAACGGGGCCCCGAAGGTATGAAAGTTGTATTTTACTCTTAATCTTGGTACCAAGGCGGAGTATAAAAACGGTGTCTGATTATGTAAATAGTAACTTTGATTTAAAATAAATCTTGTCATAATTGTATTTCTATGTATGAATAACTTCCCCAACGTTGCACCGACTTATCCTAGGACCCATTCACGTAAAAGACACCCTCTCTTAGTGTTATATTGCAGTGAAGATACCCGGCACCACCAGGTACGTCACAATATATATATGAAAGGAATTCATGTTAATTTTACATTTATAAGCCTGACTTCTTCCGTTTTCAATTATCAATATGGAATTGTTAACATATCAACAATAATTTAGTTAAGTTACTATCAATTTTTATTGAGTTTCATTGTCTGGAGAACAAGTGGGGGAAAATTAAATTTATTTGACGGAATAAGTTTACGAGAAACTTTAAGACAAATAATTAAAATGTAATAATCAATCGTAAAGGAGAGTAAAACATGGCACATAAAACACGTGAAAGCCACGTTTTTATACTGGTCTGTAGTTCAGTTGTTGCAAGTAGACCTTTAATGACCATTATGTTACAACAATCTTGGGTTGTAGGTGATCAAGGTATTTCAGGATACTCACCGCAGTTAAAACTTGCCATCTACTGAAAATTATTCAATTTTTTGCTCAAAGCGAGTCTTCGAGCCTCCATATATGTCATCCATGTGTCACCCAGTGAAAGGGATATTGTGTGAGTTTCGAAATTTACAGCGAACTATCGAACCATCTACTGTTCATTAACATCCGACACATTTCCATTCGGGAGGAGATACAGTACTACTCGTACGAGGAATTTTCACAGATGGCATTAAAAATTTAGCATGGCGAGAGAATATGTGATTATTTCAGTTCCGCGAGCAACTTTCACTGATCGGATAAAGAGCATTATAACCTGGCATGCCCCGAAGTCAGCAGCTGGTTTGAAATGGACTTTCCTCTCTGCTCCGCTGCAGGCAAATCCTGCAAGTGCTCCATCCCCTTTAAACGCAATCCGCACTCCACTGACGGTGCGTGGGCTGCGGCGCGCCTGTGGGTTCTGCTAGTCCATGGGAGCGAGAAAAAAATGGGGCGCTGAGAACAAAGCGAAGTTAGGGGCAGGGGAGGCAGTTATGGCAAGGGACCATTTCGAGGACGAAAAAGAATGGCATGTCAGCATCAGGGTAGGCGAATGAAGGAGACGTATCAGAGACGTAGATAATGATCATAGAGAAAGAGATGACTCGAGGAAAGAAGACTCGAATAGCAGGCGTTGCGGAAAAAAAACATGTGGTGGTCTGCCGAATAGTAACGATGGAGGTGTTGGTGATGACAGTCGAAGAGGTGGAAGTGAAGGTGCTGCTGACATTGGTGATGGTAATGGTACGGTGGTAGTGTGTTGGTAAAGTTGGTGATGGTAATGGTGGTTTTAATGAGATAGGAAATATATATTCATTTAACGGTTATAATATTAGAAATGACTGTTCATTAAATAAGGGTATAGCGAAGGTCAAAAATAAACTGTACGTAGTTTACAGCAACGCGAAACTCAATTCCAGTTCTTGCGCTTGGGCACTATTCTGCATTTGATATTCTGACTTTCTCACCAATAACCCAACACTTTTACATGGAATTACCTGTTTCGTAAGCAGAAAGTGCCTTAAGAAATTACAACTATGAGATTTTTCTTATAACCAAAACGTGGATTTTTACAATGATGTGATTAAACGTAACGGTAACGCATTCGAAATGGGTATTTCAGAAGAATGAGACTTTCTTCATTAAGGAATTTAAAAACAAATTAATGTCACTTAAATTTTCATTGCCAAATCTATGCTTATTTCTACAAAACGTGAATGTACGGTACGTACAAGACATTCGGGATAATGTTATGGTAAGCCCGCTCGTATCTCTAGAGCTGATATATTATGATATTACACCGATGATATTGTATGATAATGTTACGACTATGTAAGATAAATAATAGTATGTTATAATCTATGTTAGGATGGTTATGTTAATGTAATGATGTGTAACCCTCGAAAAGATATGTTATGAACATGTCCTGATTATACTGTATGATGATTGTATGTAAGATAAATTATATGTGATACTGTATTATGTTATGACCAATACATTCTGATACTTGTGTTAATGTAATGACGGAGGAAGCCATAATTGTCTGTAAACCCCTGTAATAAAAATTGTAGTCTCTAATAACCTTAGTCGTTGATGCGACAAAAAATAAAGAGAAAAAAGACATTCAGGGTCAAAAAGTAAGAGTATGGTATACAGAGTAAGAGTGCGGTACCTACTTAAACAGTTAACACCACGAGGTCCGTAACTACTGTTATGTGGGTCATGAATTGAAATATCAAATAAGAAACAACGATGTTTAATATTGTAAATATAGCATTGAAAGAAAAGACGAAGCACTCGATTACATATAACTTTATTCAAATACTCCTTATTGATTACATATTTGTACGCAAAATTCATATATGCAATAACTGGTTTCTATCATGTCAAAAGAAACCTGATACTAGATGCCTGAAAGAGAATGAAGTCATACGTTTACGTCTTTACCCTTTTACAATAACCCTTTCATTATTTTGTAAGCATTTGCGAAGTTTCTTACGAAGTTCTAGAGTCTCGTGAAGTCTCGTACACTTCTGTTGTATGGAATTGAGGTATAAATTGTTTCAACTTTTACTGTCTTAGTTTTTCCCTTATTTCCTCGGTAATTACCAACTTGAAATGAAATACAAGCTAATGAATTTCTTTTTGTTGACTAAACGTGTGTATAATTTGTAGCGTATGATAAAATTTATGTGGATACATTAAAGTCTTTTCAATGTTTTCAATCTTTAAATCTTGAAATGTGGTTTCGTTGATGATATCAGCCCTCTACTAATAAACCTGACACTTCTAATACGCCCAACAAACTTTCAGAATCGTTATCTCACGACATCCTCGTGCACGGCATTATAACGCAAGGTCACAACCCGAGCTCTGGGCACGTTGCAGGGGTGTCGCGAGGGGAAAGGGCGACTCATTCACCCTTTCATTCACATCACCTCTCCGCCCCCACCCCCCGCGCCGCTGAAATCCCGAGCACGTCACAGCCTCGCCAATTCCCTTCCTCCCACGCGGAGAAAGAGGGTCGACGATTTTATTCCGCGCGTCGGTCCCCTATGACGTACACCCATTCACATGTAGAGAGCTCCATGCTGCTACTGCATGAATGGAAATTCTCGGTGCAGGGCTGCATTACAGTGAGTGATAAAGCGTCATAATCAGAAATGAACGTGGCATTCACGAGCATTAATATTCATATCTTTATGAATATTGTAAAACGCTTAGCTGTAATATTCAATTTATGACGTCGTCGGTTCTATTGAGGCTAGTTCTCTGGTTTTCATAAGCAGGATTCTCGGGTTCAAAAATAATCAGAAATCTAATGATCTTGTTGAAATATTGTACTCATTGAGTCAAGAGCGTTTCCTCCTCCTTTTCCGGTCCCCTATGAGCGGCAATCTTCATGGAGGTATGAAGAGAATCTTTAAGTAAGTTATACATGGTCTTCAGTAGCAAAAATTGCAGCTGAACAAAACCACACAAAATTAACTTCCAAACCGTGATATGCTCACTGCTCAACAATTATAAAGAAAATGCTTTCGTATAACACTATAATAAAGTAATCGTTTCCACAAAAACAGCCTTTATGAATATTTTCTATAACTGAGTATCGATTTTACGAATACACAGTACAATATACAGTTAGTTTTATGAAAATTTATTTTGAGCTAACGCTTAGTGGCAAATATAATTACAATGTAAAGTTGCCCAACTAATGCAAATTAAAATCTAATTATTTCTAAATAAACAGTTTGACTTCATTTTTATTTGAGCGGCACCAATAGACATTTTTCATCAGTATAGCTAATGCCCAGGGTGGGTCAATGTAGTAACTGGCCGATTGATGCAACAAAATACATAGTTTATTCAATGTAATGTGTATATTTGTTCACTTTTGTTGACAGACTAACCAAATGCCAAGTTGAAGTTATGTCTTCTTTGTCGCCATAATTTGTTACAATCAATGGGAAGAATTAGTAAGGTAAGATGTAGAGAAAAAAGGGAAAAAACAAAAGAACAAAACTGAGGACAGGCAAGACGAAGGAACAGTAGCAATGAAAAGGAAAAATATCATTAATCTCTAGAAGATGAAATAAAAAGCCGGTGTAAGAGGAAGAAAGAAACCAAAAAGAAGATAGAAAAGAAATGTTAGATGAAGAAAAATTCGAACATGCACAAGATCACAAAGAAAATTCTGATTTGCTGGATTAATACCTCGGGGGGGGGGGGGGGGGGCACGCAACGGCTGTGGATATACCATGAAGACCACGGGTGTGGGGTACTACGATGCAGAATTCTGCTGACGCTATTTGCATCCCCTGCGTTTCCCATACAATGAACAATAAAGTGATGTGTACTTCTCTGGAGTGATCAATAAGGGATTTACGGATTTGCATTGTCCGTTCTGTTCCTCGGAACTATTGAATCTGCCTCTCGTGGTAAATCGTCTTTCACGTGACGGTCCATTCGGTTGGGACGAAAATTCGTTCCGTGTCTGTCCACCGTTCGAACAGTGAGCTGCCTAACAAACTGGGACCAATGTCACATGTCTAACTTTGTTTATGAATATTTTTTACATGTCCATATGTAACAAGTGTTTCTTTATTTTTCTCGTATAAAGCCTTTAAATATTTTATTCTTATGTAGAAAAGGAAGGCAAAAATAATCGGTGCAGGTAACATTTTCAGCACACCCTCTGTATTTTCAAAAATTGCAAAACATTAACATTTAAGTAAGGTCGAGAGCACATGAAAATGCGAGTAGCTTTCTTATAAATCCCGTTTGAAGTTAATGCAATTTATAAAAAAATTCAAAAACACTATTAAATATTATAAATATTATAAGTATTATAAATATCTTAAATATTTCTCCATAGATAGCGTAAAAGACGCTTAAAAATTGCTTAAATATTATTTTCGTCGAACTCTTTTAATTTCTGAAAATTGCAAAAGTTAGAATTAATGCGAGATATACATGCTGTTGTAGCACCACTAGTTCTGGGGAACCTCGAGAAAATGTACTGCAAACCTTTGGTGTCCAACCCAGATTCCACATGAATCTACAGCTACTTAAATACTAGACACTGCGTCAAAAAGCTAGAGTTTCGCCCTCTATTATGATTTCTACGCCTCTGCCTCCGCCGCCTCCGCGTCCACCACCTACGGCTCCGCCGTCAACGACTTTGCCTTTTACGACTCCGCCTCCACCTACTATGGCTCAGCCTTCGCCTTCTAGTAGCTCTTCTTCTTTTCTGAAACACCGGCACCGGTCACAGTACTCTTCACAAAGTGTATTTCGCAAAGCCTTAGAAGTCTCCTAAACTTTGAGGCTTCCAAGTGAGGTTTGGATGGAAAACGTTCAGAGACGTTTGAAAAAGCGATTATGTCATATATCTCACGCGCGTTAGTCACGGTTCGACCAAGAAGAAGAATATAGGACATCAGCTTCTGGTTTATCCTGAGTGGAAGCCGAAAATATGTTGTTTATCTGGGGGTTTCTCTTTAAGTCAATTTCTAAAATGAATCACAACTTGGTCAAAACTGTTTTTAGGCCGTAATCGAATTTGATACATATTAATTTCCTCCGAAGAGATGACTTTCAAAAATATTACACGTTTTCTCTTTTCTGTCAAAACAACAATAATGGTTTGCGTTTTACGCAGGATTCAGAATCCAGACGTCGATGAAGTTGCTTGTATAATTTAGGCGATACTAGGTCCATAAATATTAGGATACATTTTAACCACAAAGGTATGAGCTACAAAATAATTAGTTTTACTACAAACAAATGATATATTACGTTAATAGAATGTCCCTGAATGTTTATTTATCATAATTTAAAATAGTTTTGTTCTTGTAATAATTGACACTTATTTACCTAGGTGTTGTGTCTAATGAAAAAGATTAATCCTTTTTAAAATTCTCATGTGCACACATGAACGTATACCGGTATTGACACTGGAACAGGGTCCAATTAATGACGCTCATATATATAACATTATTTAAGCTTCATTTTTATAAATATAACGGTATTAAGAAAGGAAATTATATTAAATGTTTATAAATTATGTATCTTTAATATAAATGAAAATGTAAAATGTGTAATAAATATTAATCAGTATTTAAATGAAAATTTAGATTAAATCCCCTGTAAAAATCAGTATTGAAGGTAATAAGTAACAAAGTAATTCACTTTCAATAACAGGAAAGACTTTCCATTTAATATTAATTTACAGCTCTTTATGCTTCGGTGTATCGTGTAATATAAACTAAAAGCAATTTTGTTTATCTGGTATTATCGAGAATATTTAAAGCCTTCTCTGCAGCGATTTATTCGTTGAAGCATCATAGCGAAACAATTCGATACAAAATATATTTTCAAACATAATTTGTTCTGTATTCAGGTCAGAAGATTACAATTTTCGTTCCTGGGTGATAAACAAGAACAAACACTAGTCAAAAATTCTATCAAAACATTAAACTTAGGAGAGTTTAGAAAGTTTCAAAGCATAACGGATATACATAAACGCGTAATAAATATTAGCGAACTAATTCTTTCTTCCACAGTGTGGATGAAGCAACGATCATTGTCTTAATTTCTTATTATATACACTGACAAAATTTAAATACTGTAAAGGAACCATTTCATTAAAATTCATTCCTGGTTTAACATGCAATAAAGCAATATATGATAGACTAGAGATCGTTTTCGGAGATGTATTTACCCAATCCATTGTTCCATCCAGTCCTAAAAGGGTCCCTCTATGTGTGTTTATTATGTCCCGAGCCAGTTACTACATAGTATTTACATCACTGTAAAGGTGAGTGTAAGTGAAGTTCGGATCGAATCAGTAGGCGGAGCACATAGTAACACGGAAATGGTCGTTTCAAAAACCCAAACTTGTCTCTCCTTACAAAAATTAAATAATTCTTGGGTTATGAACAATAATGTGTAGTAAGTATATGATTCTTATATAGTTGAACAAATATAATTCTTCTTGCAACATCTGTATTAATGATAAATAGACAAACTTTGAAATATTTAAACTGCTGTATTATTATTTGATGGAAATATTACTGTAAGTCTCATTACTACTGGAATGTAAGCAAAGCTCAGTACAAATCAAACCTTGAGCAGACCATCACTGTGATGAAAATATTAAGTTTTCGTTAAAATGAAATTTGCATCACTTTTTCTTTTCACTTGAGATTAAGTGATATTAATTTTGGAGAAACTTTTATGCACGGTTTACGCGCTAGTATTGCCCACAAAACAGACAGAATGACCTTTCGTTGTAAACCAAAGTTTCGGGTATCAAAAATCAATCGTAACCAATCATAACCAGTCGCTCAGAACCCACGAAACGTGGATTCTCACTAAACAACGTGTTAGAGGTAGTAATTAATTAAGAAGCAACTATCTTATAAGAACAAAAATTATCCGTCAATTTTGCGGTAACAGCCCTTGAATTTTTCTGATAGAAATCGAAACGCTTTTCAGCACCATCACAATACGTTCTCTTGATTCCGTAAGTAGTACGCGAGAAAGTAAAAGTAACAAAAACGGTTTTCTTTTCATTCTCTTAAGATGTCCCTTGTGTCCCCATTTCTCTAGTTGCAGCCCGGCTTAATTCGGTGTCCCTCATCTCCGTAACTTATCGAGATTTCTTTCTCGCGTCCATCCTTCGCCCCCCTCGCCGCACCCTGTGTGGATGGTGGACCCGCCCGATTATAATTGCCTTCATTTCAAGTTGCGAAACTCCCTCCACCCATCAGGTCCACTCTTGCGCCTTTTCAGCACCTCATTTCAGAGTTCCGGCTCTACCTTTTACGTAAGCTGACCGATAAATCCAGGTTTTTAAAATGAAAACGAAACCAATCTAAAAAAATAATTAAAGACTTGTCTTTCAATTATATATTTCCAATATTTCGAAAATGTACCACTATTTTTCTTTTATATCGCGGGAAATGTATTTTTTATGTTACTCAAGTACTATGTACTTACGTAGTAAAGAGAGAGCATTGTAATTCTTCACTGAAAAATAGGGATTTTTCGACCAGAAAAACTCTTATTGTAGGTCCCTGATAACGAAAAAGTTTCGTTGTCCAGTATGTATTTAATTACTTCCTCTAAAGTGTTTATTTATTTACTTAATTAATATCCTCCGGTAGCTTATGGGGTGCACACTAACTTCCAGTGTTGCGATACCAGGTTTCGATTAGCTGGCCTGAGACAAAACAGCTGTAGCATTCCATTACAATCGTCACAGTTTCTATAACAGTGTAACGAAAGAAAGCTCAGGCGGGCTGCTATGCGAGACACGTTGAAGGAATTCTTCTTGCTCGAAATGCCTCCCTTAACCATAAGGGTGGATAAAATAAAAACAGGACTTCGGCCTGGCAACACCGCTAGCGGGTTGATCCGACTGTACAATGACAAATACATACATTTTATTTATTCATTATTTATTTAATTATTTATTAAAAGAAAAGAATTAAACGTTCAAGCAGCCAATGACAAGGTACAACGTTACAGACAGGAATGGTTACAACATGTGGAAAGAATGGAAGATACTCTCATTCCAAAGCAGGTGTTGGAGTATAGGCCTCAAGGCAGAAGAGTTCCAGGTAGACACCTCAAAAGATGGAATTCTTAGATGCCGGAACCGGTTGAATACCTATTCTTGAAGTGGAGAAGCAGAAGAAGAAGAAGAAGAAGAAAAGATGAAGAAGAAGAAGAAGAAGAAGAAGAAGAAAAAGAAGAAGAAATAAGAATAATTTTTTTATTTATTTATGTACATATTTACATATTTATTGTTTACTTATTTCTTTATTTATTCATCCATTCATGCATTCATCGATTCTTTTAGCACGGTTCCTTAGTGACCGTCATACCCCTCCCTCTCCTGCCCCTCCGCGGCAAGGCGGGCGCGATTTCTCGCGTAGTAATACCGCTTATCGCGAGCGTCGCGGTCGTAACCGCCCATGTGACTGCCTGCTATCCCGCCCCCCATCGCCCGCCCGCCCGCCTCCCACTCGCTCGCGCTCCTGTCGTCTCGCGCCGTTTAATCGCAGAGCGAGGTCGCATGCAGAGACGCCGACAAAAACCCATGTCGCCCGCCTCCGCTGTTGCTCCCCCCGCGCCGATGCCGGCATTGATACGGTTGCCGCCGGGGCAATAACGCCTCCGGGAGTGGGTGGAGTGGGGGTGGGGAGACGGGAACTGGCGAGGATGGGAACGTGAGATAGCGGCGGAGTAAGGGGAGAGAATACGAGACAGGCGAACGAATCGAAGGCTTTAGGAGACGACGGCAGGTTATGATCTGGCATGCGAATGAAACAGGTCAGAGAGAGAGGGTGAGAGAGGATGATAGGGGGGTGAGAGAGAGGGGTGAGAGAGAGGGTGAGAGAGAGGGTGAGTGAGAGAGGGTGAGTGAGAGAGGGTAAGTGAGAGGGTGAGGGAGAGGGGTGAGAGGCTGAGAGAGAGGGTGAGAGAGAGTGAGAGAGGGTGAGAGAGGGGGGAGAGAGAGGGTGAGAGAGAGTGTGAGAGAGGGTGAGAGAGACAGAGAGAGAGAGAGAGAGAGAGAAAAAACAAGAGGTATTGTCTAAAAGATTTACAATACAGAAAGAGTTGTGATGGATGTCGTGTATACAAGATACTGCTATAAGAAAAGCGTGATTACAAGTAGCAAGTATTATCATTTTTTTTAAATTGTTCTTTTAAAACAGGAACAAATAAAAGTATTAAACTTTATTAGTATGAGTAATTGAAAGTGTGAAAAAAGTAGAGACAAGATTCCACAATGTAAATGGTTCTTTTCATGTCTTAAAAAAAGGGGCGATATTGTGACAAACGAAAGTACTTGATTCTGATGACTATTACTGATGCAGTGTCGTCACATATGCCTATCTTCAATAATACAAGAGTATTGAATAAAGATTAGCTATTTTTAATTTATCACCTTGATTTTCTTCCATTCATTTCGGTATTTTGTTTACAAGATGTTGCAAACTCTTAAGGCTTACAAATTGCAGCAGAATGACCAATACAAATAATTTCACATTATTAAATTCCGTTTTCAAACGAGCAATGCTTGGCCGAAAATATGCACGCGGGCGAATTTCCGGAAACCAGGCGATCAGAGAGGGAGACAATGCAGGTAACCTCGTCAAGCCGTTCCATGCCCTGCTAATCGATTTTAGGGACGAGAGAAACGCGCGTTAAGCAGAACATAGTTCAAATAAGTTTTGCAAAGCCCTAAGGCTACTGAGAATTTCTAAGTGGAAGAATTCCCGCTTGCTCCAGTTTTGGGATTTGCTTCATGAAATGAGTGAGGTAAATATCATGCACACAAATACATCCAGAGGTTTTCAAAAGAGCAAAAATTATGCCGCTCTTTAATAAAGAAACGAAAAATGAAATGTAAAGTTATCGGCTAATTTCTCTTTTGTCAGTTTCATTAAAAATAGCACAGACGTTTTTCTATATAGTTTCGATATAGTTTCGATATAGTTTTATATAGTTTCAATATAGTTTCGAACGATTCATTAGGAATAAACGAAATGTTTTCAAACTCTCAGCTTGGATGTAGAAAATCAGAAATCTACGGAAAAGGCAATTATTTTCTTTCTTTAAAGATTTTACTAATGAATGGATCACATTGAAGCAGTAAAATATTTTAATTTTTGAAAGCTTTGGACGTCATTGACACATTTTGCTTTCAAATTTACCTTCAGATAGAATTCGTGGTATTGTTTTAGGTTGAATAACCTGGTGTCTTAAACATCGATTGCAAAAAGAAAAAAATACATACTAGATCCTATGAACTTTACTTACAAGATCTTTCCCATTCTTTGCCAATTAAGCAGGGTTCGATCTTAGGATGTATTCCCTTTTCTTTACACGTAAACGATATGCACTCGCCCGTCAAAAACGGAAGAACTGATTGTCGATAAAACAAATATTCATTGCGAAACAGAAATCGTAGTTAGTACAATTTCAAGATCTTTTTAACTTAGTTTCGTTGTAATGGATTAATAGTACACGAAGAGAAAACAATTGACTCTAGCAATTCAAATACACAATTGCATGTGCCATTAAAACTGAACAAAATGCAATTAACTGATGTTAAGATAACAAAATTTCTGGGTGTCTCAATTAAGTCAAGCCTCAAGTGAAATGTCCCTAAAAATGAATGAAAACTAAATTAAGTTAATTATGTTATGCACTCAGAATTCTTTCATGTTCATTCAGTCTTAAAGCCGCACTTGTGTGAATTTTGTGAATGGGCATTCCAGCATAATATTCTGTACAAGCACTTTTTAAAGTACTTTTTACATTTAATTGTAGAAAAAATGTACAAAGAATAAAGAAATGCCATTCAAGTGATTTTGTAAGCCACTTTTCATTGAGCTTAAAATCCTACCAATGCATTAACTATTTATTTACTAATTTTTAGTTTTTTTTACACATTTGACATAAAGGTGGGAACATACTTTCAAACAGAATTTATAATTATAACACACGTCATAGGAATTATATTCTTCAGCTTGCAGAACCAACAGCTAACTTCACGACGTCCATAAGCAATAATTAACAGCGAACTTCAACATGTCCACAAATAAACTTTACAACACGTAGCCAAATAACATAAAACAATTAAATTTGGTTCACAAGTTTCAGTGCCAAATAAAATATTTTCTGTTTCATAACATTTTTTTTTTGATTTTAAGTAAATAAATAGAACTGCAAATAAAATGTTAATAACAAAAAATATTGTTAACAATTATAACATACCAATACAACCAATAAAGTGGGCAGGGGCGGGAGCGCGGGGCGAGCAGCATTTGTGCGCGGAGGGCGAGGGGCGGAGGGGCGGGAGGGGGCGGAAGGGGCGTGAGGGCGGGCGCAAGCGCCAGAGAGCCATGAGAAAGGTGGTTGGAGCGCCAGATGCGCCGTGTTCGTTGCGGACTGAGCGCGTGGGTGCGCTGTGGTCAGGCGCCGGCGTGGATCGCCATGGCGTGGAGGTGGAAGATTATTTTGTTCACTGATTGATTGGTTGGCTAATGATTTTCGGACACGACAGCTGATATGGTCATTAGTCGCGCGTGTTTTATCACGGAAAGTGGCGTTTGTTCTTCCTCCATTATATGATGGGAACCGGCGCCAACCTAACGTCGGCTAACGGTGTTTCCCCAACCGGGTTTCCCCAACCGGGTAACCAGCAGGGCACTGTCCCAGCGGGACAAGCTCTAAGCTCCCGACCGGTCTCCCGTCATGTGGGGTAGTGTAGTGCCTGTTTGTGTGTGAGTGTGTGTGTAAGAGGTGAGCATTGGGCAAGGAAGAGGCAGGGAAAGATGGCCCGCGGTCCGTGGCCCCCTTATTAGGATACTGCTCCGGCATTCGCCTGGTATTGATCGAAGAAACCACGGACAACTACTGATCAGAGCTCCTAACTGCTAGAATTCTCCTCCGGACAACGTTTGGAATTCGACCAGCTCTCTTGCTAGTATCGAAAATCCTTGCACCGTCGGGACGCAAAATCTAGGACTTTCCCGATCAGAGGCACTCCAGTGGCATCAATTAATACCGTGAGCAACTTTTGCCGAGGAGAATTCTTGAATTTTGTGAATTTTTTTAAAGAAGAACTTTTTGCACAAATTCACGAATAATATCATTGAATAAACTAAATGTATAACCTTCTGCAATTTTTATTCAACCTGACATGAATATGGTTACAAAAAAGTAGAAAAAACAACTAAAATCGACTTTCTTAAAATGACTAAAACGATGTTTATAAAATCTTAATACCCGGACCCTAAGAAAATTACTTTTCGCTAGCTGTGAACTCAACTGAGGCTGGCGGCGTGGGAGTGAGGGGCACCCGTGGGACTCGTGGGCGGCGCGTGGTCGCGGCGGCGGACGGGGGGATGCGAGGGCGGCGGGGAGCGGTTCGCGCGGTGAGCGGGGTGGGGCGGCGCGGCGTGGGCGAGAGGCAGAAAGCCACACAGCTGCTCTGCTCCGCCTCCGCTGGCCATGGGCGGCGTGGGCGCGTCGGGCACGTGACTGATGGAGGACCTGGTGCGAGGGAGTTCGCCCGTTGGATTAGCATGCCCTCTAATCTTTGCATGGCGCGGGGCCAGGAGTGTGATCCCGGGGTCGCCGGGGCAAGGCCGTGGCTAGGGGTGAGGGTTGGGGGTCTCGGTTCGGGGCATAGTTGAGGCAATAGTTACAACAAAAATGGGACTGGCGAGGTCGTTCAGAAGCTGGCGAGAATGGGTGGGGACGAAAGTAAAGTCTCGAAGACGAAAAGGGTCGAGCAAGAATTTACATACTTGAGGGAAGAATTTACATACTTGAGGGGTCGTGCCCAGACAGTCGGGCATGTACTGGGATGGACCGAGATGGGCGGGTTCAGTCGATTCCTACACGTCAGCCGGGAAGGGCTGAGATGGATCGAGTCAGACGGAGGAAGAACCAAGACGGGCAAGATTGATGAAGTTTTACAGAGTGGACAGGTCCAGGGCCGATAGGGATAGGGAAGGGACGAGAGAGATGAGTGATGATGTGTGATACCAACGGCCGGCAGGGACGAGTGGAGATCCCTTGGTGGGATAGGTGCAAGCCGATACGTATAAGAGAGATGAGTGATATACGATACTAATAGTCAGGACTTGCTTTGACGAGCGGAGATCACTTGGTGGGACGGACAGGGACCGATGGAGACGGAAAGGGGACGAATGGGTAGTGGCAGATGTGAATTGAACAGCGGAGAGGGGCGAGCCGAGTGCGGGGTGGGTACGAGCTACAGGGGGTCGCAGAGGATGAGGGCGCGGGGCCCATGCCATAAGGTATGGGATAGAGATGGGCAGAGGCGAGTGGGGCTGACAGAAGCTGATAGGGAAGAGCGCAGACAGACGCGTGGGTCGACGCGAGGCTCATGGGGCCGCAGAGATTGGGGGCGCGGGGACCCATGGGTGATGTGGATGGTAGGAGACAGACAGGGGCGAGTGGAGGACTAGCAGAGGCTGGCAGGGATATCAGCAAAGCTGATGTGCTGAGTGGGGTGTTGGCGGGACCTACAAGGGTCCCCGTGGTTGGGGGGCGTGGAGCCCCTGCTACGGGCGATGGGATGAACGGAGATGGGACAGCAGGGGACGGGCAAGGGGACAGCAAAGCGGAGAGGGGCGGTGCGGGGCGTGGGAGAGGGCGGGGCCCGTGGGGACGGGAGGTGGACGCCTTGTCGCGCAGCCTCTGAGCTGCGGTGGGCCGCGGCGGAGGGAAGGGCGTGGGTGGGCGGGGCGGGGCGGGGCGGGCCCGCAGGCGGGCGGGCGGAGATTGTGAACGACTTCCATTTACGGAATTGCGCGGTCCCCGGAGTCCGTGCAGCCAGCGTCGATTATGTCGTTGGAGGCGCCCTTCTCCCTCCTCCCTCTCACCCGCCACACAAGGCGCGAAACTGCTTGCTTACGGGGGGCGAGCGTGCGCGTTGAATGTCTCTTTAAAAAATCCGGACATTTTCATTTGAAGTAATGTTGCCACCAGTTTTCTTCTTCTCTTCATCTTCCTCTTTCTTCGTCATCTTCGTTTTCTTCTGTTCCTAATTAATCGTCTCCTCGCCATCTATTTTATTTTAGTATTTTCTTCAATTCTTCTCATCTATACTTCTAGTTATTATTCGTCTCCTCGGTCTCCTTCTCTCTTTCATCATTCGACTCTTTTCTTTTGATCGTTTTTCCTTCAATTTTCTTAATTTGTTCCCTTTTTTGGGGTTTTACCATTTTGCAAGCAACTAATCACAATCAACTCCCTAATATTCTCAGTAGATGTTTTGGAATTGCATGTAATCTCCAATTTATTTGTTTGCCAACTTTCACCTTATTAGTTTAATATGAACAAAATAATCAGTTAAATTTTGATTTGTTTTTATTTTGTATATATTTTATCGCGTTTTCCGTGTTCAATTCAAAATGCTTTCCCAAATCGGCTGGTTTAACTGGTTAAATCATTCAGACGTTGCAAGTTTAAAAGCGTCACTGGTTCATTTTTTTCAATTCATTCATTTAATAATTTACTTTTTGAGAAAGGCCTCCGGCAATATAAATTTTGCCGATCCGGTGGCCGAGATCGCTTAGACATTAGTGCCGTAGCGAAACTAGGATCGCGGGTTCGTTCCCTCCTCGGCATTGTTGTATTGTGTTCGTCCTTTCCACCCTCTATCTTGACCATATCATGTCATCCTCACAGTTACCATACACGCAACAGTGGTCGCTAATGACCTAGAAGTTGATGCGACCTTATATAACAAAAAAAATATAACTTCGAATACAGAAGGTTTCCATAGTTAAGATGTTAACTCAAAATCACAGCGGTGAGAAATATTTTCCTATTTTAAAATTTCATATAATACGGTACATAAGACATCGCATCCCGCACTTTTGTGTGCAAATTAAGGCGGAGCGCGAGGGAGAGGGGAAGGGCGAGGGTTGGAGTGGGGTGGGGAGGAGCGGAGAGCAACGAGGAGGAACGTATCTAAATGGGAACGCGCGCAAGGATGAGAAGGGTCGGGTAGGGACGGGACCGGAGGGAGCGGGCGTGGGCAAAAAGGGAACGGAAGAAACACGGCACGAGTGGAAAGAAACGCAACGGAGTAAATTGAAAGGGAAGCGATAGCCTCGGAAGAAATCAAGTGAATTGGAAGCAATGAAAGTAATCGAAAGGTGATAAAAGGAAACGGATGGATGAGGAAGGAATAGAAAAGAAAGGGAAGGAACCCAAAACGTATTGTAGGAAATTTCAAAGATACGGAAAAATCATAAGTGTACGGAAGGAATCGGGAAGAAGGGAAAGGAGACCGAAAGAAGTGAAAGGAATCTGAAACTAAATGGAAAGAATCAGAATTAAGCAGAAGAAATCAATTAAAATGGAAAGAATCGGGACAAAATTTGAAAACAAACGTGAGGGATAGAACGGAAGCAATAAAAGAGAACCGAAAGCAATGGAGAAAACGGAAAATCCCAAAGCAATTGAAAATAAATGAAAGGAAAACGAGGGAAAAAACGGAGGAAACTAAAGGAATTGCAGAGAAATCGGAAAGAAAACTGATGGGCTCAGAAAGAAACGGAAAGGAAAGGAGTAATGGAGATAAACATATTCTATGAGAAATCATTGAAACAGATGGAATAGAATATTATGGAAGGAAACATGATGGCATACAATTAGGATTTTTCTTTCCTCTATGGTTCATCCTAACTCTACGATGATGTCATGGGGGCGAAACTTGGTAAAACAGGGCGGGCAAAGCAGGGCAGTGATAGAGGCGAGAAGTGGGGGAGGCGGGCGCTATAGTACGAGTATGCAAAACAGACGGAGCAGGTACGTCGGACAATGACGAGCGAACCGCGGGTGGGGTGGGGGGTGGCAGGGGGGGGGACTGGCATTCCGCCCGCCAGGTGTAGCCTGAGGGGCCGGAAATAATGGAACCGATGGAATGGAATATTACGGAAGGATACATGATGGCATACAATTAGGAATTTCGTTCCTCTATGATTCATTCTAACTCTACGATGAGGGCGAAACGTAGGGGGGAGATTGAGGTGAGAAGTGAGAGGGGGCGGCGCTACGGTAGGAGAACGAGACGGTTAGAACGGGAGGATGGGGGTGCAAACAGACGGAGCAGGTACGCCGGACAATGACGAGAGAACCGCGGTGGGGGGGGTTGCAGGAGGGGGGGGACTGGCATTCCGCCGCCAGGTGTCGCCCGAGGGGCCGGCCGGGGCGCTCTCGCACCCCGCACCCCCTCCCCCCGGCAGGAGCCTCCTGCGCTGCGAGGAACGCGAAGAATGCGACACGGCCGCCACGCCCCCCCGCACGGCGCGCCGCGGTCGCCCCCGTCGTAATAAAGAGGCTCAGCGGCGAGGGGCGCGACGCGATGCAGCGTCTTTTTTGAGAGCCGCAGGCAGGCACGGCCTGCGGGAGCTACGCACAGTGATTCTCAAAACGGGGCTTTCGCACAAGCTTCTCGGCACCTTAACTCGCCAACATTACATACAATTAATTAATTACAAAATTGCTTTACTTAGGTTAGACGCTGAGTAAATAATATACTAACTCTATTATTATTATTATTATTATTATTATTATTGTTATTATTATTACCATTATTATTAATATTACTATTGCTTATAGGTCAAGCCTACATGAATAACGTGTGTAACTTTCCCAAGATTAGCTTTTCAGTTCGTATCTCTTAGTACGACAAGGGTGTTAGCCCTTGAAATGTGAATTATGAGATGATAGGTTGACTATGAGGGATGATGGGACGATCATAAATACGTGTCTACACAGGACTGGAACCTGCAGCCTCCTCTGCGCAGACAACGGCTGTCGCAACCGTCTACGCCACAGGGCGGACCTACTATCATCATCATCATCATCATCATCATCATCATATTATTATTATTATTATTATTATTATTATTATTATTATTATTATTATTATTATTATTATTATTATTATTCCCTAAATTCACGACTGAAGATAATAGGTGTTGTTTGAACATAAAACCTTTCTCCAGTCGGCAACCAGCTCCTTAAGATCAAGTAGTTATACGAAGATCTCCTGAATACTTTGTTTCAAAATATGAGCCGTTTTCCAATAAAGCGATATTTTTGCACATCCCAGTCTTTTGAATATCTGAGAATGTAGGCAAGGTCTTCGAAATATTTTTAGATTCAATAATAGAAAACTAATGAGTATCAACAAAAATTGTGATAAACTAATAAGAACATAGGCATTTGATTTAAATGCTTGATGAAGGTGACGTTGGCGATGGCAGTGGCGATGAATGTGTTGATTTTACTATGTAACTATAACAATTATTATGTCGTCCTTATTGCCCAAGTTCACTACATCACAACAGAAATAAGAAATAGGGTACCAAATTTCTTGCTCGTTATAAATTCAGATTGTATAAATTTAATACTTGAATAAGTGCCTGCGAGATAATACATAACAAATTTTTTCAACTTTTTAAACATAAAATTTAATTTTTGCTATACAAGACAAAACTGCAATTATTTTGATTCACAAAAACGTGAAAATTAAGGGCAGTTTTTTACGTCTTATTTCTGAGTGAGACGTAGAAAAAAATTTAATATCGCTGAAAGTGCTTCAAAAAGTAATTTTTTCCGTGTTTATTGTTTACACCGAATAAAAATGTATGTTCCCCAGTGCTTGTGACAATTTAAAGTGGTATTTTCTTTGTCACGTACAGGATCTCATATGGAAATACCAAATGTCATAAAAGTATGTTCCTGCTTGTAACAAGCACTAAGAGGATAGAGAGAAACTCAAAAAATTGCGTCGGATGAATCTTTCTGTTGAGCATTAACGACACGCGTTTTATTCACTTTTGCAATGTCATGAATACGCGCCCTTCTGTGAGGAGATAAAAACCTTCAACGTCCCTTAGGGTAGACTGCCCTCGTTAACTCCGTCTCCCTCTCACTGACAGAGCACATGTGTCCGAGATGCGATTCGTAAAGGAAGACGAAGGAAAAAGAAGTGGAAGGAGTGCAGGAATCGATAGAGAAGAGAGCAGGAAGAAACGACTTACGTTCCATAAAATTCCTTCGTAGAAAATCCTCCTAAAGACCGACTGACGATTGAAAAGATTAACTCAAGTTTCCGGAGAAACTTTATGTCCTGGGGAGTCATAAAAACCACAGAGAAGGGAGTGTCATCAACTGCCTACGTCTTCCATTCGAGGAAGTTTCTATAAGCCAACCAACTATTTTATGTTGTGTTCTTCTTTGCAATTGACCTATTATTTTATTTTACCTTCAATATACAGTATGTGAGAGGCTAGAGTAAGCACTAAATATTTATTGTGCCATTTCCCATAAACAGTGCCTCACGAAATTGGCCATACACATGATGTAAGCAGAAGTCACACAATCTATTTTTTAATAACCATTATAAATATTTTTAACATCAGGCTGTTTTGAAATACATACGGACTCCAGTACATCACGCCTTAAATTAATTTGAAACTAAGCAAGGAAAATTAATATCAAAATTGTTGCCTCGGGATGTTTACCAGACATCAAAATTGACCATAATTCAACCAAACTTATGTTCGAAGAGGAATCTGTTTCATAATATTTTATTAAAAATATACCTTTATTTAAAACAGTGAAATTTGTGAACAATTTTGTTCGGGATACAATTACTGTTGTGTTATTAATTTTTGTAAATCAATATGTTTGATTTATTTTTCAAATAACCCACAACATTATGTTTTTAAGACAGTACGTCATTCAAATCAGTGTGACATTCAAAATAAATAACTCAAGTACAGAACTGTAATATTATTATATTTCTGCCAGCATATCGTACCATCAGTTCTGTTAGTCATTGTAAATATGTTAGTGAAACAGAATGAAACATGTAAAACAACAAATGACAGGATAGATAATTGCATTGTGCAACAATACACATGCAACAATTCCCATGGAGAAGTCTCATTTAATTCTTCAAAGAAAAACAAAATGACTAATAATATTTGATACTGGTTGATTTTTAAATGAATACGGAGTCACCTAGGTAAAAGAATTTGCACAGAATTATCAAATTAAATTATAATATAATTTATGAATTAAAAAAAGATATTTTCTTATTCAGATGTCTCAGAATGAATGTTACATTCTCTTAGGGTATGTACAGTGATTGCAAATTCTCCGGTTCTCCCGCATGTGTGGTAGTGTAGTGTATCTGTATATTAAAATCAGATGCAGTTTCAATAAACGAGAGAATATATACTTAAATATTCTTTAAATCCTACTGTTTAGTTTTTGTCTGCAATTACTACTCTAACTTTGGCGCAAATACTAGGATATCCCCCATGTAATAGTTTTATAAATCTCTCTATTTATAGTAGCAATTTATTATGGTTAAAAAAGCAAATTAAATGTAATTTTAAAAACTTCCTTTGAAACTCAGTACGTAATTGCGATGTATTCAGAAATTATATTTGAAAGCAGAAATTGTCTGTCAATTTTCAAAAGTTCCTGTAATACGGAGATTGCAAATATAAAATGTATTTAGAGCTCATTGCCGCCCTCATACTCCTGACCGGCTGCAATATTTCAGTTCTAGTAAAAGTGACTTTTGCAATCTTCTCTTTCTTCGCTAACACTATGATTCTGCGTGCGGGACATTGAGAATGTTACTGACCACAAAACTTAATAATAAATATTTGTTTATAAGATGTTTTTCTTTAAAATTTCTTTCTAAAATCTTTAGTGTCGAATTCCGATCCTTTCTTTCGAGGATTTCAATACTTTTCATGCAAGAAGCTTACAATGAGAGTATTTATTGTAGCGGGACATTTAGATACAACTTTACTCTAGAAATAAATTTTTGAAGATTTCTCTAGAATATTTTGAAACCCAATATTTTCTAAAAATATATACGTGTAATCCCAAGGACTCCCCGGGCAAGAACCATATTGTTTATTGGAAAGAAAAGCCAAACAACGCGCAAAGCTATGTACTCCAAATGTGTGTACGGACTTACTGCCAATCCCAAAAATCTGCTTCCCAAAAAGAAAACGTTACCCTTAAGTCAAAGCAAACATTTTCCTAGAAATTCAACTTGTCCTCAGTATTTGCAACTCAACACCTTATTGCAAATCCCAAAAATCCACTTTCAAAAAGAAAACATTACCCTTAAATCAAAGCAAACAACTTTCCTTGAATTTGACTCGTCCTGAGTATTTGCAGCTCAGCACCTTATAGCAAATCCCAAAAATTCACTTTCAAAAAGAAAACATTACCCTTATATCAAAGTAAAGAATTTTCCTAGAAATTTGACTCATCCTGAGTATTTGTAGCTCAGCACCTTATTGCAAATCCCAAAAATTCACTTTCAAAAAAGAAAAACATTACCCTTATATCAAAGTAAAGAATTTTCCTAGAAATTTGACTCGTCCTGAGTACTTGCAGCGCAGGGACATCATTGGAAATCCCAAAAATTTCACTTTCAGAAAAGAAAACATTACCCTTGAACCAAAGCAAACAACTTTCCTAAAAATTTGACACGTCCTGAGTACCTGCAGCTCAGCACCTTGTATATTCCGGAGCGCGTCGCGAATCAAGAACAGCGCAGCTTGTTAGCAGCTTTGTGCGCCAAGCCGCGCCCGGCGAGCGCCTTGGCCCGGCCGGCTCCAGCGCCGTCAAAGGAGGGCCAAAGAGGGCGCACGCGCCCAAAGCGCTTAGCGCGAGCCCCGGGGGCGTGCGACAGAGAGAGAGGGAGAGACGGGGCGACGACGAACGGAAAAGGAAGGGAGAGACGGGTTCTCTTCTGAGGAGAACGGGCCCCAGTCAGTGTCAGAGAGGCACCCGCAGAGAATACGATCTGTCAAAATTAGGTGCATTATTCTATCTAAAGCGAGGAAAGGAATATTAGGGAGTTGATAGTGATTTGTTGCTTGCAAAATGGTAAAACCAAAAAACAAGAAAGAGAATAAGACAATAGAAGGGGAAAACGATTAAAAGAAAATCTTATATCACCGGGTTCTTAGCGTGAGGGCCGCTAATAGCTTACGACGGCGTCATTTAAAGTTCACGTTCTGACGTATTGACATTAATATTAGCACAAGTACAGCTTCAGTCCGAAAAAAAGCATATTTTTCGTAATAGTCTTAACTTCAATATCTCTTTTATGTTAAATGTTGCTTTGATTTTATCGTTGTCATACGACTGAATACACTCTAAAATAGGACATAAGTAATGCAATATGTGAATTGTATTACGAGCAATGATAATGAAATCGTCATTTATACTGTATGTATCAAACAGAAATACGCATTAAGGAAATCTGCTTATAATAAACCAATTTAAAAAAGGATATTTACAACACTCACAACAAAATGAACCAAAGAAACACAGTTTATTATTTCCTTCTGATTATCATCGCCGTATATACTTGGTTTCAAGGAATCATATACGAGACGTTGCATCGAAGACGAATTCTCGTAAAGAGTCCCGATATCCCATCTCATCTCGCAAATAAGCATCAGCGCAGCGGAGACAGACGGCACTCGATCTTTCCAGAGGGCGCAGCGGAGATCTCATTTTTTCGACTGGGGCGGGGGAGGAGGGAGCAGTGGAGCTGGAAGTGGGTGGGGAGGTCGTCAGGCCAAGACACACGAGGTAGGCAAGCAAGAGCAGACAGCGGTCAGGGATGGGGAGACTTGGTGGCGGGGGGAGGGGGAGGGGGCGTGTGAGCGAGAAATGACGAAGCGGAAGACGTAGGGTATGTCCCTTGGGGGAAACGGGAGTATGGGGAAGGAGTAGTGAGGGAAATTGGACACATTGAGGACAGAAACGAGGGAAATGGTACGTGGAACAGAACATGTAGGGAAAAGGCACGAGGAAGCGAAATCGAGGGAGTACGAGGAGCGTGAGGGACGACATGCGCGGCGGGACGGAGGGCATGGGGGGAAGGTGAAGAACAGGGCGGGGAAAACATGATAATAGAAGTATGGTGGCGGGGAGAGTAGGCAGGAACGTAAGTGGTTGGGGAGGTCACAAGCGGGCAATGTGAGAGGCGGGGAATGTAATAGACAGAATTTTTCAGAGGCGGGAAAATGAGAGGTAGGAAAAGTAAGAGGCGGAAAAACGTAATAGGGAAAACACGTAAGAAGCGGAGGACGGGGTCCAGAAACGTAGGGGCCAGACACGCAGGGGGTCACAAAACGCAGGGGACCACAAACGCAGGGACCACAAACACAGGCCTCCGCAGGGGGCCACAGACGCAGGGGCCACAGACGCAGGGGCAACAAACGCAGGATTCACAAATGCAGAGGCCACACACGTATGGGACACAAAAGTAGAGGCCTGGAATATACGTTCCCTAACCTATAGGATGAGAACAAAGGAGGAGGGGGACGGGGTGGAAGGTGGGGCGGAGTGTCTGGGAGTGGTGAATGCGATGGCAAAGAGGGTTCATATCTACGGTTTGGCGCGCAGCGGGTCGGGGGGCGGGCGTTTTTCACGTAACCGCAAGGGAATGGGGGAACGGGAGGGGGATGGAGCTATACCAAAAGCGGAAGTTATCGGGAGCGCTGTGACACCAGCAAACATCGTTCCATGCGTGTGTACGCATACACCGGTGAGAGGTGCTGGGTCGGTTTTCCTGAAGGCGGTGAAGTCGTGTGTGTTGGGCAAAAGGATCTCTCTCAGTGAAAGACTATTGCTGCGGTAACTTTAACCGAATGACTCAAACTGACTGTAATTTCGCGCATTTCTAGCTTTACTGAAATTAAATAAGCGTGGTTCGTGATAACACGTTCTGACCCATAAATAACTGACGAAATCACAGTCAGTCCTCTAATGAAAATAATATCCATTAACTACCATTACCTGGGAAACTACATAGACTACGGTTTGTTTGATCAATGTGAAAAGAATTGGACTCAAATGACACAGACTGAAAATATTAGACAAAAGCCTGCCTCAGCAGCGTTAAATTTTCTTAAATATACTTAATACATATTCTGCAAAAATGACTGCTAATGCTGGCTTTACCTTTACTAGTGATATGTAATCCCTCCCGCGCTTAATTCTAATAATTTTGTGTGATAATTAACCAAATTTTAATTACCTTGTGAAAATCATCGAGAACGATTTACAGTCTACACTATTTAAATTAACATGTGATTACTAAAATACAAACAAAACTGTGAAAACAAAAGTTACAAAATTCGAATAAGTAATTTGCTTGCGACGTTCTTAGTCAGATCATAGCTGTAAGAATAAAAGTATTGAGTAACTAGACTTGCACACACACGTCCCAGCGGTTGCTTAACGGAACACACTTTGCTTCCTACATTATCACCTACTCGTATGGCAGATGAACAGAACAAAAATAGCAGGCACGGGTACGATATATTTTCTTGGGTGCATGACATTGAGGTTAACGCTAACAAAGCAACAGTTGAATAAAAGACAGAACAACTGTAGATTCCAAGAAAATATTTCTGTGAATCGGCTTTGTCTGCCACAAATTCCTCTCCAAGTAGTCGGGATTGAATCCCCGCTTCTCAGAAATAGAAACTCCGAAGAGCATTTGTGAAGGGGCGTGTCGAGGAGTTGCGGAGACCTCGACAGGACAGATGGTCAAACGCTCCAAGTCTTCCAAGTCTTAAGAACAAGCTACAGGAAGTGAGGCAGACAGCAGTCAAGAAGGTCAGGCAATACAAGAAAATAAGCTGGCATCTGTGACAAAGCCTGAAGCAAGAGAGACAACGGTAGAATCTCCGAGGATCCTCAAAAGAGGCACAACTTGGTAGATAAAGAAGAATATGAGAATCTGCAAATAACATTTTCGTACAAATGTCGATTTTCAAGCATTTTGAAAATAATCTGTTACGGCAAGCGATTACACGAGAAAATCATGCTCTGGAACTAAATAAATCGACAAACTTCCAACATTTGTATCGATAAGTAGAGGTCTAGAAGAAAACATAGAAGTAATGGCTGAAAATCATGTTTCTTCTGGGTGCGCCTGGATTTATCCTTCAAGGGACTAGGTAATAGTTATTTATGACGAGAGTGGTAAAAATGATATTTTATTTTGCGAGTACGAAAGCTTGCGAAACGAGGCTTGCAGGTCAAGTGACGAGCAAAATAAAATCACTTTTAGCACGCGTGTCATTTATAAGTTTTAGACCGGCTTACTGCCTTACGTTTTATTTTATTTCAAGCATATAAATCACTTAGTGCTACATTGAGATCAGTAGTAGCTGATGGGCTACACAAAAGCATTTTTTTCTTTCTTTCACAGCTTATTACACAGACACTAAAGCATCGACTCGCTTTTAGTACTAACGCTGAAAACTAACATTTAACACTATGTATGCTCTGAAAGTACCGGTTTACTAGTGTCTGTCTACATAATAACATTTGGCCTTATCAATTTTAACAACAGTTTTTACGGATTTGGCTTATACACAAATAAAAATGGCATTGTGACACGTTTCAAGTCACTTTTATTTCTCACAATGTCGAATTCCATTTTTCCAACAATTTTTCTCGCAGTATTAAAATTCTTAAAATGCTTACTTTCTCGCAGTATTGAAATTTTATAAATTCTTACTATTAGTCCTGAAATTATTTCTTATTTCTAAACGCTTTATCATTCAGTGAGCCATGAAACGTCCAAAAATGTTTTTATTTTACTCCTTGACTTCACACAATATATCACGTGAAAATATATTATTTTATAAGCTTTTCTTCATTATCCTGTACCATCTCTGAAGCCTTTTCTCTCATCTCTTGTTCTTTCTCCCGCATCTCCATTGCTTCCGTTGCCGCAACGTCTAATCCACCCATATTTTCCCGACTCCACGGGGCAAAATTTGCTACCTGCCGCGAAAAGAGAAATATTTTCTCATCTCTTCAAAGACCGCGAAAGAGAATTTAGTGTGGAATTTCCGGCAAAAAAAAAAAAAAAAAAATTGCGGCAGACGATGCTCCTGACAAGAATAAAGCGACGATCGTTTCGCAATAAAGTAATGAGATCTGCCTTCCTTGCAGTTTATTTCAGGATGAGAGCTCCAGATAAATGTTCTCGCATCTCGCAACATCAAAAATTGGACGTGCTATTATATTTCCAAAGGAAAAAGGAATGGCGAGGATTTATTTCATTACAATTCGACTGTTGAACGATGTAATATCAATTCTGTGAAGGGCGAGAAGAATCCTGCTGTGGAGAAGCTTCTGTTACATTCGGAATGTAAATGAACCAGTAGTATTGAACTTTTTATTCTATTTTTCAACCAAACGCTCAAATAACGTGCCGAAACTTGGCGCGTGTAAATGGTGTGTTGAAGTATTAATGTTTATTAATGTGGTCGTTAATTTTGCGAAGTGAAATTTGTTTTTACTTCGACCAAAACTGTTATTTAAAATACCTTAAAACCGAAATGGAATTCATAAAAAATAATTTGAGGGACTGTTACAATCTGTGCAGGTTTGTTGTCCATTTTAGTTTTGAGAATAACGCAATTATAATAACCTGAGTACCACTAAAACCAAAATTTCATTACTAATATCAATAAAATACGTGGAATTGGGGCATCACTTACACTTCTTCCAGATACACAAATATTCCATGATGACACAAAATATAAAAATGGGAGCAATAATGATTTGTAATCTGAAGAGAAAAATTCATTTTCAGATACCACAAAGAGTTGGAGAATTTGCTAATTTTTTTTCTTTTCTGAATACTGAATATATAAACAATTATTCTACAACATAATAGTCACACAATATATGCATTTTTTAAAACTTGTTCGCTCACCAACATACGCTGAAGGAGTATGTTTTAGGAAAAGCAGCACACACAAACATAAAAACTTGAGCAGTTAATATTTTGTGATAAAGTTAGTTCTATGTTTTGTCGAAAAAAACTTCCTGCCAATTTATTATGCGGAACACACTGGAACCTACATTAGACTCACTGTAGGTTACGAGAAATATCTTCATTAAAATGTTTTTGAATCAGTAAGCACTTATTTAGGACCATTTTGTAATTATCAATTAAAGGATGGATCAGTAACAAGGTAAGCCACGGCAGCTAAGGCAAGACTCCCGCCATTTGTAAATGTTAATATTGTGATTTTGTTTCGAAGTGTGTCTCATTTTATTGCAGCCTCGAATCCAACAAATATGAATAATACGAGTACGTGAATAGTAACATGATATCTCACTTTTACCAAAATAGACGTTGTAAAATTTTCGATTAGCGGGAAGGTTGCGGTAGATGGTGTGGTTTTCAGTGTTCCCGCCCGAAGTCCTTCAATCATGATGCATCTGTTTAAGCGTACTAATAGATTTAAGTATCTAAATAAATAATGATAGGTACGTAAAATAAATACACTTAAATTATTTAAAACTTAAGAATTTGTTATCCAATAAATGAAAAATCGAATCTTAATATTTGGATAGAGACGATATCCACAGTACATAGTAAATGTTTGGTGTAAAGAAGTAGATATAAATATATGATAGCGTAAGTCTGTTTAAATAAATGTATTCTCTGACTTTATTTATACAGATCACACAAGTAGACTAATCTACCTACTTGCGTTTTAGAACTAAAACAAAAGAATTTAGAAAAAATGCTTTACACTAGTCGCTACATAATGGTATCTTATAATGTATGCATTAATTTTACTTAGACAAAAATCGCTCTCGATAGCAAAAAGGATTTCCTCTTCATATGTGACATTGCGTAAAATGAAAGTCATTTTGATCTTAACTTACACTATGCGTTTCTGTTTGTAAGTAATGAATGTGTTAGATCTTCAAGTGACTCTACGTTTTAAAAATTGCTGATATGCAATGTACATTATGAAACAATATCCTATATAAATTATAGTGATCTGAAGAAATTTTAACAATTGTGGAAGTCACCCATTCTAAAACGTAAGTCGCATTTCATTGGATATCCTAACAGATTGATGACCACAAAAAGCGGAAAAAATTAAATATTCGGAAGAACTTTTATCCAGGGGCATATTAGAGCAAAATTCAAAGAGCAGTAGTTGGAGTGTCATTTCCTGGATTAGAAATGTAGGACGATACAAAAATGAAGGGATAAGATATCGACATGGAGGAAACTGTGCACTCCAGGCAAATGTTCAACTGAACGCAGAAAAATCTAAAGGAGTAAAATGATCATTATAAAAAATAAGGAGAAGGAGGCGACAAAAGTAGGACAACAATGATGAAATGAAGGAAGAGTGTAAAAGGGAAATGGAAAAAGAAGATGGGAGGGACATGGAGAAACCGAGACGAGAAGAGGAGGGGAAAGGAAAGTAAGACATGAGGGAATGTGAAAGAAGGAGAGAACAAAAAATAAATAAACCACAGCATTTTGAATATAATGTATACTATGCACAAGCAACTGGATCCTCTTTAGGAAGAGAGAGAGACAAATGTTCTCAAGACAATTTGAGAGACAATCTACAATTATACGACGCGCCCATCCAATATCATCCCTGACTCTCGCGAGACCAAATGAACTGTGCTCGTCGCAATCAGAATCGACAGATCACCTCGTCTCTCCGCCCCCCTCCACTCCGTCGCAGAGAAGCCTCATGAGCCGGAAGAGAACGCGGTGGTGAGGGGAGCAGAAACACAGGAAGGAGAAGCAAATTGAGAGCGACTGGCAGCTGGAGGATGAGATGAGGCTGCGTGGAGGGGTCCAGGAGGAGGCGAAAGCGTCAATGGAGTCGGTACCATAAATTAATATAAAAGTGGATTTGGAAACGTTCAATCAGAGAGAGTGTATGAGTGACAGAAGATATTTTAGGTGCATCAGCTACTGACACCATTAGTTCCGTGGGTATGGTGCATATTATATTCTGGAAGATGGAAATTAGGCGGTGTTCCTTCTTGCCTAGAACCAGCGAATCCAGGACGACATACAAAATGATTTTTCCTTTTTCAGATATTTCCCCCAGCTGGGCACCATCTCGACCGAAACAAATTCTCAGCTCCCGTCTGATTTTCCGGTAATATACTGCATTTCAATGAAAGTGCGTTCGAGCGTGTCCCATCCAGTGTGTATGTATGTAAAACGAGAGAAGGGGACAACAATAACTATGGAAAGATCGTACTTTACAGATAATTTATTAAGCTGGAACTACTACTAAGGCATTCACCTAGAATTAATCGAAAAACTTTTTTCAACATTTTCTAAAAATTTGCTCCACATTTTTGGTTAACATTCTTTCCACAGATAAATAAAAAGACGCTTAAAAGGATTGACACCCATTTCGTACACTTATTGAACTCTCTGAATTTTATAAATTCCAAAATTTAAAAAAAAATTTCGGGTGATATCCTTCAACCTCAATATTGAAGATAAAGAGATTTTTCTTAATGAAATCTATTCTTCAACGACATCATTAAATAAAGTCATACACATTTTTTTCTAAAATATGAGTAGTTTTCGCATAGTTATGCATGATATATTGTAAATTTAAAAAAAGTTTTCTCAAAAACTTCGCCATTTTTTGAAACATTTTCCTTGGATAAAGCAAAGGAACCTTAAATAACGCCGCAGGACTCATTTTCGTTGAACGCTGAATTTTAGAAACCTGAAGGAGTGACAAATTATGCGAGAAGACATCTGAAGCTGTATCACCACTAGTTACTTTTCCTCTCTATACTGTATTATAGGTATTGGACTCACCTCACAATACGATCTCGAATTTTCCGTGTTTAAATTCTTTTTAGCTGCAACTGTGCACATATGTGAGGATTAAGATCTGTTAGCCCTTTTCCGAAGGTCGTTAAGGCTGATGCAGGACGAGAGGAGATATTTTTTAACTAATTTTGTACTCGAAAACTGCTATGTCTGTATGGATAGGACGGATGGAAGACGGATGGAAGGACGGACGGAAGGACGGATGGATGGATGGATGGATGGATGGATGAATGAATAGGATGGACGGATAGAAGGAAGGATAAAAGGACGGATAGATGGACGGAGGACAGATAGAAGGGCGGTTAGAAGGACGGTTAGGACGGATGGAAAGACGAACGAACGGACGGATGGATGGATGGCAATATATGTAACGTATAACTCTGTCATATTGAAAGCATTTGAGCTAAAATTTGGTAAGTAGGTCTAGTTTTACGTTGAGATTGAACTCTGGAACATTCTCGTTTCTTGTGTTATCTCTTTTGTTTTCTGGAATTTTTCTTAATTACCTCGTTTCAATCGTCTCGTACTCGTTAAAATCTACTGTTACTGCAGCGAAAAATATGGAGAACGATTATTTGAATATTATGGCTAGAATTATGATTCAATGATACAACACAGGATTTAATAAGAAGCCATCCATGTCATATGCAGAATGTTGAAAACATTGACACCCCACACAGAACTTCAACTCGCTGTTTTCAGCAGTACCATTAAATACAAGCGCTGGCTCGTATTTCAAGGGTCATCAATGCACAGAAATCTCGAACTTCGGTATTTGAGAGAAAATCCAGCATTTTCGTAGCTTTAAGAGGCCTAGTAAATACAATACTGCACCAGAATGTGTATACTACTACCACCAAAGTTACTGTCGCCTATCATTCTTTCAAAGCATCAAAACAAATCTGTGAATGCTGAAATATAATAATGATTATAAAATATATTAGCAAGTGTTCAAAACTTTAAAAAATTACATTTTACATACATTTTTCTAATGAACTAGATGAATGTTGAATAATTAATGTGAATAACACAATAGGTTGCATGAATACCATACAATTTTTAAAGTGCATCTGTATTTATAATTTCATTTGAAGACTAACGTTAATTTTAATATAATGCAATATATGTAGGCAAGAAGTCGGTGCTGATTTCAGTGATAAAAACAACTTAAATAAAAAAGGTATCTCTTGGACTCTTCTAGGTCTACAGGTCCGTACACCTCAGAGATCGGGTCACCTTCGAGCTGCAATGATGAAAATGCGTAGTCCGCGTGTAATTTGTGGGATTCTTAACAGGTGCTACTGACGAAGTGTTTCACCTCAACTGTGGCAATTCTGATTATTTTAAAGCCTCCATAGACGTGGACGGAGAAGAGATAAAATCCTATTTGGTTAGGATATCCAGAATCTGTGAGTCTTCCAGATCAGAACAAAAAGCCTGCGTCTGATCAAGAGAATATAAATGAACAAAATTTTCCAAATGTGCAAGTGCCATTCAATTGATTGGTGATTTCGGTACCGAGAGAACCGGCACCGACCTATATGTGTAAGCCAAAGGTGAGAATAGAACAAGGAAGAGGAAGGAAGGATCGCGCGCGGTCCGCGGCCCGTTTGTTAGGGTACTGTTTCGGTATTCGCCTGGTATTGATTTGAGAAATTACGGAAAACTACCGATCAGAGCAGGCTGCCGCTCGAATTCTCTTCCAGTCAGCGACTGAATATGACCTATCCACGTAATGTCGAAAATTCTGCCGCCGTCAGGACTCGAATCTAGGTCCTCCCGGTCAGTCACTGCAGTGACATCAGTTGATGCCCTGAGCCACCTCTCCCGTTACGTTCCATACAAGAGACTACACTAACGTATTTGAAAAGTGTGGATCATGTAGAATCAAGTATGGAGAAAGCGCAGTCTCCACATAAGGATTTGCAAAAATTATTAATGAAAATCTACACGCAGCATACAGCAACAAAAAATATTATTTTAAGACTAAATGGAAATATTAAAATGTTGAACTCGCGGAGTTTGGATATTTTATTGAACCTGGATACAAGAAAATAAACCGAAAACATTTAATTTTGACGAATTGAATATTCGAATGTCGAATCTCTAATGTAGTGATGTGCCCAGAGGATCGCTACAACGGGTGTCAACTTTTCTATTCTGTTATTCACATTTCGTGTACATTATCTGTATTAAATTGTGTTAAAACTAGGTAAACTCCGTGGAGTGTAATTGTACTCTGAAAGATTACCGAAGTTACATTTAGTTAAGTTTTGTTAAATTTTGATAATAGTGCACATTTTCATAATATAGACGTAGAATATACTATATAGATCATGACCAACATAATCATATATTGAGTGTGAACCTTCACGTTTCCGCTGAAAGTGTTATCAAAATTTCGGTCACTCTTAAACACAGTTTTCTGTAGTCTCGTGGTTAGCGTCGAAGACTCATGATGGTGGGGTGGGCAGTTCGATCCCAACGATGGAGAGGGATTTTTAATCGTCAAGATTCGTACATCTCTACCGGAAGGGAAAAGAAAACACATGTGTCTAACATTGAAGATATTTAATGCATAAGTCCCTTTACACACCAAAACTACGAAGTTACCCGCCCCTGGAATTCGAACCTAGCGGTCTGAACCGACTCCCAACGCAACCACAGCTCAGTTCTCTGAATGAATGTGGCGGTCGCAGCTAAATGATGTCTTAAGTTCAAAACGTTACTAAAATACAAGTGTTGAGAAAAATTCACTGATAGCTGCAACATTCATTTTTGGTGTGATTATGTAACTATGAATTTGTTCTGATGATGCGTTGTGACCGTGGCTGTCGTAAAAAAAAGGTTTAAAAATATTATTAGGTAATAACTATTTCATTTTTATGCTATTTTACTAACCTACATATTGTTTATGGATATTACTGCACCAACCCCACGCAGCAATTGTTTAAACACGGATATCGAACTAATAGAACCACCTGTTGTATTTTTTTTCTACGTAGTAGTAATAATAGAAACTTGCACTGAACCAAACCACCGGTTTGAAGTGCGATGTGATATAAGCTTCCGATGCGGATATAGTTGGGCGTAGGCTGAACTGCCTCTCCAGAGCGTCTGTTTGGCGCGCTGCGGCGCGCCGCGGCGGTCCGCGAGGCGCCTTGGGGTGACGTCACGACGCTGTGACGTGCTCGCGCCTGCGCCTGAGCCATTCGCACCCAGAGCGCGCGCCGAGCGCTGACACCCGAGCGAGGTCCGTCCGCACACGAGAAGCATGCAGCGCCGTTGTCGCCGCCGTAAACCCAGCAGCGTGTCCTCGGAGGATTTTAGGTGTCTACGGGTCGTTTGTGTCTCAACTAGAGATGCAACATTGCCAACTTTCGTTTCAAAACATCCATGTTCGAAATTAAAACTAAATATATAAATCAATTATTATAGAGAATTGGTAAAACGTGTGAGAAAAATTTCAATACATTGATTTTTTATCGTTAATTATTAATAAATTAATAATTTATCTATAAAATAGTGATTCTATGTTAAAGGTATAATTATCAAACTCATTATTGTTTAATACAGAATGAATTGTTTCTTTAGGAATTCATTTAAGTCTTTCCAATTTATGTACTTTTATAGAATGAGTAAAGGAAAAAGAAAGAACGTCGACGCGCTAGTGATATGAACTTATGGACAGATAGACAAACGTGTTGCATCAACCAATTAACCGGTAGTAAGGACCTACAAAAAGCCTACATTTCCGATACCAAGATCCCACAATTTTTCTGTCGAAAAATACGTTATTATTTTACTGCCGCACCATTACAATACTTTCTATTTACTTCGAATGTTCGAAGTAGGCGTAGAAAGTAAAGAATAAATGCAACTCGTACGGAAATGTCTTCGGCATACTGTTATCAAAATACCGTTATTTCATTTGAAAGTGTAAATTGCGCTTTTTGTACTTTTATGTAAGAACGTTGAATGGCTTTTCGCTATATTTTCATCATCGCTAATCAGGAGCGTCCGTGGGAGTAGGAGGGATAGCAACGCAGCGACTGAGTTGGCTAAGCCGACACGATCTCGAAAGCCGGTGGCGCCTCTTGTAAGACAGTGCTTTCTCATTAATATTAACCTGTGAGTCGCCTGCGCCGCTTTCACCTGGCGATTGTTACCGCTGTCTCGCCTCCGCTTGTTCGCTCGCGATATTAAATTTCCCTCTCTGCGCGTTATGAGAAGCGGCTCCGCCCAATCCTGACTTCGACGAAGCTCGCCCCCGTCCCCTTCCCACCCATCCTCCTCTCGCTCCACCCCATCGCGCCTCTTCACCTCCCCAACTCGCCCCCTCGCTGCCTCTTTCCAGCTGTCTTCGCCGACGATGCTGCTGCTGTTGCTGCTGCCACCCCACGGATTAGGCAGCGCAACTCCCGTCACCACTATGCCGCCTAGACCGCGCACATCGCCGCTGCTGTAAGGGTCATCGCCACCCACACAACCTTAAACGTCCCGCGAGGTAGCTCAGGGCATGAACTAATGTTATAGCAGTGCCTCTGATCGAGATGTCCTAGGGTTCGTTCGACTAGGGATGGTGGAAGAATTTTCGACACTAACTACACGGTTAAGCTCGAATTCAGTCTCTGCCTGGAGGAAATTCTAGCCGTCGGCAATCTTATCGGTAGTTTTCCGTGATTTCTCCGATCAATTACAGGCGAATGCCGAAGCAGTCCCGTAGTAAAAGAGAAGCGGAATGCGCGCGATCTTTCCTCTCTCCTCTTTGTCCTATTCTCTTTCCTTACACACACACAAATGCACTACACTACCACACACGCCGGAAGACTGGTCGGGAGCTCAGAACTTGTCCTGTTTGGGTGCGGGGCCCCCTGGTGGGAGATACCTCCTCATCCACAATACAATTACAACCTTTACGGGACCAATGCCCTGCGCAGTTGACCCGCCCGGATTCATCAATAAATCAATCATCTCAGCAGCTTCTTTCCGCCACCACCTGCCAACACATCGTTTTCCAGCCGTCGTCGAGCTACCACAAACGCTCCCCCATGGTGGAAATAACTCATATTTTCTCCACGAGGTTATAGCTACCCCTCTGCTGCCGGCACCGTCCACGCGCCAGCTCTTCCCCCACTCACGGCACCACCGCCGCCCTCTCCGCTCCTTGCCGCCCCTCGCCGCTACCTGCCCACGCACCGCCACCCTCGCCGCTGTCTCAGCTACCCTTCGCCATCCGTCGCAGCCGCCCACTGCTGCGGTCACACGCTCCCCTCTCTTCCCATAACCAATGCAACATCGCTGTTCCTGACATTACGGTGGTATGTTCGTGCCAGTCGCTAGTCAAATACTAGACCATTTATTACATCTACAAATTAACAATAGCTGTTTGTAAACATGAAACGTGCATTTAACTAATTATTTGTAAATAGTTGAAAGAGAAGTATTGAATAGTTGGTTTAGAAAAACAATGTTTACAAATAAATTTAGTCTCTCACATGACTTTTATTTTCACAAGTTGGCGATACTTAATATAGGTTAGGTTGATTTCGGCGCCCGTTTTTATCTTTCTTTCTGCGTTGAATATTAGTCCACATTGTTTACATTGAAAGTGGATTATCCTCAAACAGTTTGTGTTCGTGTGTGGTACAAAATTTTAAGTTAGTGTGGTTTTATCTCGTAACCAAAGAGAAACCGAGAGAAGGCCGAGAGCCAGTACTTCCGGTTGTGATGAATTGTGCAGCAGTTTTTTATCAATTATTTTTCAGAATGCTCGGTGAGGTACGTTACAAATAATTTCGTCTGATTCATAAAAAATACTACGTATTGAGTAACATAAAAATGTACTTTCACCGTATAAATTCTTCTATAATCTAAAAAACCTATGTCCGCGGTAGTTTTTCCTTAAGATCTTGTACTAATATGAACTTCTTTTATTCAGAAATTAGGCCGGCAAGGGCCAATTTTCTTTTACCATCTTGAAGAACACAGATTTTGCTTTCATTTAAAGTTCTGGTTTAGGCGTTCTTCACCGTGGTCGGTCTAAGGAACATACTACCTTAACACCACTGACAACGCGAACGTCACATCACCGATCACAGCCCGACCACCCACACCACCCCCAACGCTGCAACCCTTGCCACCGCGCGTACCACCGACCACACCACCACCCGCACCGCCAACGACACTGCCACCCCCCACGTCGCCAATTCTGCTACCTACATCGCCGCTTCCCACGCTTCCGCCATTGCCGTCTCCCGTACCAACGCGGATCCCACGCCAGGGTCTTACCTCCCACGCCAGATTCTCCCACTTCAATCGACCTCACTGTCCCTCGCCCTCGCCCACGCACCTCTGCTCGCTCTCTACCTCTGTCTCACTCTCCTCGTCCTCCCTCAACAGCCCAGCGCTTCCTCAACTACCCCCTGCTACTCTCCGTCTCGCTAACACCTCCGCCCCCCACCCACCACTACCACCACCCCCACTGCGGCCACTGCCATATTTATGTCTTCGAACATTCCGCCGCTAATCCATTTCCCGCTTTCCGCTGAGCCACCTCCACCGCAATCACTACCCACAAAAACACCAACAATACCATCATTCCCCACACCACCTTTCACATCAAAACCACCACTACTCACACCACCATCACCCTCAACCACCACCCACACCAACACCAACACCCCCAACACTACTGCTACTCCATTTATTCCCCTTCGAACAGAATCACCACCACCACCACCTCAGCCTTAGCTCTTCCCGGCTCCCTCCCGCCCTTCCCCTCGCGTCTGTACCCGTCTCTTGCCTCGTCTTCTTTCGTGCGCGCTGATAGCCTTTCTCCTCTCCGCGCCGTTGTCCCCGGAGATGCAGTAGTCTGGCAGACGAAAGCTGCAGACGCCTCAAGGGTACTGAGCTTTTCTTACGACCTCTCAGAGACTTTCAAAGCAAAGGTATATTGCTTTCATACCGTCTTCATTTCTCGGCAATCTTTGTTTGGGCTGATTCACCATTTCAGCACGTCTTTCTCAAATTTCCAAGATGATCGTTTCTTTGATGTTCTTTGGACTGCTTTCTAAATTATTTGAGAAGAAGAAATGGCATTGTTCAAGACCTTGCATTCTTACTAAGTTTTGCACTAAAACGTGAAGCATTGTCGTATGTCGTTCTGGCCTAGCTTTTGTTCTTCTGGAACATAAATGATAGCCATATTATATTTTCAAAATTCATTCTCTACGAATCTTTTAGAAATCTTATGCGCTAGTTTGGAATTAGAACGTTACGTATTAAACAAGAATGTTTGCACAAAACTTGTCATATTGTTCACTCAAAGACCCCTCGAACAACAACTCTATCTACATAAAAGTTTTGGAATCTGATGTTGTAAAGAGGAACTAGTGGTGACAATCCAGCTTATACTTTTTGCATTACTTCTCATTTTTAGCATCTTCGAAAATTCAGAGAGTTCACCGAATTTGGGACCTGCGAAATTTTTCAGAAAATAATTTTTTAATGTTACCTATATTTCATGCAATATTATACAAAAATTACTCATTTTAAAACATTACATTGGACTTTCGGTCAATATTTTTATTTGAAGAACAGATTA
This sequence comes from Gryllus longicercus, assembly GCA_038098605.1. Classification (NCBI taxonomy): domain Eukaryota; kingdom Metazoa; phylum Arthropoda; class Insecta; order Orthoptera; family Gryllidae; genus Gryllus; species Gryllus longicercus. The sequence goes on along the minus strand of JAZDUA010000019.1, from coordinate 2,272,635 downwards.
CATTAAAGAAAATAATATGTCTTATCGTAATTGTAGGAAGACGCGAAAAATATTTTGAACATTTGAAGTTATCGAAATTTTAAAGATTGCAACGAAAATGAGACCTCCGCCATTTTTTAACGCGTACGAGGAAAATATTGAATCAAAAAATTTGGAGACATTTTGAGCAAACCTTGAAAACGGTGTTAATACTTTGCGTACAGAATCTCCTAAAACCAAGATATGCGATTTACACACACAGGGTTGAGAGGGATTACGCTTTAATAAAATGCTAAATTACCATTTTGTGTAATTATTTTGAATAATCTTGCTATCTTTATTTGTTATGACCAGAAGAAATATTTAAGTTCCCTTTAAATTTTGGCCGTTGCAACTTTTCTTTTTCATCCTCTCCCTGTCTGGCTTCTGCTGGCTATTAAAGGTTCTAGTGGATCTTCCGCAATCATTAGGAATATATGGCAGTGAGGAGCCCTCCGGTGCTTCCCTAACATAACATCGAGCCAGCACTTCGTATCTTCTTGGTCCTATATCTAATGAAGCAAGTGAAAGAGAAGAGAGGTGGAGAGGAATAAAAGAGAGAGGGAGACGAAAGGAAAGAGAGAGGAAAGGAAAGAGAGAGAAAAGGAAAGAGAGAGGAAAGGAAAGAGTGAGAAAAGGAAAGAGAGCGGAAAGGAAAGAGAGGAAAGGAAAGAGAGAGGAAAGGAAGGAGAGGAAAGGAAAGTGAGAGGAAAGGAAAGAGAGAGGAAAGGAAAGAGAGAGGAAAGGAAAGAGAGAAAAAAGGAAAGAGAGAGGAAAGGAAAGAGAGAAAAAAGGAAAGAGAGAGAAAAGGAAAGAGAGAGAAAAGGAAAGAGAGGAAAGAAAAAAGAGGAAGGGAAAGCGAGGAAAAGAAAGAGAGGGGGAGAGAGAGGAAATGAAAGAGAAGGGGAGAGAGGAACGGGAAGAGGGAGAGATAGGGTGAGAGAGAGAAAGACAACGAAAAGGGAAGAAAGAAAAACGGGGAAAGAAAGAGAGAGAGAAGGGGAGAGTGAAAAAGGGGGAGGGATATAGAAAAATAGAGATTAAGCGAGAGGTAGAGAAGAGAGAGGGTATTAGGAGCGTAAAGGAAAGTGAGAGAGGACGAGAGAGAATGAGACCGAGAGCGAGGGATAGAGACGGAGAAAGAAGGGGGAGAGGAGGAGAGATAAAGACAGAGGGGGAGTAACGGGTCGAATAGACGAAACCCCGATTAGAAACAGAAGTTGATCGATCTGGACACGATGCGGCCACAAATGTACAATTGTCACAGTAGCGACGGTCCACGAATCCCTGAATACCTTTTCATAGGTCGAGTTCAAAGCCTCCAAGTGAATGCTTAGGGATTCGTGTTGCATTGGTTACTCTGACTGTGGCTTTGCGCGTGGTAAACCGATGACATGGCATGTCGCATTGAAGGCTGTCGCCCAGCTTGACTGTCACACAAGGAATCGTTTTCTCCATTTAAGCAACGTATACACGGCACGTGGCCACTCTCAATCACCAAAGATCGTTTCAATGAAGCGCGATTACACCATTCAAATGCGACCAGTAACTGACTGATGATCAGTTCCACACTATAAGTTTATGGAAATTTCAATTATCAATTATAAGTTTATTAACTCGAGAACGGCACTGTTGTTTTAACCACCGGGAGGATTAAGTGCGCGAAAATATACCCTTTTAAAATTACTGACCACCAAGTTTTTTCTGTTAAAAGATCAACAATGTACCGAATTTTATTAACATTTGAAAATATTTTTTACAGATGCTTTTCACCATGTAGGGTTTTGTATTAACCAAGATCAACAACTAACTGGAAAATAAACATACAATAATTTTGGAATTATTATTATTATTATTATTATTATTATTATTATATTATTATATTATTATTATTATTATTATTATTATATTATTATATTATTATTATTATTATTATTATATTTCTAATATACTTATAGATTCTTTTTTTTGCTGAACTCTTCTTAAGTAACTGTTATCTAGAGTGACAAACAACACATTTACTAGTTCTTTGTACTTCTCATATAAGAATTTTCCTTTAAGTTCTCTGACTTCTCGAAAGGAAGACATGAATCTTTGTCATGTATATTTCACTTGCACTGTGAATCATTACATATTTACTTTATTTGAGAACCAGCAAATATTGTCTCCTTTAGTTATGCGTTACTGAAAAATTCCGACTCCGAACCTTCTTCATTCATCGACCAGTTTTAAACAATTTTTTTGCTTCTTCGACCCCCTTACGTTGGCCCTCGGTCCGAAGAGTTTGTTATTAATTCTTTTTTATTTATACATATGTGAGTGATCGTTAAAGCAGAGCACAAAGCGCAATCGGTGAGTTGCTCCATTTCGAGTGCATCTTAGAAAGCGAGACGAGAGTGACGTCATACCTCAATGCGCATTAAAATGCACATCAGCGTTCTCTCAGTTTTTAGCACTATTGCATAGGAACGGCGGACGGCGGAAAGGGCAAAACAACTGAAAAGGCAGCGAATCCCTAACCGACAATGACCAAGGAAGTAATAATATCAGAGTTTTAAATTTCATTCAGAAAGCAGAACAATGGACCACCTTCCTACGTTTAATGGTTTTCTGTATTGCAATTTATTTCTCAGCATTAGATCGTTAAATCACTTCATATATCCTTTTTTCAAAATTTTGTAGAGAGTGCGTATTTTGGTGTTGTGCTCGTAATAATTTCGTTTCAAAATTCCTAAACATCATTTTTTTCAAAAACGACTAAACTTTTCCTTTAAAATTCGCATAAGAATAGAGCATAAAGCATTTAACTCTTTAACCTATGTATCATTTTCTCTAATACTTTTGAATAGTCAAAACTGAAACATTCGTAACTATCTTAAATAATTGTAACTTAATATTTACAACAGAGAACAGTTTATAGTTTAATGTAATTCATGTTTTGCACAAAATTCTTCAGGAACACTCTTAAGAATTGTATCGAAATCTCATAGGTTTCCAGTGTCAATGTTTTTTTTGTTGCAAGTAAGATTACTATTGTCCATAAAATCTCGTAGGCGAGCGGACTCGTTGCGGGCAAATGATAAGTAGGTCAGGGATTGAATCACAGAGCAACTTTTTACTTCAATTTTTCTCCTTCCAATAAAGTGTACTTATAAAAGTGACATTAGTCCGATTTACATTAAAACTTCTGAACTCTCAAACTTTAAAGAATTTGAAGTTAAAATCTGTAACCATCCCTTTGTTGACGGCAGTTTTTTTCACGTTGGCTCAGGACTTACGTTCTGCAAGTTGTATTATTATAATATTATCTTAGCTTTGCGTCTCCAACAGATATTTTTATGTTTCTTACTACCCAACTTAATAATTAAAGTAAATTTTAAACATTTTAAACTCAAGGGTTCCAATATTCCGTGGTTTTACTATTATCATTAGTCTGCCACCTTTCACAGGACGAATAATCAAATTTAAACGAAAATTTTGGTCCATTGGAAATTTGTCATTGTGGATTAAACCGTGTATGATATGTATTGTAATATGTTAAGATACTTCCTTCGGAACTAAACAATACAACATAAGGGCTCTAATGACGATTCTTATAGCATCCATAAGTGAACACTAATAGAAACTGCCACGTCGTAGATAAAATAAATGAATCCTTGATCTAGAGAAATTGTATAATTCTTTTATCATTTTTACAAAAGTAGAACTTTTAGATTTGAATTTAGAAGATAGAATATTTAGATATATGATAGAATGAGATTTATGATAGAACTCAATTTTTGAAATTAGCAGATGAAAAATATATCAGAAACTGCTGGAATTACATTTTTAACATTATCATATTTGACAAGAGTAATATTAATTTTTTTGTGTAGCATATTTAGATATTTAAAAAAAATAATAGTGAGTACTAATGACCTGTAGCAACCAAAATGCTTCTGAACACAAGCATAAAAATGGTTTTTCACAAAGTAGTTCACCCACTCTGCTCAAGAGCAGCAAATAAAAGCTCTTCTATAACACTAAAATAAATTAAATATTTTATCAAAAACATTCTTCATAAATACTGTAATAATACGGTATGGTTGTCCAACCTACGGCCCGCGGTGCCATTTATTGTGACTCGCCATAGGGTGTTAGTCAAAAGTGAATGTCCCTTGCATCCATGCCGGTCGAAAATATTTTGCGCCTCTAGCGAATGCTCTTTCATCGGTCAATACATCGGCCAACAACAAGTCGGTCAACACCTCTTAATGTAAAAATAGGTTAAAGGGTACCCCCCGTTAAGATGGTAAAAAGTTCCCTAAAGCCAAATAGTATATGAGTAGTAACACTATAATTCTAACATAAAAATATTATTTTTCATAGGTTTTTTAGCCCCCAACTCCCCACCACAATCCTCAAATCTAAAAAAAATGTGATTTTTTAATTTAATTTTTTTTGTCCATATCAAACCAACTTATCTGAATGGAAAAAAATTCTCAACATAAAAAAATACTTTTTTCTAAAAGTTTACATTTTTTTTCATAATTTTTTGGCGCCAGATTCAAACAAAAAAAAATGTTTTAAAAAAATAAAATTAAAAAAAAAAATTTAAAGTGAGATTAAATAGCGGAACAGGCGCGAAAAAAATATCAAAAATTCCTCGCGGAACGGCGGATTTTCCCTATTTTTTTCAGATTTTTCCGATCACTGGGCTAGAAGTTACAAAATGTTAATCAATATTTCAACCCTTTTTTCATTTTAAATATGTTTTGATCATAACTAAAACAATTTTTATACACAATTTGTTATAAACAGTTGTTATAAGCATGACAGAAAATATAATTTTTCAATCATTTTAATTTTGCAACTGTCAAATTGTAACTTTTTGTTTTTTTATTTTTAGATTTTAAATGGTTTTTGCATCGTATACTTGAACTTTTTGGACAGTTTTGGTTAATATCTGCGTAACATGTTTGTCACTGTTTTTTTTCTTCGTTCTATGGCTCCGGAGGCTAAGTCCATACGGCCAAGGCAAGTTTGTCACTGTGAATGAGGCTTAATTCTCCTACCCAACCTGATAGCGTAATGGCGTTATCGTGTTTCGGAGAAGATATTGTTTCAAATAACTAAAAAATTACATTTATTGGATCAGTGTGTTATTTCTGCGTGTTCCTTTAACAGAATATGAATTTTTGTTGTCTGATCCAAGCGGTCTGAGTTCTGTTTTAAGGGAAGGTGACATTCTTGTATTGGACAGATGCTTCCGGGATGTGACGGGGTTGTTGAAAGAAAGAGGTTACAAGGTACTTATGCCGGCGTTGAAGGGCAAGCGTAATCAATTAACAACGAAAGAATCGAATGAATCTCGTCTTGTGACTAAAATTCGTTGGGTAGTGGAAGCAATCCATGGAGTAATTGGTCAAAAGTGCAAACTTTTCCATCATCAACTTCACAATGGAATCCTTCCAAATGCTGGAACTTACTGTAAAATAGCTTGCTTTTTGTACAATTTGTTTGGCAAACGATTAAACTCTGACAATCTGTTTTTGGACAGCATTATTAATCGAATGCAGTTGACAAACAAAGATGTAAATACCTTAGCAGATGAAATTGAAAAAGAAAATTGGAGCAGAAAATCAGTGCCTTTCCAAGTTTTACCTTCAGACGAACTTCTTGATTTTCCAGAACTGACGTCCCAGGAATTGCAAATATTGTTTACTGGGTCGTACCAACTGAAACAATCTGTATCATATTTGGCAGAAATGTTGGAAGACGACGATACCCTTCTTTTGAGTTACTTAAAAGTAAATCCAGAAATTATACGATTTGAAGTTCATTCTAGACATATCAACCGGAAGAATTATAAATGTTATATACATTATGTGCCTGATCGTAATGACATTTCTGGTATCCAGCGGAATGCTTGTTCATGTGCTAACGGTAGAAGAACAGTTGGGTGTTGTTCACACGTCGCAGCGATGATTTTTTATTTATCGTATGCCCGATACCAGTCGAAAATAGTAAGACCGGCGGAAATCTTGACAAGTCTTTTTGATTTTGATGAAGAGAATGCGGTAATCGACGAAGACAGCGATGAGGATTGAGGTTGAATCTTAACGAAATGTAAATATATATTTTTTATACAATCACGATTTGTAAACTGAACACCACATGATTAATACACAAATGTTCACTCGACAAAAGGATTATTCATTACTTCCTTTAATCATATTATTATCTATTGAATATCTTCATAACTCAATAAGCGGTAAAAATATGTAAAAATATAAGTATTGAAAAATTGCAAAATTAAAATGATTGAAAAATTATATTTTCTGTCATGCTTATAACAACTGTTTATAACAAATTGTGTATAAAAATTGTTTTAGTTATGATCAAAACATATTTAAAATGAAAAAAGGGTTGAAATATTGATTAACATTTTGTAACTTCTAGCCCAGTGATCGGAAAAATCTGAAAAAAATAGGGAAAATCCGCCGTTCCGCGAGAAATTTTTGATATTTTTTTCGCGCCTGTTCCGCTATTTAATCTCACTTTAAAATTTTTTTTTTTAATTTTATTTTTTTAAAACATTTTTTTTGTTTGAATCTGGCGCCAAAAAATTATGAAAAAAATGTAAACTTTTAGAAAAAAGTATTTTTTTATGTTGAGAATTTTTTTCCATTCAGATAAGTTGGTTTGATATGGACAAAAAAAAATAAAATTAAAAAAACACATTTTTTAGATTTGAGGATTGTGGTGGGGAGTTGGGGGCTAAAAAACCTATGAAAAATAATATTTTTATGTTAGAATTATAGTGTTACTACTCATATACTATTTGGCTTTAGGGAACTTTTTACCATCTTAACGGGGGGTACCCTTTAGATTTAAGATTTTCTTTCTAGTAAATTCCAAAATGCAAAGTCATTCTAACGTGTTTGACTGCGTTATGCATTTTACAGCCTGATACCATGCATGGTTCCATTCCCCCCCCCATTTCAGAGCAGCTGGGCAAACTGCCCATATCAACAATAGGAGGAAGTCAGGTGTCGTTCGACCGAGTAATGAAAAATTGGCCAGCAATATACTGCACGTTTTAGTTGTGGCCCTGCTTGGACACTCTTTGTATTTAGAGATACACAACACAACAGTTCTTAACGCAATCAAGAATATTTTTTAAAAAATTCTGTTTCAGACCGCAACACGTAAGTAACAAATGACGATGTCCTCTTCTCTGAAGAATTGCTGTTGCATTATCTCAGCTGTGACGTGGTAACGCACAAAATATGAGAATTCATTCTGTATGCGCCGTGGGAGAATAGGTGAAACACAATCCTACATTTGCATTTTTCACAGAAAATCGAAACTGTTTCATTTCTTGTATTCCTGGGTAACAAAGAAAATCCTAGATACCTCTCACACGGCCGGTATAGTATATTTTGTTGTATGTATAGTTAATTTTTTTAATTTCTACCTGCATGGAAATTAGTATCATATTATAGATGTTTTTCATTTTTTTTTTACGATTTCCGTCTACGATTTCCTAAGGAAACCGTAGTCACCTGTCAAAAGACCGTATGCTGCATTGTTTTCTTTTAATTTCTGTACGGATAGAAAATTAGACATAGAAGTAGTCGTGAAATTATTTTTGCAATTTTATTTTACAAAATATTTATTAATTTTTTACGGATTGTTTACTTTATTTTATCTTGTACATCCAAGAAAACTTTAATTGTTTATTTCACACGTTTGAATTATAAATTAAAAATATTACGACATCATCTAAAATAATTTGATGAACTTAGTAGAAAAAGCATTGAATGTGTCACTCACGGAATCAGTTAGTTAATTTCAATTTGTTCTCAAAATGAATCAGTATTTTTAAAGAATTTTCCCCTCCATTCACATTATCCCAACCATGTGATCCGAATACACTATTTCGAATCCCTGTCTGTACGTACGCCAAAGTTATATTGAACCTAATAATTTTTTCCACAGTTTTATTTTAAGATACCCACTAAGACCTGGGGCAGAATACCACTAACAGATTAACTTTACGATATATCTTTTCATCGTTACACCTTTTCTCCAATGTTTGCCAATATTTACCGGTTTCATCTATTTTCACATAATGTATTTCAATTTTTCAATCTCGTACTTTTTATTAAGTAAACAACATTACTACTGGACACACAGACAAAATCGAGGAAAACGAAATGTTTGTGTGAAAAATTCAATTCGTAAATGAATGCAAAGGTATAAGTGACACAGGAGAGTGACGCTTTCTATTACACGCGACGTCGCACGGAACTATCGAATGGCTTTCCTCAGTAACAGTGTACACATAGGAAGCAACCAGCGCTCACACAGTAGAATTTTGAGCTCCGGTGGTTACGTAGCCGTGGCAGAGTACGGCTCAACTCACGGTTCTCAGACGAGTTTCTCTGTTCGCGCGCTTTTGTAATACAATACCTCAGTGGCCTTGTTCCATTTGCACATGGCTTGCTGGAAATTAATACATTTGTTTTTTCGCCTTTAAGGACATAAATCAGCCAGAAAATAACCACAGCTGACACAAACAATTAATACCTTAAAAACTATTTATTCTTTCTGCTCAGGACTTCTACGAGTCAAATTTAGTTGTTTGTTGCGACTGAGAAAGATGAAACGTGAACCAATACACAAAACATCATGCGGGCTCTCTAGATTAGGAATAAGTAAAACACAAGGCCATAAACGGTACTTAATTTATCTTATGACAATGATACAAAAATAATATGTAATTTTTATGTTGTAGAATTCTAGAAGACTTTAAATGCTTGTACGAGTAACACGTATTGAAATGGGTTCTAGGGTCATGACTTTCATTTAGTATTCCTTCCATTCCTTGAAAATCGGTCGTTTTTTTGGTTCACATTCACTTCGAGACATTGTGCGAATGCTGAGATTGCTTTTACTAACCTTTGAACAGTTTACATTTTATGCCCTTAAATGTCTCACAGTATTGACGTAGAAAACAATAGAAACACCTCGCAAGAACAGAATTCCTTGATCAGGGAGATATATTTTTTTATTTTATTTATTAGTTTATTTATTAGTTTATTAATTAATTAATTAGTTTATTTATTTATTTATTTATTTACTTATTTATTTATTTATTTGTCAAAAACGGTTAAAAACTGTGTGTGACGTGCTATGGGGATAAGTTAATTTGAAGTTACATTATTCGAATCTATGTTTGCGAGTACGAGGATTGAGACAATAACACCGAAGCGCGAACACGTTGGTCTAATGCACTGAGCCATTCAGACTAAGATTTAAAGGAAGATGGGAAGGGAGCAGGAGGAGGATGTGACAGTAATGAAAGCGCAACACCGTCACTACTGCAGACAGGTTCTAAGACCCATAGACACTACCCATACCTTACACACATAAGCGACAGCTCAGTCTTCAGAACATTCACCAACAATCAGGCAAAGACCTGTTTGTACTGCACTGCCTACACCAACTCCCACACCGCTCACCCCACGCTACTTTCAAGAGAGCGCACCCCCGCTTCCTCTATTGCAGCACATTTGCTCTCGCTTTTGCAGCTCGTTCAACCCCTTCACTTCCTTCTCAAGCCTTCCTTTCCGACCGCATTGCTGCCCTCGCCCCTGCGCCTCTCCGCGCCATCGCTCGCGACCCACAACGGGCATGCGCGATGAAGCGCCGCTAACAGAATACTAATTTGATTACGCGCCGAACAATAGACTGGCGGCAGCCGTCCATTAAAAATACACCGCGTGTTCACACCGCCTGCCCAACCGCCCTTGAAGGTGCGCTTTATTTGGGCTTTTGGGCCAATTTCAAGGGCGTTTTATGGCGTGCAGGTGTTTACACGGAAGAAATATGAGGTACGGAAAGATTCAAAAGCCATGTTTGCAATTACTTAAGGTGCGTGTTCACTCTCGTGTTAATAATTGATTAGTGTTATCGAGCACGTCATGTGCTACGGTATTTAGTCCCGTATGTGTAGTGCATGTTTTATGTAGGTTGTACTGGTTATTCACCCTTCTGGATAGTGAGATCCGGCGCCGATCTACCCGACGCCTTGCGGGGTATTCCCAACCAGGTATCTCTCACCAGCAGGGCACAGTTCCTGCCGAGACAAGCTCCAACTTCCGACTGGTATCTCTATGTACGTGATAGTTTAGTGCACGTAAGTGTGTGTTTAAGTAAAAGGGTGAGAATAGGACAAGGAAGAGGAAGGAAAAATCGCGCGCGGTCCGTGGCCCGTTTGATATGGTATTGCTTCAGCGTTTGCCTAGTGCTGATCGGAGAAATCATGGTAAATAACTTATCAGAGCAGCTGACCGCTAGAACTCTCCTCCAGACAGCAACTGAATTCGACCTTGCCCAGTATACTGCGATTTTTCTAACGCTGCCCCTCAAGACACTGCTTCGCGGTGGCATTGTGTCACTGTATTTCGCGTCTTTCTCGGTCGTGCTGCTAGATGTCGCGTGATCGCGACCGTATCCAGCACTGCTATACCGTCGCCATCATGCGACATCTAGCGGCACGACCGAGAAGGGTGCGAAAAACAGTGACATAATGCCACCGTGAAGTAGGGCCATGAGGGACAGAGAAAAATTGTAGTAAAGCTAGTGGCGAAAATACTGCCCCAGTCGGGTCTCAAACCCTATGACACCCCAGTCAGAGGCACTGCAGCGACACCAATTCATGCCTTGAGCTAACTAAGCACTCTTCTCCAGACAGCGATTGAATTCGACCTACCTATGTTGCTAGTATCGAAAATCTTGCCCCAATCGGGGCTCAAACCCTACGACACCCCAGTCAGAGGCACTTTAGCGACATAAATTGATGCCTAGAGTCAACTAAGCACTCTCGTGTTTGAATTTATATAACTCACGGCAGGCAGACTCGTCTAATGGACGATTGTAGAAAATAAATCCTTGAAAATGCCTTGTGATTTGCTAGAAACCTATAAAAATATAAGAACCCCGAATACCAATAATCCATATTCATACCAAACACCAGAATTATTAAAAAATGTTATGGTTAGTACCTGAATATAAGAATTACATTTTTTGTACGTCTCTAAGTATAATGTATGAGAAAATAAGCAGATCTGTTTCCCTATCCTCTGAATTAGTTGACGAGTTCCCGCAGTTTCAGCTACAGAGCGCTCCCGAAGGCACTGTAGATATTCGGTTGATTTCATAGGCTTGTTCCCCCTACACATAAAGCTCTTTGCTAACTGCTCTAGCGCTTCTTGCTTTCGAACTTGAATGGAATTATCTGATTTTGGATTTTTGTAATATTTACAAACGTACAATGCACTTTTTGCTTTACTTAATCTTTTCTGCTAAATCTTTTTGCTTTCTTAGGTTCATAATTTGTTTCAAAATCCACATGACGTAGTCCGGTTAAATATTTAGATATCTATTTGGACCATAGACTTACATGGAAATCTCACACACAAATTACAATTGACAAAACAAATCATATGACCATAAAATTATATCCTTTTATCAATAAAAACTCCTAATTACGGAGGCTCCTAATGGCCTTCTCGTTCATATGCCTTCTTTATTTGGTGTAATGCCTCTGCTACCAATGGTAACAAATTTCAAATAATTCAAAATAAATATCTTTGAACACTTTTACATGCTACCTGGTTTATGTGCAACATACAAATTCATAGAGAATTTCAAATTGATTCTTTGCAATCGTTTATACTTAACAAAAAAATTCTAAACCAATTATATATTTCACTCATTTTCATCATATTAGGTCAAAACTATTATCCTCAACCGAATACGTTTTCCTAAAGATATTATCCGTCTTCCTTAAATTTGTATCAGTTTTATTTAGCCCACCTTTATAGTTATGTTCCACTTACATTACAATTCAAATTAATGTAGGTATATGTATTAAATTATTGAAAACTATTTAACTGACAATTAAACGCTGGTATCTTTCCTTATGTATTTTACATATTATGTTACGTATTACAAGTTATGTATTTTACATATTCAACTCCCTGAAAAATTGTAATGAATTGAACATGTTGTAAATAGTTTGTTGTTTTAAGAAAAAATCTACAGAACGACGAATTACTTGCCGTGACTGAATTATCGGTTGGTCGGAAAGAGTAAATTTCAAGATTCCTGTTCTATCCTACCCCGCTCGATGATGCATGCGCAAAAACACACAACTTGCTTTTTCTGGATATACAAGTACTCTCCTTTTATCGTCTAGTCAATAGGCCAGCAGATATAATATAATATTTATGAATAACAAAAACTTTTCATCACTAACTGTGAGACATTTCCCAAACAAGGGCGATTCTCCAGCCTTTGGTCTCCTTCGCAATGAGCATATAACTTTCTTGAGTTTAGCCAACACAAACTTTCCAAGCGTTTTAGGTCCAAACACGCATTTCTCTTGGCTCTCTTCTTTCTTCTACTACAAAAGTACTTCTTAATTAAACAAGCATGTTGTGCAACAATAACTTATCATCACATGAATTATTATTTTACAGGAAAATACTCATAAGAATAAGACTAAATAAATATTAAACACTTTACTTTCATGCGATGAAAAAGCATACGTGGAGATATGCTACTAAAGTACTTTCTCTACCAAACCAGTTTTGATTTTCAGTTTCCTTTCTTAAAAACACCTTTCACATCATTAACCCATTGTGAAAGTAGTCTGATTTTTTAGTCTCTTTCTTCTTGTTGTTTCTTTGAATTTGTAGTTCTCATATTAATTTTATCGGATTACTTTTTGCCTTTTCATTTCTTACTACTCTCTTATCTTAGATTTCCTCAATCTGCATTGGTTGCCATTTTCTATAGAACTTTTAATTACATTTTTATTTTCATTCCTTCTCCAATATCATGATGATTTATGGAGTAGCGTCAAATATGACACAAATACTAGGTTAATCTTAATAATAAATGCTTAATCTCAAATATTTTTGTCGAAAATAATGTTTACATTCCTCTCCTTCAAAACATTCGATGTATGCATACATACCATTACCAAGTTAACTTATTCAATATTCATATTTTTTAAGATAATCCGCGATTTGCAATCATGTATTTAAAATAAATTCCCACGCGAACAAAACGAAATAAGCAAAGAAAAAATAACCCCTTATATTAATCAACTCAACCTTTGGAAATAAGGAACGCCAAATAATATTATTATAAAATAATAACATTTGGTAAAACTGATTCCGATTCTTGATACGAACGATTTTAATGTTTAAAAATGCGTGTTGCTTTAAAGTTAGTTATTTCATGCTTCCAGAAGCGTTTCTGGTAAATTCCAATCAAGTGCAGGCAGACAGCGTGGTGCCTATCCTTGCGGAACGCCGACAATGCGGCGTCGCTAATGCCTATTGAGTGAGCGCACGTTCCGAGGAAAAACGCGCTTTCGTGGAGTGGCCGTTGCCCCAGTTGGGGAAACTCGGGCGCGCCAAGGCTGAGGCGCGGACACGGAGGCGGCGGGTACGGCGGCGGCTGGCTGCGTGCGGGGAGAGCGCGGAATCGCGGCCGGTGACCGACGGCAGGGTGATGTGAGCGGGGCGGATGAGTGGGGTGAGCGGAGTGAGCGGGGTGAGCGGGGTGAGTGGGGTGATGGGAGTGAGCGGGGTGGGTGGGGTGAGTGGGGAGAGTGGGGTGACATCGGAAGTTGTTACGGTGATGATGGGCGGAGACAGTGGGAATGGCGGGAGTGACAACAGCGAGGGTGAGTAGGGGTGACGGGGCGGTGGTAATTGGTACGACGAGATTGCCGAGGAAGGAGGCAGCGAAAACAACAGGTGCGTCAGGGTTGTCAGGGCAGAAAAGTCGGTGGAGTTGGAGGTACGATGGTAGCGGTGGAGACGACGGATAAGGGAGGGCGCTAGAGGCGGTGGAGGAGGTGGGGGTTGTATTAGGTTAGGGGTGTGGGGGCGGCGGCAGTGGTTGTCAGGACGGAGGGAGAGAGAACGCTAGGAATGGGGAGAATCTTGTGGGGAGGGGCTGTGAGGGCGGAGGGTATATTGGGGAAGTGGGGGCAACGGGGCAGGAGAAGCGGTGGGAACGAGTGAGAGGCCCGACCTACAAGTGGTTGTGTCGGTGGAGAAAAAACTCTCATACGTAGGCAAATTCAAATTGCATATTAAATATGATATAGGTAAAAAATGGACATACCACTTGTACATCTAGAAAAACATACCACTTGTACATCTAGAATTTTATTTGCTAATTATTTCCTAATTCTCCTAAAATGGGAAATGGTTTATTGTTAATAAAGAATTAGATGGATAGTAGACACCCAATAATTTGTAGTTCTTTATCACTTGATGGTTTATAACATTGTTCTGGGCTTGTCATATTTATAGAACGAACAAGTGCAAATTCAGTAATGTCGGGTTTAAATTTTTTGTTTTTGAAAAAGACAATCATGTGAGAAGCTTTAAGCTGTGATTGCTTCTTTAAACAAGAACGAATTTGAGTCATTGATTTTTTTTAAATTTCTTATTTTAATTTCATTATTAGAATATTTAAAATTACACTTACTAGCTGAACCCCTTTTCCTGCTAAAGACTACAAGTTAACTCTATTTCTGTAAACTTCTCTAGACTTTAGAATAGACGTAAATGGTAAATGTAGCCAAATGTTCTCTGTGCACTTGCGATGTTTTCTGGATGCGTTGTTTTCTGGAAGTTCGAAATTTGCTTACAAAAATGAAGACTCTGAATGTACGAGGTAAAAACTCTAGACGTGGCAGTAAGAAATCGGAGATAAGAGGTGGTGTGTAAGTGGTGGTAGTCACGAGGTGCAGTTTTGGAGGAAGCAGTGGTGGAATCGGTGACGGTGCGAGTGGTAGGGGCAGCGTTGGAGTCAGCGGGGGTGTCGGCAGTGGTGGTGGTAGTGGTTGGGATGATGATGTGGAAGCGGTGGTGAGAGTGGGGAAATGGTGGTGATGGTGGAGGTGGTTTGGTAGTGATGTTGGTTCAGGATGTGGTGGCGCCGGCGGTGGGGTGGCGGCGGTGGTGGCGTTAGCGCTGGCCGGTGGTGACAGTGGCGGCCGGTGATGGCTGTGGCAGAGGTGGGAGCGGGAGCGGGAGCTGGCAGTAGTGGCGGCGGAAGCAGTGGCGGGTTGGGGGGGTGGAGGCTTTGGTGGAGGTGGTGGTGCCAGCGGTGGTGGTGGTGTTGGTGTTGGTGGTGGTGGTGGTGGTGGTGGTGGTGGTGGTGGTGGTGGTGGTGGTGGTGGTGGTGGTGGTGGTGGTGGCGGCGGTTGTGGTGATAGCAGCGGTGATGGCGGCGGTGATGGCGGCGGTGATGGCGGCGGTGATGGCGGCGGTGATGGCGGCGGTGGTGGTGATAGCGGCGGTGATGGCGGCGGCGGTAGTGGCAATGGCGTCCATGGTGGCAGCGGAGGCGGCGGCAGTGGTGGCGGTGGTAATAGCGATGGCGGCGGTGGCGGCAGTGGCGGCGGCTGTAGTGACAGCGAATTCGTGGCGACAACAGTGACGGCAGTGGCAGTGGCGTGGGGCGGTGGACGTTTTGATGGCGGTGGTGGTGGTGGAGGCGGTAGCGGTGGCATGAGGGATGGCGGCTGAAGCGTGAAATGCGCCTTGGGCAGCGGCCGCGGGCAAAAACACGTCACGCGCCGCAGCGGCCTCTGCCGCCGAGGTGGTGGCGGCGGCGGCCGCACTGTCCGGGCGCCGCTGGGGCTGCGGCGATTAGCATGCCTAAGCTCTCGAAAGCCCCTGCCACGAAATCTAGACACACTCGTGGATGCATATCTGGACACATTCTGAGCCCAAAAACGCGCGACGAAATAATTCACGACTCTAATAAATAAATGCTGCACTCAATTTAATTCAAATTCTTTTGCTTTTAGCGTGTTGACAAATGGGAAATTCCTTAAACGAGTACGATAACCGTCCTCAATATATATTAGAAATGAAATACTATACTCATACACCAACTCTCAAATTAGATTTAATTATGTTATAACTGTACATGCCTTCTAAATAGAGAGACTCTTTTGCAATCTTCTTTATCACTGAAACAAATAATTAGAATTTATTTCTGAAACTACTTGGCGTATGGGGGGTCTATATTCGTAGTGCTGCTGGCAAACTATTCCATGTTCTATATACTTCTAGTATACAGTAGAAGTGAATAAACCCCAGGTTCCTGCTTCTTATAGCTCGAGGCTGTAACGGTCCAAATGCGTACAAAAAAGTCATGTTTTTCACTGTAGTCTTTGCATATTTATGCAATCACATAATGTTCAAACGGGCGAATGCATCTTTTTATTCAAAAGCATTCGGTCTATATTCAGCGCTAGAGTGAATATATGTGCCTACTACGTCATTATAAAACTCTGTACTGGTCGTTTTTGAAGCAAAAAAATCTTCTTAATCCTACCAATTTACTCCTTTCGCCTGGTAAGATTTGTTCAAAAAAGAATCACTACAATTTTTTTTAATACTAAATATATTTTTTCTTAATTTTTAAAATACGTTGTGAAATAAGTTTTGTGTTAGTTTTAGTGTAATGATGGGATTGTAGCGAGCAAAAGAGTACATTGTCAGGAAACGATTTTTCAATTTTTTCCATGAGCCTTTTGTTGAGCTACATTTGTTAAGGTATTTACGTAGTTCATATTTATGGAAGTAATCAAAAACAATTTCGAGTCAAGAGCTCATCTACATTTTCCACACGAATTCTCATCAAAACCATTTACTAAAGCAGTTTTACTTACGTAACATTTGTGTCATTAGATGATATTTGCCTAATTGGTAGAAAAATATTATTGCACGAGTTCAAATGCATTTCAATAAACCAATAGAATTACAGTGCAGTGTAAACGTGTCCTTTGATATGTCCTTTGGGATGACTGTGATGAAGTTGATATTGCGTTTCTATTTACTACCATTGTTTCAATGGGCAAAGTCATCCCATTAATGCAGATCGACGAGGTATACCGGGTAGCGTGGGTTATAATTACTGATTTACGAGGCACAAATGTCATTTTCAAGGCTGAATAACATGAATCTCCGTTTTAGTTGTGAACATTAATATTTCTACAAATCGAATTGATGATAAATCACAAGCTTTCAGAACTCGATATTATCATTATATCAACCAATAATCCATACTTTTCTCATAAAACAGTCCTCAGTTGATAGACCAATTTCATCAAATAACATCTGTATAATATACTCAGAACATTTGTTGTGCAGTTACTATGAAATTAAATGTACCTTTTCGGAGAGCAAGAATAGCTCAGTCTTGTTTTTTGTACTTTATTTCCAATAATAATGTCCTGAAAATAATTCCTTTTTTTCCACGTGGAAATCACATGCTATGCGAATTTGTATGGAATTTTTACGTCACCATGCAACAAGCTTTTTACAATACAGTTAGTTTATTGCGCGTATAGGAATGCAATATATATCGTCCCTAGATGAAGTGAACTCTGAGATCGTGAACTTACGGTTATAGTGAACCAAATTCCCTGGTTTCCATTCTCGTACATTATATATATATATATATATATATATATATATATATATATATATATATATATTCTAAATGATAATGATTATGGATTCATGAACAAGGTCATTTAGTATTATCTCCTCTCTTATAAATTCTCCAGATCGGCTATATAGGTCACAGGAAATACAGCATACAGTGAAAAAGAACTGTGCTTTGGGATCGCGCATTCCAATACCTCCAAGACCCGATGTAGATGCTTCCTTTTAGACGCACTATTTCAGAGTGTTCGTTGATTGATTGATTTAGGTTTCCGGGCGCGGCAACTGCTAAGGTCATTATTCCCTTAATTGTAGTGTACGTTTTATCGCTGGAGGTGTCGATTAGTTTCTCGCACTGGATACCGAGATCAGACGTCGGCCATCATGTGGGGTTACGGGGTATTCCCGTACCAGGTATTTCCAATCAACTGATAAGAACTGCCGTCCCGACTCTTCTTCAGACATTGATGGTAGTGTCGTGAATGTAAGATAAGTAATGCTAAATGTGTGTGTAAGGAGTAAGGATACGACGGAAGGGGAAGGAAAGATCGCGCGCGGTCCGTGGCCCGTTGGGTAGGGTGCGGCTTCGACATTCGCCTGGCCGACGGAAAACTACAGACCAGAGCAGCCAGCTGCGAAAATTCTCTAGACTGCGGATGAACCCGACCTAGCTATGGAGCGTGACAAAATCCCGCCACCGCCGGGATTCGATCCCTAGGACTTCCCGTTCAGAGAGGCACCTCTGCAGTGACAACTGTTACCCTGAAACACCTAAGCCTGTGATTCGGTTATGGTGATCTCTCCATACACGCTGTAGTGGTCACAGGAAATACAACTTCCATGGAAAAAGTACTTCGGTTAAGTACCTCCTTTATTAGTCTCTTATTATTTACTGCCTCCTTCAGGGCATTGGCTATACTTTAACTGAGAAACCACTGCAAGTAAGAACACGTGCGCCTGCGCAGAGCGGCCAAAAAGCGCGCCGGCGGAGCGCAACGGGGCCGAGGCCAGAGCAGCGGCGGAGTATAAAAGGCTGCGCCACCGCTGCCCCAGCACAGCCGCCCCCAGCAGCAGCCAGCGCCTCTCAGCCGCCCCCAGCCGCCCCCAGCCACTCTCAGCCATGCCTTCCCCCTGCTGCGGACCCAACGGATGCAGTGAGTACACACACACGCGCCTCCACCTTCAGGAGGAAAAGAGACGGTCTCTTCTTGAACCTCACCTTAAGTGGTTCAAAGAACTGATTAATAGAAAAAATGGTATTGCCAACAAGTAGTAGACACAAACGGAAAAAACTAATAAGAAAAAAATAAGTCAGAATGCAGGTTTGCAGGAAAACAGACATATTAGTAAAACGTGTTAGGCTGAATAACTCTAATGCAACAGGCAGAACTGAAGGCGGAAAAATATTTTGAGTGTTGCTCTGAACACGTTCTCAACAGGAAAAAAGATCTATAAGAAAGTTCTCAATGCATACGTTTAGTTAAAAAGAAAAGGAAGCATTTACACATAAAGTATACCGAGGCCATCCCTGACTTGCCTTTCTCAGGGTACGAAGCGATCGGAGAAAAGAAGCTTGAACTATACATTCTTTGTAAGAGCTTCTTATCTGGTCGGAGTTCTTGAAATTTTGTGTAGATATTATGTGTTTATTTACTTTTTCGTGTTTCGTTTTCAAAATTCTATTCAAGACCCTCTTGAATAAGGATCTTCGGAGAATTTTCCGAGCAGTACTATATTTCTGCAGATTAGTTTTCAAATTTTAGAAAAGAGAAGAAGCAGTTTTGCTATCATCTGCCAATATGCACGACCCATTAAAAATTTATGTCATGAATGTTCGGCTTCCCAATGCGACGAAAATAGTTATCCTCTGATCAAACTGACAGGACATTACGTCATAAACTCGTAAAATAGATTTTACGATCGCAATAGAGGGTACAGAAATCTTCTTTAAGTAGTATCCAAATATAAAACAATAGGGCTGTGAAGGCGGAGAATTTATGGTCATGCTTTAAAATAGTTGCCAGGTCTTTTTTCATAACACAATTCACTCGATATCTTCATCTCGGGACCAAAACTATCACATAAGCAATATGTAAATATATAAAGGATATTTATCTTTTACAAATAGAATCCTGATAAATACTTACCTGATATCATGTATATAATTATATTAGTACAAATAGATTGAAAGAAAAACAGTCGTTCAGTGGTCACAAAACGTAATCTATAATTTTATAATCGTATAATCGTACAACTTCCTCTTTGAAGCCAATGAGTAATAATCATTTATAAAAATTGTGTATTAATAAGACTGATATTAACATGATTATTTCTTTAAAAATATCTACATAAGATATCTAAACAGAATTTACTCTTAGAGTACTCAGCGAAAAATCACGAAAATGGTTTCTAAAATGTGTGTGGTCATCAGCAATTCCATAGGTTCCGTCGAAGCAAAGGATAATAGGATGGGTAATAGAATTATGGGTAATCATACTTCGGCGTAGGTCATGCGAGTTTCCCATATTGCGATTGTAGCGTAAACGTTAAACACAGCCTAAGGACATGACGATCCCACTGTGTTTTAATTCTTCGTTGCAATCAGCACTATGAAACTAATTTATATTAAGAGATAATTTAATTATCTTCATCTGTGTAATTAGTTATTGTCAAAAGATACTTAACTCCTCTTCATCTATATAACTAATTCTTCTTAAGAGATGATTAATTTATTTCATATTCCGAACATACTTAACTCATTCTTAATAACAGAAAATAAAATATTTAAAATTTCAGATTTAGTACTTATGCGTATTTCTTCCTATTGTTCCTTGACGGAAAAATAAGCTTAAATAGCGTGCATCCAGTGCAAGAAAAATCTTGCTTTTATAGTGCTATGTTTTGCATTTGAACACGAGTATTCCTTCTGCTTTAAACAGTGTTTCTAGTTCATTAGTTTTTCTTCTCAGTAATTCAGTATTCGTAAAGGGAGTTTAGCTTCGCAGAGCTTCTCTGGTATGCTCTCCGCCCACAGTTTTTCTTTTATCAATAATAATAATACGAATTGCAATAAAGAAATGATTTCTCTTCTTTCGCAGACTGCGATGGCGGTTGCAGCTGCACTGGGAACTGCACCTGCGGAAAGTGCTCCTGCTGCAAGTGAACAGGTGAAAAATATTCATTTTTGAGATAATTGGAGGAATTCCAGCTAACTCTTACGATACTAAAGTTAACAATCTTATCCCATTTTCCTAATTCTTAGAGCAATATTGTAATGTGCACTTATCGGTTTTTAGGCAAATATCTCTAAACACTGTGAGTTGGTTCTCAAAAGTGAATTAATCGTTTCTAAAAGCCCATAAAATTCACCACTAAATGCATTTTGTTCACAATAAATGCGCAATTACATTCAGATCAATTGAAGGTCAACATTCTTACTGAACGTATCCCGGGAGTATTTAATAATATAGGTTTACACTGCCCAAAGCAGCGATGATCGTAATATACATGCCAGGATGGGAATGGGCCAAGCGAGCCACGACAAGGGGGATGAGGTTTATATTAATAAATACCCTGCAAAGCAGGGTACCTTACCAAGTATAATAATAAAACTGTGATCAATTATTTCTTTATTTGAAAAAATTAAATAACCAAATAGACTTACCTAATTTATACAATGAAGGAAATAATGACTGTCAATGAAAAAAGGTGGAATCCTTAGATTCACTGTTGAGTTACATAGTAATAGCGTAAACAGAGGCGAAATTATTATATATTATTATTTAACATGATTTGTCGCGAAAACAATATTACTGAATGTTTTGATACTAATTTTAGCATCATACGGGTAGCAATAGCTTTTAAAAAGGAAGTCAAATTAAATTTTAGTGTATACGTGTTTTATATGTCGTGTATATACGAATTTTCTTTTATAATATATCTACTAATTTTAATGTCAATGTTTCAGGTTTTAGCAGAATGGCAACAAGCACACTTTTCCCTTGGCATTATTTATGGAACTTTCTGCAATTCCATGGCATTGCAACAATTAAATTATTATTAACCGGTTAATAAAATTTGCAAAAATATATGACTGGTGTATTTTTACATGAAATCCCTTTCCTCAAAAATTTGTAACCAGCGACTATTTACTACGATATTCATGGACTTTCACAGACTATTGCATCAACAGTTGCATATACATATAAATGAATCTCTAAGTTGAACCTTTTGCATTGGTTCTTTTGCGATTGAATATGTTGTGACGTTAGTACTCCGACTACCTGCTGAGAAACGTCTTCTCATCAGTTAGAAATATTAATAATTTTCGTTTCGTTACCATTCAAAATAGTACCGATTTCATTCAAAAATATATATATTGCTTTTTATATAAACAATTTCTTTATCAACCTCGAATCCAACAGCAGAATTAATAGACATGACAAGAATACTCGAAAGCCTTTACTTCAAATACGACATCTTATATTTTGTTTATGAAACCCTTCGACTTTACGTATAATCATTTAACGTACTCGTATTAAAGAACGTTTAAATGAGTCTCTTTTTATTAGTGTTACGGTTCCGTTATGCGGTCGGCAGAATTTGCTTGCCGGGTGCGCCAGCGCGCACTATTGGTCGATTTAAACATAGCGACTTTTGACAAGTCATGAACGCTGAACGCGGTTATCCAATCGGAGCTTCGTTTCGACTTTCCTTTCTTTTGTATTGAAGCTCCTGATTGGTTAACTTTGTCCCAGCTGATGAAGACATTGTATTTAAACCGCACAATAAGCGCGTCGCTCGCCGTCACTTGCTTCCTAGCCCGTCAAAGAAGAAGCCGTAAGAAGTCTCTAAAGCAATTATTTTTAAATTCAAAGATTTTAAAAGGAAACTAGGACATTTCCACATTACTGAATTCCGTTTCCTTTAATGAAATAAAAACTTCAATACACTAAACCGCAAAATTTAGAAGGAACTGAATAAAATATGATATTTCAATAAAGGTCCTCATACTAGACAAATTCCCAGGAAGACAAATGGAGACAAATCGATAGAGAACATTCATTCACCGAAAAACTCTTCTGTACATATCAGCAGGTCTTGGTAATCATAGCTAAACTTAATAAATATTTTAATTCGTTTTGATTTTTTAAGACATTCTTCTGCAAAAATCAAACTATAATTTAAACTGAACTTCGCTCACATCTCAAAATATTTCGTAGGTACAACTCAAGGTACGCAAAAATTATAAAATAATACAGAATTTGATAGAAGATTTTAAGTTTGGATTTACAATCTGGTTAATATAAGAATTAAATGACTCCGCAATTAAAATCGAAACTAGTAGTGCTACAGAATGGCACAGACTCTCGTACTAGTTAGTTTCTTCATTTTTGGCCTGGTATAGCTTTTCGTCGTGCCTCATACTCTTCCACCTTAAATGTTTCAGTAACTATAAATTATAACTTGTGACAAAACTTTAACGCAAAAGTATTTTCAGATAATCATTAAAACTAATGAAATCGTATGACAGTATGGGCTGAGTGTAGCCTGAGATATTTTACAAAATCTGTAGTGACACATTCGACCAAAAAAATCTTAATATATCATCCCAAAATTTGTCTCTGAATTCGCCTCTCGCTATGCGGAGATGGCAAAGAGGTTAGTAGCTGGCCCTGTATCTTAGGAGGAGATACGAAGGCCAGGCGAGGCTCCTCAGACGGCGGGAAGCCAACTCGCCTAGCGGAGACAACCTCCATGGAAAAAACAGGCTTTTCGAAGTTGTGCGAAGGTCCGGTTACCCTCTTACGTAAAAAAATACTCGCAATCTTCAAAGAAGATGGACGGACACAACTTATGACAAAATTTGGTAAGAAAAAGGTTAATAGATATGAATTACAGGATATATTAAAGATTGCTGCTTGGAATGTGAGGGGTCTGTCCACCAAAGAAATAAATCCAGATAGGAGACTAAAAGAGGAAGGGAAAAGTGTATAACCATCATTTCAGAAACAAACAAGAAACTTACAGGAATAAAAAACCAGGAAAATCATGCAATTATATAAAGTGGGTATAACAAAGAAGAAAAGCAGTGAGTAAAGTCGCAATCATTGTAGATAAAAAATGAAAAAAACGGGGTCGAGAGTTATACAATATTTTTGTTAATGATTGAATATTTATAGTACGAATAAAATAGAAAGAGGGTACCTTACTATATTTGATATACTACTTCTGAAGATTGCAGAAGAGACGTAACTGATGAATTCTGTGAAGTTCAACAATATCACGAGTACTATAAAGCCAATAAAAATGACCATATAATACTGCTAGGAGACTTCAATGCCAGGGTGAGTAATATACCAATCCTCCAATAGTGGGATCGTTTGGAGAGGATCACTTGAATAGAAACGGACAAATGCGTACAGAATTTGCATTCACACAACTTAAAGATAACGAATACATTCTTTCGCAAGAACGATATTCATAAGTATACATGGACAGCAAGATGTCTGGGATTAATAATATATTATGTAATGGTGAATAAGAAATTAGCAAGACAAGTAAAAGAGGCATGAGGATACAGAACCAGTGAAATAAATTCAGACCACTTCTGGTTGAAAAAGGGTATAAAATTCTTAGCAATGTGGAAGAAGAAATATTCGATTACCTACCATGAGTATCAGAAGTCATAAAGGTACAAGAGACAATAAAATATTTGTCTCAAACCAGAATAGCACAGAAGTTTGAAGATACATTCTTTAGCGGCGATCTAGAAGAAGAATGGATAAATATCAAAACCATAATTATAGAATCGGCTTCAGAACTTTAGGGAAAACAAAAAAATTAAGGGAAAGGAAAGGTCTTAAAATAACACACAAAAAGTAGCATATATGAAGCATTCACAAATGAAGACCGATGAGACATTGAGTAATACAACGTAAAAAAGGAACGCCAACAAAATAGTTCGAGAGCGCACCAATTAGCATGGGAAGTATTTATAAGCCTATTAGAAAATGAAATGCATGTCAGATAACATATGAAGTCATTAAGCATATAAATAGTCAATTGAAAGACACAGCTAATTTGAAAGGTATATAAAAAATGTCAATACTTTGAACACTATCAAATTTTGTTGTACAACCTTGAAAATGAAAATATTCAACGGGAAATGTCAGTGCTACCTTCGGTTCATGACAATGATTAAGAAGAGAATTCGAATTCGAAACAAATAGAGGGATTAAAAGCTCCAGGACTTGACAAAATAAGAGCCGAGTTAAGTAAATGTGGAGATTTGGTGTTAAAACAGTACTAACAATGAAATTTATGTTAGAAGCAAAGCAGTGTCCCTGTCTAATGGCAAAAAGCAAAAGCTGTTCTTTTATTTGAAAAAGAGAAAAGAAGCAACTGTGACAACTATAGATGTATTAAGTTTATTATCCACATGCCATAAAAGATAAGCAAAAGTTATTGAATAAATGGCTTGTTAATATCTCTGATCTTTATTAATTTTATAACAAAATGGATTTAGAAAAGGATGCTCCTGTAGAGACAATATTTTTACAAAACTACAACTAAGATAAAAACGAAAGGAATTGAATCTAGAGACATTTCTGCGATTATGAGAAAGCGTTGGATAAATTTAAACGCCCTACATTATGGGTAATTAAGGAGAAAAGATGCTTCCAACCTTTTTTTCATGAAAATTAAATCTCTGTATCAGAATACCTGCAATTTTTTAGAACTAGAAAGAAAATATTTTAAAAATTAATAAATACAAACCAAGGAGTTTGCCAAATGTAGCCTTTCCCCAACAGTGTTTAACATATACTTGGATGATGACATTCGAGAATGGAAGAACAAAATTAGCCCAGAGATTAAGCTTTAAAATCAAGTGTACTTACATATACTCTTTTAAGCAGATGATTAAATTATAATGCAAGAAAGTCAAGATAACTTACAGAAGTCTGCTCATCAAATAAATCAACTTGCAACTAATATATAACCCAAAGATTCCAAAAGCAAAAATCAAAACAATGTCATTTGTGAAAAAACGTCCTATATGCACAAGATAATTTTGGAAGATATGATGCTGGAACAAGTTAGTCATTTTAAAGTTTTGGGTTATGACGTCACTTTCATCATAGTAGTAGGTATAGATAAAAAATCCAAAATTATCAGAAAATATGCGTTACCACTCGACGAATTCATAAAATAAACCACGCAGAGATAACCTAATGAGGATATCCAAAGGAATTACTGTCCCGTCTCTGTTGTTCGGAAGTGAATGATTTATTCTGGGCGATAAAGATAAGTAAGAGTTACAGTCTGTCGAAATGAAATTATTGAGATGTGTAAAAAATATACCAGACTAGATAACCTCAGAAATGAGAAGATTATAAAAGAATGAAACGTTCAAGCAATCAAGTAAAAAGTGAAATGATACCGACAGAAGTTGTTACAGGTGGAAAGAATGGAACACACTCTCATTCCAAAGCGAGCGTTTAAGTACAGACCCAAGGAAGAAGAAACGCAGGTATACCGCTATAAAGATGGAATTCTTAGAAAACGGAAAAGGTCATTGACCTATTCATATAATGGAGAAGAGGATAAATGAGAAGAAGAAGGAATAAACACAAGATTTTTAAAATGTTTCTCAGCCCCTTTCCCTCCACCTCCACAGCTAAAAACGTTTTTTTCGTAAACTTTAGATTATTATTTCTAATTGAAAATATAATAAAGTTATATATACTATCAAAACATTTTCTAATGTATTTTTAACGCCGAATTAAAACAAACAAAATAGAAAAATTAACAATTATTGTACTGTAGCAGTCACAAACAAATCTCAAAATTTCATCCTAAACAGCGATTCTTATTTTTTTCGAAATTTTTCGATTGCTGGCCTGAAGTAAAAAATTAAAAAAATAACTATTTTATTCCTTTTATGCTTTCAAATTACATAAAAAATTAAATACACCACCACAGAGACAGTGACTACTAACCGGAGTCTTTACCCTGATACTTTGGTGTCGCCTATAAAGGCGCGCCAAGTACGGATTCGCACGTAAAACCTGCCGGAATTCAAATATCTATCCTCAGACTCGCAACTAGATGCTCTATCTCATCCGGTTGGTGGATTGATGCTGAAACCATTAGTCTAATAAGTGTAGAGCATACTTTGATCAAGTTTATCGAATTCCACTGCATGACGAGATCCGGCGACGTCCTATACGTCAGCTAGCGAAGGTTACCCCCACAATGTATCTCCCCAGTGGTTGACCACCCCAGCCGGGACAAACTCTGAGCTCCCGACTGGCCTCACTAAAATATAATATATCGGACATTTTCTCTTGGAAAAAGTAACTGAATTTTAGTGTTCAAAAAAAAAAAAACTTCATTATTTGAAGTATCACCTTCTTCGCAGCAAGTTACAATTCTTTACAAACAATTTTAAAATAATTTTGACAAAAAAATTATTTTAGTTCATACACCTTATTTTATAACTATTATTTCCTTCGGATTCATGTTTCATAAATTTTAAGTGCAAGTGATACTACGTAAAAATTATTTAATTACTCTACTTCGTAGTTAATATTTATTTTGCTACAGCATTCTCTCCATTTTTATCCTATGGATACCTTTTACTTTAAATTTTTTAAATTTCTATTTTACAATTTATTTTTCTAAATAATCATGTTAAAGGGAAACAAAAAAGTAACATTTTTGTTTTCCTTCATTGTTAATTAGTACATATTCAAACGGTTTCCAGTTAATCTGAGTTCAGTTTAGAGAATAAGAACACGTGCGCATGCGCAGAGCGGCCACAAAGCGCGCCGTCGGAGCGCAACGGGGCCGAGGCCAGAGCAGCGGCGGAGTATATAAGGCTGCGCCACCGCTGCCCCAGCACAGCCGCCCCCCAGCAGCAGCCAGCGCCTCTCAGCCGCCTCCAGCCGCCCCCAGCCACTCTCAGCCATGCCTTCCCCCTGCTGCGGACCCAACGGATGCAGTGAGTACACACACACGCGCCTCCACCTTCAGGAGGGGAAGCTGGTTCTAAGGCGCTCCGATAGTACCCTATAGAGTAAAGCTGTTTCGTAGTTTACGTCTAAATACCTGTGGTTAATTTACGAGAAACGAAAGAACGTTGTCACTAGAAATGTAGGAATCAAGGATTATACACTATTTCGCCTGCCCTCTCGCTCAACGCAAGCAGCGAGTACGCAGGCGCATCCCCTTTTGGCGGAAAATCTTATTTGGCTCTCCGTAGTAGTTCTGAAACCGAGGAGCGGTCCAGTAGTTTACGTTTAAATGTCTATGATTAGTTCACTAGAAACAAAAATATCTCTTCGCAAGAAATTCGGATTGAGAATGATGCCCTGAGTAGTCGTTCGTAGAGAGTTCTCAAAGCGAGACGCGATCCATCATTGTCTATATGCATATGGATAGTGCTTGGCGGACAGAGGAATCGAAAATGTGAATTCCCAAAATATGTAGGAATCAAGAGAATGTATACTTAGGCTCGCCTGCGAACACTACAGATGCATTAAATACTTACAAATGCTCGCATCTCTCAGCGAAGTTCATAAATAGTAATTTAGCAGAGAAGCATTTTGTCTTAATCACTTCACAGCTTATGTATTCTGATAATGTATACTGCATCTTTCAACTATTTATAGTTAAAATGACGCGAAGGGATTCGGGATCTCTAAACACAAGCGCACATAATATTCTCTCCCATACGTCACATGCAGTTGTTTTCGATTTTTTCAATCAAATTCTCATTCCTGTCAAATATTCACCCGCATTTTTATGTAATTGAAAATTTCCTGCAACATGGTTTTGTCGTGTTTTATTTCATATAATCGCATTGAAATAACAAAAGGGAGACAAAATTATACATGTGGACTGATACATCAGTCAAATATTCT
Source organism: Gryllus longicercus (assembly GCA_038098605.1). Classification (NCBI taxonomy): domain Eukaryota; kingdom Metazoa; phylum Arthropoda; class Insecta; order Orthoptera; family Gryllidae; genus Gryllus; species Gryllus longicercus. The sequence continues at coordinate 2,244,146 of JAZDUA010000019.1, read as the reverse complement.
TCTTCTTCTAGGTCGAATACTAACTGCACTGTAATTTTTTCTACTTGTTATTCGCTGCACAAATGTATCAAATGTATAAATGTTATTGTTACATTTATTACTTTCTTTATTCACTATAAAAATAATACATTTCAATGTTCAAGAACATAAATTATTCGTTCATTATAATACATTTTTGCGAATATACTCTAATGTTCTTAAATAATTCCGCATTTTTTATCTATATAAGTTTTTTCGAAAACCGATTATTTAAATAAAGAGAGAATGTTCTCCTTAACTTTGATCTTGTGTGAAATATTGAAATGAAATTGCAGAGGCGATGGTATCAATTGACGTTGGTTTGAAAGACAAACGTGTACTCTTAGCATTTATACTATTCTCGTTAATTTTATTTATATCAGCCATCCTCGATTCAAAATTTGAAGGACAAATTTACTCTGGGATCTTCCGTACCTATCAACTGTTTATAAAAAAATGTATTTCTATATTTCCTCTCTTACGAGCAATATACGTATAGTTGACAAATGCACATTTTCTGGAAAGATATATCTTTATTCGTAAAACGCACATGTTAATGTTTCTGGACACATTTTCAATAATAGGGATACAAATATGATTTTTTTAAACAACGAGCATTAATAATTTCAATTTTTTTCTTTAGTATACATTTCATCTTTTATCAATAATATTGCGTATTGCAATAATGAACTGCTTTCTCTTGTACGCAGACTGTGATGGCGGTTGCAGTTGCACTGGAAACTGCACCTGCGGAAAGTGTTCCTGCTGCAAGTGAACAGGTGAGCAAATCCATCTAATAGTCCTTGATAAAATTATTACAAATACTAAAAAAATTAATATTATTTCGAGTAAATCAAGTTGTTGAATATTTTTTCTAATTAAAAATTTACTGGTTATCACTATATATTCAAGAAATATCTGTAGAAATTGAGGCTGATAATTATATATTTTACAACATTAAACTATCTGTAAAGTAAAAATAAACAACAATTTATTTTCAAATAGAGATGTAAATAATTTGCAATAATTTCAACAGAATAATAACTGTAATTATATTGATTAGTATTAATTCAATCATTCTTTATACAGTATTCTATCTATTTTTGATATGGTCTCCAATATATTGTTAAAAAGCCATTAATATAATATTATTAAAAAGGAATTGTTTTGCGTAAAAATAACGTAAGGAAAAAAATTGTGCTCGATTGCTAAATTGAAAGTAAGTGTTTGAAATTCATGTTTCAGGTACCAGCACAAAGAAAACTTAGATCTTCTTGCGACGTTATTAATGGATCTTCCTTCCACTTCAATGCATTGCAATGATTAAATACTTATTAATCGGTTAATAAAATTAGCAAAAATATATTATCAGTGTGTTTAAATATTTATATCCTTTTTCCCCCTCACTCTGCGAAAAACTACTTAATTTCAGTTTACTAACAGTAGAAAACAAAAAACGGAAGCTTTATTTCAGATAATACTTTCATCAAACCAAACACCTCAACATGTACTACGAATCGACTGCGATGGAACAATCGACATGAGTAATACTCCTGAAAAAAAAACGCGCCTATTTATGTAATGACATATAACTTGAAACACATTGTACTGCCAGTTAACGAAAGTGCTCTTTAATGGGGTTACAAAAAACACTCGTTTGGTGCTGATTTTACATAGTGCACTAAACGAAGTGTTTAAATGGGACAAAGCTCTTCCATGCACAGAGGGTGTGAATTGAACATTGCTGGCCTCACCTGAAAATGCCTGCTCAAGAAATAACAGAGAGAGTATGTGGCTTGGGTTGGGAGTGTGGCACAAATTCTTAGTCGGCAATTATGCACATATTTTACTCCTAATCGTGTCGTCAAAGGGACGGATGCGCGTTTATTAACAAAAAATCCTATTGGAATAATTAGATGTGCTTACAACTGTTACACAAAAACTAATTTGAAAACTTCAGGTTGATTCAGATCGAGTGCCATCGTAATTTAATTAAACTCAAAACCTCGCTTGCTGGCAGCGGTTTAAGCAAGTAAGTTTGACACATTATTTTCTGTTAATCTGAGCCTCAAGAAATTGAGCTGACTCGATCTTTCGGCTGACAGGAGTTCAAAGTTGGAGTCACGTTGCAGGATTGGTCACTGAAGCAATGACGAAGGCGGCTTCAACGTGCGGAAATGCTGCTTTTTTCGTCCAGGTCACTCAGAGAAAGCAGAGAGAGCAATCTGCTTCTATGATTCTCCTTCAGACATTTGTAGAATACAACTCGGCTAAGCGGTCGGAATTACGAATGAATATGGATTGATATCTGACTGTACGTTGATGAGTATATACTGCCACGTCCACCCCTTCTTTTGTTAATGTAGGAATCACCGCATAACTAGTGGGAGTCACGCACTGATGCTCATGGATGAGCTTGATTTTCTCAGGTGGTCTCTGTAAGTTTAATGTGTGAGATGGTATCTTTGAAATCAAATGAACAATAATGATCTACATTCGGAAACAAGGTAAATGGAAAACATAATGCTCTCTTACATATTTATCATAAAATATAACACTTTCAAAATAATCAACTGAAATGATGTGTACATGCTAAAACAAAAATATTCCTATCCTGTGAATGGTGATTAAATTTTCTTTCATGAAATTTAATAATTCATCATGCTGTTCTCTGGCTATTATATAACATTATTCCACATCGCATCCACAACTTCCTTATATTTACAACAATAGGCATGAAATCTAAAATCAAATCAAATATCCGTCTTTTTGTAACTCATAGTCCCACTATATCCTAACAACTAATCAGGATATCTATATCGGCAACACATTAGAAGAATCTGCGTTTTCTACAGTTTCAGTTTGCATCTATTACAAAATTTTGGCAATATACACTTAATACTACTTCCAAATTAACCCTTGGCGGTGCGTTCGTTAGCGAGCTTGCTTTCCACGTCGCAACCCCGGGTTTCATTCCCGGTCGGGGCCAAAATTAATTGTCCCTGCTATGTCTCAGTATCTGTTGTTGCGTGATGTCGAAAAATCTCACTTCTCTTTTTGAAAAGACCAGATACAGCGTAGAGATGGCTATTTTCTAACCAAATGTACTTATCCCTTTGTCGCAAGGCCGGGTCGCTGCTGGTAGGCCTTAGCTCGTGAAAGAGCTGTTGAACCAAAGCACATACGCACACACATACGTTTTGCTAATTCACATTTTCTCATTCGAAATAGTCAGTTTTTGGTCAATTTGATTTCTACGGCGTCTAACCTAGGTATTTTTAAAAAATGTTCACTCGTTACCTTGGACCTCTTGTTCGGAGGATCTTTGATTCGGTGTGCCCGGCCTCGAGCGCACCGGTACATCAGAGCACGAGCGGCTGTTCCGTTCGACGCCGCTGCCTCGTTGTGGAGACGGCTGAACATCACCTCCCTGGCTGCAGAACCGCGATCTATTTACCCGAGAGCTTCGCTATCGCTTGTTCCTCGTCTCTCGCTCACTGATTTTAAACACACGACACTTCAAACCGGAACAGAAAAAGCTTCTATCGACCATTGCTGGCGTATTTGCTATACGAACAAGTTTTCTTGATATTCCACAGCGGAGTGTGCGGTGTGTGTGGGGAGAGAAAGGCTCTGTTTACGTCACAGCTTAAAAGGGCGTACCAACTGTGGACATGAACGTAACACGCCAAAGAAACAAGTTTGCCATTTAAAAATTTTGAATTATGACTTAACTTCAATCACAGAAGTTGTAATATGTGAAGAAACAAAAACTATCAGAAAATATGCGGAACCATTCGACGAACTCGTAAAAATAAATCACGCTCTAATGTGAACTACAAACTACATCCTAATGAGAATATACAAAGGAAATACTGTCCCGTCTGTATTGTTCAATAGTGAATGATTTACTCTGGGAAATAAAGATAAACAAGTGTTACATTCTGCTGAAATTCGTTAGAACTGTAAAAAATGTACAAGGCTAGGTAAACTAAGAAATAAGGAAATTCAAAAAGAATGAAACTTTCAAGCAATCAATGACAAAGTAAAATATTACAGATAGGAATTGTTTAATGTGGAAAGAATGGGACATATTCGCACTAGAAACCAAGTGTTCAAGCATAAGATCCATGGCAGAAGAGACCCAGGCAGACTGTGGAAAGATGGAATTCTTCGAAGCCAGAATAGGTCATAGACCTATGCATGAAGTGGAGAGGCAGTAGAATAAATAAAAACTAGATATTCAGCAGGTTTCTTAGCTTCCCCTCCCACCACCCCAGAGACAATAACGTGTTTTTGAAGGTTTTTCGTTATACTTACATTATTACATCTAAATAAAAATATAAAACAATTAAGAAATTTACTTATACTATCAAAATACAGTTATTTATATATTCTCGGTGTCAAATTCAAACAAAAATATTTTTGGAAAATTAACAATATTTTAGTGGATCCAAGGACATTGGATCAGACACGAAAAAATCTAAAAACTTCCTCTTATACAGCGAATGTGAGTTTTTCGGAATTTTTCCATCGCTGGCTTATTGTTAGCAAATTAAAAATAACTATTTTACTCTTTTTTCGCCTTTACAATCGCACATGACGTTAAAACACCATCACAGAGACGTGTTCACTACCGGAGTATTTAACTCGATACACTGCTGCAGCGTTCATTTGGGACTCGAACGTAAGGCAAGCCCTAAACTTCTGACTGGCGTCCCGACAATTGTGGTAGTGTAGTGCATGTAAGTGCAAAAGTGTGTAAGTAAAGTTTCAGGACCAGACAAGAAGGAGCAAGGAAATATCTCATGCCCCGTGATTTGCTTGTACGCTTAGTGTTGATCGAAGAAACCACGGAAACTACCGTGTAGAGCATCCGGCCGCTCTAAGTGTCCCCCAAACAGCGGCTGCATGGCAGCCGGTTGAGTAAAAAAAGAGTAAATCAAATTAACGCAGAACTGGATCCTGTTAATTTATTTCCTTTCCACCATAATAAAATTCATTGTTGTACTAAACTCTTCTGAAGGCACAAATCGTTAATAAACTTCAAAATTTCCAAAACCTACTTTCTGAGAAATTGCCTGTAAACCAAACTGAGAAATTTATGCACAGCAACATACAGCATGAAATTTTATTTTAAAAATTAAATATAATATAATATATGGGACATTTTCTCTTGGAAAAGTAGCTGAACTTTAATGATCAAAGAAAAAACTCTGTTCATTATTTGATGTATCACTTTCTTTGCAGCAACAAGTAACATTTCTTTGCCAACAATTTAAAAAATTAAAAATATTCTAAAATCCAGTGTAGATTCTTGATAATGAAACTCAAATCTTGTAATTTCATTCATTGTAGGATGTTTTATATGCGAGTATGGATCACTTAATTGGTGCGGTAAACAAACTAAACCAAAACAAATTTCTACTATAGATTTTTTCGTTACAAAGAAGTTTACAAGAGCATGTTAACATCACTCAAACTCTTAAGAAATAGTTTCTTAAACAAATTCTAACTTTAGAATTACAATGTATTTATGCACTACCTTTTTATAGAAACGAGTAATTATGACAATTAGAATAGACAAGTAGAGTAACTTCGAGAAACTTACTTTTCTCATCGAGTTTCACCACACACTCCCTTCCATACATTAAAATTCTAAGATTTCATTTTTTTACAGTACTTTGGGAAGTCTAAGTACTTTGACAAAAAAAATTATTTCAGTTAAGACACTTTATTTTACATTTATTACTTTCTTCGGATTCATTTTTCATATATCTGAAGTGCCAGTTCGACGAAGAAAAAATGGTTTTACAATTCAAATTTCTAAATAAATTGAAAAGAATAAACGAAAAATTCACAGTTTTGTTTTCCTTCACTATGAATTTGTACATATTCAAACGGCTTCCAGTTAATCTGAGTTTAAAGAATAAGAACACGTGCGCATGCGCAAAGCGGCCGAAAAGCGCGCCGTCGGAGCGCAACGGGGCCGAGGCCAGAGCAGCGGCGGAGTATAAAAGGCTGCGCCACCGCTGCCCCAGCACAGCCGCCCCCAGCCGCCCCCAGCCGCCCCCAGCCGCCCCCAGCCGCCCCCAGCCGCCCCCAGCCGCCCCCAGCCGCCCCCAGGCACTCTCAGCCATGCCTTCCCCCTGCTGCGGACCCAACGGATGCAGTGAGTACACACGCGACTGCACATTCAAGAGGGGAAGCTGCTTCTTACGCGCTCGGGTAGAGTAGTTCTCAAAGCGAGGACCGGTGCAGTAATTTACGATTACATTTCTATGGTTAGTTCACTAGAAACAAAAGTATCTATGCGAGACGCGGGCCATCGTTGACTGAACGCCTACGGATAGTGTATGGTGGACGACGAGATGGTTGGTGGCGAGAATCAAAGTTGTCGATTCACAAACTATTTAGAAATCATGAGAACGAATATCTTGGATCTCCTGCGAACACAACAGGGATTCTGAATCTCATAAAAACGTGCGCAGATAATATTCTCCCCCCTAACGTCACATACAGTTTCTTACTGTTTTTTGACTAGATAAATCTAGAAATTTTCTTACACCATGGTTTTGTCGCATTTTATTCCATAGTAAGGCACAATTATACATGTGGACACACACTTCCATCAAATATTCTTCTTCTTTAGGTTGAATACTAACTGTATTCTAATGCTTTCTACTTGTTATTTGCTGCACTAAGACATCATAAAATTTAATAGCTCTTTAGATTAATAACTCCTATTTCGGATTTGCATTGCCACCAAATTCGGTTTTCCTGATTAGGATGGCAGATAGTTAGATCATAAACTCGTAATATAGATTTTACGATCGACACATAATGTTTTGTATACCTAATACTTTATTATATAATAAGAAAATGATCATGGATTAAAAATAGCTGCCAAAGAATTGATGTAGAAACCAACATTACTAGTTCAGTAATCATGACGTTAACACGAAAACCATCCAAAGGAGTTTAAAATTTTAAACAGTTATTATTGTAAACAATTATTGCTTTCTTTCTTACTTCTAAATAATATTACATTCCAATGTCCACGAACATATATTATTTGTTCATTATTATACATTTTTACAAGTGTATTGTAATGTTCTTGAAATAATTCCGCATTTTTGATCCACTTAGTTTTTTTATTCAAAAATAAATTTTTGAAATAAGGAGAGTTATCACTAACTTTCATCTTACTTGTGTGAAATATTGAAATGCAACTGCAGAGGCGATGAATTGAATTGACGTTGGTTTTAAAGACAAACGTGCACTAACAGCAATTACACTATTCTTGTTCAGTTTACATTATATTAGCCATCCTTGTTTCACCTTTGGAAAGACAAATTTACTCCGGAATATTTCTTACCTATCAACTGTTTCTATTCCAAACAACTAAAACTAAAAAAAAATTTGAATCACTAAATTTCCCTCCCACGATCAATATACGTATAGTTCAGGAATGCACATTTTCAGGAATGATATTTCCTCTGCGTAAAACGTAAGTGTTATTGTTTATGGACACATTCTCATTATTGGGTCAATAAAAATGATTTTTTTTAATAACGAGCATTAATAATTTCTATTTTGCCTTTAGTATACATTTTATCTTTTATCAATACTAATACGTATTGCAATAATGAACTGCTTTCTCTTGTTTTTCAGACTGCGATGGCGGTTGCAGCTGCACTGGGAACTGCACTTGCGGAAAGTGCTCCTGCTGCAAGTGATCAGGTGAGCAAATATTATAATATATACTCAAAATAAGTAATATTATTTCGAGTAAATCAAGTTATTGAATTATTTTCTAATTAAAGATGCACTGGTTTTCACTAAATATTCCCATTATATCTCTGGAAGCTGAGGCTGATAGTTAAATCTGTTATGATATTGAACTATCTGTTAAGTAAAAATATACATTTCATTTTTAAATTTATCTCTGTAATTGTTTGTAATAATTGCAACTGAACAATAAGTGTAACTATATTGATTATCATTAAATCAATCATTCTTTATATTGTATTCGATCTATTTGTGAGATCGTCTCCAGTGTATTGGTGGGAGAACAATTAATAGAATATCATTAGAAAGAATTGTTTGGCGTAAATATAACATAAGAAAAAAATGGTCACAATTAAAAAATTGAAAATATTTGAAAATAAACCTGTCAAAATATCATAATTGAGGTAAATTGACTGCAGTTAACTCTAACAATTTATATATTTAACCTAATTTCTATTCATTAATGCTGAAATTCATGTTTCAGGTACCAGCACAGAGATAACTGGGATCTTCTTCCGACATTTTTAATGGATCTTCCTTCCACTTCAATGCATTGCAATGATTAAATTCTTATTAACCGGTTAATAAAATTAGCAAAAATATATTATCAGTATATTTAAATATTTAAATCCTTCTTCCCCATCACTATGCGCAAAGCTACATCATTTCAATTTGCAGCTTTATTTGAAATAACATTTTTCATCAAACCAAACCACTCAACACGTACTAAGAAAGGACTTCGATGGAACAATTGACATGCGTAATACTCGTAAAAAAACGCGCGTTGGTGCGCCAATTTATGTGATGACCCATAACCTTAAACACATTGTACCGCCAATTACCGAAAGTGCTCTTTATTGAGATTACAAAAAACACGCGTTGGGGCTGATTTTACATAGTGCACTTTACACAGAACATGCTGCACAGAATTCACACATAATTACATGCACAGAAGGGTTGAATTGAACATTGCTGGACCCACCTGAAGTATGCCTGCTTAAGAAATCACAGAGAGAGCAGGTGGCTTGGGTTGGGAGTGTGACACAAATTGTATGTCAGCAATTATGCACATATTTTACTCCTAATCGTGTCTTCAACGGGACGGATGCGTGTTAATTAATAAAAAAACATCTTATTGGAATAATTAAATGTACTTACAACGAGTACGAGTCCTAATTTGAACACACAGGCTGATTTAGATCGATTGCCATCGTAATTTAATTAAAGACAAACTTCGTAATTTAATTAAAGACTTCGCTTGCTGGCAGCGGTTTATGCAAGTAAGTTTATGACATTATTTTTCTGTTGATCTGAACCTCAGGAAATTAAGCTGGCGCTTTTATTTGAACTGACAGGAGTTCAAAGTTGGAGTCACGTTGCAGGATGGGCCACTGAAGCAATGACGAAGGCGGCTTCAACGTGCGGAAATGCTGCATTTCTTCGTCCAAGTCACTCAGAGAAAGCAGCGAGAGCATTTTGCTACTATGATTCTCCTTCAGACATTTAGTGAATTCGACCCGATTTTGCCATCAGAATTACAGCTTCAATGTGTTGATATGAGTAAATATTGTAAAATCCACCCTCTCTTTTGTCGATTTAGGAATCACCGCATAACTAGTGGGATTGTCTCCACCAATTCTCATAGATGAGCTTGATTTTCTCAGGGGGATCGGGAAATTAATTGTGAGAGAAGGTATCTTTGAAATATAATGAACAATAATGATCTAAATTTTGAAACCATGTAAGATGGAAAACACAATGCCTTCTTACATAATTTTAATAAAGTATAACACTTTGACAATAATCACCCAAAATGATGTCTACATATTAAAACGAAAATTTTCCTATCCCGTGCACGATGGTTTAATTCTGCTTTCATGAAATTCAATAATTGAAAATGCTGTTCTCTGGCGATTATATAACATTCAACCATACCATATCGCATTTACAAATTCTTTGTATTTACAACAAGAGACAAAATAAAATAAAACACCAGTCTTTTTGTAATTCATAACCACACTAGAAACTTTAACGTTTTATCAGTCTCTATCAAACGCAATCATTCGAAGAATCTGACTTTTCATTCGTTTCAGTGTACGTTGTTTCTGTCTTTTATTTCAACTATTACAACTTTTTGACAAATTACATTTAACACTATTTGCTAATTAGCCATCGGTGACCCGTTGGTTAGCGTGGTATCTTTCCACGATGCAACCACGGGTTCCGTTCCCGGTCAGGGACAAAATTAATTGTCCCTGCAATGTCTCAGTGTCTGTTGCTGCGTGATGGAGAGAAATATCACGTTTTTGGTTGAGAAGACCAGAATACAGCGTAGGGATGGCTATTTTCTAACCACACGTATCCCTGAACCCATGGCCGCAAGGCGGGGACGCTGATGGTACACCTTAGCTCGTAAAGAGCTGTTGTGCCAAAATACACACAAACACACACAGGCACACATATACTCAGACTCACATACACACATACTTGCACACTTTTTGCTAATTCACGCTTTCTCGTTTGAAATAGTTTTGCGGTCACTAACTATTCAATTCTACGGCGTCTAACCTAGGTATTTTTACAAAATGTTCACTCGTTACCTTGCACCTCTTGTTCAGAGGATCTTTGGTCCGCTGTGCTCGGCCTCGAGCGCACCGCTGCCTCGGCGCACGAGTGGCTGCTCCGCACCTCGACGCGTCCTCGTAGTGGAGATGGCTGAACTTCACTTCCCTGTATGCAGAACCGCGATCTATTTACCCGAGAGCTTCGCTCGCGCTGTTTCCTCGTCTCTCACTCATTGATTTTAAACACACGAAACTTCAAACCGGAACAGAAAAAGCCTCTATCGACCATTGCCGGCGTATTTAATATACGCGCAAATTTTCTTGATCTTCCACAGCGTGGTACGCGGGGAGGGAAGGGCTCTGGCTACGTCACGGCTTAAAAGGGCGTACCAACTGTGGGCATGAACGTCACACACCAAAGCATGCCGCGAGAAATGATACGATTGTTTTGAAAATACGAGGTGGTTGTTGCCAGCATTGTAAATTGTTACGTGCCGTTTCGAGGCGAACCTATTTCAACATGCTTTGCTATTCAGCGCTAAATGAGAACTAGGGAGTTCGTGTATCAAGAAAACTTAAAGTAATAACTAGGAGTAATATGTGTCCTCCTCTTTCATGGCCTAGACGATCTTCCTAAACTGTTCTTCATTCGAACGAATTATTTCTCTCTACACCGCAAGATCGACGAAAGTGCTTCGGTCACCGTCTCCTAGAGGTCTCTCTAAATGATTGCTGTCACTCCTACACCTGCGAGCGGTACATTTGACTGCAGCTACGACAAAGTTGTGGGCGTATAGTCACTGACAAATTGGCAAATGTCACAATACATATATAATACATGCTTTCCTTACACTCTACAGAACAAAAAATTCTGTATGATGCAACATATTACTCGGTCCTTTGAAGTAGGTTGTAAAGTATTGGCATCGTGTCCCTAGGAGAAGATTAGAACAAATGTAAACCCTTACAATTTCACACCATTAGGAAGGCAGAGGAAGAGTTTCCAGCATATTACAAGAGGTGAGGTGCAGTAGCTGCCCTCTCCACAGTTAAACTCTAGGCCTATTTATTTTCATGATGCAAGAGGACTGCGAGTAAATGAAAGTCAAAGAAAAATTGTTATTTTGTATTTTAGTCTTCCAGAATGAGATCATGGAAAATGTGGGATGTAATAACTATGTTTGAAGTGTTGACGTTTTCTAGAAAAGAGTCTTTTGGTTCCATCATTTATACGAAATGAGAGGACATGCAATAACACGATTAAATTATCCCGATTGGCTGTTTAAATTATTTTCTTCTTGAGAACACAATGAATACACAAAGTGCTACACCTTCTCCTTCTTAAAAGTCGATTTTGCTCTAAATGCCAGATTCAATTAACTATAGTTAAAATTCTGTGGAGCTCCAAAATTCGTTTCTCATACACTTAACCCGGCAAATAGAACAGTCTCTGCTAAAAGAAGAACGATGCTATCAGTTTGTATGATATTAAATTGTTTCTGTATCAATCGTGACTAAGGTTCTGGAGCCACTACGTCAGGTCAAGTCAGGCCACATTTTCTTGGAGGTCAAGTGCACCATCTGGCAATCCAACTTGTCAAACAATCTCATGATTGCAAGGACTTCTCTTTGCAAAAGTTTTGGAGAATATAAGAAAAATGTTTTATGATTCTCTGATAAATTATTTTTCAAACGAAGAAGCATGGATGTCGATTAGTACTGGACGTAGTTCTGATAAGAGTTCTGTATTTCTCCTTGAAATATCATTCAAACGTTTTAACTGGGTTTTGGCGTCAAATAAAACTATGCAAATAAATTCTCAAAAGTTCTCAAAAGTAAGTTTCTTTGCCCGAGATAAGATTTGTCACTCAGAAAAGTAACATTTTAGTTGTAAATTTACAAATGACAAATATGAAAACATGGTATTTGGTATTCGTTTTCTTTCAAAAACTGCATGGCTGTGACGAAAAGGCAAAGTCTGTTTAAAAAAGTAAAAATATATATGTCTAATTATTCTTAAAATGGATCGGAGAAACAAATGCTAGGAGATTATGTGTCTAAATACGGATTGTGGATATCATAAACTATTTAACAAACGGTGTATTTCGTCATACGTGTTTGCTAACAATAGTACTGCTTTCACAGTAAATCACTCTATATTTTCTGCTATTGACATTTTTCGGTACCATAATAATATAGGAAATTGGTGCAAGACTTACGGAAATTTAGTGATATTCACTCAATACGTTTAATTGATAATATTACAATCCCCGTTTATCAGTATTTAGAGCACTTTCTTATCTCTTATTTATCAATATTTCAGTAACGGCATCGATTGCAAGTAATCAAGTCTTTAAAAATACAATCGATGTAGTAACCTTCGAACTTGATACTAGTACTTTTTTAAACTTTTTTAGGTATTTTAAAGAGAAATTAATGAAACAAATGTGAGCATTCTTGTTTATCTTCTTTATTTAGTTTTGCTCCTCCCTCACTTTTGTTAATGAACTAATGCAACAAACAAGGAAGTACCAAAAAATGCTTTCGTCATTAAGTTACTGATAATAAAACTATTTCTGTATCATTATTATTTAGCTCAACAAGTGTATCATTTCTTAAAGTTTGGAAAGGTTCGTGACTTGACTTTGAAACTAATTCTAATTCACTATTTGCCTGTAAGGAAGATTTTCTTGGAGCGGAAGCAAATATTTCGCTTAAACACATTTTCAGAACGCTCCTCCTACCCCGATAAGGAATATAAAACACCCACTCAAACACATTGTTCTGCTTTTATTATGAAATACCTCTCCTTGAAATAACAAAATAAAAAATAAAAAAATCACTGCAAACGAATCCCAGCTATTTTAAGTGTTTCGATCGAGTAAAGAAAGCCAAAACGAAATAAATATCTGTATTTTATATAACAATTATAGCGCCATAGAGTGTAATGGTAAATTATTCAACACACAGATAAAACTAGCAAATTAACAAAGTCTGATGAATGTATGCAAAATTATGAAGCTACTGCAGTTAAATGATTTCCATGTTTAATCGTACGTGAAGGGACCTGAACGAGTGCTGAGAAATATAAAAGAAGTATTCTATTCGTGCAGCATTTGAACATAGACCACCCCGAGTACACCCATCGGACACAGACTTCTAAAAACGACTGTTTTAAAAAGTTTTAGTAATATCCAAACCCTTCCAACAACTTCCGTAGCAAAATGTTCTACAAGACTTCACAGAATATGACATTGGAATTGTTAGGTTCCTTTTCTATAGTCAATTAGTTATCCGGATCATTTAAAAATCTACTATTGTAAAGAGATATGTACAATGCAGTTTCATATTATTTCATTATTGCACAAAAATAATTAGCTGAAGAAATATCACGAGACCAAAAATTCAACTGGGAATATGCATGTTTTTTATAGCTCATAAGGAAATGTTGCCATTTATAAGTACGTTTTAAGAAATACGCGTTTTATATTTCCATACATATAAAAACATAAGACATCTCAGGCTCTAAATATCCGTTCACGCGATGTGTCTTTTCAGCTTCATTTTGCTTACGTTATGTTGAAAGACTCACGTTCAAGCAGACGTAAATACGCTATACCGTTCAAGACGTTCTTCATTGTCGTTCAATGGATGAAATAAGCTTAGGATATGTACTGCCTGTAGCCAAAACTTGCGAAAGAACAATAGGAAGATAGCATTGTAAGAAGGATTTTTTCTAAGGAATCTGCAAATGTGAGAAGAATATTCTGTCTGAATTGTAAGAACTATATCATATTTTTTTTCCTCAAGCCTCTAAGAGTCTTCAATCATCTACGAAGTGTACTCATTTTTGGAAACTATTTTAGTCAAGACTGCACCATTAATTTCTACAAGACTTCAATACACTCAAACTTAGATCTTACGCTCAAAAAATTATAAAAATAAAGCTTAAATAGGGCTATAAATGCATGTTAATTGTTTTAAAGGATGCACGCTATCTTCCTTCTGACGAAAACACACGGTCAGGAAGTACGAGATTCCTGTCTCCTGTGGGAAATCGTACGCTATTGCATGCATCCTTTCTTGACACATGCCCGAAACGCATGAGCTACATGCGATACTGCATGCTAGAGACGCATACACAAAATTGAACAAAAAGACGCATCGTGTCACAGCATAAGGTCCCCATAAAATCGGCCTGTAAGAAACCATCACTAAATTAAAGCACGTGCGCATGCGCAGAACGGCCAAAAAAGCTCGCCGGCGGAGCGCAACGGGGCCGAGGCCAGAGCAGCGGCGGAGTATAAAAGGCGGCGCCACCGCTGCCCCAGCACAGCCGCCCCCCAGCAGCAGCCAGCGCCTCTCAGCCGCCCCCAGCCGCCCCCAGCCGCCCCCAGCCGCCCCCAGCCGCCCCCAGCCACTCTCAGCCATGCCTTCCCCCTGCTGCGGACCCAACGGATGCAGTGAGTACACACACACGCGCCTCCGCCTTCAGGAGGGGAACCTGATTCTTGGGCGCTCCGATAGAGTAGTTCTCAAAGCGAGGAGCGGTGCAATAGTTTACGTTTAAATTTCTATGGTTAGTTCACTAGAAACAAAAGTATCTAGTCGCAAGAAATTCAGACTGAGAATCACACTCCGATAGTGTAGTTCTCAAAGCGAGACGCGGTTCATCGTAGTCTCAATGCCTATGGATAATGTAGTGTATATTACGTCCAAATGCCTATGGTTAGTTTACAAGAAATGAAAGAACCTAGTGACTAGAAATGCAGGCATCAAGGACTATACACTATTATGCCTGCTCCCTCACCGTGCGAATGCAGAGAGAATACAAGGCACCTGCTTCTTTAGCCGGACAATCTCCTTAGTTGCCCTGATCAACTATTACTCAAAGCGAGAAGAGATGCATCGCTAAAGTTATTAAGGTAATTAGTCATGGAGAGTTTCACATAAAGCAAATAGCATACCGGTTGAAGATTTTAAACCGAGACGACAGTCGAGGTATATAGTGAATATAACAGGTATTTGTGTTGGGATATGTGTTTTTCTACACTTTCCGTGATATCACCTTTAAAAGAACGAATCGCGTAAATAAGAAACGTTTTCTTTGAGTGGGAATATTCACATGTAATCTTTCTGCTCAATTCATTTCTTTCATTATTTAGCCTTTATGTGTCATTTTTTAGATATAAGGGTTGCCACCCTTTTGACAATAAAATAAAATAATTGTGAAGAAGCGTCGAACTGTTAATATCATTAACAGACAGTGGATCTTAAGAGTAATTATTTGTTCCAATGCTTAGTTGTGTCATGTTGATACAATAACTACAGTACATACTTTGCTACTGTATTGAATCTATGAAGGGAGAAATCGTATGCACTAGACAACTCGTTTTGTCCGGGTTTGAAGTTTTTCGATCTTTCTCGCTCATATTAAAAATATAAAACCCTATAACTACACATTTACAGAACGGTTAAATATTGTTTCGTATAAATTATTTTTCAAATTTTTCCAACAGAAGGCATATCAAGCTTAGTCATCAAGGATAATACATAAACGCCATCGTATCTGTGTCTGGAAATACTGATCTTTTGGTATGCAGAACCCAACTAGAGACTACTTGTAATAACAGTCCATTAACACAAAAGAACAGTATCTACTAATTAAAGTCATTTGGTCGGCAAGCAAGAAATAACAGATGCGTTTCAATTTTATAAAACCAAGCGAGAACAACGTATTAGCCGGCCGAGACTTATATATGTATTGCCTGCTTTGTGGATGAAACAAACCCCACAATACATATAACACATGATTGAAAGAGTTGCATATCCATTTTAAGTAATAAAAAGTATTGAAATAACGAACATTTTTTAGTACCTTCTTTTTATAATAAAATGCCATAAATAAACAAGAATCACAATTTTTTTTTAATATCTGAAAGAAAAATTTTTAATATCTGAAGAGCTATGTTTCCTTTCCTTTATGCTCGCATCAGAAGAACTATTTATCTGCGCTAATTAATGAAACGGATTGAATTAACGAAATGTTTTCTCTTGTTTCGCAGACTGCGATGGCGGTTGCAGCTGCACGGGGAACTGCACCTGTGGAAAGTGCTCTTGCTGCAAGTGAACAGGTGAGTAACACTCATTTCTGCGATAGATAGAGAACTCTTCGACTAGAAATTTTAAGTACTTGTGTTCTGATATTAATTTCAAGTACATTTTAAATAATTATTAATTGGATCTGAGAAGAAATAGTAATAGCGGCCCACAGAAACAAAAATA
Source organism: Gryllus longicercus (assembly GCA_038098605.1). Lineage (NCBI taxonomy): Eukaryota > Metazoa > Arthropoda > Insecta > Orthoptera > Gryllidae > Gryllus > Gryllus longicercus. The sequence continues at coordinate 2,227,488 of JAZDUA010000019.1, read as the reverse complement.
TTACTTGCAGGAATGTGAAAGTCAGCAGTTTTGCTGCTCCAGGCACCTAGATTTCAAGGCACCGTGTAAATTAATAAAAAATTGTATAAAAATTACTCAAAGGAACGAAGGATAACTCAAATAATGAAACACGTTATACGATGATATACAGTTGTACCACCTAAGTTGACTACAGCAAATATTTTCGAAACGGTTTGAGGTATCGAAATGCGGTTTGAACAAGTTATAAAGAACACCCTAAGTTCGGAAAAATAAGATTTAATTTTTTTCAATGTTCGAGATAGTGCCATAACTTCGTTTTTTAAAAAGGAAGTATATATTTTACACCGCCATTCTTTAGTTCTCAAATACAATTATATAAGTATTGTTTAAATATTCAAAACAAATAGAAAAAATGCGTTCCAATTGTATACATAGAAAATGTACGCATTAAGTATTCACATTTTTAATCAAAATCTAAACTTAAGTTGTTTGTATTTCTTTCCCTAGTTCTTGGATAGAAACTGTTCACACCTTCCAAAAGACGAGCCTGTTCATAGTTAGACGAAAATGTATGACGGTATTTGGAATGAATAATATAGGTTTTTTTTAATTTCGATAAAAATAAAACTTTTAAAATAAATCAAAAATAGGCCTAAGGTCTACAGCAGAATAAAATCTTCATAATTTGACAGTTATGTGGTCTTCGACTAATACTGATGTTTGTGTTTTAGGTCTCAGAGAGATGGTTGCCCGGATATTCATCCACTGGCATTATTTATGAAACATTCTTCAACTTCAAGTTACTCCAATGCTTAAAATATCATTAACCGGTTAATAAAATTTGCAAAAATATTTAACTGGTTATTTATAAATTTCCAATCTTTTGTTTCCCTCAACGAAATAAATAGGTATCTCCCTTCAACTACACACACTCTATAAAAACGTCAGCCCCGAAACCAAAGAGTTCACCACTATTTGATAAAGTGTTAATTGGCGTCCATATAGGAAACTAATTTAGATATTGGAGCACCATATTGCATTTTATGAAAAAAATACTGGGAAAGCAACAAAATGAATGTTTGCTGGGATAAATGACATTAAATTTGAACGGCTCTTTCTCTCCAATTATGAAGAGATTAATGATGCAATACAACACAACAAATTATTAGAATTATTTTGAAACAAATTAGAAATTCACATCAGTAGTGAAAATAATGTAAAAAGTGAATGGGTCAGTAACCTATTGCCTATTTTGGCTCATAATGAAAAGTAAAATGCTTAAAACATGAAAAAATGACAAATAATCAACATTATATGGTTCTGAAATACATTCAGTTAATTCAAAATCATGAGAAAATGAAGAGAAAACTGTTAGAAAAGTCTTCTGCTCTCCTTAAACACTAATATTTAACAAGTCTACTTCAACACAAACTACGGTTTTGTACTATCGAAAATAGTAGTAATATATCTTGATATTTTTCAAAATTAATTTTAGAAAATATTTTTAAAAGAGGCAATCAATGACCTACAAATATAAACCAAAAAGATAAAATATGTCCATTAATTGAATCACTTTAATCTTTCTCACTGAAAAAAATATAATTAATCCTGGGATATACGTTTATAATAACTATTTTTATTTGTAATAAGGAAGTTAGTTTGCCATGAGATCAAGTTGAAATTTGATTTTAACTAACAAAGTAAATACAGAATGATTTGCTTCATTCACATAAATTCTTAATTGCCGTTTACTGAGTTCATACCAAATGACTTGAGCATTTATTTAAATTGGTAAGTATATCTACGTCAATACGAGTACATTGCGCGGTGTTCTATGCTTCGGAAGAAAAAAAAATTCTTAATACGCACAGCGCGAAAATCTGGAAGCATGGCGAACAGTAAGAAAACTGGGGAGCTTCAGTACGCAGACCAGCTTCCTTGCCCTAGCAGCTCTTGGAAATGAAGTGTTCGCAAATGTGAGAATAACCTCGCCGTGAATTGTATTTTTGCGCTCAGGTGGATCCAGTATAACAAGGTTCTACTAGACATTTCCGATTCTATTTTTTGAACGAGTTTTCGAGGATGGGCGCATACATCGTCCTGAATTAATTACTTAATCAGCCCCTGAAGCAGGGGTCAGCGCTTGGAAATGAAGGGTTCTCAACTGGGAGATGAATTTTGATTGTAAAATACAATGTTTGAATTTTGACCCAACGGAAATTCTCAAATAACTTTTAGACTTCAATGAACTATTTATTTCAATACATAAAGTAACGTTTTTTCTAGAATAGTATTTAATAATTTGTATGTAGTTTGATTTGATTTAATTGCCAAAGAACAGTAAAAACTGACGCACGGCGAGAAGTACAATCTGCGAAATATTGATACTTGTAGGCTCTGTTTGTAATGTTTTTAATACACATACACGAATGTAGCTTAAAAACTAAGAACTGAATATTATATTTAATTTAAAAACATAGTTTTAGACACATCAATATCATGGTTATTAGCAACTATTACAGATACAGATTCGATAAAAAATTACAGATACAACATTATTCAATATATATGTATGTAAAACGTGTAAAATATGTAATATATTTATTAAAGTGTACTGGTATAAATTACTTTTAGTTTTAATTTCACGAAGATTTTTCAATTATTTTATTAATATATTTAAACATTTGCATAGTACATGCAACACATGTATCGTAAACGTATCGGAAGTACCGTCCAAAAAATACATTATTCATTCCGGTCTATTCAGATGCACGCAGTGGAATATATTATAATATAAAACCCCAACTTTTGGTCTGACAGCTAATTTACATACAAAGAATGTTTGACGGGGTTAAACAGCATCGATGATATTGACATCGAAAATGCATAGCTCAGCATAGCAAATATTCGGAAGCAAATGTTTCTGGGCATACTTGTCATTAATGATATGAATGAGCTGAATCTTTGATCAGGTGAATACAGTTTTCCTTGTATGGTAGGTATCCATGGAACAGAAATTCACTATGGTGAATACTAGAGAAAAAATAGAATAAAATAATCAGGCATTGGGTGTATCTTTGTACAAATGTATTATATAACAGTGAGTGCATGTGTGTAAAGCTGTGTGTTTGTGTGTGTGTGAGGATGTTCCGTAAAAATGTCTGTACCATACATTGCTTCCTTTTCCCCCAGAATACTTTTGCGCAAACGAGAAATTAAATAACGATCAAACATTTCACTTACAATATTTTTATTTACTTATTTTAGGTCATTCATAAACAATTACAGCCATTAGCGATCACTATCAATTTACATACCAATACCAGCTTTTATAACTTATAACAGAATTATTAAATAAATAATTTATACATCAGATATACATTTTATAAATCATAACAAACAGAAATATTAAGAACTGTGACGTTTCTTCCTATTTTCTGGACTTTTAATATATTTAATTAATTTATAAATTTCTGAAATATCTGTTTACTACCTCTTATTTGCTTACTTAATTTCATTACCCAACTAATATTGCATTTATCAAGGTTATAATTTAATTTATTTTATGTGCCCTTAATGTTTGTAAATTGTCTCAGTACACAATTGTTATCGTGATCCAACTTTTATCCTTGGTCATGTACCTCGACCTACAATCTATTACCATTTAATCTGACGTATGTGGATGTGAATTTGTGCACAGAATTGCGATTTCTGGAATTTCTGTTGTTTGAAACTACTTATTGAACTAATGACAAATAACTACACATCATAAATATGCTGGTAAAATGTTTTTGTTTCGCAAAATTGAAATAAATGCAGTTTGATTGGCACTGCTGTCGGGCAAGTCGGAACGAAGTGGGCAGAACGGAAGGGAGTAGGTGGAAGGGATGGGGAATGAAGCACGAGAGCAGAACGGGAGAAGGGGCATGGTTGTTTAATATGAGATAGATAATTGGGATAAATAAATTCCGGGACAACGTCGGGGTATCAGATAAAACGAACATTAGAAAATTTAATGTTGAGACTAACAGATTTTTTTGAAAATGATTTACCAATAAAAGTCACCAATATTTCACTTTCAGAGAACTCCGGATAAGTGGAACGTGGGCATTGCCATTTTCTTTTTTTATCGAAAGAAAATTATTACTCTTCGGTCGGAAGGATCGCGGGTTCGAGTCCCGCCTCGGGCATTATTGTTTGTTCCCTGTATCTCATGTATGTGTTGCCACGGAGGGCTTTGCGTTCTTCTGAGCCCGCAAGTGTGTTGGTGTCTAGTATATGATCCAATATGCGTTCCATGGAGACGTAGAGGGTAACCGGCTGGATACAAGTCCTAGGAAAAAAGAATTACTACAGTTTATTGCAGAGAAGAGCAGACATGCTGTCGACTGCAGGAAGGGGGAATTTTGGTGCCGCGGCGAGAGACAAGGGAAGTGTTAACGGAGCCTGGTCGATCGTCACAGCAGTCGACTGCGCGGTGAAGCTAATGAATAAGCAACCTGCGGTAGAGGCGAAGCGTAGTGATGTAGATGCTGTGAGCGATGTCCGTGCGTGAGAAGTTATTCATGTTGGCTGACAAACATTCCACGACAAACTAATTAACAGAAAAGTATGGCCCGATTGAATATTCTAATTTTGGAATTTATATCAGTTTTAAATTTCTCATAACAATTGATAAGGAGACAATGAACCCCAACGTGGTTTTTTCCTTTTAACTCGTATTCAGATGAGAGACTACTGAATCTTTAAGACTCTAAGTACGTGACGTATCTGACCACTTATTTAAGGTGGTCCTTGGTTCTTCAAAAAAGACAATTTTGTGGGAAACGTCTTACTGCAACATTTTACTTGGCGAGAATATTCAGATTCATGTGGTGTATAAGGAAATGTTTAATCATGTTAAATTGATAATAGTAACTTCAACTCCGTGATAAGATATTTATGTGTTAAACGTTGTTTAAATGATCTAATTTTATAATTTAGAATAGCCAAGTATTCGTATACATTTTTACATTATAAATGTTACGTCAGCCACTGGAGAGTAATATGAGACAATTTCCACAAGCAATATTATGTAAAAGAACTGACAAGAAATCCCAATGCAAATGCAAAGCGAAGACTCAGAATGTGGACGTACAGTATGTTTGTATTGAAGATATGTTGAAGCTTAGTGTATGAGTAAGCCACAAATCGTAAACGATCGTGGAACGTATTGAATACTGTCTGAAAGCGTGAGGCAACTTAAATTAAAATGTTGTGTGACAGTTCCTTGCGAATATTACTCTTTATCACTCAGGTTAATGTTTTTGTAATCATGTTTTTTTTCATTATGAAACAGTATTCACATTCCAGCAAAAAATAAGACGACTAAAATTTGTCTCGTGCCGGGGAAATATTAATTTATTCGGGCATATAAAATATTGCTGTTTCTATAGTAAGTCACATAACTAAGATCAGCTATGTTTGGTCGCTTGTTGAAGGTTTAATGAAAATTGTTTCAATAATTTGTTTAAAATTAAGATACTTTTAAGAATGTTCCTCATGTGAATCTCTGATTAGCTTTTCCACTTATACCTTCAGACAAAGGCAAGAGTAAACCACCAGATTGATCGTCTACTCAGGACCGAACAAGTATCCTTCCTCGTCTAAGCTTGGAAACATAGTTTCCCACTCAACATAAAAGATCGCTCATCACATACATAATTTGTATTTAATGCCCGTAAAAATTATGAAAAATCGAAGAAATTAATTTTCAATTATTTCCAAATTTTCTTTAAAATTCAAATTACGCACGCCTCATTAACGAAACCACGATTAGACTCTTTTTAATATTTTGTCTAATGTTGACACAATGTATAACTATTTTCAAGTATACTTCTAGAGTTTGAATAGGAGAACTTTCTTCTGAATCCACAGACTTTTATTGCTTGTCTGTAGCCTCTAGAAACGAATATATACCCACCTGCATTTGACAAAAATGAATTGAGGCTACTTCTGTATTTGATTTGATAACGGCGTGAGATCATTCCCAAGAGATATAAAGATGACAATGTTAGTCGAACGACTGGAAAGAAGAATACCATTTGTTTCTCATAGAGGTGCCTTTAGGCTTGAGATTTCTTTACATGATGTTAATATTTCTTTACTTTCTGTGTGGAGAAACACCTTCGTATTAATTAATTTCCGCTATCCAAAGACTTCGGCCTAGTTTCAACTCGTGATCATCGGTGTGAAGGTCTGTCTCTCCAGCAGTTTACCAACCCAAACCCCATTATTCTTTGAAGTAAAAACAGTAAATAACATGTAAAGAAAAACTTGCATTTCCGCAAGATATTTTTAAAAGTCAATCGCTACATAAAAGTCTGGCCGTTTCCTGGAGCCAGTGGCCCGTAAAATCTGCTGCAAATTCTTGTCGATACAGCCGATACTTCCGACCGCAAACTCTACCAGGCGGATGAATAAACCTTGGCCCACATAACTCAAACCATGAAGACAGGTTTTAAGAGATGCGGTTGTCTTGTTAGCAATTGGTTTGTTTTTGTAGGAAGTTAATGTGGCTTGAAACCATGCTCACATTCTGTACCTCACAACCCAAATATACATTTGCGGCTTAATTTGAGAATATTTACAATATACATTTGGTTAACAAATTGAAGTATAGGATCGGAACTTCACTGCAATTTATGTGTTTGGTGATTAAATAATTCATTCAGGAAATGTTCGTACCTTCGAGGAACAGAATGATCTATAGTACTTCTTGATTCTCTATAAACTACCTTCCTGTTTTTGCTTTAAAATAAAAAAAAAACGCAACCTCTCAGGAATTATGAGTCCCTTAAGATGCCAAGATAAAAACGACGAAAGGAAACTCTGTCTCTAAAGGGATAATTGAGTGATTATTTTATATTTCAGGGCATCACAACAGTTTCCGGCACAAAAAAAAGTGTAGTGCAGGTTATGCCCCAAGGAGTGGCAACGTACTTCCTCTACGGGAACAAGATCCGGCGTCGACCAACACATCGGCTTTTGCTCTTCCAGGTAGCTCCGTCAACGAGAGCACCACCACAGCCGGTACACACACTAAGCGTCTGAATATTCTCCCAGTTTGTGCGGTGAGCTAGTGCATGCATGTGTGTACAAGGTGAGGAGACAAATAGGACGAGGAAAGAAATATCGAACGTGGTTAGAGGTCAGTTTCTTACAGTACTGCCTGGAATTGATCGAAAAAACGTCCAAAAATCGATCAAAGCAGTCGGCCTCATGAATTTTCCTCCATACAATGGAGCAGTTCATAGATACTCTTCGATAGTGTAGGTTGATTGATGATTCCGGGCGCGTCAACTACTTAAGTCATTATTACCGTAAGTGTAGTGCATGTTTTTGTTCGGGATGTGGTCTCCCACCGCTATATGGCGATATCCGGTGCCGACCTATCGTAGGCTAGCGGTGTTTTCCCCAACCAGGTATCTCCTATCAGCAGGGCACCGCCCCAACCGGGACAATCTCTAAGCTCCCGACCGGTCTCCCGGCATGTGTGGTAGTGTAGTGCATGTTAGTATAAGTGTGTAAGGGGTGAGGATAGGACAAGAAAGAGGTAGGAAAGATCGCGTGCGGCTCGTGGCTCGTTTGTTATTGTTCTACTCGGGCATTCGCCTGATGTTGATCTGAGAAACCACGGAAAACTACCGATCAGAGCAGGCGGCCGCTTGAATTCTCCTCCACACAGCGACGGAATTCAAACTAGCTGACAGACTAGTGCCGAAAACGCTGCGACTGTCGGGACGCGAACCTAGGGCCTCCCAGTCACAGGTACTGCAGTGACATCAGTTGATGCCCTGAGCCATCTCTCCTGGTACTAGTGCAGGAAATCTACCGCCATCGGCACTCGAACCTTAGGAACACCCAGACAACGATACTGCAGAGGTTACGAGACGACACATAGCTCTCATAGAGGGTTCGAAGTATTAACATTCGTCGCAGTCGTTTGTTCGCAGTTTCTCGAGCTGTCTGTTTCAAGGCGAAGGCACGTGCCACTGAGGGGCAAAGAGTTTTCACCGCACGAGCAGCTTAAGGCTGTGGAGAGCGCGATCTGCTTGGCCAAAAAGCGCGCCGGCGGAGCGCAACGGGGCCGAGGCCAGAGCAGCGGCGGAGTATAAAAGGCAGCGCCACCGCTGCCCCAGCACAGCCGCCCCCCAGCAGCAGCCAGCGCCTCTCAGCCGCCCCCAGCCGCCCCCAGCCACTCTCAGCCATGCCTTCCCCCTGCTGCGGACCCAACGGATGCAGTGAGTACACACACGCGCGCCTCCACATACAGGAGGGGTAGCTGCTTCTTACGCGCTCGGGTAGAGTAGTTCTCAAAGCGAGGAGCGATGCAATAGTTTATGTCTAAATGCTTAGTTAGTTTAGTTCAAAAGTAACGAAATTATCTAGTCACGACTAACTCAGGAATCAAAGGCTATTCACTATTACGTCATTCCTCTGCCTCGACTGAGATTGACAATCGATAGAGTAATTCTCCGAACGAGACGCGATACATCCTTGACTGAATGCCTATGGTTAGTAAGATCCTATGGAAGAATAAAAAATGGTTATTTGTAGGAAATATGTAGGAATAATGGGGATGCTCGGCTTCCTAGTCGCTCGGATGGAGTATTTCTCAAAGCGATGCAATAGTTAATGTCCGAATGCCTAAAATTAGTTCAAAAGTAAGGAAGGAATCTAGTCACTGGATATGTAGCAATGAAGGGCTATTCACTATTACACCTGCTATCTCACTCAAAGAATGCAGGGAGTACACATCCGATCAAGTCCTTGTATGGCAAAAAGGGACGTGTTTTTTTGAACTTCTTTTTAAGCAGCTTAAAGAACTGACTAAGAGAAGAAAGGGAATAAAATCACCAATGGCTAGTTCATACGAACGGAAGTATCTAGTCAGAAAATAGCCTAAAATTCTCTGAACGTGTTACTACAGACAATATGCTACAAGCATTTACGCTTTAGACGGACAAGATGAATGTCAGTTACTCAGTCAACTTTCATATGCTAGAGTAAAGAACTAACATTATCCCCTTACTTTAACAAGTTGAGACGCAAACTATGAACACTGTTATATCCACATTTATAATAAAGATAAAAATATCTACGATGTTGTATCCAAAGTGTACGTTGTTTAATCTATGAGATTCAACTCTACAACACTTTATACAACAATCATTTATATCTGCGTTTAATGGAAGATAGAAAGGTGCAAAGAAATATTTTGGTTTGGGGAGTAAACATGTCATTTACGATGTACTTTGTTTCCCAGACTGCGATGGCGGTTGCAGCTGCACTGGGAACTGCACCTGCGGAAAGTGCTCCTGCTGCAAGTGAGCAGGTGAGTCACTAACATGGCAAAACAATGCCTGGTTAATACTGCATAGCATTCAACCAAAAACCAGTACCAGTAAATATTCAGTACTGTAAATATGGTATAAATAATTATTATAATACAAAGGACAAAGTTTTCTACCAAAGTATGTTCATGATCAATTAAAACGATTTTATTTCTAAAGCAAATAAATATACTTGAATACAATAGTAAAAAATATATCAAGAAGTTGACACTTATATCTGTAATGGGTTTTTCAGTGTTAGATTGTTCTTCATAGTTACTTTTATTCTTATTTCTGTTATTATTATATTTATAATCTGAACAACAAATGTTTTCTTTCGTTTGTTTTAGATTCCGGCAGAATGAATCTACCATGTTCTACCACCCACACTATTTATGAAACTGACAAAATTCAATTTAACACGTTGCAATGCTAAATAAACAATTAACCGGTTAATAAATATTATGCAAAATATATTTGTTTAATCAATATTCAATCCACACACTTTGCATTCATCCTGCACAAAAAAGAAAATAACCTTTCCTTCAGCGTACCGTCATTTTTAAATACCCTGCTACTACCATTCAGGAACGCCCTCAGGGGTAGCTCATTTCCTGACTGGACAGAGTGCTCGATTTTGATGCCGTAACCACGGTTCGATTCCCGGTTGGGCAAGATCATAGTATGCGCTTTTCCTTGCAATGTCCCAGTATATGTTACTGTGTGACGACTAGAAAACTCACTTCTCAGGTTAAGACTTGACTACGGCGTAGGGATGTCTATGTGCTAACCACATGTACCCCTTAACACATGGCCGGGCCGAAGCTGGCAACCCTTGCCCCAGCCTGAGGCTGTTGTGCCAAGAACAGACAGACCATTCAGGAATACCAATGGATATTATCACAATTTATTCTGGTGTGAGGGAAAAGACTTAACTTCATTTCTAAATTGAGGTTTTAAATGATTCTAAATAATAAAACCTAATATTGCTATAGTTAAGAACACATTTTTGCACATGATTTAGAATGGTGTAAAATTTTAGTAATTCTATTGCAACTATATCACTAATTTAACAGCAATTTTTAGGAAAGATTTCATCATAAAAGAGCTTGAAACACGAATGTCCATTTTATGTCAATTTCAAGGCAACAAATCCGGTTGAACGTCTTCCATAATTATAAAGAAATGTTGTTGATGCATTCCTTTTGGACAAAATTATTCAACGGATATGAAATGATCTGGTGGATTAAGAGGTCAGCTAGTATAAATAATATATTTTATTATTAACATTTTGTCCAGTCATGCTGAGCTGATACCAGCAGAATTCCTGATCCACTAGATAATTTGTCACTAATTTAATATGCATGTATTTAGCGCTAATAAACAAATTGTTGACCATACATGCAACAAAAATGTAAGATTTTATTATAAGCTGCACATAACATCCTATTGGACGCGCAATTCTCATAAAGATTAAGATTGCCAAGTGACTTTAAATTATTTTAATAAATGATCATAAGTAGCTGTTGTTGAAGCTGTTCGAAGAAGTCTTCGAATAAGCATGAATTGGCTGCTACAGATATTGCTTTTCCTTACTACAAAACAGGAAGAGCAAATAATTAATGGTGGGCGGCGTCTTTCTTCAAACCATACTTTTTGTACACGCAATATGAGTGTAGACATGACAATCAAATATTTGATTTTTTCAGTCAAACTTGAGACTTTTTCCTTGTTTTTTTAGTGTTCCGAATTCCTGGATATTTAATAAAATCGTAGGCACTTATCATGTTGTCAGAGATGTTGGCATAGTTCTATTTAAAATTCTCCTCATAATAGAAATAAATATATAAATGTTTAGTGTTTTGGCTACGGTATCCAAAGAAAACCATAGGCACCTCTCACATAGCTACATAATTTTCTTTCAATTTTGACGCGCATCGGAAATTAGTAATATAGATAATTTTAAATGTTATCACAATTGAAGATAGCATTCCCTGCATCTTTCCAGCAACACTAATTATGCATATGTTACTCCTATGTCAATCACTGCCAAACTACCTAGGGGGCATCAGCAGAATGTGATTATTAATGTTAATTCACGCTCAAACATTATGTTCCCATATCCTACAACGACTGATCTAATGTTGTCTGAGGAGAAAGTAATGAAATAATAGAAGTTAATACTTTAAAACCAAACTTTTGGGCAACTGCAAAAAGTTGTTAAGTACAAGTATTACGAATATCTTATTAAAAAGTTGCGGTTAAATTGAGACGAATAATTTGTAAAGTTCAGCAAGTATTTTGTTTTTTATTTAGAAGGAAAAACGTATTTTAGGTGTGTCTGAAAGAAATGTTTAGCAAGAAATGCTAGGCAATGAAACAAAAATAAGGCAAGAGAAGATTAATCAAGCGTTTTTAATTTACCTGTTATGGAACAACTGACAAAAAATGAAATTAAAAGAGTAATGCAAAATATAAAATCACCGCGATTAGCAGTTACGTTTCAAAATAAATATCTTGCGGTCGTTTGAAACGCAAATACGTTTCAAAAGACCGCAAGATATGAAACCTAGAATGAGAAAAACGGTTAAATAGAACTGAAAGAAGTTTTATATTCAAGACGTTTCTTTGAATGACATGGAGTGCCGCATCTTACTATTCTTCATCTAAGTAAAACGGGAAACTGTGCTGACAAAGTGCAGAAATACGAGAGCGAGGACTTTCTTCCTGCTTCCGGTTCCTCCATTCCTCGTAAACGGAACCCGAGACGTGTACCAGCTACAGATTCAGGGCGGACGCTCTGTCAATCCGCGGTGAGTGAATGCGACACTACCACCTGTTGAGAGGATCGACTTTTATAGGCGCGCTCTCGGAGAATACAGAAGACGGAACACCGCGAGACGTAAACACGCCTTTTGTGGGCAAACTTCCGCGGTTTTACCGAAGGAAACCTTTTGTACGTGATGTAAATCTCTAACGTTGGAATGGATGGATGACTTGCATATACGAATTTCACTGGGAACCCAACGGTTTCCAAAGGTTGATGACTGAGTTATTAATTCCTTCTTGAGATATTTTGCAGTAGTAGATTTTGAAAATGGTATTAGGTTTTACCGATTAGCGTTACTTCTATTTATTAGATTTATGAAAAAATTCCAAAACGCAGACAAAATACTTAAAATTTTCAATTAACGTACCGTGTTTCGAGATATAATGTCTTTATCGACAGTTTATATCTATTAGTTTATCACTATTATAGAATACGATTGTAGATTATCGCAGAAATAAAAAAAAGCGGACACGCGAATTGCAATACTGAATACTGTATACAAAAGCTAGTTTACTGAATGCTTCAAATTAATTTAGACTCATTGTTTATCTTCAGTGTTATCTCGATTTCTTTTGTTAGAGCATGCAAATGGGGATTTTATATTTTTTTGGTTTTTGCATGTGATGTCCGGACATGATCGGATTTCTGTCGGTTATTCTCGTTTTCAACGGGAATTTTACTCTGGTGAAATAATACTAAGGGTCGTTGACGTGGGAAACTTTGCATCGGTTAGAGAGAAAACCATATATAATCTCGAGCTCCAAAAAGTCGGACAAATGGATTTATGACTATTGCTTTATCAGTTTTTGTGCACCATTTTTCATTTGCATGTCTGTTTTTGTTTCAAAATGCTTTAATATATCATGTACCAATTTTTACTTTGTCATTATATGTTTCAGATATTGACATTAAAAATGGTTATGGTTTTAAAGGTACTATTTATGAAGTAATGTTTAACTCAGAAGTTAACTCTCCAACAAATTAATTACTTTTCTACGCATAAACGTAGGTATAATTGAAAATTAAAATTCGCTCCAAATATTAAAGATCGAGATTTAGGCAGTAAAATCCTTTTAAGAATCACTGATATGACTAAAGTGATTTTTACAATGATGTCTGCATGAATGACTGTGTGATGCAAGGATGAGTATATGTGTTTGTGTTTGAGTGTGACTCGCAACAGTCAAGCAGTGAAACTTGGTGCACAGGTCAGAAGTAAGAACTCTTAGTACCGTTCCAATCATGTATTGGTGCATCTGACGAGGAGATCCACATAGCTTTTTACCGAACAGTAATGCAACAATCGTAACTATGTCCACTTTAGTCTAAAGAACGGGAGCTGGGTCTATAAGAAAAGCGATGTGTTGGTCTCCCTGTACCCAGATCCCACAATACACATCCCTGATGACGTGCTTGGAGACAACAGACGGGAAAATAAATATTACGTTTTAAATGAAATTTGACAAAATCCCCACATGTTCTTCGGTTTTACTTATTCTATGACGGCCGGGACTGTGGAATGTGTCGATCTCAAAAAATAGTTATTTACATAACAAGTGCAGAAAATTATATTTTGCATATGAATCAAATGTTGACAATGCGTTTTGAAATAAATAAGCCAAAAAGACTTTTGAACGAGTTGCGTATATTATTTTTAGTCAGAATTCATGGAAACTTACAAATATACTTTGGGATCGTTCTCAATACGCGAGGCGGCAGCCATGTTGATTCAAGTCGCCCCAGTGTTTTGTTTTCTTTGCAGTAATAAATTGTTTTATTTGCCATATCTTCTTTGCGGTACGCCTACCGCAAAGTGACACTTTCCAATCAATAAATAGTGAAGGTGTTTTTAAGCATAACTGTTAAAAAAGCTTTTTACTTTTTATTGCTAGTTATTGCCTTGGATATGGAGCTTGATCTATTCTACATTACTTACTTGGATCTAGGATCGTGGTTACAATCGAAATATGAAAACAGTTGAATGATGATGCTATATGTTCTCTTCTGGAGGGAATTATTGGAGGGAAATGTGAAAAGACAAATCCAGACAAGTTAACATCTAGCTTAATAGTAAGTAAGGAAATCTGAATCATTAAAATCAAGAAAAATATAATAAATAATAAAATAATAAATAAAATCTAATATAAAAAAAATAATAAAATCTTGTATGTTCTGCGGATGATAGCTGATTCTAATGATCGAACAGTTATAAAAATCCATAGGATCAAAGGCCCTAGAACCCTCACGCCCTTAGTACTATTATTTTACGAACAAAAGAAAGTAACAGAAAAATATCCCTCGAAATTGGACCGTTTGGGAACTCTATTTAACAGCGAGAGATGATTGCAAAACGCGTCTATGACCGAGGGTGTAACTCATCCTCGCGCCATTTATTGCTGTTTGCTGATCCATATGCTAATAGCTTTCCTCACATACCCCACAAAATATTACCTGCGAGACAGAAAAAGCAGGGCATTTACGAAGCCTTACATTCCATTGCGACATGAAAAGTCATCGAGTCATTTCCATTTCCGGGCATGCGACGTGTGTGAACGCACACGAGAGAGAGGGGAGGGGATTACGCCGTGATTAGAATCTGAATCGTCCTGCGATTCGTACATTTTGTTCCGAGGCGCGGGGACGGGGTGGCCACCGAACCGCTGCGCGATGCGCCACGCTGCGCTTTTGTTCGCGTGGCGATGCCGAGCGGCACTGATTGGGAATTATTTGGGCAAACAACGCGACGCGAAAGCATCGCCGCGGGCGCTGCGGCAGGTGCGCGCCGCGCCGCCAGAGCGCATTGCATTCGCTTAGCCGTCGCGTCGGGCGGCCATTTTGGTGACAACGCGAACGCCGCTGGCGTTTAGCAAATTAATTCCATTGCGGATCATAATGATAAACGGTTGGCTATGAAGGAATTATATCAACACACTTTTGGAAGCAATGATTCTGTTTTTTGTATTGTTTCTTTTGTATTCTGTTTTAAAATTGCAAGTTTCGAAATGATTCAATAAGAGCAAATTTTTCAAGAATAAAGTTCTCATCTTTAGAGACAATTATGGTGAAATTTCAATGCACTAAAATGAGTTTGTAATACGTTTGTAATTGTTTCGTCTATACATAGTACTCAATAGTAGATGGAGCGTAACTAGGTCGGTGGAACCGCTACGCGGCGCTGGGACCCGCGAAGTCTAGGGCTCCGAATAACGATTTCCGAAATGCCACCCTTAAGATGGGATTCCTTTTCAATTCTTTAAAGCATACTGGAGGGCAACATCTTCTACAAATTACACGTCAACCAAATATTTAATGAATATTAATCCTCATTATTGATATAATTGCATGCAAAGGAATTTTTAGAAGCGGAACAACGAATATAACATATTACCAGAACAGGGTCTCAATGAGGGGCAGGTGGTTTAGAACGCATCTCCGCGTTTACAATCTTGGAAATTTGCTTAGTAAGTCGTCCGACCAGAGTCCGGTTAAAAAATAGCGGATACGGGTATATAATACTAAATACTTAGTGATGTCTTAGACGGCAAAGCCATCTACGCATTTCGTAATTTAAAATAGAATACTTACATTCAAAGGCTTGGATATTTTAGAATTGCTTATTTTTTTTTGCTGCAACCGAAAAGCCTGTTTTCGAATTGAATTTCCTATAGTTATTCATATTTCAAAGTTTTGATTTGCTTATTAGGTGTTTACTGCATGAAAACGTAGATTTCAGTGCTATCCTGGAATATATTGCAGATTTTATTATTAATAATCCATTAAACATTACTTTTTGGGGTTCGGATTATGTGTCTTTCGAGGCATTTCCTCCTCTTAATGAAGCTGTGTTAAAGGAGTTTATCAAACTATGACTCAAACTATGACTTCCTAGAATTTATTTTTTTCTTCTATATTCATGGGCAGATCACAATGTGCATTGATTGTAAAGACGACTAACATAGTTTATGAATGGTCAGATAAAATTTATAACTTAATTCGTATTTGTTATAAATTAACTTTAAAACGTCTCATTTGGCAATGATAGTGAAGGGCTCCATTTAGACCTTCTACGCCGGAGCCCTCAAGAACATTGCTGCACTTTAACCGTACAGAAATTATTTTACTTGAATTCAGTTTGAAAATGTTATTGCTGGTCTGGTGGAAACGGAAATTTGTTTAAAGCTTTTATTTTGAAAATCTGGCCACTCTTCATAGAGAAATATTGGTACTATTTATTTCGAAAGACTTTTGCAAAACTTTCCCAGATTATATTAAAATCCATGGCTGGAAATTGCATCTACATATAAGTTGTAAAAACATAACTTTAATTTAATAATAACAATTGCAATTTACGGAGCTAATTGAACCCCTGGTATCCGAAGATTTCTTAGAAATTATTAAATATTAAAGGGGACAAGAGACCCATTTTTTTCGACCAATACTGATGCAGTGAGTGATCATCAGATCCTGTGTGGTTAAATCAGAAACGAGAATATAGATGGCGTGATGATTGACATAAAGAAGGCCGCGAAAAGCAGAGATAAAAATGAAAATTAATTTTCGAAACTAATCAAACTTTTGAGAGTGACAGGAAAACGATTTGTGTACGTCGCGTAGGTCGACAGTATTTCCGTTGTGCAACATCGAAACATACGATAAAAATTCCAGATATTTAAGAGTTGGTATGTGAAGTTCATGTGTGTGTAAATTTCAAACCTGAAACAAAATGGATTAATTTGTTTGGCGTGACGCCGTTGTCAACCGACACGCTTCTGGACATCCGTCATGGCAAATCTGTTTGTGAAAATATTCCGATTCTTATTTCATTGCTCCCTACCGGGTGATGTCTGCCACAAAATACTAAAGCGCATTTCTGACCGCTGGCAAGCGTTTACATTTAAAAATAGTAGACTAAAAAAATGCATCATATATACCTATGGTCTGGGATTAATGTGTCAAATGTCAACGTTATCAAGAATATTATCCACTCAAAAATAGTTGATTTTTGATGATCCATTTTCATTGTGTTCATTATGGTCATTCATTATGGTCTTAACCCATAATTAATTAGGAAATCATTATTTCTTACCTTCTCCATATGTTCCTTGTCTTGAATAAATGAATAAAAAGTACTACGAAGGAAATATCGAAAAAGTAAGAAATGGAGGCAGTTTGAGAAATTTGGATAATATGTAAAATGTGTTTCAAAAGTATAACACTCTAAATATTCTATGTTTTCGTATAATAAATAAAGCATTCATGATAATCAAAAAAAATATTAATTGGGTACTAATTGATAAAAGTTAAGGAGGAATGATGTTATAAACAGTTATTTTGATGCAAAATACCATAAAGCGGATTACCCGAGATAAAATGGATAAAAAACTCACTACTGATCTAAAACGCTGTCATCTAGGTGTTGAGAGAGAGAACACAAAGTCATGACGTCTCTATGACCCTTCGTTTGTGAATATGTTATATGTACAAGATGAAGAGGTAACAACTGTTGAACGCAACAACTTTCTTGTATTGCCTTTCAAGTTTTGTGTCATTAACGAAAACAAATTGTTGAAGTGTCCAAAGGTGAGTAATTACAGCTATTTTGTAGGGGCTTTATATTAAAGCCATACGGTTTCTCTCCGTGCTAAACCTACATTTCATGTAAGTTTTTCTGTAAGTTATTGCGCTAAACATGACTTGTCATTTCAGAGGTAAAATTGATCATGCCCTAGAACTAGGAAAATATTCTTGAGCCAGAGGGAAAAATAATCTATAAGAAAGTATTAAGAATCCGTAAAGATACCATAAGTATATTGACGTCTAGCTCATGGAGTTTGGCCAGTGGAAAGAATACTAGGCCAGAAGGAATCTAATAGTCGAATTCTTTCCACTGATCGATAATTCATTATAATAAAGCATTTGTAAATCAAGCAGTGAATATTATGTCTAGCAGTGAACTTCTGACGTAGATATACGGCGATCTTGAATAGGGTCTCTAATAGAACACTTCCAGGAAGCTCATGAAATTAATATCTGGAAGCTCTTGCAGAGCTGACAAACGATTGAAAACTGTACCAGGAAGGAGTGTGCAACTTGAAGACATGACAAATGTGTAAGAAAGATACTAAAACGATCAGGGAGATCATACACGAAGAACAGCACACATTTTCCTCAGCTTGTTCGTTAAGTTCCTAGTTTTTAAAGAACATTTCAAATGTGTCATACGTCTGTTTTACAGTACCAGTGCTATTTGAAGATAGAGCAATACCATGCACTCTGCACTATTCTCTTACTCCGTCAACATTTATTACACAGACCGCTTTTAAAGCCATATGTATCAGTACGAGATGAAAGGTAACAAAGATTCATTTTTTTTAAATGATAGATTTCAAGACTCAATAATGAAAAACAAACGGCATTATTTCATTACAGGAAAGTACTTGAATTTACTACTATCGACACACCTAAGTACGCCATTTTTGAAATGAAAAGTCAACATTCACTACGCAGACCGTCTTTAAGGTCGTATGTATTACTACGAGATGAAAGGTGACAAAGAATCATTTTTTAAATGATAGATTTCATGACGTGCAATATTGAAAAATAACATATTATTTCATTGCACGAAAGAACTTGAATTTTCTGCTAACGACACATATAAGTACGTGAGTTTTTAAATGAAAATTCAATAAACAAATTAATGAAGCAAGAAAGATCACGATACGTGCCATTTTATTTCATGACGTGGCTATTCACAGAATACGATTTCTCTTCCTGAGCAAAATGTTTTGTTCTTCACGTGATCGAATCTCGGGGCCGATCGCGACCGCGCATCAGAGCGATCCCATTGGTTAACCGGCCCCCGCCGCGTCTCGGAGACTTCGCCAGCCTCCGCCAGTCGCTCGCAAAGCGCTCACGTCCTCGGGCGCAGCCTTCCGCCGAAGTTAAACAGCTTTCGATTGATTCTCTTTCTCTTCCTCCTCGGCAGCGCCGGCTCGCAAACTTCATTTCCGCCGCGCATGCGCACGACGCACGGGCAGATGCGAAACTCCGGCGGCCCCACTGCGTCCCAGGGGCGCGGCGATGGAATGGGCGCGTGGCGATGCAAACGTATTGGACTGAAGTTGCGTATTCGCCTGGAAATAGATGTTTAGGATTACAGTAATACGTAATCAATATAGATGTTTGTGCACGTGGGGCAGAGCGATGGAATGTATAGATGTATAGAATAAAAGTAATACGCAATCAATTTAGATGTTTGTGCACGTGAGGCAGAGCTATTGATTGTGTAGATGATTAGGATTACAGTAATATGTAATCAATTTAGACGTTTGTGCACGGGGGGCAGAGCTATAGAATGCATAGATGTTTAGGATTAAAGTAATACGTAATCAATTTAGATGTTTGTGCACGCGGGGCAGAGCGATCGAATATATACAATATAATCTTCATAATACAAACGTATTGAAATGGTCATTTATTCATCTGGGTATATCTGATATTTAGGAATACAGTAATATGTAAACAATTTCGACAATTTGTTTAGAGCCTTTTGCGTCGGACTCTTAACTGCTTTCGACTAGTAGAGGAAGCTACATGAACAACGGACTGGGTGCTTGTGATTGACGAAGATAATTCAAGTGATGAATTTAGATATACACGTACTGAATAGAAGTTAGCGATTCATCTGTATATAGTTGTTTAGGATTAAAGTACAAAGTAATCAAATTAGATGGGCCGAAATGGCAAGAACCGAATGGGCACTTGTGAGGAACGGATATAGCACAAGCGGGCAATTGCGGGCAAGGTAACAAGCTTACTTGAGCTCGCGGGTACTGCGTCCAGAGGAATTGACGCGAGATTTAAAAGTAAGGGTTGTATAAAGCTATGAAATGGCAGTAAGTTAGTGGATACCTGATCTGGGAGAAGTCACAGACAGGACAGTCTGGGAGAAGTTACATGACAACTATTACCACAAATTCAGCTATATTAATTCATATTTTCTCTTTAAGGCAAATATTTTTTTTTTAATGAAATAATAAATCAGTCCGATTACAAACTCTCAATTGAAGGTAAAATTTAAAAAAATCAAAAGTATCCTGATTTTGTAATCCTGTTTACTTCAGAGTGGTATACATTCTACGTTCAAGTTAGACAAATATTCAATAGACAAATATTCTTGTCTGTTAAATGCGCCGTCCGTAAGTGATAATTGTTAACTTATAGAGACTTGTTAATTTATTTCACATTATTGCTAAATACATAAATAACTAAAGGATTAAATATCACAACACAAATGAATACAAGGAAATAATTTGCCATTCAATCGTATTTGGATCACTTAGCAAAGATGTTTATATAAGGGATAATTTAGTAAAAACACAAAGTGCAAGAAAAAACAAGTAGTAATAAGAAGTGAAGGATATAAACATAACACAATCTCTGTTATTTGAAAGAAAAAGAAATATATTGCAAACATTTTCGTATGAAACCACTATTCCTGGCCTCGCGCCGCTTCATTTTGCGCATACGCGCCTTTCGGCATTTTAAGGGAAAATGAGTGCAGAGTGAGGGGCAGTTGCTCGTAGGAGCACCGAGCTCCCCAGGTGGGGCACGTAGCTCGTGCGGGCGCGGGTTGACGTGCCTGGGCTACTTGAACAACGGAATGGGTACCTGTGAGGTATGGGGATAATACAATCGATGAATTGAGATATAAACGTATAGAACAGAAGTCAGTCATTCATCGGTATAGACTGTATAGAATGTATCAGAATAGATGTTTAGGATATGTTTATAAATGGGCCTTCCCACTGCTCCTCACATACAAAGCTGCACCAATAACGAAATGGGCGCTTTTGATGAATTGCGATATAAACATATTGAACGGAAGTCTGTTCTTGTTCTGTAATAGATGATTTGGGTTACTGTAAAATAAAATAAAGTTAGATGTTTGCATCTATTCATACTTTTGTTGGTCTTTCAATTCCTCTCGTAGGACACAAATTATTTGCAAAAACAAAAAAAAATGTCACTTGTATCGAACAGAGATAATACGTACAATAAATTGAGATATAAATGTATTGAACGAAATTCTGCTATTCATTTCTGAATTGATATTTTGGATTACAATAATATAGTAGTTATTTGCAAAATAAGTATCGTGAACCGTCGTATTACGCTATACATTCAAAAAGTACCAAACGAGGCCGTTAGACCGAGTTATAACAGAATGAGTATTAAAAAAATTACGTCACAAATACTGTAGAACCTTTTATTCACTGCGCAAATATTCCAACGTTTCTTTTAAATTAGGCTATTTATCCTACAAAAGCGGACACATCGATGTTGATACTAGTTATTAGCAGGTCTTATGACAACATTTACTTTGTAATAATACTTATTATGAAACTGATTGTAGTTGTTTTGGCTTAGGTCACGCAATACCCGACTATCTAGCAGAAATTTGTCGACACGGATTGTAGACTCTGACTTCTCGGGCATTCAAGTGACTGGACATGTACCTCCACAAGATTTATGTAGAGTGGAATCCGTATCTGAGCACGTTATTTGCCCAAGGCGGAATGAATCCGTCTACGATGGCGTCGGGGACAGGGAGGAGTGTTTTTTCAAGGTGGCTTTTAACGCCAGGTAATGTGACGCGGCTTGCGTTTACAAGGGCAGGATTCTTCGTGAACCCTTCTTGCTTTAGAGAGGAGTCGGTTTTAAAACCACTTAATCTAATGTACGATCTTTTCACACAGCCCCTCCACAGTTCATTAATACCGAGTCTATCAAGGTAAATAGTGCGTCAAGCAAAACTACTTTCCTGTAATCCACAGCTCCACGGATCAGCTTGCCTCTCTGAGCGGTTATGCTTCAGAAGAGCGGAAGGTAGTTCGGGGCAGTACCGTCAATGAGTAATTTATTGTAACATATTTCATACGTTCAAAATAAATCGAATATTTCTCAAATACTAGAGCGTTTTATCTTCTCATGTCGCATTTCCAAAGAGCGGATTTGACAACATTGGACAGCAAAAAATATTCACTCACTTGTAATAAATCAATTTTATCGACAAACAATCTGTAGATATGATGTGATGTAACTGTCTACAATGTAATTAAACCTTGCACTACCTCATCTAGCAAAATGGGAACTCAAGAATATTTACGCAAATTATTCAATATTCGATCCCTGGCTACACCGAATGTTTCTACCCATAATTTACATACTGTTTTTAGTATTTGTGTATGTTTAATAACATAGAGAGAACTTATGAAGTCGTGGCCTTCGCCCATATTTACACATGGATTTACTCGTTTTAGACTATGTATGGCATTATTATTATATACTAAACACTGGGCAAAATAATTTCAAATGTAAATTTTCTCCGATTAATCTGGTTAAACTTCAAGCCAATGAAATTAAAAAAAATATATTCCGATAAAGTATACTACCTGATTCAATGATGTCACCCATTAACTTGTAAATGACAAAAAAATTCGTTAAAAGCGTCTTCTTAATAACACTCTTTAATTAAAACTTCGCTACCACACATGCCATGAGAGCAGTGGGGAGATTAAGTTTGTTTGGTATTGCTGGGGAGATACCTGGGAAAGAAAACTCGCAACCTGACTTATAGGTGTGCACCGAATCTCAGGCTTCAGCGCAGGAGAAACATTGCTAACTCATACATGCTATTTGCTTACGGGAGTAATTATCATAGTAGTCGACGCTTCTAAAAAAAATTAATTAATTAATTACGTTTCTGCTAGCATATTTCTCGTAGTTCAAGCGTAAACCTGTGAGAGGCAAGGCCTCCTTGCAGCCTCATCGTTCTGCGAGAGCCACTGAGGTATTCATGAAGCTCCAAGTTCACCGCGGGATCGCGGCCTCCTGGTAGTTATAACGTCGGTCCCCTAGGGAACGCTTGTCATCCGAGGGTCTCCCGACCCGTTCATTTCAATATGAATACACCGTCGGCCCATTTCCCCGTCACCCGTTCTGGATCTCCGCCTCAGCCAACCTCACTGACTCCACGCGCACCGCGGTACGGGGAAAGATCTGCGACACACGGCGAGGCGACACACAGCGACGCAACGCGCACATGAATCGAAATGTTAACACGCAAAAATATTAACTTGATTTATATTTATTGCATCCGCAAATGTACCCCCGTTCATTAAAACGTTCGAAGTAACAAATATCTGTGGTCAATATTATTTTATGTAATTTAATATAGGTCTTTGACCGTTGTTGGGATAGAAATATTCATTGAATATTTGGGTAACGGAACTATGGACAGATGTTATTAGTTTAGAGAGGTTAGGTTTGTCAATACTGGAGATACGCTCCATGTAAACTCTTTATGTAAATAAACAAAAGTACTGAATGTGCTTTCTGCGATTAGTATTTTTTTAGTATTTCATATACGAGGCACTAATGTATAGTTATTCATATGGGGTAAAGTACATTTTCAGCACTGTCTTGACACCAAATTTGCAGTACTGGAATTGTTCTGTATCATCTGGAAATGAGGGATTAGCGCATTGCACACCCGACCACAGCCATCTCCAGAGTTGCAGGCATTAGCGATGCTCGACCAATCCATTTTGATGTGATCAAAAAGGCGTCACGGTCTGGGATCCAACAGGACCCGGTTTATGAAACTTCTATTGCTCATTTGCTGCTGCATGCAATAATGAACCCAGTATCCCGATTAACTAGATAGAAACTAGAGATAAAAACATAGAGCACATACTATTTTGTATAATTTGTAACTGTTACGTAATTTTATATTAATTATTTTGCAAAATTAATAAAAGCGGAAGATCGTCAGTTGAAAGAAGGAAAATGTGCTTCTGATTAACTACTGATTTTCCTTCAACGATCCTTACGCTCTTACACCTGGCGATCCGGCAATTCTGATTGTCCCAGTTTCGCTGTGTAGTCTAAAGCGATTCCTCAAGGTCTCTGCGGAATATATTTATATATTTACTTCGTGGCTTATCGTTCTAAGAGAGATCATGGGAGGGCTGCCATGGTCTGAACTAAGATAAAATACCTCAAATCAGAGAGGTACAATAGACCCTGGATTGCAGCACCATCAATAGTGCCATGCTGACTGACAATATTCCAGTTGCATACTATTTCTAGTAAACCCACGTTTCTAATGTAGGATACCTAATTGTGGCTTTATTATTTTTAATCTATGAGCTGTCACAGCTTAAAAGATGAGTCCTGAGACCTGACAAGCCGGTGTCGAAACTCCGGCCACCTCGGATAGGACTCGAACCTAGTACCTCCCGGTGGGAGGGACTGCAGTGACATGAGTTGACGCCCTGAGCCACCTGTCCCGTACCCGCGTCGGATCGCCGACCGCTCCCTCCCCGAAGAAGCAGCCAATGGAGCGGACTCAGCCGGAAGGCACCGAAATCCCCCCTCGACCTTTCGCTGCGAGGCCTCTTATTCCCGCCCCTAACGACGCGCCTTCAGCCTCCCGCCTAACGACGCCGCTTCTTCCGCCGCGCCCCGCTCCCTCCGCTCCCCACCTGCCTGCACCGACGAGTCCCCTGCGTTCCCGGCTTCGGGAGAACATCGCGTCGGTAGAGAGCTTACGCCGCCATCTACGATTGAAAGCTATTTTAATGAGGAGAGCAAATTATTCGCCTGTTCTGTGTTTTGATAGGTTTATCGTTTGTCTCACCACAATATATCAGGAGTTGAGATGAATCTAACAGGGTTTGTGATCAGGCCAGAGGGACATCTAAGAATGAAAGGTGTTTTAATAGGGAGAGCAAATTATTCGCCCGTTCCGTGTTTTAACAGGTTTATCGTTTGCCTCATCACAATATATCAGGAGTTGAGATGAATCTAACAGGGTTTGTGATCAGGCCAGAGGGACATCTAAGAATGAAAGGAGTTTTAATAAGGAGAGCAAATTATTCACCCGTTCCGTGTTTTAACAGGTTTATCGTTTGTCTCGTCACAATATATCAGGAGTTGAGATGAATCTAACAGGGTTTGTGAACAGGTCAGAGGGAAAGCTTCATGATGAAGTTACGTATCCCAAAATAGTGTTTCTGCACACGAAAAAATGACATTCGAAACGTGAGTGATTAAACGCAATTGTGAGACAGCTGAAATGTGATTTTGTTATCTCTGCGGTTCTTATTATTCCAAGGCAAAAAATAAAGATATTTTTTAAACGATGTTTTTATTGTGAATAATAGTAGTCGACTTTGAGTAAAATCATCACGCGCTCACTAGGTCAACTCTCCCCATATTATTGTTGCATTCTGCGAATAATGTCCTTGGCAGGTCTTTCACTTTCAGAGCCTAGAAAACGAAACCTCTTACTTCTTTGCTGGTGAAAACGAACAACGGTACACAATTACTTTTTCTTTAAGTAGCACTACAATCAAAACGATCAGGTTTTATAGAGCGAGTCATTTCAGTAGAAAAAAGCATCAATGTAAGTATCATAAAATTAGCTATAAATAATTCCTGTACGGTTTTGCCATCAAAAGCATAGATTTCCGTAGAAGGTTTTTTTTCATCACAGTCTGCGTATCTCCGGAACTTTGTGCATATTTCCGAGACTCTTCCATCATAGGTGACTCCTAACATCAATTGATGTCCCTGCAGTTCCTCTGACCGGGATGACTTGGTGTTCGAGTCCCAACAGTGGCAGGATGTTTTACTCCAGCTACACTCGCCGCTGTCTGGAGGAGAATCCTAGCGGCCACCTGATCTGATCCGTATTTTTCTGTGGTTTATCCTATAAACACCAGACGAATACCGGAGCAGTACTTTAACAAACAAGTCACGAACAGCGCAATATTTTCCTTCCTCTTCCTTGCCCAATCCTCACCCTTACTTCCGCACATTTGCTCTTACACTTACGATCACTACACTATCACATATGTCGGGAGGCCAGTAGGGAGCTTACAGATTGTCCCAGCTGGTCCTAGCAGGTGCCCTGCTAGTGGAAAATACCTGGTTGGAAAACGGCAGCCAGCCGATAGGTAGGTAAGCGCCGTATTTCTCTCGCCAGCGTGGAAAGTTCACCGCCACCTCCCGCGGTAAAACATGCACTACATTTACGGAATCAATGGCCTTAGCAGTTGGCGCGTCCGGAATCTCTTAATCAGACAATTGAAGACTGGAAGCGCAGGGTTTCACAGTTTGTGCCTCGATTCCGTTAAACGTAAGTTTTCATTTTTGGTCGATTTATCCTCAACAAGTATATTTTTTCTTCAAAAATACTTAGAAATATTTATGGGTCTCCGATTCATTTAAACTCAAAGTACTGAACTTTACTGAAAAGCCAACAAACTGCAGTGCAGTAACGAAGCATTTATCAGCAAAATGTCACAAGAGACATTCATTCATCTCTCTGTGAAATGTGTGTGTTTTACCAAACGTGTCTCATTTCGTACACTGCAGTTGGTCGTTTAGACGCATAGGCAACATTTTTCACACGCAGTTCTTCATTAATTGGTTATTTACGTAGTGCGATACTGAGTAAAATTAAGTTTCCCACTGCATTTTGTGCTCCGTCGCTCTCAGGCAGTCAGTCAAATCAAAACAAGTTAACGTTATTTACCACACCACTGATTCGATACCAATAATAATAATTATTATGAGGTTGGGAAAAACAACCAAACGAATGATTCGAGTTTTGTCAGGAGCATAACAGCATTTACACATATTATAATACATCTCTTTCATCTGAATGGACATATTTGTATGAAATTGATAATTGCGATTTCCTGCTTTTTTAATGTAGATTTGTTGTTTACGAAACTTAAAGTACATAATTCAGATATATTATTAAGTGTGCTTGTATTCCCTCAGAATGTTAAAATAATGTACACTAATTTATAAGTAATATTTCATACATAACTTTTCCTCACATTTTTGTGTGCAACGCCTTTTGGTAAGGTTAAAAAAGTATGATAAACTTACAAAATCTCGACGCATGTAAAGCTAGACTTTGAATTTATGAAATGGTATTAGAATTAAAACGGATTTGCAATTATAGCACTGCAAAGATAGGATGATATTTGTGACCTCGCAGATACATAAAACAACCCTGGGCGATTTGGCATAAATTTGTCACCCCCATTTCATCATTTTGTTGAGATACGGGTGAGTTTAATGTCTGTTTTAAACCAGGCAGTCTGCTAAAGTATCCCAACTCATTTCTCTGACAAAAAGCTGTACTCGAAATTTCGTGCCCTTAACATTCTAACGGGACATAACATTCCATACGGTGTGAGAGGAGTAATTTTCAACAAAATAAAAAATGGAACGCAAACATACTACCCGTCGCTATTTCGTCGAGTATTATAATTGCTGTTGGGGTGGGGTGAAAGACTTGTGACAGCGCTACGATTAACTGGACATCGCCCTTTGTTAGCCGATAGGGATGTTTACAGCAGCCGTATACACTACCGCGTATTCACATTTGCCTTCAGTTGCCTGTAGGTGTCATCTATTAAACATGTGACGATATTTCATTCCTAGCTAATCTTAATTGTGCAGCCAGCTGCTGCAGCAAAATCTGTACGCTAGTACGTTCGAATCCCGGGCAAGCTGTTGATAGAAGGCCACCGGCACAGCGCTTTGCCGGTTTTAAAAACTATCATCCTAAAACTGCAAATCTTCCCCCCAAAAAAGTCTATGATAAACCCGCCAAATCATCTCGATGTTTCGGTATCATTACTATGCATTTCTCTCTTGTATCTTCAAACTTTTATTGCCTCGTCGTACAA
Source organism: Gryllus longicercus (assembly GCA_038098605.1). Taxonomy (NCBI): domain Eukaryota; kingdom Metazoa; phylum Arthropoda; class Insecta; order Orthoptera; family Gryllidae; genus Gryllus; species Gryllus longicercus. Next base: position 2,199,526 of record JAZDUA010000019.1, on the reverse strand, counting down.
GTAAATCAAAGGTACATGTATACTTAGATTTTTCAATTGAAGTACTTCACAATTATATTGTTGAATTTAATAGAAATAAATGTCGCGGTGTTTTCCCTCTTTTTTTCGAACTAATGTTATATTATTACATAGAGCGGATTCAGTACCAAATGCACAGGGAGTCCAAAACAGTAGCCAGATACACTTGGTAGTCTTAGGTTCAAGTTCTGCAAACTCTTTTTGACCTCATCTAAGTCGACACTGGTCACCGAGTGGCTGATCATTCGAATACTTTGATTCTAAGATTTTCTTCGTCCAATTCCAGGTTAATGCATGGGCAATTTCTTAAACAATAGGCCAGGGACCTGGCGCAACACATGGTTTCCGCATCTTATCCCTCCACTGTGACGTGATTTGACCTACCTTCACACGCCTTGATGTTTATTATAAAAGCCTGCATACATTAAGCATGTAAATGTTTCGAGAGTGAGAAGTACTCGGTTAGAATCATGATTCTCATGAATTTTCGACACGTGTGATAAAGCTAAGCAGCTACGAACGATTAATGTTCCTGGAAGCTCATTGCTCAGACTGGAAAGGCGTTGAGGATTTCACTTTCAATTAGAGACCTATAAAATAGCATCTCCCATTCCTAAGACCAGAACGGGTGATACCCATGATTGCAGATTATTCCCGCAAGATTACCAGAGCGCAACAACGTGCTAAAACCATGGAATCTAGACACTATAAAGATAGTCTATATCCTCTATAAAGTCTGTCATCTTAATAATAATTCGAAATGTATCCAATAACTAATTAACTATTCAATTAAACTCCGTTATAATTTAAATTACCCGTACTTTATCGCGAATTTGCCATCTCGGGACCACGCGAATGTGCAACCCACCGGGGCTCAGTCGCAATTATCGAGGGTAGGTGAACGAGACTTTTAAGGGAAGATCAGCATTTTGATGCTGAATCCGTTTCTACACACATGGTTGTTATCCCTGGGGATGAGGTGAAATGATAACGAGGATGGAGGATGAAATGGACAATCACAAACATACAAAGGCACACGCAAACACATCCATGCCCGAGGCGGGACTCAAACCCGCGATCCTTCGGTCTAAGACCACCACGGCACTACTGCCTTAGCGATCTCCGCTACCCGGCTCGGCAAATTGCCTCTAGTATTACTAATTTATTTACATTGTTTATTATTAACTCTTCGTAACAAATTTAAGGATACAATATTATAAAGATTATATTTCTTTAATTTGATGCCTAGAAATTAAATAATGCTCAAGAAATATAAATAAATAATTCCAAAAAACTCGTAGAGACAGAAGAAAGGTCTGGAATCCCGTTGTGTCATAATGATTCTCAAATATAAAAAATTAATCAATATTGATGTTCCCTGTTTCTTACCGCAGGGTACACAAACGTCCCACGTACATTTATTACGCGGCCTGCGAGTGACGCCGTGAAAATGAGTCGTAAAGCAGACACCCTGCGCCGTCGGTAGTACGTCGTAAAGGCAAGCGAGACTTTGAAGGGCGAAGAGGAGAGCGGGCGCGCAAGGGCACTCCACGCGGGCCCTTCGCCCGTGGAAACGACCCCTCAACGCACACGTTCACGCGCCGCCGACGCCATTTCGCTCACACTAACTCCACCTGATTATTTAATACGAGTTCACTGCCTTTCATCGCTCGCCTAAATATCACTGCCCAGGCTCTGTTGCTGGCAATGGTTCGCCCGTGTTGTAATCCTCACAATAACGTGTCTGTTATTGGTCCTAACCGTTTCATAGAGGGTAGAAGCCGAGCTGAGGGGCTTGGATTAGAAGGGAGTACGGAGTGTTATCACACTACGTTGTTGAATTGTTTGACAAGCAATGTCGTGCTGTGCATTAGATTTTATAGACAAAAATGACTTTAAGAAAAAGTAATTAATAAATCAACTACAGCAATCTTAAGTACTATGGAAAACAAGAAATAAAAGAAGTAAGACAGTTTCTTGCAACTCATCATTCTGGCTTTTGGTCGGTGATAAAGATAAAGACAATTCTCTGAAATAACCATAAAATGCATGAAAAATTGTCTACAACCGTCAACAGATTATTAAGAAGAATGTAAGAGATATCAAACTGCACTAAAATGACAATTCTTTTCAATGAATCAGAAGAGGTGCTAAACGAGTTTTGACAGAAGGAGAATATTAGCTTCAGAGAGAATTTTCAGGCGTATAATGGCTCACAAGCTTCCGGATGATATACCACGGAAATAAAAAAATCGCAGTAACTTAAGACATCATTATTTTGTAAAAGATTTAAAGCTAGGGTCTATATAATTAAATGCAGTATTTAAAATACAAACACTCTTAGCTCACCCTGGTAACTGAGATCCCCAAGTTGAAAGCACAGTAATATGGATGGGCTTTGATTTCAAGTAATCTTTGTCTTTAATGTTAAAACTCATTGATTAGTTTTCAGACCTTGAGAAAATTAACTCAAACTTAAAGAATATATAATTCGGTTTATTTTTAGGAAAATGCAAAATTAATCCTTCTGGTATTGAAGTGACAAAGAGTATAACGTGTTCGTGATCACTGCATTGCTTTGACTGGAAAAATATCTAAGCATCATTTTTATAATGATGACACTATACCGTTATTTCATATTTTATGATCTTTCAGAGCACGTAGAGCATACAGATAGTAATTTGTATAATCACGATTCGTTAGGAATTGTATATACTAAAAAATATTTAGTTATGTTTTTTAACTAAACAAATATTGTTTAACTCTTATTTAGTGGCCATGTGTATCCTAGTATCTATTAAAATATAACCAGGAGACATTATCATGACTTCTTATGGCTATACGTACTACTAGATTTTTATATTAATGAATGTCTAGTCAAATAGTAATATCTAATTATTATTCAATGATACACTCAATCACATCATTCTATTTCTATTTTATCCCGAAATAGAACAAGGAACTTCTCCGAAAATTGAACACCGCACATTTTAGCTGCCAGCCATGCAAGCATCAAAGCGACTTCCATGCATTCCGACGAAATTTGAAAGTCTGCGTGACCGAAATTGCACTTGAATAACCAAACCGCCTACTGCCCCTACGACACCAATGTTCACCCCAGCCCAGCACGAGGCAACTTATTCATTTGTAATAGTTCCATCAATCATTGACACCGGTGCTTGGCAGCCAAACTTCAGCTATGCCCATGATGTCATTGACACCCACTGATGATAATCTAATGAGCGGATGATGGCGGTAATAATGAGGCTAGTGATGGTGAAGCAATGGTGTTCTCACATGCGGGGAAACACCGAGAAAACCCGCCATAAGCGTTTTGATGGCCTTTATGCCAAGATCCTCATCCAAAACCATATTAGCGCGAAAAAGGATGTTGTCGAATACACGAATTGTCAGAAAAAGGATAATAAACAATTGAAATAGACTTGCTTGTCTTTCAACTTAGCTTCGTTGTTGTCAAATTTACTTATGTATGTCAAATAAAGTAGTAGTAGTAAGAATCCCGCATTTACGAGGAACAGTAAAACGCGTCGCACTGACGTTGAGAAGGAAGAAAAGGAAAGCATTATTTTCTCTACAGGTCAAAGGAAGTTGAGCAAAAAAGTGATGAAGAAAGACGTTATAGATCTGTTGCTTCTTGTTATTTATTGATTGTCCTTTTACTATTTCACTCGATAATATGTAGTCCCTTTAGTATACACAACTAAAAAAAGGGTGATTTGAACTGTATGAAAATGTATTTCTAAATATTTTTATGCGTAAGGTTTCGATATTTTTTGGTACTTTTTGCAAATTCATATGTCAGTATTTATAATATACTTTAAATATTATAATTAATTACAGAATGCCTGATGACGGGAGCAAAATAAATTCTCAAAGCGTTTCGTATAACAATATTTGGAAAAACACCATTTCAAATTACAGTCTTTCTTCACTTTTGTCTAAAATAGGACCTAATATTATAAATTGTTGACTTAATGTATAAAGTTACAGTTGGAAATAATTCAGAATTGATAACATTAAATAACAGAGAAGGCACACTTCATAGTTAGTACGAGTGTAAAGATTGAAACGATTTGAAAAAAAAATGCAAAGTAAAACACAATTATAGAGGTAAAACATCATTAAAATCACTAACCCTTCCTCACTCTCCCTTTTCCCGAAACAATATCCCGCCCACGGTCGGCCACATGATGTTTACATTTTCATCAACAATGCCAGTTTGCGTGGACTGACGTAACACACACCCTATTGACTCTGCGACTGCTGCCTCAATGGAAATGTAGAATCTCTGGCAGTCAGACCGAAAGTCATTTCCCGTGCAAATATGAGCTGATGAATGATCATTTAGATAATTAAACGCAATACGTTGCCTTTACCTACTCTGGCACAATGACGAGGCGCACACACAGATGACTTACGTGGAATTCGATGCGAGAACTCTAGTGCAGAGCTGTTGCTCCACCAGTCGCCGGATACTTAAAATTTGAGTTTAATTAAATGTAGATTCGGGGAGTAAATTATCACTTCGTCCACACGTGGCTGAGCTATCACTCACGCTACTGATACGTAAAGTTGGTTCTAAGTTAACGTTGCGCCCAGTCCCTCTCCATCCCGCCCCGCACATCTTCCCTGCTCCACACAGAGGGAGATAGCTCAGGGCTTCAATTGATGTCACTGCAGTGCCTCTGACCTGCAGGTCATAGGGTTTGACGGTGGCAAGAGTTTCGACACTAGCTTGTTAGCTAGGTCGAATTCAGTCACAGTCTCAAGGAGAATTCCAGCGGCCAACTGCTGCGATCGGTAGGTTACCGTGGTTTCTTCGATCAACCCCAGGCGAATGCCGCAGCATTACCCTAACGAACGGGCCACGGTCCGCGCGCGATTTTCCTTCCTTTTTTACTTGTCCTCCCCTCACCCATTACTTAACACACACACACACACACACACACACACCACTAACATGCACTCATGACAGGAAACCGGTCATGAGCATAGTGCTTATCCCGGCAGGGGCAAGACGTGAGATACCTGCTTGGGGAAAACCCCGCTAGCTTCGGTAGGTCCCGGTTTACGTCACCCAGCAAGTGACGACCAAAGCCACCTTCCGAGGAGAAAAGAAACACTTTCACGAGGAAAAAAACAACAACATACGGAACTATCGACCTTCGCTGGTAACGCGCCCGGAATCACTAACAATCAATCAATCAATCCTTGCCCCGATCTTCCACGCTCCTCCCAGTGTTGCCCCACCACGCCGTGCCTGCCCCGCTCCGTCTCACCCTGCCTAGCTCCGCCCCGCTCCCTGCGCTGCCAGCTGAGAGAAGAAAGATGGGTGAGCGGGCGGGCGAGCCGCGAGCGGGCGATTACGTAGCATGTACGCATAGGCGCGGGCGGGCGAGCAGGCGGGATTTGGGTGGGTGGGCGAAGTGAGTAACTAGAGGCGAGTGGCCAAACAGGCGAGGCGGGCGATCGACCAGGACAGGCGAGCGGGCGGGGCGGGTGGGTGGGTGGGCGAGCGGAATGGCAAGGCCCGCCGCCGGGACGGGGCTGCTGTGGCGAGCAGCCTAATCCTAGTATACGCCACCGGCAGCAATTGCCGAGCGCTGCGCGGAGGAGAGGCAAGGGCTGCAGCGCATGGCGTGAGGGAGAGGGGGCGAAAGCCGGCAGCAAAATAAGATTTTCCTGGCGGGCGTCGCGCCACGGCGAGGCGGGCAGCGCAGCGGAGCGGCGCATCTTGGGCAAAGGACGGGGCGGGTAGCAGGGATGGAAGGTCGGGGAGCGGAGCAGAACGTGAGAATTGGTTGGGCGGAGAGCGGGGCGAGGGGCGGAGCGAGGCGGTGCAGGAGGGGGCGGGGAATGGGCAGGGAGCGGGGCGGAATGCGGGGCGGGACGTGGGGCAAGGAGCGGGGTGGAGAGAGGGCCCAAGAGCGGGGCGGGAAGCGTGGCGAGGAGCGTGGCGGGGAGCGGGGCGGGGAGCGGGGCGAGGAGCGGGGCGGGGAGCGGGGCGGGGAGCGGGGCGGGGAGCGGGGCGGGGAGCGGGGCGGGGAGCGGGCGGGGAACGGGGAGCGGGGATCGGGACGGGGAGCGGGGCGGGGAGCGGGGCGGGGATCGGGGCAGGGAACGGGGCGGGGAGCGGGGCGGGGAGCGGGCGGGCCGTGGGGCAAGGAGTGGGGTGGAGAGAGGGCCGAAGAGCAGGGCGGGGAGCAGAGCGGGGCAGGGAGGGGCGTGGTGAGCGGGGTGGAGAGCGAAGGGCAAAAGAGCCACGTCGGTAGCAACGAGAAGCTAAAGGGAAATGTGTGCGTGTTCGGGATCTGGAGGAGGGGTAGCCACTCCCAGCAGGACGAGGTTGTGAGGTTCGCGGCGGGGCGCGGCAACAGGGGAAGGGTGGCGCTACGAAAGCGGGGTGAGACGCAGAATGGGGCGCGCATCTTCGCGCTGAGAAAGCCGGAATTGTGGCAATGGCGGCGCAATATTCGTGTGAGGCAAGCCGTGAAGGCAATATATTGTGTGGTAGATGTAGGATTTTGATCTCGGAGAGAAGAATGACTGTTGGCGTTGCCAATCTTTCTTTTCGCTACAATAAACCACTTTTGATTGGAACTTTCAGGAACATCTCAGTGAAATTTGCCTATTTGAATCTGACGCTCGGAAATGTTCATCTTAAATGTTCACCCCCAAAGTGTTATAATATATAAATCTATAATTTTCATTCTCCCCTCGTACGCAAGTAAAGCTACAAATATTCATTTCAAAAAGTCATATTATAGCTCTGGAAATGCAATATTCGTGAAAGGTAAAATAGAGAGAGGTTGCTATAAAATTTCGAAAACTAAGAAGAATGACGTTTCGTAGGACGTTTCGTAGAATCGATCCTTCATTTACTTCTATATCTCTACTCTTTAGCATCCGTACTCATCTGTGAAGTTCGACTTTTTGAACCTCAAAACTTGTGAATATTATTGAAAAGAATAATTGAATATATTCATTGCTGGTTTGTCATTACAATCAATCACGTTTAGTTGTTTTCGAAAGCATATCGAAATTCAATGCGCCGAATTAACAAATACCTTAACTGTATTCCTTCTTCATATTTGATATATGAATGCCCATTCCCTTTCAAATTTGAAAAAAAATGGGCACAACCTCTGACCGGGAGGACCTAAGGTTCGAGTCTCGACGGTGGCATGATTTTCGCCAATAGCTACAGAGCTAGATTGAATTTGGACTACTGCCGGTTAAAAGCAATCAGATTGTCTCGTCTCGCGACTCTCTCATTTCACCTCATCTCTAACATCATCATAATCGCTGTCATCCACTCATAGAATCTGCACTCGTGGGCCTTCATGACCTTCCTTCTAAAAGGGCCTCCAATATATAAACAAGCAGATAAATGAATAAAATAAATACATAAATGGGAAATGGTGTTCGAGGCAATGAGACAATGGGTTGGGGACAGTGGGCCAGCGCATAGTGAGTTCGCCAAGTGGTTGAGAGCGAATGAGCAATCGGGCGGCAGCGCGTGAAGGCTGGTGGGTGAGGGGGTGGGCAGAGGGAGGAGATGATCGTTGCTGGATGGGAGCGGTGGCGTTGGCTCAAAGGGGACGTCTACTGATTGACAGGCGAGCTGGGGGAGTTGACGGGTGGTCGCGGCCCAATGGAGGTCCAATCCAGGGCTGTTGCGGGAGACGATTGCCTGGCCCCTAGGGCGGAGGTAACCGACGAATCGTCTTAGCGAGAAACTCCGCCGGCGACTCAATCATTTGGACGGTGAAGTGCCAGTCGGGCATGCATGTATGGAATCAGATCCGCAGCTATCAGAGAAACACTGATGGGCATGGTGGGAGAGTTTTATTGACTGTTTGGCTCATTTGGTCACTTCGTGAACAGAGGTCAAGTGGTTGAGAGCGAATGAGCAATCGGGCGGCACCGTGTGAAGGCTGGTGGGTGAGGGGGTGGGCAGAGGGAGGAGATGATCATTGCTGGATGGGAGCGGTGGCGTTGGCTCAAAGGGGACGTCTACCGATTGACAGGCGAGCTGGGGGAGTTAACGGGTGGTCGCGACCCAATGGAGGTCCAATCCAGGGCTGTTGCGGGAGACGATTGCCTGGCCCCTAGGGCGGAGGTAACCGACGAATCGTCTTAGCGAGAAACTCCGCCGGCGACTCAATTATTTGGACGGTGAAGTGCCAGTCGGGCATGCATGTATGGAATCAGATCCGCAGGTATCTGAGAAACACTGATGGGCATGGTGGGAGAGTTTTATTGACTGTTTGGCTCATTTGGTCACTTCGTGAACAGAGGTCGAGAGCGAATGCATGCATGAGAGGGCATGCATGTATGGAATCAGACCCGCAGCTATTAGCGTAACACTGATAGGCAAGCTGGGAGAGGTTCATTGACTTTTTGGCTCATCTGATTACTCCATGGACAAGGGATACAGAACTCTTATGATGTGTAGTGATCTGAGTATCTAGCGTAGCGAGTATTAAGAGGGTACCATCCCTTTGTGAATTGATTGTATTGAATCGCCATGTATATTAATTACTTAAAACTGACGCTTACGTACACATATGTTTATATGTAATTAACGTGAGATTAGAAGTGTAACGTACCTTTCAAGAGAAAAATAAGAATTCCTGAACAAAATTGCCAGTAATTTCATAAACTTTCTTTGCACACTTTCAAACACAAGATAGAACTTCACTACATCACTTCAAAACTAAATAAGTTATATCCCTTTTTAATATAATTAAATTATCTACTACAAAAAAAAAGATAAACCTATTACATGAACATAACTAGGGGACGGATTTTGATGACCTAAAACATCGCCAAAAATGATCAATAAAACGCTCTTAAAATGTTTAAAAAATGCCCTAAAAGCAAAGAAAAATGACGTAAAAAATGTGATGAAAATCATGGACAACTCAAGCTGTTGGATACGTTCCTAGTGTATTTGAGGCTTCTATTTGTTCAAGTGAGCTCACCTTGCAAACTTTTGGTTTGGATTCTTCTTTACCTGGAAATTTCTGTCTTAAGTAATCTCAAAATGACGCTGAACCCACAATGGCGCTGACAGGCGTCACAGAAATATTTACTGAATCAATATAAGTGTTTTTTTCTTACACGAACATTTGGTAATTGACCGTACCAGAACTAATGAACTGAAGAAACATACTTGAGAGTCGTCAGACAAAGGTCAATAGGCAAATACCACGTATTGGAATTTCCTATTCACTGCGTTTACAGTTTTCCTTTCTAGCGCGTAAGCAAGTAAATAAAGACCAGTCAACACTTTAGAGCATATTATGATCATTAGATATATTTTGTGGGTTACCAGAAACAATAAATATACAATTACTATTTATTTATAGACATTTCCTCCGTTGCGAAAGTAGGAGTCTACATAACAATTTTCTGGGAAAAATCTCACGATTCATTTACTTATGCACTGAGCAACATAGCATGAAGTATCAATTTTAAGTTTTCTTATGTTTACCCCATCCTATATAATACAGATGCTAACAAACAGTTAATACGTATGTCGGAGAGACAACGCGCCATTAAGTACCTGTAGATCATATTCTCATAGGCGCGATCTGCAATGCTACGAGTATGTTTACGGCGATTCGTAGGTCAGCTAATACCAACGCAATGGCGCGATTGGTACGCCTACTTAGATGATAGCAGGACTCCGTTGGTTTGTTTATTCAAAATTGCTAAAACTATTTAGTCGATTATCATTATTATCGTCTTCGTTGTCGTAGTCATATTCGTCTTCTTCGTCGTCGTCGTCATTCTCATAATCATTCTTATCATTATCGTCGTCATTCATGTCATTATCGTCGTTATTATCGTCGTCAATATCGTCGTCTTTATCGTCGTCATCGTCGTCGTCGTGGCCATCGTTACTGTGATCGTCATCATTATAGTTATTCTTGATATTGTAATTATTAGCATTATTGTCATTGTATTACCATAATCATCATTCGTGTTTTTGTTCTTCTTCTCCTTCTCCTTATTATTATTATTATTATTATTATTATTATTATTATTATTATTATTATTAAAATGAAATGTATCCTTTATTACTTTCGTGCACGCTCTTATGAGTTTCTGGAGAAGACGTGGGAGCTGAGAAGGCGCGAGGACGACGGCCTCGCCTCCGAGCGCCGAAGCGGCCGTCCCCGGGGCGCCAGCACAGGCGCGGGCGTCGGGTGGGCGGGCGGGCGCCGAGCGGGGTCGGACGTGCGAGCTGCGCATCTGGCGGCTAACTCGCTCCCTCGCCGGCTGAGTGCGCCATCCTCTCCTCGCACTCCGCCCACGCCCCCGCCCTCACGCCCTCTAGTCTCATCTACCGCCCTCGCCACTCTAACCGCTGTCGCAACTGCCGCCGCCACTATCCCAGACGCACACCTCGCCGGCGTCGCCCCAGCCCACTCCCCCGCTTATACCGCAGCTTCCATCGCCATGACGTCCTGTCGCCCAACCTCTCGTCGATTCCTACCACCCTCTCACCCCCGTTCAGAGCCACCCGTATAAGCCCCCGTCCACGCCCTCCGTTCACATTTCTCGTTCACGTTCCTCGTTCACGTTCTTCGTTCACGTTCTTCATTCACATTCCTCGTTCACGTTCCTCGTTCACGTTCTTCGTTCACGTTCTTCATTCACGCTCCTCGTTCACGTCCCACGTTCACGTCCCTCGTTCACGTCCCTCGTTCACGTCCGTCGTTCACGTCCCTCGTTCACGTCCCTCGTTCACGTCCCTCGTTCACGTCCCTCGTTCACGTCCCTCGTTCACGTCCGTCGTTCACGTCCCTCGTTCACGTCCCTCGTTCACGTCCCTCGTTCACGTCCCTTGTTCACGTCCCTGTTCACGTTCCTCGTTCACGTTTCTCGTTCACGTTCCTCGTTCACGCTCCTCGTTCACGCTCCTCGTTCACGCTCCTCGTTCACGCTCCTCGTTCACGCTCCTCGTTCACGTCCCTCGTTCACGTCCCTCGTTCACGTCCCTCGTTCACGTCCCTCGTTCACGTCCCTCGTTCACGTCCGTCGTTCACGTCCCTCGTTCACGTCCCTCGTTCACGTCCCTCGTCCACGTCCCTCGTTCACGTCCCTCGTTCACGTCCATCGTTCACGTCCCTCGTTCACGTCCCTTGTTCACGTCCCTGTTCACGTTCCTCGTTCACGTTTCTCGTTCACGTTCCTCGTTCACGCTCCTCGTTCACGCTCCTCGTTCACGCTCCTCGTTCACGCTCCTCGTTCACGCTCCTCGTTCACGTCCCTCGTTCACGTCCCTCGTTCACGTCCCTCGTTCACGTCCCTCGTTCACGCTCCTCGTTCACGCCCCCGTTCATGTCCCCGCTCTTGCCGTCAGCAAACGCAGCCGGCAGCGACTGAGCCGTCACCGTCGTAGTCTCTTTCGCTTCCTTCTCTACCCCGACCGTTCGGAACTCGCAAAGCCCCGATGTCCACTGGCTGTTTTCTTTTCAAATATTTATTCCTCCTGTTCAACATTACTGTTTTTCAAATATAATTTTTTATAACATTTAGAGCGATCCCGCAGGCCACTAACCTTCATCCATTAGATTCCCAAGAATTAAATACACTTATGTAATTATTCTTTTTATCCTTCAGTATTAAATATATTATTATATATGTCGTTTTTTGTTGACTTTATTTAATGTTCATGGTGCACCGCAGATACATGTCGCTGTTTATGGCCCCCCGTTCACGCCGCACACCAGTCTTGCCGTCGTCTCAGGCGTCACCGTCGCCGCCTCGTCCGCCGCCGCCGCCGCCTGCAACTCCCAAAGCCGCGGCGGCCGCTCCCTAACTCGATTGCATGCCCGCACGATCACACCGGCTGCTTCGTCAATGGGTTGCGGGCGGCGGGGGCGCGCACGGGGCGAGGGAACGGGCGGGCGGGGAGGGTGACGCGTAGGCCAGGGGAAATGGTGTCTCCAGAGGCAGCAGTATGCCAAGGCTCACACTATGACGAGGCTCGGTTTAACGATGGGGGATATTGAGTGAGGCAGTAAAGGACCCGATAGGCGTTGGGCGACAAGGTCTCGATGCTGTTAGAGAAGAGATGACAGGGCAAAAGGCTAAACTGGCTCAAATACGAGGCAGAGCGAGTCCGAATTTGGATGGAATCAGTTATAAATCTGCCATCAGGTACCTACGATGACAGCGATAATGTTGATGAGGGGAAAGATAATGGAGAATATTTGAGAGGAGAGGCAGGGAAAAAGGGAAAACACCGAAAAAATCTGCGGAGAGCTCGCTTTATCCACCACAAACTCTTACATGAATTGGCTGGGGGTTCAAACCCAGGATGGCCAGTGGAAGAACAGTGCGCCAGCCATTACGCTAAGAGCCCCGATCTAAGTTTAGAATAAATTCGATGACAGGGGCGCGAAGGGGCGATATGGGCCAGAAAAAGTGAAAGAGCTGAAGAAAAGGAAACGGAAGCGCGGGTGGCATGTCTCGAAAAAGGGCCAGTTGAAGGGAGGCGGTTGTGCGATGTGTGAGTTAACGGAAGAAAAAGCAGCGCACAGAACGGGAAACTCACGGGAGATGGAGGAAGCAGCGAAACCACTAAGCGGTGGGAACGGTCGGGCGGGTGGGACGAGGGATGAGGTGAGGGGGAGGCATGGGTGAAGGCTAAAGAGGCGACATGTCATTATTGGACTGAAGGAGAATTGGCTTTCGAGGGTGACGGGAGCAGGTCTGACGTGAAGCTATTAGAGAAGGGGCGCGCTGGCTGGAGACGCGGGGCTGATGGAGCGAAGGAACTGGGTGCGCTTGGGTCGGACGACACGTGCGTAAGACGACGAAAAATGAGGCGAGAGAAGGGAAGAGAAAGATCTATAGTAGGAAAAGATGAGGAACGGTGATGGTGCGAGGTGAGGAAAAGTGCAAGGTGGAGAAACTAGGGGAAGACTCACGAGGAAATGTGAAGGGATGAATTTTAAAAAGAATGGCAAGGAGACAGAACGCGTGGAAGGGAAAGATGAGAGGTAGAAGTGACCGGGAGTGAGAAAAAAAATCGTAGAGAGAGTAGGTAAGTGGCGAAGAAAGATGAAAGAAAAAGATGAAAAGTAAGACGATGTGGTTGAAAGCGATGAACGGAGACGAGACCTAAGAAAATGAGAGAACAAGAAAAAGGGTGAGACAATGAAGGCATGGGATGCTGTGAGGTAAATTCATGGAAGATAGTGCAAGGAGCAGTGAGATCATGGTAAAATCGTCAGAAGACTTCAGTTGAAAAGGGAGGCAGTGAAGGAAGATGCGACAGATGCACCTTGCCTTTAATGTGCTCAATGTGCTTTGGAGTACAAGTAGAGGGAGATGTAAAGGGAGAGAGCGAGACTGGGGAATCTGTGCCACGAAACGATAGAAAAAATGAAGGTAGATGGGTAGAAGCTTGAGCAACAGAAGGGACATAAATGTCACAGAAGAGAAGCTTTCAGCTTAGATGGTGTAAAAAACTGCCAGCAGGAGCATGAAGACGCGAGTCGACAAAAGCGACATAATGGAGAGGGCAATCGAGGGCGGCGAGAGGGTGAGATGGGCGACGGTTTAGTTAGCAAAAGCTATGCTATGCAAAAGCAAAGCAGAAGTTATGTTAAAGTTAACTAGATGTAATGTTAATCCTGAGTCCCCGGATTAGATTAGGGAAGTAGGTTATTTGTATAGTCGTGATTCTGACCCGTTAAGAAAACAACCTTAGCGAGGCCTTTGAGGTGTCGAGGTGGCAAATTGATGGAAATGACCAGCTGGTTATTGACTTCGGGTACAAGAAAGGAGATGGTCGTGCTTCAAACTGTGAAAAAATAGTTAAAGTCTGTAAACGTCTTTACTATGGGTGGAGAGGCATCTAAATATCTGGAGAGATGAAACTTCATCAATTTACTAGCAATAATTGGAATGTTAATTGGGTTCTTGTTATTTCAAAGGGTCATAATGTCTACATACACATTGATCTTGCAACACCATCAGCACCCATCAAATTATTTCTACATCCTAGATACGAACAGTGTCTAACGTATAGAAAACATGACAACTTTTTCGATGCGCTGAGGCAGTAAATGCGAGGGCGGGTGTAGGAGAGTCAAGAAAAGCGTTGTTGGGCTGGGGCCACGACCCGGGTCAACTCGATTGGCTCGGCAATGGGGCGACCACGAGGGCGATGGCTGTTAGAGCGCGACGTGCTAACAGCACTCCCGCACCTGCCACGGCGGGCCGCGCCCGCGCCCTCCGACCCCGATTTCGATCCCCTCCCCCACCCAGTCCCCTGTACCCTCCCCCCGCACCGCCTACTTCTACCGCCTCTCTTCTACCGCCTTCTCTACCGCCTCTCTTCTCTCCAGACTCCGCCTCGGCCGGCCGCACGTCCCCGCCCCATAGTCACATACATGACTTTTCCCCGTTCCCGCCTCACGCCTGCAATCGCCCCGTCTCGCCCACGCCTCGCCTCGCCCCCGCCTCATCACCGCCTCCGAATCCGACTCGCCCCCGACTCGCCCCCGACTCGCCCCCGACTCGCCCCCGACTCGCCCCCGACTCGCCCCCGACTCGCCCCCGACTCGCCCCCGACTCGCCCCCGACTCGCCCCCGACTCGCCCCCGACTCGCCCCCGACTCGCCCCCGACTCGCCCCCGACTCGCCCCCGACTCGCCCCCGACTCGCCCCCGACTCGCCCCCGACTCGCCCCCGACTCGCCCCCGACTCGCCCCCGACTCGCCCCCGACTCGCCCCCGACTCGCCCCCGACTCGCCCCCGACTCGCCCCCGACTCGCCCCCGACTCGCCCCCGACTCGCCCCCGACTCGCCCCCGACTCGCCCCCGACTCGCCCCCGACTCGCCCCCGACTCGCCCCCGACTCGCCCCCGACTCGCCCCCGACTCGCCCCCGACTCGCCCCCGACTCGCCCCCGACTCGCCCCCGACTCGCCCCCGACTCGCCCCCGACTCGCCCCCGACTCGCCCCCGACTCGCCCCCGACTCGCCCCCGACTCGCCCCCGACTCGCCCCCGACTCGCCCCCGACTCGCCCCCGACTCGCCCCCGACTCGCCCCCGACTCGCCCCCGACTCGCCCCCGACTCGCCCCCGACTCGCCCCCGACTCGCCCCCGACTCGCCCCCGACTCGCCCCCGACTCGCCCCCGACTCGCCCCCGACTCGTCCCCGACTCGTCCCCGACTCGCTCCCGACTCGCCCCCGACTCGCTCCCGACTCGCCCCCGACTCGTCCCCGACTCGTCCCCGACTCGTCCCCGACACGTCCCCGACTCCCACAGCCTCGCCCCCGACTCCCACAGCCTCGCCCCCGACTCCCACAGCCTCGCCCCCGACTCCCACAGCCTCGCCCCCGACTCCCACAGCCTCGCCCCCGACTCCCACAGCCTCGACCCCGACTCCCACAGCCTCGCCCCCGACTCCCACAGCCTCGACCCCCGACTCCCACAGCCTCGCCCCCGACTCCCACAGCCTCGCCCCCGCGTCGCCACTGCCTCGCCACTGCCTTGCCACCGTCTTGTCATCGCCTCGCCCTTGCCTCGCTCTCAACCCCGCCACGCTCACGCGCCTGTCACGCCCTCGCTCCCGCCTCGCCCTCGCTTCCGTCTCGTCCGCGCTTCCCCCCAGTCACACAGCGCTATCCAAAGCGTCGGACCACCCCAGTCTCTTCCCATTCCTAATTCCCGCCCCGCCTCGCCTTGTTTCTTACCACTTCCCGGCTTTAATTCCCGACCCCGGCGCCACCTGGTGTTCCGGGTCATACTCCCCCACTGATGCTGACATGCCTCTTTCCCTGAACCTGCATCCGGCCGTCGCCTACCCACGACGCAAACCCCGGCCCCACATCTGGCGCTAACCATAGCCTCGCCCGTCTCCAGCCCATCCTATCCCAGAGCTGGGGCATCTGGCTCTGCCCCAGCACCCTTCCCTTCCCAGTCTCCAGCACGCCCTGCTCCACTCGCTGGCCCACCCCGGTACCGCCCACAGATTTTCCCTACCCGCCGCTCCTCTTCTCATAGTTCTGCCTCTTCATTTCGTCTAAGGTCGCGTTCTCCGACTCTGACTCACACCCTGGCTTCGATCTCCTAGCATCTCTGTCCTTTCTACTCTTCTTGTCTGCTTTCCTCCCTCCACGCCAGGTTAAATGCTTTCCTGGCGTGCCAACTTCTCTTCCTTTGCAAATCTCCGCTAGATTCGCTCCCTATCGTTCTCTAAGGTGCTCACAAGTGTCGGCCATTTTCCTTCATCTTTTGGATCCGTACGATGATCTACTCGACATTGCTTACACATACTACTCACGATTACTTTCAAACCCAAGTTTGAACTCAAGATCATTTACTTTGGCGACTTGTCTTGTTTTTCTGTACAGCTACTAATCGAAATGCTTACAATATTGTTATTTACGTTTGTATCAAATTGTTCATAATAACTAATGTCCCTAAAATCATGTGCTGTCCTATTATCGCAGGGGCCGGGGGTAATCCGCCCAAATTTGCTTTTCAAAAAACATTGGTTTAAATATATTGTGATTCCCAACGAGTAAATTACTTTTGTCATTACTCCTGAAAGTGCAGTGGGTAAAATAGTATAGAATGCCTATTACGATACTTAGGAATACAACTTATAAGTGTATTTCTGGTGGCATAGTTTTTCAAATACAATTACTAACTAGTGCTTCACAATATTCAAAGTTCAAAAATATTATAGGAGAGCATAACCTAGTCCATAAAAAATGTCGTTCAAAATGTTGAAGTTGATTTAAGAAAATGCCGTTTCAGGTTTACTGTAAATAAGAAATTTGAAGCTTAATTACAAGTTATTTGAATCATTTCCACTCTCAAATGCAATAATATATACAAATATACACAAATTGTTGGATATGTGCATATTAAGATATTTCAAGAAAAAAACATTTGCGTAATTTCTGAAAAATGAAAATGAATACAGCAAAATTGCGTCTTTTACCATCGATTTAGCCCTATCCGCACAAAAAGTTTGAAGAAAATATTTGAAATCATTTCTAAGAACAATATCAAATGGCGTTTGACCGTTTCTAAAAATGCAGAATTTTAAGCTCATTTTCACAGAAAATTTTGAGTTTTTGAACAACTTTATAAGACATAATTTGAAGCACTTACTTTATCATTTTCAATAATGTATACGAATCGTCGTTAATGTAAATTTTAACGACGTGAGAGAGTAGACTCTTATTGAATTCTGCCTCAAACTAATAGTACATTCACATATCAATTAAATATTCTGTCGTGGCATTGCGAGGTGGGTGGAGGCGGTAACTACAATAATTGTCCATTTCTTGTGAGTTTCGTGTAAACAGATGTACATGTTAGGTTCAAAATAGACGTCAGACTTGCTGTTCTGTGACGTAATAGGTGGGTCAATAATATGACCATATTTCTTAGAAATGAACGACAAAATATTTTCATTAAAAATCATTCAGTTCCATATTAATTACAAAAGGTGAAACACACAGTTTGCCTTTTTCTCCAACGCACTGTTTGTCATGAGCTATGTGCCACAAAGTACTCACATGTGCAATAATTACAGAGCCCCTACGTGTGCAGAACCCAGTACATCGCTAGAATAAACCCTAGTTTTCCGTTGTTGACCCACAAAGTTGACATCAATTGAGGAACAATCTCTCTTAATGAGAACAGAAATACGCTTGGAATGCCTTTGTAATGCGATGACAAAATCCCATGCGAAGTTTAGTGACAAACTACAAATATCCAAGAACCAGAATACACGACTGAGACAAAACCATTCATATTATTATTAAACTTTAGGAATTTCACATCATAGTAATTTAAATCGAACGTTTGTGAAATTGAAATGTGTTTTGTGTCTGAAAGCTTGTTTATAATTGTAAATTTAAAATTAGAAGTGTAAAAAATTACAACACATGAATCAAATATTTCACTTTTAAAACCTTTCTTCGGATTCTCTGTCTTATCGTCATCTTTAAGACATTTTTGTGTAATTAATTGTTGAATATATATGTTGTTTGCTATTTATTAGAAAAAATTAAAGGTGATCGATTAAGCATACCTATCATCAAAGTGGGATCAATGCTGGAAGAGAGGTAAGAATCTTTGAGTTAAACAATCTGAACTCCACTTTCTAACCACTTCGATTTTGATTCGTTTTGCTCGTCGACGAAATCTCGGGCCTTGTGTCCTCTTTCCAAATCACTAATACGCATTAAATCATTTAACCAAGTATTCATATAAAAAAGCTTTGGAATGATCGGGTTTATTGTGATAAATTTGTAGTTACAATTATTGAAAAAATAGAATTGTAACACGTCTGAGTCAGGATCATAAAGAAAATGTATTTTAAAAAGACTAGAATTTGAGAATTCATTTCGATTCCAATAGGAAAGCAGGCCGGAAATTTTGGCACTTACTCTCCCAACGCTCATCTTCAAAGATTTTAGAGATTCGATAACTCCTCAAATCGAGCTATCGCATCCGTCTCGTTCGCTAAACAATCTCGCGTCCTATCCAGGGTCGATTCGCTTCAATTGGGTCGGGTGCGGACTCGATCCCTATGCGCTCGCCTCGCCGTCCGAATTCTCAACCGCCTGGCGCCGGCCCTCGTTCCAGGCTGATGCCCCGCGTTGCGTTCCACAGCCTCCGCCTCCGCCGCCCTCGTGTGCCTCGCGACCAATCCGCTTCCGCCCACGCCTGCGACCGTCCCCCCCCCACTTTCGCCTCCGCAGGCGGAGAGTGGCGCGGCTGAGAGGCCAGCTGGGCGGATGCGGGGGCGAGGTCGCATTTGGATGCAGTGGGGCTGAGGGACATGTTCAGGGCATAGTTTCACTTTGGATAAGTTATTTGTTTATAAATGGAAAATATGTTAATCATTGAAAAATTAAGTATTGATAATTTTTTCATAATATACATTTTGGTTTGGTTGAAATCTTACTGAACTCGGTGAAAATTAGAAGTATTCAAAATCATTTGAAAATAAAACATTTATTAAGAAAATAAAAAAAACTAAACTACTGATAACGTGTAAATTTCTTACTCTTCAAAGAAATACTAGGCTAACACTGAACAAAAAATTAACTAACATGGATGCACTTACAACTTCTGCATTAAGTCAAATTGTTCGTCGATTCCTTTATTGTCACGGTAATGTCTTCACACAGCCACTTATCGATATCCATTCCTTGGATCCTCTTTGTTTCACTAATATTCGATAATACTGTTTATCTCTGTCAGTCTTATTTAAAAACTTGAGGCTTCTCGACTACACAAATGTTCACCCTTATTGAATATAATCATTTACGAACTTTTTCTCGAAGACGTTCGGACAAATTCTGCCTGTTGATATTTTTTTCGTTGGACTATTTTAGGCATATGAGAGAGAATTGAAAATGTATAAATGTTGGAAAATAAAAAACGAGTAACTTCTGGCAGTTTTGCTGACGCACGTTTTTACAACAACGTAGAACGGACAGACTCAACTGACGTTTATACTTTTCACATTTGTAATGATAAGATCAAATGCTTCATGTAAGACAAAATGTTAAATATTTTGTTGTCCATCACTCAGCTAGGTTAACGTTACTTCACCAATTTCATTCATTCATTCATTGATTATAAGTCGTCGATGTAGGTATGTAATCTGTGATAAACATTTTTGCCCATGCTTCATAGCCGACTTCAAATACCTTGGCGTGCGTGTTATAGTGTCTTAATTAAACTGTTTTGTTCGTTTTCAGAATTGTGATTGGTAGTTGTAGAATTTTAATTGCTCGGAGAAGTTTTAATTGCACACGCGCTATTAACATAGAGATAATAATTTTTCATGGAATTAATGAGTATATTTAGTTCACTAAACGAAAAAATACGGAAGGTGGTGACGTTAAAATACGTTAATCTGCCGCCTTCTTGCTCCCGTCCTCACAAGAGAACAGGGGACATGGCTGTGAGTGAACGTACGGGCGAGGGCAAATTACGGGGGAGTGGAGGGGGGAGGAGATAACGGGTTGAGAGGGCTCGTTGCTGCATAGCGTTGACCACACTACCCGACCAATTAACTCTCCGTCGGCTGCAATGCCATCTGTCACATGAAGAAATATGCTTTTGCACTTTACGTAATTGTCTGGTCACTAAATGTATTTACATAAAGAACGCGTATATTATTCAGTAGTTTCTTCGTTTTACATAGCACTACATACTACACACTCAAGTTGTAACCAGAGTTCTCAGATCTGTCTTGATTATTCAAGTTAAAAAATAATCTGTTAGATTAGATGCGCCCGATCACCTCAGTGTTTCCAATATTTTAATTGTAAAATCTCCTTGCAACACTGAACTCGCACAATATTTCATTTGGCTGGCAATGGATACAAACAAGTGTTTATATTTTTCTTATTTCTATAAATTTAGAATTCATATTGATATAATTTTTAGCTATTATATTTACTTTTGTATAATATACTCCGTTAAATATACATTTAAAAACAATTGCGAAAATTTACTAGATTTTTTACATTTACATTTTTGAGAACTCTAATCCTTGAGATAAAAAATACTTCAAGGTCAAAACATCAAACTTGAAGAATAAAATACCAAGGACTGTAGTAAATATGCAAAACATTATATGTTCGTAAGTTCTTTCAGTTACTCCTAAGAAAAAATATTTAAAGGGTGATCTCGGCAATTTCTGAAAATTGAAATATTCCTCTGAGTGTTATAAGAATCCGAATTGATCGTAGGTCAAGAGAATTGAGGCAATCAACGCACTAGATTTGAAAGTATCTCTGAAAATAATCCGGAATCAACATTCAAAGTTCCGTCACTTCATGTAGATAGTCTGGTGCAGTATCGCAAAAACCAAGAAGATTTCTAGACCATTTTTCTGTTTCCGATATCCACCAATCTACTGTTGCATTATCACAATTCCCTCTCTTCCTCAATGGATCATTCCAGCGATAATGTGAACCCCGGGGTTCATATCCAGAAGATTTTTTGTTGTCGATGAAAACGTATTTTTTAAAGAAATCGAACCTGTATGGCTTTGCAAACTTCACCTGCTAAAAGTAACTTCCGCAAATTACCGGTAGGTGTCTTCACCGAGCGCCACTTTGTGTGCGGGAGGTGCATCATGTGTCCCGCGAGCACGGAGCACCTCCCTGCATCATTCACCTGCTCTGCTGCCGGATTGGCTTATAATTTAATGAGCTCGCGACCGCCCGCCGGGGCCGCGGTTGAGGGGCCAATGACGAGGAGGGGAGGGCAGAGGGCAGAGGGGGAGAGAAATGGGGGAGTAGACGGAGGGGGGGGGCGCCGGGGAGGTAACGGAGTCTTGGGAGCCAATTAGCTGAGACGCACTGCCGTCAGGTGCCGTCAGGTGCCATCGGGTGCCATCGCTCCAGGGCTGCGCGCAGCAGCGCTGCCAAGCGGTGAGTAATTGCGGTGAGCCCGAAATCTCCTAAACCTGGAACCGGAGGACGCTGCCATCCTAGTTAGGTGATAATGATAGGACTTGGCACGGCAGATGACCTTAGAGTTCCCTTAACTAAGGACCGCGTCTTCTCCTGTCTTTGCTGAAGTACCACAAAAACACTTAAAATTTGGACTCTTTTTATGGCAATATTTGTTTTGGATTCACAACCCTAAAATTTGCAATCTGTTCTTTGTAGAAAATTCAGTAAAGGGTGTAAAATAACAACAATTACATTTTCATAGACATAGTGCTTACACATTCAGTTTAATTTGTGGCTACAGGAGCATTTCCAAGATGTGTTCAATCTCAAGAAATGTATGTGTTCCCTACTCTGAAGTACGCTGATTCAAAGTTCTTTTGAATGTTCACACTTTTCAATGTTTACTTTCTTCAAGTACTTCTGGCTTATTTTTGTGGTGACTTCTGCAATATATGAATGTTTAGGTCTTCATTGTATTAAATATTAGTAACGTTCAGTCCTCACTAAACACACTGCCATATGAGTGTCGATCAAGTTGAAAAGAAAATATCGTGGTACTAATATCAAACTATTAAATGAATAAAATGTTATCGTAATATTTCTGACATATAATAAATTGATTGTGCAACTAACATACATATTTGGCTACTCTATGTCTCAGAGCAAATAAATACTGAAGTAAAGAAGTACTTCCCTTTTAAAACAAATAAATTATAGTTTTGGTAAGTTCAATATAAATGAGGATAATATATAATTTACTAAAACTGCATTTAAACGTTGAAGTATAATCCATACCAATAACTTCTTTTTAATCGATCGATTTTAGATCGATCGATACTAAAATTAAAATGTAAAACAGTAAAACGGTAAAACTAGTATTGATACGTTGTGCCCGATAATACAAAGGTATCAATATTTCTCTCGTAATATTGGTATCTAAACGAAGCATAGTATCTATTTAAGTTTTGCTTACTGCTTGTGGCTTTTCGCCATCTTCTTATTTTTACCGTCATTTACTCGTATTCAAATTATGTAATTGGTAAAATTCAGTTCAAAATATTTCCTTTTAAATTGTGACTATGAGCATTACTGTGCCAGGTTATAAATAAATCGCAAACAAGTCCATTATAATTCATCTTAAGTAATGATAAAAGTAGAGAATTGTTTGGAATTAAATTTCTGTCAATCACTTGTCAATTCTACAAACTTCCATTAATAATCGAACAAGGCCTCCAGGCTATTTTGGGAGGAGGCAAAGAAATATCACTCCGAATGTACACTGTCAAAATCATTCGAAGTGACCATCTTATTTAATAAATAATAAACTAAGTAGCAATCTCTTACCTGACCGACCCCAGGAATAGAATTCCTTTGTAGAAATCGTGAGCTTACCTGAAAAGAGAACAAAACCGTAAGTAATACTTATATTAATTCAAATCGGTGAACACTCATTACAACAGAAACATAAAGCACTAAAAGATTAATCCTCTTAAACAATCAACTAACGCAAAGGACAATAAGGAAATTCATACAAATTCCACATTGAAAGAAAGATTTGATATGATAATGACTTTACCAAAAATGAATTTAATTACTTTGTAACTTGAACGCCCAAAGTGAATTACCTTGGCTCATTTTAATGATAACTTTTCTCCTCCTTGTTTGTGCTGTCCCGTTACGCATTTCCCAGAAACTCAAATTATTCGCCACCAAGGACTCTCGGAAAGCTTGTTCTTGTTCCTAGCAAGCCATGTAAATATTTTATATGGGCCGGAAGGCAAGAATTTGCAGCAACTTACCACCCACGGTGCGCGAACTTCGCGTAAATATTTCCTTAAAAATTGCATCCGCGGCGACTAATCCCCGCTTACGCCTTGCAACTTCCGCATCCCCAGTTACAAAATTTCAACAAACAAGCTCTAAAATTCCCAACAAACTGTGTCCATGTTTTATTCAGAGCTCTTCCTAAAAGTAACTTACGGCCTTGGGCCTGGAGTCGCAAGTTGTTAGATGTGACTGCAGGGAATGCGATCGGAACCCTAGAGAACGCAAAGATATGAACAGGGTCTTCCTCGCCTGTAGCGTGAGTAATTACTTCCGTAAATATGGTGCATGCGACGAGCTAGAATATACTAGATAGAGTAGCTGTCCCTATAGTTTCAGCGCTCTTGGTGGAGGCTTGCCGAACTAGTGGCCGCCATGTTTTATGAAGTCAAAACATGCCAGTGGCGGTGTAACCGTCAGTAACCAGCACCAAACGTAATGCTATACTGCGATTTTCGCAAGTCTGACCCTGGCAGGTATCAGCTGTTGACAGTTTCATCCAATCGGAAGCTTGAACGTCACAATACAAACGTCATTATTGTGACGTTCAAGCTCCCTATTGGATGAAACCGTGAACAGCTGAGACCTGCCAGGGGCAGAGTTGAACAAAAAGCAGTATAGAATACTTTGTTTCCCAGAGGGCGCTGATTTGACTGCAGAAAACATGGCTTCAATTTGCTTCAAAGATGGAGGCGCCTCAGCCACTCTATGTACTCTATTCTAGCTCGTTGGGTGCATGTTATATTCTGAGTGGTATCTCTCCTCCACATAAACATGTGGAATCCGGCGCCGCTCTACGCGTCGGCTAGCAGGTTGCCCCCTCCCCATGGTATTTCCCTCTGGCCAGGGGGCAGGCACCACTCCTTAATTTAATTTAATTTTCAATTAAAATTTTAAATATTCCTTTAGATAAATTATTGTTGACGAATATTTTATAATAAATAAAAAGTTGGAACTGTGTCAAAAATATGGCAATTCCAATTTCATAAAGGTTAGTGTGGAGTAAGTATATAGTATATGTAAACACTGTCTCCCAAACCAATTAGGAATGGAATATTTTTTGGAGCAAGAAAAACTGATATTTACAAATTTTCAGCTCAATCAATGTATTGATATTTTCTTATTGATATAAGCCTTCATTTCTTTATTTATATATTTATTCTTCTTATTCAAGGATTCTTGACCCGTTGAAATTATTCTGGTGAATAATTTCATAATGTTACAAAAATATTGGAGCTTTTCTAGGTCAAGTCAGGATCAGCTTATTTGCTGTATCCTTCAGTACGACAAGGTTGTTACACCTTGAAGGGTGGTGTAAGAGATGAACGGATGATGAGAGGTCAAGGGGAAATCACAAACACGGCCATGTCTACGCAGAACTCGAACCTGCAACCGTCTGCGCCACGGAATCGACTTATTATTATTACTATTACTATTATTATTATTATTATTATTATTATTATTATTATTATTCGTTAATCGGCCGACTAGGACCACGCAAGCAAGCATCCTGCATTTACCGTGGCTCAGTTTTTATTTATTATAGCGGTGGCAGGTGCTTGCAACAATTCTTTGGGGGGACCAGCATTTTAGCTGGATCCGATTTTTATCCCCCACGGTTGTTAGCCCTGGGGGTATGGAAGATGAAATGATGATACGATGATAATGGGGGTGAAAGGACAACACATGCAGACATACACAAATACATCCATGCCCGAGGCGGGACTCGAACCCGCGATCTTCTGGTCCGAAACCACTCCTGCACTACTTCCTTAGCGATCTCGGCCATCTGACCGGCATTATTATTATTATTATTATTATTATTATTATTATTATTATTATTATTATTATTATTATTATTATTATTATTATTATTATTATTATTATTATTATTATTATTATTTTTATTATTATTATTAATGCTTAGGTATATGTTTCTATTGCAGCACAATTAATACTTTAATATTAATACAGCAAATTTAAAATATTAATTTCTTTTTACACTTTTTAGGCAGCGTTTACTGTAATCTCGATGAGAAGTGGAGAGCGCAGAACGAAGCCCTTGCGAGGCGGGGGCGCACGCGATGCGATGGGGCGAACCGAATTGCGGCGTAGGCGAGAGCGAAGAAGTTTTGCGCGCGAGGTGAGGCGAGAGCGTCCTCCGCTGCACGCAACGCGGTAGTTCCAGGGAAGCAACCCGCTCGCTCGAGGTGCTGCAGTAGTTGGAATCCATTACATCGAGTTCACCCGGATGAGGACCAATTAGAAGAGGCCCTCTCCACAATTTGCGCGCGGCGCGCGCGGTGCGGCGCCGCCGACGCCGACGCCGCTGCGATATAGCGTGCCGAGTAGGAAGGGTTGTGCGCTTGCAATCGCTTACTTTTGCCTCACGGTGAGCGAAATTGTGGAAAAGACGGACAAAAGTCAGGAAAGTGGATTGCTTCACAATATATTATCATACGATTTTTATAAATTTTGTGTCGGGTTACTGTGATGTCAGGTTTCTGGTATGCTAACCATACCAGCCCTGAGGAAGACCATGACAAGATGGTCGACACGTCGTCAACACAGCCTTCGACGCGGTGTCACCCGGACAGCCAAGATCATGCACATGACTCTGGCCGCGGAAGCCTACGACTTCATATTTCCATTTGTTTTCTAGTTTGACGTATTAATATTTTAAGATTCTCAATGATGTTGATAAATATCGTGTTCAAAAATACCATTTCTCCAATGTTCAATGGTATCCGGAAACCATTCAACCCTATCATGAACTAGGCTGAATGTGTATACTTGCCCTCCCTAAAACAGTATGTTTCATCATGCCATTTTGTACATAAGCTCAATTCAGAAAATGAATTGCTCCACAATGTATTCCCATAAAGCATTTAAATCAAGACTAAATTCTGGATTGAGTGACATTCTGACGTTGTACCAGCACGCTTTCTTTCTAGTTTTTGTCACGCTAGAGCAAATGCGAACATAATTTTAATTCTAGCGGTATTTGTTACAGTGACATTTGCAAGACATTTGCTATCGAGTGTCGTTCGTAAAACTGACATCAAGTGACTGAGAGCTGTTGGCACATAGACGACTAAATTAATTCAAATTTGGCGCCACGCTTCGAGCATATTCAGTTTCGCAATTTTTGAAAGTAATTAAGAAGAAAAGATGATACTTTCTCTTTTTTCACTTACCATTTATTTCGTATTTTAAAGTTTGTCGTAACATTGAGGATACGTTAAAGAATTTTTGGGACAGCTTATCATGAAGCTTAACCTAGGTTAGAGGCAATTCCTCAAAACATGATAAGTATTATCATAGGTAATACCACGAGTACTTTGGAAATTGTCGATTAATCCCCAACTCGGGAAGCGAGGAGTGGATTTATCTGAGAATTTCCAAAGCACGAGTGGTATTTAATAGGACTATTCAACGAGTGAAATTATGTCCAACAGAGTTTCAAAATGCGCCAAATATTGAAAATATTTTAAAATCAAAGAGATTAGAGTACATATGTAGTTTATTAGTTACATATCGATCGATGTATCCCGCCTCCAAAGATAAATGAGACACAGTTTATGATTGGTGAATAGGGAGAAGTGGTAAGAAAAATCGAAGAGAAAACGATAAACTTTTTGAGATTTACCGCCCTGATTGGGGCATTTTGTACATATAGTTAATCACTATTGATTTTATTTTCACGAGTGGAATAGTCATTATAAATTAAATACATCGAATTCTTAATCAGAGATTCATAAATCTCTAGATATATTTGCCGAAATACGTGATACGCTTCTTGTTTGTTTCTACAATGTTGCGCTTTCTGCCCACTGCGCATCAGGTTCTGGAAATTCGAGGATTCTGGAAACCTTTTGAGACGTTCGATGCGATTCGGAAGGTCAATGCGCACCTCGGTCAGTCCTTTGTGAACCTTCGCGCTGAAGGAAACCTCTGGAGAGGTCCGAACTTCAGGAAGCACAGTCGAGAGGCTAGAGAAGTGGCGGGAGAACATTATCAAATAGCACTGTTACAGCACTTCGGGATTTCAAGACTATCGACGAATTTGAACCTTCAACTAAAATCATTGAGGGAATTTTGTTCGCCTACACATGAGACGAAAAGAGTTTTTCCTTCCTTTAGCCGCTCGAAATAACACCCAAGAGTCTTTCAATTTCATAAAGTAAATTCCTTCCTTAACAAACACCTCTTTTCTTTAGTACAATTCAACAATAACTCCGTGAAGTCGGAAGATGTGGGATAAATAGAGCAATGGGAAAAAAGTAACAAAGTTAACGCAAAATGGAAATTAAATTATTTTTTATGTTAAGAAGTATACGCAGGGAATAATAAACAAGGAAAATATTTAAAAAACCTAATTTGTGTTACAATTCGAGAAATGGAAAGTGACAAAAATTATGTAAATATTGAAGAAATATATAGTGAAATTTAAATAATTTAAATTATTTATTTAAATTATGGCTTAACAACAATCATTAAGCGTGTGTAGAATTCACATATTCGAGTTTTATCGTCCACCACATGCTAAACAACGCCTCAACATTACATTTGACATTACCATCTAGCCCGATATGCAACTTCACCGTCACTCGAATTGGAATATCTTTGTGAAGACCCTTAAACCATATACTTCCAACATCTTCATTTGAGTACGCACATTTCTGGTCAACTCAAATATGCATATTTTACAATAATTTGCGAACTTTGTGTATCCAATATACGTACACTAAACGAAGCATATAAGCAAGTTTTTTTCATTCCTGATTGCTAGATGCCGATTTCATCAATATCGCTAAAGCACTGTGGACTTCAGGCCAGAATGTGTTAATAACATGCGTCGTCGGTTCGATTCTTCATCTTCTCGTTTATTATGTTGCTTTATTGCATTCGTACAAATTTGAGAACTCGAATCCAACGTCATTCGCTTTCAAAACATGTTCCTACGCAAAAATCTTAACATAAAAAACCTATTTGTATAATATTTTATAATGTCAATAAATCCACAAATTATCGTCTCTAGTGTATAAACATCATGA
This sequence comes from Gryllus longicercus, assembly GCA_038098605.1. Lineage (NCBI taxonomy): Eukaryota > Metazoa > Arthropoda > Insecta > Orthoptera > Gryllidae > Gryllus > Gryllus longicercus. The sequence continues at coordinate 2,171,127 of JAZDUA010000019.1, read as the reverse complement.
ATTTACAGCAAATTAATTAAATGTTTTTTGAAGTGATCTCCAAATATTTAAAAACAAACTTGTGTATCAATGTTAATTTAAACAGAATTAAATTCTCTTCGTTCGTGGATTGGCTATTGACAGTACTTTGTTGAGGCCATGTGATATGTGGACTGCAGCATTTGTAATACTATTAAAGTTTACGTGAAAAAGATGTTGAAGACAAGGAGCAGTTCTTTAGTTAAGAGCAGTACACGAAAATTCAAAACAGTAAAATAACCGAACAATTCTTAACAAACTATAAGACGATTAAAATAATTGTGAAATTAGAACATTGTTTCAACAAGTGAAGGAGTATTGGATTGTTGATAAACAAGGAGGGAAGCGGTGGGAAGGAAGATATTGCGTTGAAGTTTCGCACGAGATGGACATCGAGTCCCGCGGAGAGAGAATATTTTAATGATAGTTTGAAAAGCGAGCAAAAGGTATGTTAACAGAGTAAATGTAATACAAAATCAGTCGAAATATTTCAATATTAAAAGAAGAAAATTCGAGTGAGACGATCGCTATGGTAGACTTCGCAAAAGCACACTACCATTTTTAAAAAAAATTGTTGCGTCGTCATAGTCGCAACGCGTTTTTAAATCCTTGTTGTGCGTTTGCATGGAGTTATCTACTTTTACTATCTTTGTCAAGTCTCGTCACGTCGCTGTCAGTGCCTTTTAATTCCTTCGGCCAGGGACTCGACGCCGTTAGATACCGGCGTTCCTAGCCGCTTACCCAACCAGGAACCCTCGTGTCCCGAATTCGCTTAACCTCCGTGACTTCATGGAGCGAAGTAAAGGAGTTTGGTTAGCGACGCTGGCAATCTTCCACGCAATGGTGATAATTGCTGCGATAACGAAATAGCTCAGTTCTTGCAAATCAAGCGGAGTTGGGTATACATAATAAACCAGAAAATGAGTATCTTAATTTATTTGTCAATTTGTATATATTTTAACCATTTCTATGTTATTGTTGCTTCTGGCATTATAAATTCAAATTCACAGTTAACAAAAACTTTCTCAAGTGATAGTCGATATTACTTTCCTTTGGTGATATTATACTAATTATTTTTGTTTGAGAGTTCAAAATAGATAATTTTTGAATTCAGTCTCATATTTGAAATACTTAGTATTTCGTATGAGGGAACGCCATTTTGGGGCCTCGTTGGTTGAGGAGTTAGCTTACTGGCCTCTCGAAGTCCAGTGCGGCTCCCAACCAGACAGTTCAGATATAGTAACGGATACCGATATCTGGAGGAGGAAGATAGAGTCAAATACCAGGCGCATTTAGGGGACCGCATGCGAGGTGCGCCTGCACGATAAGGGCCCAGACCTGCATCGGAGGTAAGATTCTAAGTAAGGGTCGAAAACTCAGGGAAATCAACGGGAAACTACCCTGAGTATGTTCTTCCAAGAACACCCATTATAGGTCACCTAACTTCTGTGTACGATGCAATAGGACCAAAGAAAGAAGAACGCTATTTTGGGAAGGCATGGTTTCCCGTGTATGTGTTTTTTTAGATACGTTGCCGAAGCTAGACTGCACAGAAGAGTAATTAATTCGAATGGAAAGCGGTTATCTTGTAAGGATAAGAAAACGCTGTTCTGTACACATACTCTTCTTCGAACTTCCCCGTTACAAATAAATGCTTTAAAAGATACGTTGCACGACATGAATGAGTGTTTCTAACAGTTACAATGATGGCGAGTAAGCACCGTCGAGTTGTACTGGTACTATTAACATTTTACCCAGCTGTGCGAGATATCTTGGTTTCAGAATCACTTATGAAACATCAACACGTGAACCTTATGTTAGGAAGGTTTTTTTTAATAGTACAGTTTTTGAGACATTCAAACCGGTTACGACGATCGCTTATGTCTATTTTATTATTCATCAATGTTTACGTTTCATTTCCTTAACATCTTTTTGGCGTTCTTTGTAACTTTTTCCTTCTTTTTCCGTATTCAACTGAACTTTCCCCATTTTATGTCTGCAAATTATATCGAGATCCTCAATTTCACACAGCTTCCATCGACACACGAAAAACTCGAAACAAATTTGATTCTAACCATATTGATAGAACAAGGGAACTAGTAAACATAACTTACATTGCCTCTTCACGCAAACTACAGTGGAGGTTTCAGAGTACGCAGCTTTTACAAACAATTGGAATTACCAATCAGTTTACCGCAGTCTTCTACTTCGAGCGTTTCCAGCGCCAACTCAAGCATTCCGCTAGTTGCATTCCATTAAGGTTTCCTTCAAGCGCTTGCCTCTAACCGGATTCTCTTTCTTACAAGTTCGCTCTCGATACTAGTATAATACAGCGAACCTCTCAGAAGTGCAGTCCATAAGCACCCTGGGTCCATTCAATAAGCACCCTGCCTTCAAGTAGAGGGAATTTTAAAAGAAGCATGGGTGAGAATTCTAGTACACTGAATGTATATATTGTTCAGGTATTATTTTTTTTTTGTTTAAAACACGAAACACGTATTTGTTAAAAACTATTTATTCATTCTTTTATCAATTATAAAATAATTATTATCGGGCTGTTTTGCGCGCATCTTCAGATATAACAGTAAATTTGCACGAACGACATACTTTGTTCCACAACGCACGGGTCAAAATTCCTGAAGCCACGAAAAGCCCGCGCGTGACAGAGCAGTGGTGAGCACTTATTTAGAGAAGTGGCAATCTCTCGTTTATTGAAATGAAGGAAAGGATTATTTTGAAAAAAATTGTTTCCTAGAATGTTAAAATTGACTAGTTTCACGAAAATGTGAGTTAGCTCAAAAAGACTCGAACGTCCCAGGGTTTCATGTTGTTACCAAGGGTTAAATGGAAGGTTTAAACGAAAAGGATACCAGAACAATATAATACATTCCAGTCGAAGGTTAAATGTAAACATCAATAAAATCGACGCTGGTTACATTTAATCATAAAAACATAACTGCTCCATTAATGTACACATTTCGAGATAAACGCATATTCTGTGCTTCTTATATATGAAAAATATATTTTATTAACATGTTTGAGCCATGAATGCATATATGCATACTTTGCATATTGATACGATTGTTAGTTGCGTTTCAATACGTACTTTATTTAATTATTTTTTAAAATAAATTCTACTCATTTTTCGCAAAGTACAGTACAAAGCGCTTGTTATTTCAGGCATGCTTCCAATGATGTAGCTGGCTCCATGCGAATTAGGTGCAAATTTGACTTCGAATTGGAAAAGTCCCTTCAGTCTTATAATCATAGTTTTAAGAATTTATGAAGAGAAATGGTGTAATTTTCACACAGTACGAAGCTAGGTATCAGGCGGACGTATCGGTTAGTCGACATAATGTAATTAGAAGTATCAGTAATACTGATATTGATTGATATCAGTAAATGATTGGAATTATACAAAATGTTACGCATGTTATTCCATATTGAAATATTTCAGAATAAGAACAGAAGAAGAAGGGCGAAGAGATGAAGAAGGTAAATGAGAAGAACCCTGACATAGAGAAGAAGAAAAACAACAGAGGTAAAAAACGAGAACAAGAATGAAAACAAAGAGAAGAATGACGTGAAAAGATGAATGGAAAGAAACACGAGAGGTATCAAAAGATATAGTGCAATGGATAAAAACTACGAAAAATAAAGGAAAAAACAATGAAAATGAAAAAAACAAGGAAATGAAAAGAAATATGAGAAGGAATAGGGGGAAGTAATAAGACGAAGAAGCAAGAGGAGGAGAAGAAGACTACGGAGGAGGAAGAGAAAGAAAGGCAAGGAAAGAAGAAGAAGAAGAAGAAGAAGAAGAAGAAGAAGAAGAAGAAGAAGAAGAAATAAGGAAGAGAAGAACAAGAAACCTACTGAAAGAGATGAGAAAGAAAAGCAGGGAAAGAAAAAGACAAGAAGTATAAGAGGGGCGAGGAAGAACAAGGAAGAAGGAAGAGGAGAAGGGGAACGTTCGCCGTAAGCCCTTTGTGTGTCGCAGCCCCTCTACCCACCCGCGCGCGCGCTCCCTGCGGGAGCCCTCGAGGCCGCTTAGCGCTCCCCGCTCTCGGAGCGCCCTCCAGCGCGGCGCGCCCTCGGAGAGCTCAAGCCCTCGCCTCCAGGCGCGCGCCTTGCGCACACACAGGCTGTTGCTCCTCGGCGATGGCACTCGCGCGGGCGGGGTGCGGCCCTTCCCAACTTCACCAGGGAGAGGGGACACGCTTTGGAGAAGGGTAAGGATGCGACATCGATGTCCAGGTTTTCAAAACATCGATGTTTTTGTAGAAACATCGATGTTAACACTGATGTTTTTTTAACCTGGATGTTTTTTAACATTGATGTTTTTAACATTGATGTTTTTAACATGGATGTTTTTAACATGGATGTTTTGAACATGGATGTTTTTAACATTGATGTTTTGAACATTGATGTTTTTAACATTGATGTTTTGAACATGGATTTTTTTAACATTGGTGTTTTAACATCGATGTTTTTGACATTGATGTTTTTAGCATCGGTGTTTTATCATCGATGTTTTTATCATCGTTGTTTTAAATATCAATGTTTTAAACATCGAGGTTTTTTAACATCGATGCTTTGTGGTCGATTTTTTTCGATGTTTCGTTTCTGAATGAAAAATACCCATGATCAGAATACTGTTAAAGTTAAAATATGAAGTAATAACTGATAGTAACACTGGTATTCATGTGTTGGATCTAAAAGGAACGCTGCTTGCACTACGGTCATAAGAGAGATGACCTCCATTCCCCTGAAATTTCCGCTTCTTCATATTCATTTCGCACATTGAGGTATGGTCAATAAATGCGCAATGGCCTGCCCCTACGTGCCGCAGTAGTTCTCGAAGAAAAGAGTTCAAAAAATGAGCAAGGCATGAGTATATACTCCACGTGGTTGTCGCATGGTTGCTTTATCATCTAAACCATCATCGTGTGCATAATGAGTCATCTATCATCTTCTACTCCTTCTGTTTACCCTACATTTCTTCAGCACATTACAAAATGTAGTAAAGGTTAAACACTTACCATTCCCTTGAACAACTGTCTAGAGAAGAAGACAAAACGGCGTGATTCTTTTCTTGTAACATTATTTTAGTGATCTCCGTGCTGTAAATGTTTTATATTCTAATTTATGTAAACAAACAGATTAGCAAATATCGCTAGTTTCTTTAACTTCTTTATACTTTTCGGAAAATTAATGTAAAAGTAATGTTTTTTTATATTTACAATTATGTTTGAACTCTTATTTTTTCTTCTCAACTTCAACTTACTACTAATTAAATTTAGTATCATTGCATATAAAGTGTTTTGATTTCCAGAGTTTTGAGAACATTTTAGGGAAAATAGACTGTTGACCGCCGGACATATTTCACTTTGAAAGGATCCAATTAAAACGCCGAAATTTATTGAGGTCGCCATGAAGATATTCTATAAACGTTTGATGTATGTAAAAAGAGAAAACCCAATGAAAGTTTTGAACCATGGCATTGGAAATATTCACAGAGAAATTAATCATTTCACAGTCACAGCATGACGCACGTACGTTGAGAGAAAGTGTTTGAAGGTTCGGATAGAATAGTAGAATGCTTGTGTATATGTATATGATTCTCCTGCCGGTGCTATATGTAATTTGCCGAGTTTCCCCAGGGGTGATATGTGGTCTGTCGATTGTGATCATTGCCTACTGAAATAAATGTGCTGTGCGTGTGTAGTTTAACCACATTTATATTTATAGGCACAGAGCTCATTCCACCGATCAATTTAAACTTTTTAGATATTACTAGAGCACGTTTAACTTTTATAGATATTACTAGAGCACATTTCAAAATATTAAAACATTCTTTTTAATGTTGTTATTCTCGACATTAATTGTAAGAATCTGCACAGAAGTTTATCCATATCATTGGATGCGCATGTGATAGGATACTGAAATCGATATGTCCAATAGAACTTCTATCTACATTTGTAGTCATTTTAAAAACAGCAATACAGTTGAAATCGTGACATCTCTTTCAATAAACGTAAATGTTGTCAAATTAAACATTTTCATTTTTATAATTAAGCGCTAATATATAAGAGTCCTCTGATTTTAGATACTTTAATGTATTTCAAAGTTCTATTTCTTTAATATCCTCATGATGGCAATTTTCCTTATCACCTGTATACATCAAATGATACGTTACCTTAGTATTAATCAGCAATTTTAATTCTTCTTGACTTCACAAATGTTACGAAAAAGAATTATTTTATTGCATAAATTGACTATAATAAAATAAAAAGCATTTGTTTATACATAGCTCAAACTCTATGATTCTTGCTTGGGTAGTAAGTAATTTTCCTTGTCATTTTTGTCTCGTTAATTTTGCATAGAAATTTATTTCTTATATTTATTTCTGTCCTTCCCAGCTTTATTTTTACATGTTTTTCCTTTTCTTATAGACCCACTGAAGATGGGAAAATGTGTTTCCGAAATTTGACTTTGGATATTAAATGTTTTAATAAATATTAAAATTTGAATTGTTGTGGATTGATTATGTTTTAACGCATATCACGGAGCACATCATGATCTCTACTACCACAACTGAATTTATTTCTCAGTGAAAAGTTAAACGCATTTTTTACTGATCCCAAGCATATTTCTTTGCAAAGTGATACAAACAAAAAATAGAAATTCACTGAGGTCATGATCAAACCACAAAATCAAAATGTTGCGAATACAAGAACACTCGATGCATAATCGCTTAATTTTGTCTGTGAGAATAGTTGTATGAATTCCATGTACAAACACGATGTTCAACGTATTGTCGTCAACTTTTATTTACTGACGAGTTGAAGTATGTCCATCACACGTAGAGGAAGTACGTGTCAATTCAAGTAATTAAATTAAAAAAAAATAGGTTTTTAATTATTACCACCGGATGCCCAACACACCACATAACACAGCAAGCGCAAGTTGTCATTCCAGCATTGTAAAACAGATCTTATAATGAGTAGCGTTATACTATATCCATCATTTATTTTTTTTATGCCCTGCATTATTTCCAGTGACATCATTAGTCACCGGATCGCGAGGCGCCGCAGGGAGTTGGGAATCTGGCGCCCTCGCGCTATCTAATCTGGCGCGCTATTCGGCGATAGCGCGTGACAAATGACGGCGCGCGTGCCGCACGTGCTAATGGTGGCTGCGACGCGCAAGCACAAATGAAGAGAACGAGGGAGCCAGGGGCGGGGCGGGGCGGGGCGGGGCGATGCGGAGCGGGGCGGGGCGGCAGGGAATAGAAGGGAGAGGAAGCGCAGCGAGCCCAAACCATTTTTAAAAAAAGACGAGAAATGTCTCGTTGTATGAAAAAAGTGAAAAATATAATTACAATTTTTATGCTTAATTTATAGCTTCTCGTTCGATTAATTAGAGATTCTCGGCGCGTCAATTTCTGAGGTCATTATTCCCGTGAGTGTAGTGCATGTTTTATCGCGGGAGGTGGCTGTGATCTACCCCCGCTGAATGGCGAGATCTGGTGCTGACGTATACGTCTGCTAGTACGGGTTTCCCCAACCAGATAATCGGACGGTTACTGCCACAGCTGGGACAAGCTCCAAGATACCGATTGGTCACTCGACATGTATGGTAGAGTAGTTCACGTAGATGTAAGTGTGGGTAAGCGGTGAGGACAGCAGAAGGAAGAGTAAGGAAAGATCGCGCGCGGTCCGTGGTCCTTTTTCGACAAATTCGAAATTCGTTTCGCGTTCGAAAATTTGACTTCCGAGGATTGGAAAGTAAAATATTATACAGACCTTTTAGTGTATGGTCATTCTTAAGTCAAGATTGGTATATTTCTCTGAATATTAATACATTAAATGTATAGTTCTAGGTAGTATGGTAGTTGGGTAGGTGAATGGTTGAAAAGGAAAAGCATATTAGTAATGGATGTTTGAAAAGATCTTTCGGAAATTTTTATATCATGCGAGGGCTGTTGTTAATTCTGCCGAGGTTGAAAAATGTAGAAATTGAAGAGTTTGGTAAATTGTTTTTGACAATCGTTTTACTGTCTCGTTGAAATTCTGATACCTCGCAAATCTCAGCAAATGTTTTGATTGAGTATGAGTATGTGAATTTAGAGTTAATCTGTTTTCAATCTATTTATAAACAACGCTTCCAAAATAATGTTTCTATTCATATCAACCAGATTAGTTGGAGAGTTATTCCTTGTCTGTAAGCCCGGTCACGGTAGCCGCAAGTTCCGATTTTGTAAGGATCATCCCTACTTTATGATAAGCGTGTTGTGTTCCTTTACGATTTAGGCAAAACACACCCTACTAGTCCCTATTTTTGTGATGTGAACTATGAATAATCCTACACTTTACTCCTTATTGTTATAGTCTGTATATCAAAAAATAGATACTATTAATATTTTCTTAACAGGAATGAATTTAATATTTTTGAAGCTTGGCTACTACACTACTCTAAATTGGTTTGCAAAGCGTTGGAAATGGTATACCTTCTGATAAATGTGAATGCTTCCCTCGAATACTGCAAAACCCGAAAATATACAGGATTGCATTAAACATTGTTCTGACATCATTCCACTGACAGAACATTCTCAGAAAAAAAAAACTTGCAGTAACTTTTTCAATGATTCCTAGATATTTCTAAAACATAATTATCTCATAATGATCAAAATTGTTGAAAATACTATTTTTAGGAAATATCAAACCTTAATTTTCACGCAATTATTTTTTAGTAAAATATACTTTAGGCTTATTATTTGTGTTTCCTAGTTAATTAAATAAAACTGTAGAAAATAAAATATTGTCATATTTTTAAATGAAAACCCCGTCTTTTCTCTTCTAGATGGAAATGCTAGGCGCTACTAATATTGCAGAGTCGATTCACACGCGTGTTGGGCAGGCTGCTCTGCTGCAGAGCCTGCTTGAAACGAGGGCGGCTTTCCTACGTCCTTACACGAACGTAAATGAATTGTCTTGTGGGTATTACAAGCACTAGCTGTCCCTGCGGCCCCTTCTGCAGGTGCACGTGCGTGAGTGTTTCTTCTTTGGAAAATACGGCAGAGTCCAATGAACAGCTGTTGATTATATACCAACTTCGCAAAAAAAATGATTCATTGAAGAAACGATTAAATTCGTTTTAATAATTTTTAGGATTATTGGATACTTTTTAAGAATGAAAAGATTAATAACTATATTAATCATTTAATATATATTAATTAAGCCTTTACGATGGCTCATGACCAGTGAACTAGCTTCATGCAGTGTGATCCTGGGTTCGATTCACTGGCGGGCCAAGAATTTTTTTTTTCAATTCTGCTAATTTACAATCTGTTCACTTGGAACAATTAGTAAATGGTATACATGATATAAGTTGCTATGAAGAGAATCTAAAGGGTAAGTCTAGAATATGTTCACGCTTTAGCCTATACACATGTTCACTATTGTCCAACATGTTCACTGAGTGTTGATTCGGGTGGCTTTCCAGTCTCACCTGATGCCTCTTGCTTCTCTCCGAGATAGTCTCTGACATTGTTGAGATGTTCAAATCTTTGTACAAATTCTTGTTGGTGACGAACCATGGGGCGTTGCATATATATCTCAATGTTTTTGTTTCGAATCTTCTCAGGATCTCCAGATTTGACTTGCTGGCAGTTCCCCAGAGTTCGATTCCATAAGTCCATATTGGCTTGATTATTGTCTTGTACACTAAAATTTTGTTGTATAAGGAGAGCTTACACCTTCGGTTAAGTAGCCATGATAATTTGCTTAATTTCAGTTGTGATTCTTTCCTCTTTTTCAAGATGTGAGGTTTCCAGGTTAGGTGACTGTCTAGATGTAAGCCAAGATACCTCACAACAGTTGTTACTGAGAGTTCTGATGAGTTTAATTTCACTTTGGGACACTGTTCTTGGGCCAAGAATATAGTTAAAGATTTCTTTAAAACGTTTCATTTTCTGTAGCTGTGAACAAGAAAAACTCAGACAGGTGGTGATTGATAGATAAGGGTCATGCCTCCGTGATATCTTTATTTATAGACTTGATTTATAAGGATTGGTTGTCTGTGAGAAGCGCAAAAAGTATGTTTACACCGATATAATATAGGAGACGATAATATATTTTCAGCGTATTGACGCATAATTAATATAATACTATTTGAGTACATTTTATTGCAAACTTACTTAAACGCAAACTATTCAATTTTACGTAAAATATGCCAGAAAATAATTGTATTTACTTGAAAAGAAAGAAATGATTCAAGCAATAAATTTTCTTGAATAACTTTATACTACAAATTCCACTAAACATTTCGTTACCATCACGTAAAATAAATATATAGCAAATGCGCGTGAGGTATTTAACGTAAACGAGCCTCAAACTGAGAAATTCCTTTTAAACTAGTTTCGGGGAGTACCGCCTCATTACTTACAACTTTTCTTCTGTTCCCTCCGAACAAACGTGGCAAGTTTCCCCTGAAAAGAACGTATCGTCTGGCACCTGCAAGGGAGAAGCCGTGGCGTTGGGGCGATGGGGAGCGGAAAGGTAATCGAATATGCTGCAAACTTCCGTCACAACTCTAAGTCACCCCATCTAGCCTCCTTCCCCGCCCGCTCCGCCGCGGAGAGAGTCTGGTCGTTCGCAAAAAATACCTCTTTTGTCTTCCCTACAGACAAAGGATGGCGTGAACTATAGTTGCTGTAATTACGCGAGTAATTACAACGTCTGGCGTTTAAACGTCTGGTGTGTGTGTTGCGAGGACACTACGATGGTAGCGCTCCATTCTGCAGAAAGATGTCGATGATTATATTTTTTATTTCTTTCCGGTATTTCCAGAGTTATAGTTCGTGTTATTTTATAAAATGAGTTGAGTTAGTAAATGAGCCTTAACTGCATTTTACACATATTAGTTACAGTAGTTGTTTATGAAACATGTTGAAAAGAAATAGTTTTTCAGAAAGAAGATTTTAGAGAAAAATATACTCGGACGGAATGCTTTTGACTATCCTTTACAATGTCCCTTTTACAGTTGGGTAGTAACACGAAAATGTTTCGGAAACATGGTATCAAAAATTATCATCTGGAGGAAAGTATGGTAGTTAAAATTAGTGTCTCAAAACGTAATAAAAACTCAAGTTTCGTGTTATAATTAGACGATTATTAATTTTTTGTTGTTTCTGAGATGTCATTTTCATTTCCTTGTTCTAACTACATTGGCTTCTTGGTCTTGAGATGGATTGTTTCACTCAAAGTTTTTAAATTTTAAAACTTTGGCGGTTTTCTTTACTAAAGATTAAATTCTCAAGATAGAGTTGCTCTGGCTTGTCTGCACCAGCGGTAGCAAATTGGTTACGAGCAGCTAGATAATTACAATCACACCTCACGTTATTATTGTTCCGCCACGACCCGGTCTGGCAGATTATCTTAAAAGTGAAGTCGCACGGTATTAATATCTACACAGAAGTCTCAATATAAATAATTAAAAACTACCAAAGTACCTGTTACGTAGATGTACAGATTAATAGAATTCTATACAAAACAATAATTCTGTATTCTGATGTGTGATTTCAATGCGAAAGAAACATGCATTTTCCTGCAGTTATTTACTTTTATTTTCATTTACAATGCAATAAATATATTGTAGCTCTCTTTAGATCATTCAAATGAATGAACGTACCAACTTTTCAAACCGTCAACCCACAATGAATATCACAGTAAACACGGATATCACACACGCGCTTGCAAATAGTTTCTGACATAACCCCACTCTCTCTCTCTGCGCTTGAAGTGGTCTCCGCATGGCGTACTGTTCCACTTTAACTCGCATATTCCGCAGTGATGATTCTGAATGCATGTCATGAAAAGTCCGTACATTTGTCTGTAAAACATTCTTTACTATGTAAAGTCTACTTGCATTTGACCATTCGACTTTCTTCAGACAGTGAGTGTTTCGTGTTTCTGGGAGCGTTATCTGTTTCGCGCATTGGTCCCGTAAGTGTAGTACATATAATTTTCAAGGTGGGGGTATTCTTTCTCTGATGAAAGCGAGATATGGCACCGACCTACACGTCGGCTTCCGGGATTTCCTTCTCCAGGTCTCTCTCGCGGCGTGGCAGATTGTGCATGTGCGATTGTGTATTGCGTTGTAAGTAAAAGTGTCTTCAGAGAGAGGAGAGCTGTTTGGTACGGTACTGCTTCAGCATTCACATAGTATTGACCCGATCCGAGAATCCAGGGAAAACTGCGGAGCGGAGAAGCCGGCCGCTATAAGTTTCCTAAAGAGAGCGTCTAAATATACGTAGCTAGTGTCGAAATCCCACCACCGCCGTGGCTGAAACCCTGAAATCTCCCTGACAGAGATGTTGCAGTGTTGCCGTGAGCCATCTCAGTGGGCCTGACTTCCCCGAGTGAGAGAGACTGCGTTTGCTGGCGGAACGGTCGCAGGATGCCGTACCCCCGAAGCGAGCGGCTCTGCCCTCGGGAGGGGGAGGGGGGGGCTGGGGGGCTCCAGGCCCGTGTCCGCATGTATTCGACACGGCTGCCAAATTGAGCCGGACTCCCACCCCCACCCCCACCCCTCGCGTCTCCCTCCTTCCGTTGCGACGTTCGTTTCCCCCGCGGCATTCCCGCACTCCCCCCTCTGGCTCCAACCCCCCTATCATTCCACAGACCTCGCGGACCACCTTCAGGATGCGCCATCGCTGCCGCATAACCCAATGGTCAAGGATGCGTGAAAGTTGAAAGAGTTGAAATATAGCATATTAAATAAGGTGATGCAAACTACAGAAGACGCAATTGCGTAGTGAATAGTAATTTGTTAGTAATGCAATGGAAAACCAGAAATATGGAAGATTGAAAATGATTTTCCCAGGAAATAACAGGCTACTATTGATTCCTGAGAAAAAAATAGCCACAAGAACTGGTGCCCGCGTCACGGACGTAAAGCATTATCATAATTCTATAGATTTCTAAATAATAGTTCTCTAAATAATAGGTGTTCATGTTAACCGAACAATTCTGAACGAAAATTTGAAGGGTCGAACTCCCATGCGCCCTGATATTTAATCCCCTTCTTTCATATGTATTGTGTCTGGAGATGTCACCTCACGTATTGCTCTTCCCAGATCTGAGGGGCCCGCAAAAGTATTCATGAGAAGGACATGGTCCGAGATAAAAACTATAAGAATTTAAAGGATAATTATTGTCCACAACAGAAAAAAGTTCTAAGAAAAGGAATGAAACGAATCATAAAAATCATCCTATTTGTTGGAAATTTTAATTATTTTTTCTTAATTCATCATTTCAATTCTATTGGTCTTTGATGCCAAAAACGAGCCCTAGATTAGACCACACGGACCGCGAATACAAAGTTATGAATACAAGGACACAAACACGTAAAAAAAGGAGATCAAGTTTTCAAAGCAGAATTTCTCAGCACATAACAACAAAAACTACGAAAATTTAAAATGCCTTACCCAATTAAAGCATAATAAAAAACGAAGAAGATATTAACCGACAGTATCCGCTTTAAATATCATTGAAAACATCTTCAAACACACTGTTTCGGTTTTAGTTGGCGGAAAACATCACGACAGGCCCAAACTTTTTTTCCAATTTGGCCCGCCCAACGGTTCCGTCCCACCCTTCAACTGCCACCCCTCGTCGGGTGGGTCCGCACCTGTCCCTCCGAGTTTTGCAGTCCGCGCCCTCCCCTCCGAAAAAAGGACCCTGGGGAACACCATACAATACGGAAAATATAAAGTTATCAAGGCAAGAAAACTAACATATAAAAACGGAATTATTGCCAATCTTAAATTCGATATCATTAGAACACCAATATTTTTGGTACAGGGATTTGCGTATTGATTTGCATAATGGAGCCTGATCAGTGGATCTTTAAACGGTCCAAAATTATCACTATGTCATGTTCCGCTTGTGGCATGTATTGGATCCCTAGCTAAATTCGCGGCAAAATTAAATAGTCCGATAATTCCCGTCCTATATAATTTCAGCCAGGATACGGCGGAAATAATGGATGAAATGACTGAGGCCGACCTTGCGTCGATCCCAGGCGTCGAATACATAAGTCTTAAATAGTTGGCAGAGCTGGGCGTCTATGTGATAAATTTGCATACGCCCAACAATTCAACCGACGTAGAGGGTGGATCGATGGACACGTTTCCACACTAAGCATTCCACAACGAGAAAATTAGAATCACAGAAAATAAGACTGAAATCGAAAATGAAACCAACGATAACATACGAAATTACCAAAAACCAACAGAAAAAAAGTTTTCCATTTTTAAACAATGCCGAAAGTGTCTTAAAATTCTCGATCATCTGTACGTTTATCTGACACAGTTCTGTACATATCAGTTTAATACTTATAAGTGGAACCTAGGATGACAAATGTCATCGGAAGTAAAATCAGAATATTTAAAGAGCTAAGGAAATGCCCAAAACTTGGGATATGTATGAAACAGACTTTAAACCATGTCACAAATAATTCCTTACTCACATCGAGCAATTGCATTTTACGCTTCAGTTCACTAAAGCACCTCAACGGGAAAAAGTCGAGCTTGACCGACGGTTGTGTACTCAAGCACATCTCCTGTGTGCAGCTTCTTTTCCTGCTCAGCAACCACACCCTGAGGAACGTCTTATAATATTGGGAACAAAAATGTATTAAAGGCAAGAACTAGAATACGCCAAAAACCAGATGATTCTCAAGTCTGACTATTTAAAATAAAAAAAAACTATCGAATATAAAAAAGAAACGATCAGGTGTGGTCCTGCACACACGAAGATTGCAGTAAGTGCGGGCAGAACGTAATAGTAATGGACAGAGAGAACCCTGCGGTACGCCAAATTGAAATACGTTTAGAACTTTGTGATGTTTCATTTTCAAAGAATCTGGAGGGGAAAAATTTGAATGAAGCCTAATGTCTAGAAATAAATTTTTACTTTAAGTATTACCGAAGCCATCGCGAGACACAGAGACACTCAACATTTTCCTTTTCCAGACTCTTTTATAAAAAACATTACAAAAGTCTAAAACAATTTTCAATTTGGCCTACCCCAGGGTTCTCTCCGAAAAGTCCGTCTATCCGTTATTATTATTATTATTATTATTATTATTATTATTATTATTATTATTATTATTATTATGTTCTGTCCGCACTTACCACAATCTTCGTGAATTCAGGACCACAACTGACAGTTGCTGTCCCACGCAAAACACGGCGCCCTGGGTCCATGTCGAAAAAAAATAATATACTTAATTGAAAAGAACAAGAACGCGTGACAACGTACGTTCGTGTCTGATAATCTGATCCTTCTGGAAGCAAAAAGTATCCAATGGATATTAAAAAGTAATGTTTGACTAAATTCGAGGATTACAAAAGATATTTTTTTTTTACTTTTAAATGATACCAAAACCGTCACGAAACCGACATTCGTATTTTTGTGCCTCAGTTCTTTCGACAAAACATACCACAATAGTCACAAAGAATGTTCCAATTGTGCTCACCACACTGTATGTACCCTCTATTTACTCTTCTCCAACATTCCTCGTGCGAGCGGGTCCGAACCTGTCGCGGGGTGCACGCCGTCAAGCGTCAAGAAACAGTATATATAAAGAACAATTATTACAATTTCTAACATTTTTGGAAATTAAAACATTTTTGAGGAAATCGAAAAATTAAAAATGCATTAAAATCAAGGGATAAAAGAAGAGATTTTTTTCCACTTTTGAACAATAACGAAATCGTCAAAAAACACTCAGACTATATTCAATCTTTCTACTTCATCCCCTTCGAGCAAAAAGAAAAAAGAAAAAAGAAAAAAACATCACAACGTCCCCCCGAAAAACTTTTTCGACAGAAACACCACAACGACCTCCAAAAAAATCCAATTTTGCCCGCCCCTGTCTTCTATCCTTCCATTCTCCCAATCCTCGGGTGAGAGGTCTGCAGTTGCCACCTTGTGAAAAACACCGTCTCCTGGAGTACCCAATATCATACGAAAGAAGAATCTTACCTAAGCAAGCGCAAGAACAAATAAAAACGTACAATTATATAGCGATTATGAAATCTGGTCTGAATGAAACTGAAAAGATCGCAAGGAATTCGCAAAGATAAAGATGTACTAAATTGAAGGATTACAATAAGATATATTTTTCACTTTTAAATTACACCCAAATCGTCACAAAACACTCATGCCACATTCAATTTTTATTCTTGAGTTTCTTCGAAAAAAAAAAACACGCGAAAACAACTGTCTGAAAAAATGTTTCAATTGGTCCTGCCTCTGTCTTCGCCCCCTCCATTTTTCTCCTCCTCCAACTGGCAGGGTGAAGATCCGCCCCTGTCGCCAAGCGGTGGCCGCATAGCGCCAATAAACTGCGCCCTGGGGAATGCCGTATCGTAAGAGAGGAGACAAGATGCCTAAGAAAGATTCAAGAACAGGGCAAAACGTACAATTAGAGCGATTATTAATTCCGTCAATTTTAGAAAATAAAAACATCCCTAGGGAATCGAAAAAATAAAGATTGATTAGACAAGAGAGACGTCTATCACTTTTAAATAACAACAAAACCACCATGAAACACTCAGATCACATTCAATTTTTCTGCTTCAGTCTCTTCGGCAAAAACACACCGCAACGACCCTCCGAAACATTGTACGCCCCCTCCCGAAATGTCGTGCCCGCAGGTTCGCACCTGTCGCCCGGCGGTCGCCGTCAAGCGCCGCCCTGCGGTACTCCATAGCAAGATACAAAACACGACAAAACGCATAATGTAAGCCATTACCAAATCTGACATTTTTAGAAATAAAAAGATCTTAAGGAAATTGAAAATATAAATTTCGATTACAGAAAAGATATATTTTGCACTTTTAAATAATACCAAAACCGCCACGAAACACAGACCACATTCAATTTTTCTGCTTCAGTCCCTCGACAAAAACACACCACAACGATCCTCCGAAAAAAAATTTCAATTGGGCCCGCCCCAGTGTTCGCCCCTCCCCAAGTGTCGTGCGCGCTGGTCCGCACCTGTCGCCCGGCCGTGGCCGCCCCCGCCAAAAAACCGCGCCCTGGGGAACCGGGTCTTTTTGCGGCGCCTGCGGGGGCGGGGGCGGAAGCATCGATTGGGGCGTGGCCCCCCTTCACGCACGGCCGCAATTGCACTGCGGCCGGCGCGGCGGGCGGCGGGCAGGGCGGCGGGCAGGGCGGCGGGCAGGGCGGCGGGCAGGGCGGCGGGCAGGGCGGCGGGCAGGGCGGCGGGCAGGGCGGCGGGCAGGGCGGCGGGCAGGGCGGCGGGCAGGGCGGCGGGCAGGGCGTCGGGCAGGGCGGCGGGCAGGGCGGCGGGCAGGGCGGCGGGCAGGGCGGCGGGCAGGGCGGCGGGCAGGGCGGCGGGCAGGGCGGCGGGCAGGGCGGCGGGCAGGGCGGCGGGCAGGGCGGCGGGCAGGGCGGCGGGCAGGGCGGCGGGCAGGGCGGCGGGCAGGGCGGCGGGCAGGGCGGCGGGCAGGGCGGCGGGCAGGGCGGCGGGCAGGGCGGCGGGCAGGGCGGCGGGCAGGGCGGCGGGCAGGGCGGCGGGCAGGGCGGCGGGCAGGGCGGCGGGCAGGGCGGCGGGCAGGGCGGCGGGCAGGGCGGCGGGCAGGGCGGCGGGCAGGGCGGCGGGCAGGGCGGCGGGCAGGGCGGCGGGCAGGGCGGCGGGCAGGGCGGCGGGCAGGGCGGCGGGCAGGGCGGCGGGCAGGGCGGCGGGCAGGGTGGCGGGCTGGGCGGCGGGCAGGGCGGCGGGCAGGGCGGCGGGCAGGGCGGCGGGCAGGGCGGCGGGCAGGGCGGCGGGCAGGGCGGCGGGCAGGGCGGCGGGTAGGGCGACACTAGGCCCTTCCGCAACGGGTAGTGGGCGGACACAAAGCGCATGTTGGCTGCTAAGTAGAGGAGAGGAGTAGGAGTGAGGTTTGATTCTGCGGGCACGTCGATTACGGTATTAAGACTCGTAAGTTTAGTCCTTTTTATTTCCGGTTAGTGATATTTACCCACAATGGAATGTGAGATCCAAAGAACACTTGCACATCGATTAAGGGTGTTTGCCTTCTTTAGAAATCTTCCCTAGTGGCGCACCGTCCCGGCCAGAATGTGTTCCAAACTGCAGTTTGAACTTTCGACACCCGTGGTAGTGTAGTGCATGTAAGTGTGTGTGTAGTGTTTGTGTGAGGGGAGAGGGTAAGGTCTGTGGTCCGTTTATTAATGTTTTTCTCCAGTATTTGCCTGGTACTATTGATCGGAGGAACTACTTAAAACTAACGATCAGAGCAATAGATAGCTCCGATAACGCTCTGGATAGAGCCGAAAATATGGTGCCGTCGGCATTCAAAAGATTCTCGACAACTACGCTGCGTATAATCATTTTGTCACTAAGTTATTTTAGCGGCTGTGAATAGAGATGGTTTGCGTTGTTGACACCTAGGCAGAAACTAATAGTGTGGGTGTCTCTTTCCATTTACCTCACCATCTTCTATTTTCAAATACCGTACCCAAAATTTACCCCAAAAAATCCAAAATATTAAGTATTGATACTTCTACTTTTATGATGAAGTGTACACTTGCGAGAACTATCTCAGGGGGCAACACGCTGTACGCAGATTCGTTGGATTCGAGATACTAAACGTGTGTGAATTCCAGTTAATGCACGTCTCAGACCATCCTTTCTACGGATTGGAGGTACCCAGAAAAGTTGAACCCCAAAATAGAATTGAAATTTCGAAACGATTTTTCTTAAACTACATTACAATTTGTTTATCCCGCGGTCTTCGACCGCGGAAATTCACTTTCAAGAGCCTTAGATGTAATCGTATTCGAGCTTGAAAGATCCTTTCAATAGCAGACCATTAAGCAGTGTTCTGTGTTTGCATTTAATCCTACCTAATTTAAACGCGTGTTCTAATATATATATATATATATATATATATATATATATATATATATATATATATATATATATATATATATTAATATTTATAAAGTGTATTACACTTCGCCAGTTCTCCGTACTCTTCCATTTATTTTCACATTTCTTTTGTTACGATTATATTTAGAAGGAAACCCCTATCTAAACTGTTAACTACATAATGTAGGGGAGTTTTGCAAATGTAAATTCTAATACAATAATTATATAAATGTGAATAATGACGGTACGACTCTGTGGAATGACACCATTCCAACTAACATTCCGGTCGTTTCGAGTAAATTGCTGTCAAAGTGTAATTAAATCATTATTCAGTCATCTCTCGACCACCAGAGGAGATTTTTTACAGTTAGCTATTTGTCTTCAGATTGCAAACGACGTAAGTTCTATTTTTAGCAGGAGATAGAATATAAACGTATTTTCTTCGACTTCGCCAGTTAAAACCTTGTCATTTCAAGTGATCGAGTAGTAGCCGACTTTTTGACGAATAATCCTCGGGCAGCAAGATTGCACCGACCCTGTGAACAGTTGGCGGTGAATGATCGGGATGGTGCAGGAGCGACAATTGACAAGATAGCAGACTGGGAACGGAGCTTAGGCGAGGTTTGGGTGGTACGACGTTCGGGGCGGAATATTACTCCTGAGACTAACTTCTCTTATCACCGGTTCTTCTCAAGAATTTCATTTCAATTTAAACGGTTAATTGAAATAATTAATACCCAGAGGTACCCATATTTAAGAGACTTACTCTAATATAAAATATATTTTTAGCCACTCTAGTTATTTGATCAATATTGATGTACATAATTTTACATTGTAATGGTACGTTTACGTTTCATCCTGTGCGGAAATGTTTTTTTTTTTGTTATTTCAGGTACTATCAACATCTATGTCATCAGTTACCACTATTGCATTTAATGGTATGGTAACTTAAAGATGACGTGATATGGTGAAGATGAGTGAAAGGACGAACACAAATAAAACCACGCCCGCGGCGGAACTCTAACCCGCAATCCTTCGCTCCGAGATCGCTACGGCACCACTGCTGTAACGACCTCATCCATCCGGACCTAGAAATATTTTTTTCTAACGAACGAAACCGCTTAAGCTCAGAGACTCAGAAGGATTGTGGAGGGGGAGAGAAACAATGGTTGCCTTGCCGCATCTGCTGTTTAGATGCTCTAATATTCCTTATATTTTTACTCATCTTTTAAAAATTATCTTTTTTTCAATTTACATATAATGTGTGTAGAAAAAAATTATTTTTGTGAAATCGTAAAGAGTGTGTTTAATGTTCACATAAAAGAGTGGAAGTTTACACGACGACAGTGCCCGGCGTCAGACAAATTGCAGGAAAGAATGGGACACATCCATGTCTGTGACATCTTGTCCGCCTCGGTTCTCTCGCCCATTGTAGAACGATATATTACATTGCAGTCACCCCGGCCCCTCTTGGCACGCCAAGCCGCCATCCACTTTCCAAAAACGATTCACTTCTATGGCTAACTTCCAAAGGCAATTCGGTGGGTTTTTATTCCTCGCTTTGTTATCCAGTGGTATTTCTATAATTTCCCGAACATTTACAGCGATATTTACAGATGTACGCATGTTTCCTGGTGTCGTTTCTGTTTGTTATTAAGGGATCACAAATAGGCCATCTTGCCGCGAAGGAGGTCGGGGTTCCATTGCAGGGCAATCTCATGTCAAATTTGTTCCGACGAAACTAGCTTGACTGCTTCGCTGGGGCTAGTCCAAACCCTGTAAAGTGTCCTAAACCCTACTGCTGTCCTAATTCCTTCCCAATTCAAAAAATCAAGGCTGCCATCCAACTGCTTTAAATATCCTCTTAGGGGATCTCCAAGGAACGCACGCGATCTATGTGTACTACTTATCATAAATTTAGAAAAAAGGAATACATGTAACCGAATATCATATACACTGAACTATAATTTCCGAAATGTCTGGCGCTTCACATTCATGATCATTCACGTTAATGCTCCACGCCACGATCGTACCACAAATGTTGTGTTGACTTCCCCTGGGCATATTCTCAATTAAGTTCGGGAGTTAAATGGAAAATGGAGCAATAACATATATCGGAGTATTTATTGATAAAACTCCAACACTCAACCCTAAATTATAAATGCCAGACACTTTTCTATAAATATATTATCCTGCCTTATTACATTACTTTACGCTTCCCTGACAGAGGAAAACTCTGCTTAAATAACATCATATAAAATAACGCTTTTTCTAAAAATAAAGTACTAAGGAAGACAATTATATTTTTATGGTTCACCCATAACCTCCATTTAAATAAATGACTCAAAACCTATACCGTTTTCAATCACAAACAAAAGTGTCAAATACTTTATATTCTTTAGTAATATGACACAAGTATTCTTTCCTTTCTCCAGCTTGTCCATTTTTCAGACGAATATTTTGTTTCTCATGTAAATAGCAAGACATTTCTCGTAATTCTTTTACATTTCATCAGGTGTAAAACAAATAGTATACAGCTAAGACTGGCAATTAATACAAATTTGGTGAGATTGTTCAGAATGTGGGTAATTAAAACGTAGAGTAATTGGAGACGAAATGATGAGTAATATTTTAAAAAATAGTAAAAAATTGAAAAAAAATTAGTAGTGATTACAAAAATACATATAAATATACCTTGCTATTTGATGCAAAGATATGTGTTTTCAATGTGGATGTTTATTCTTGTAACTTTTTGTTTTGTTTTTGATAGACCTATTTTAATTTTTTTTATTAAAATTATCGTTCTTTGGTACGTTATTTCCCATCTGTACAGACTTTGCAATATACACTTGTACGTACTTAATTTTGCATTGTTGTTATCATTACAAACGACTGTCAGCAGAAGTAAGGAAAACAGAAAACAATGAGACTAATGAAATAAGAAAGCAATAAAGAGGGAAAGATGGACATATGTGAATAAGTAACACAAGAAAAATAAGAAGACGATAAGAAAAAGGCGAATACAGAAACAGGAGAAAAAGAAAGGAAGAAACCTACGAAGGGGAAAATATATAGACCCAGAAAGAGAAAATAACAAGAAGTTTTCCGGTACTTTTCCGCCACGTGGGCGCACTCTCGCGCCCACAACTGTTGGGAGTTCCAGCCAATTTCTGCCTCTGCGCGCGACTGCGGTTTCTTCCTCGCCGCACCGCCGCACCTTCCCGGCGGCGAATGGCCGGGCGGCTTGCGACGTGCTCCGAGCAGGGCGCAACAACCCCCGGCTCCCGCCCCCGCTCCTATCCCCGCCCGCCACGCCCACCTCATCCGTCCATCTGCCCCATTCGCCACACCCACCCCACCGCCACCGCCTCCGCCTTCCTCACCCTCACCAACTCCATCGCCATTGCTGTCGCGCCACCTGCCCGTCCGCCACACCACATCGTCCGCCCGACAACGTCGCCCCCGCCGTCCTCGCCGCCCCCGCCGTCCTCGTCGGACCCGCCGTCCTCGCCGGCCCCGCCGTTCTCGTCGCCCCCGCCGGCCTCGTCGCCCCCGCAGTTCTCGTCGCCCCCGCCGTCCTCGTCGGACCCGCCGTCCTCGCCGGCCCCGCCGTCCTCGTCGCCCCCGCCGTCCTCGTCGCACCCGCCGTCCTCGTCGCCGCCGCCATCCTCGTCGCCCCCGCCGTCCTCGTCGCCCCCGCCGTCCTCGTCACCTGCCTTCACCATCCTCGCCGCCTGCCCACGCTGTCCTTGTCGCCCACTCCGCCGCCTCCTACCGTCATCCGCCCCCGCCGTCCTACCATCGCCACCGCTCCCACTGCCTCCGCCATCCCCACAGCTTGCACCTCCCTCACCGCCACCGCCTCTTTCACAGCCACCGCTCGTTCACGCCCGCCCATTCCGACGCCAATTGGCGCTTTACTGCCGCTCCGAATAATTTTATTGTCGCCGCACGCTCGCCGCCTCGCGGGGTCAGGAACTCGCTATATTGCCTTCCCTCCGGGGAAGAGCGCTCCGAACGAGCCCGTGCGAAATGATGAACGCTAAAAGGATTCGTAAGTAGGTGGCTGCATTACGGCGCCGCGATCACAGACCTTTGCTCCTTTCCTCGTTTGCCTGCAGCTGCCTTTAAGTGAAAGGTAAATGAAGCAATAGCAGGCCGTGAATGATCGTACAGGGGTGTTATGCCTAGAATTCACAAATATTTCTCTTCATTTTCGCCTTTATTTTGACTGGTGTGCCTACTGCATAGCGCTCTCCTCTCGATGTGATTCCTTTCATTCCTATGATGTGCATTATAATGATAAAAATGATTCTAACAATGACAATGCTAACAATGTTAACAATACTGACGCCAACAATAGTGACGCCAACAATGATGACCTCAACAATGATGCCAACAGCAATTATTGTAATGAAGGTAGCACTCATGATCGTACCACTCATAACAATGAGGATGATAATAATCACGATGATAACAATCATGATGACGACAATCATGATAATAGCAGTCATGATGATATCAATGATAAAGATGAATAACAATACTGATAATGTTTCTTTCTCCCTTCTCTCTCTCTCTCTCTTTCTCTCTCTCTCTCTCTCTCTCTCTTTCTCTCTCTCTCTCCCTCTATTTCTCGCTCTTCAATTTCGGTACAGTTCATAGCGGTCTTTGGACTTAAATCACGATTACGAGTACTTATAAAAATGGCCGAGTCTAACTCGTCTTATCAGTTGTATTCCGAATATTTGCCAACGCTGATCGGAAATAATGTAGACCACTGAGTGGTGACTTATGTGGATATTGGAGAGCATTCCATTACCGGTACCCCAAACTGGGTGAGGAAGCAATATTAGAAAGAAGTTCGTGGGTGTCCCGTGGTCTGTTGCATATCGTTCGAGTCCTCTTCCAGGCTGAGAATTGCCTGCCCGTTTGGAAAATTCGCTCCCTTTCCGTAAGAAAATGAATGAATGAAATTTTGGTAAGCTTCCTATATTTTCTGGTAGTACTGCAGTATGCATAATTTACTTCACTTGATATTATTGAAGCAGAGCGTCTTGAAGGGAAAATTCTTTCAATGAAAAACACACGCGTTTCAACAATAACATTTAATTAGTAGATTGCTATAATATAAGCACATCTACTTTTCACTATTTCGTTTCCTTACTTAAATGCACAAACATATTACACTACACACAGTATACAACCACTCTGTTCTTTCAGGTACCTTACTGCTTAACCTCCCACTATTTTCATTCATAGACTGCATATCATAGTCCCTCAAAATATATTGCTGGTGTGGAATTCCACGGAGTAACAAATATTAGACTATCATTATCAATTTTTTTTCTAGGAAACACACCTTCATGCCGTTTCGGCGGAAGGCGCTTGTTTCGACCTCAAGTTGAGAGGGTTTGCGAGGGAAGTGCAGAGGTACGCTGCAGTGGAGCGTGGCGGTGGCATCTAAGAGCAAACAGGATATTTCTGAAAGCAGTTTGGCGTAGATCGCGTTTCATTTCGGGTCTCTACGTTCTTTGCCGCAGCATTTGAGAAAATCAACGGAGCGGATCAGTGATTTCACAGAAGAAGCTCTTTCCGAAAACTCAAAGAGAGCTTTTGATTCCTGTTCTAGAATAGAACGAATTCCGAAAATTATTACAAACTGGGGCGTATGCTATATGCAGTTGTGAAAGCAGCTCACACTCGTCCCCTGCAAAAGTTGCTCCTCGTAATAATTGGCCGCCTTACTTTGATTACGAGTATTACGCCCTGCTTGGAAACATCATGCATTTCAGTCCCCAAAAGATACAGAAAGAAATCATAAGTGTATAGAAATATGCCATTTAATAAAAATATATTTGAGTAGCTTAGGGGATGCATTTTCTTTCGTATTTGGTAACAACAATTATTTTGTTTTAGGGCCATAATTTTTATATTGAATTATATGTTTTTCATGTTAACGAAAATATGTGAATTAATTTTTTTCACCATTTGATATTCCAGCATTTGAAAACATTATGCAACATTAATTTAACTGTTTTTTTACCAATAAGCAGACTGTTTTACGGTATAAAGAAGGCAAATTCTTTTCCTTTTCGGAATTATAAATGAATTAGTTTTTTACTAACAAATAATGATAGACGTACAGAATTTAATTTATTTTTCTTGAGAATTAATTTTTGCGGTGTTCATTTGGTGAAGTGGTAAATTTTGGGATTGAACACCAACAGGGCGTTCCAAAACTGGACGTCTGTGCTGAAAAGTTATTGGTATAATAATAATTAAAGTAACTTAAGAATCTTTTCATCGTCAGTTCTTCAAAGCTTATTTTAATGTGAATGAACTCGGTGATAGCGGAGGATTTCGAACACAAAATGAAGCGAAGACACACTGTGTTAGTGAGAAACTAAATATGACAGTTTATAACATAGTAATGGAACCTGAAATGGAAAATATCTGAAGAGACAACGGGCGACTCCAAATAAGAGGATTATTTCTTTATCTCCTCCAAATAAGACAGCTCCTTCCGAAGCAAATCATGTGATTGAATCGTGAGCCGAGCGCGGAGAAAAAATAAGCCGTCGGGAAAGGTCAGGCGGCAGCACGGGCTAGTGAATAGGGTGGCTGGAGAGGGCTGTAATGGTGGCGTGGACGAGGGCAGTGACGGGAAGGGTGGCGTGACTGGGATGGGGAAGAGGGCACACTGAGAGCGGGACGGGACAGGGCGGGGCGGGGCGGGGCGGGGCGGGGGTGGGGCGGGACGGGACGGGGGCTGGGCGGGGCGGGGCGGGGCTGGGCGGGGCGGGGAAGGGGGCGGGATGGAGTGTGGCGGGGCAGGGGGGGTGCGTGGCAGGGCGGAGCGGGTGGGGCAGAGGGTGGTGATATGGGGTGGGGTGGGGCGGGGCAGGGGGTGAGGCGGGGAATGGGCGGGGTCACAAACGGAGGCGGAGCGGGGGCGGAGCGGGGCGGAGCGGGGGCGGAGCGGGGGCGGAGCGGGGCGGAGCGGGGGCGGAGCGGGGGCGGAGCGGGGGCGGAGCGGGGGCGGAGCGAGCGAAGTGAAATTCAGAGGGGGCGGGGGCATTGGTGGGGCGGGGGCAGGTCAGGGCGGTGCGGGGGCGGGGCAGGAGCGGCGAGGAGCTTTTGCGGAGGCGCGGGGAGGCGAGGGCGGGGAAGGGCGGGATGGCGGGGGAAGAGGGGGAGCGGGGCTTGGAAGGCGCGGGGGCGGGGCGTTGTGGAAGAGGTCTTCCGGTGAAACGCCGATTGTGCGGAAGGCGCCGCCGGCGCTGAGTGCCGGGCCGGGTGCGCGCGGGTGGAAAACGCGGTGGCGATAAGAGAAATGAGAGCCCCGCGCTCGCCGAGCCCTTGCACTCACAGTGGGCCACCGCACAGAAAAGAGCCTGCGGAGGCTTCAGCATCTGCGGCCTTTACACATTTTGTTGGTTTCTTATTACACCTATTTAAAACTAATATAATAACAGCTGCAACAACAACAACAACAACAATAATAATAATAATAATAATAATAATAATAATAATAATAATAGTAATAATAATAATAAAAAAATAATAGTAATAGTAATAATAATAGTAATAATAATAAGTAGCACGCACACTGCTCACCAACCACAAATAGAGTACCCTCAGGAAACACAGCATTAAAACAATATAAGAAACATTGTCATCACGAATACTGCAATATAATTTAGTATAGTACATACACAGAGCTACAGTTCTTTAGACACAAAAAGTATCAATAAAAGTTCTGGCCCAGAAATCAAAACGTGAATTTGAAATATTTAAGGTCACACGGCCTCTTCTTTGGAGCCTCACTATCACATGACTTCAGTGGTGACGTGTGCAGTGTTGCACTAAGAATGAGAATTCAGTCAGTACGTGCAGTACACGGGTAGACAAAATATCTTAAACAAATACTTGCCTTTTTAAGTACCAACGGTTGAGACAGAATATAGAGATAAACACAGAATATTATAATGGAGAGTAAGAGAACACCGCGACCCAAGTCTCCAAAGCAGAGACACATCAGGAAAGCATCGATGAGAGTGATGTGTTACATAGCCTGCAATTTTACTTTAAATTAATTGTAAATTGTCCATTTCTTATTTTATTGTATTACGTTTCTTCCATTTGTATTAAGTTTTACACCATTCATATTTCAAACATCGTGGTGTTGAGAATTCGATTCTTCACTTGGATTAACGACTCACTCGAATACTTATGAATAGCTATCGTGTTACGAAACTTCATTGTTTTCTTCAGTGTTTATAAGAGAACCTGATTAGTTTATGAGCATTGTAGTTTTATTTAGGTTAATTACCTTATTTTAATTCATATAGCAATTACATATTTATACCCACGTAGGTTCGAGATTCTGCTGGTTCAATGTAGAAGGGTATGCGCCCGAGCGATGCACATCTGTGATGTGGAATGGCTAGCAAAACGCGATCCAAGTGCGACTATATAATAATGGAATCGTATTATTGTGCCGTGCACAAATTGAAAACAAAACATGTGCAGACTGCAAAATTCTCTGAATGTAATGTAAAAATAATGCCCAGAAACCAACTCTCAGTATCATAAGGGACATTAAAAAATGACAGAGACCTTTTAATAAAAAAATGTATGACTTATGACAACGAATCATGGATGTGCGGTGGTAAGAATCTTAAAAAATATATTTTAGTGATCTTCTATTCTCAAACAAAAAAGTTATGCAGTTTTAAATAATATTTACAAAGCTCAGAAGGCACATAGTAAGTTCTCGTACACTAGTAAATGAGGAATATTTAGTAGTTTTAATTTTTTTTTTTCATTTCTTGTATTAGGCATCTATCTAAAAATCTGGTTGTCAGGTTACACCACTGACACGCATCAATTATGTCAGATGAACTTTAAAAACGTCGGTGAAATGTATATTTAATACACTGATTTGGCTATTTTTATTCATCAATTTCCATATTATCGTGTAATTCAAATCTTGTTTAATTATCATATACATTGTTTTATCTTTTTATTCTACGTCCGTCACAGCTAAAAATGTATACAATAAAACGACTTCATAAAAAATCACTTTTCTGGTAAGAAGCTTGTTCTTCAGAAAAATGTCTTTTCTTATAAGAAACGTGATCCGATAATTCAGCTGCCAATAATTCTGAACTGCAGCCAAAGAGAGAAATGAAAACATCCGAAAGCTCGTGGCAGATAAACATGTGTAAGGGAAGGAACTGCCCATCTCTAACACGCCCCCCGCCCCCCAACAGTGGACTCATTTATTCGCGGGTTGACGATGATAAATTCGTGAGAGAGGGGACGGAAACCGCAGTTCCGCTACTAATTAGTCAGCGCGGCCCACGAGGCAGATCATAATGAATCATAGAGTAACTGTAAAACGAAACGGAGGTGGTCATTGTCGGTCGAGGACCTACACACCTGGGTCCCATAAATTTCAGTGTTGAGGGATGTCAAAGTAATGTAACTGTGGTAGGGCACCATTAGTAAGCAAGCTGGTAGGAATGTGGACATATTATATTTTAAACACACGAACAAAAATTATTTTAATCATAATTATTGTATTATAAATTTGATATTAAAAATAAAAAAACATATATTAATTAGTGTTGGTTTAACGAAACTTTCAGATCATGTTAAGAGATTATTATACATATTATTATTATTATTATTATTATTATTATTATTATTATTATAGCTCGTTACAATCCCGTAGAGAGCAATTGCCTCCGATTGTTGGGTGGGTTACAAAACGGTAGAACTCCCGAGCACCCAATTCGCGAACTTCGTTAAGACATTACTCTTAGAATTTTAATTTGTGACACTTAAACTTACACAATTTCAAGGCTCATTGCATTATATAAACATGAATCTGTTCACAATGTTATGTATGACAAAAAATAATATAGAACTACTGGAGTGATCGCTCCAAAATTTATTTATTTAATAGGTAATTATTACTAACAATTTGGCTTACTTGATCCTATGTGGCTAGGCCGAAGGCCTTTAAGCCATTGCAATACCTACATCCTTTCGAGTTCTAATCTTTCGAATTCTGGTATTCACCCCAAATGGTCTCTCCATCGCATCAAAGCCGCGGAAAAGAGACCATAAGGTACGGCTCAGGAAAAAGCCCCTGAAGGGGGAAAAACCTGCCGTCAGAAGCCGAGTACATACATACATACATAATCTATCCGTTTATTTTAACTATTTATTTTCTGGCGCGGGCGTCCCGCCGTCTCCTTGCAGTGCTTGGCCTCCTCAGCACCTGAAATCAAACAGCGCCCCAGAAGATCGTCCGCACCAGCGCCTCTGCCCTTACATTTTCGATCCCCCCTTCCCTTCACCCCCTAATGTGCTTATTACTATGCCAGTTTTATTTTATTTATTATATTGCCCTGTTACTTACCAATTGACTACGACTTATGACTTATTTCTTAACTGTTTACTAACTTAACATAAAATTACTGATTAACTTACATATTGTTAGCTTATTGACTTATTTATTTCTCTCCAGTCTAGGCTCCGCTCAAGCTAACCGGTGCTGTTCTCAAGCTAACCGGTGCTGTTTTCCCACTCCCTAATTTCAGTTTCCCTAATGGTCCGAACCTTTCCTAAAAATGTTCCTAATTCTTTCATGAATTTAGCCCTTTTATCACCTAAAATGTTTTGGGCGAGCGTTACGTTCCTGTTTAGGAAGTAGTAATTTCCCATTCCCATCCATTTTTTTCTCCATGATTCGGTTGCACAGCAAATTAAGAGGATGTGAATCCAGTCTTCCCTATCACCGCAAAGCACACAGATGCCATTACCACTTGCGTCCTTTAGTCTACGCTGCATCCATCCCCCAACCCTGAACCAAGCGTACCCCCCTCTTGCGTCATTTCCGAGAGTATGAACGTAACTTTCGCAACCCCATACCGGACTCGCATGGATTTGAGCTACTAGCGAACGTTTTTCAGCCGTTGCTGCCCAGATCTCTTGCCTTTTAATATCCGCAAGTCTATTGGAAATCAGCCGTTCTATCTCACGAGTTCCCCTATCTCCCACCATTTCCGGAGAGACGTCTCCCAACCCTGCGCGGTCAAGTAGTCGTTTAATTTTGTACGCCCAGTAGGCTCCAAAATTTGGTACGAATACTTTGAGCGATAAAGAATCAAACAAAGAGTAACTGCTATTCAAACTGTTACTCCAAAATGTGCTTTAAAATGCACTAAAACCCAGCAATACTCATTTTTCAATTTTTGAATTAAATACTACAAAAATAACAATATTGCGAAATTCCTTAAAATTGCCATGGATGCGATACTTTGGAATTTCTTATACTTCTATAGGAATGATTCCTAGAGTCTATAGGAAATGATGGCCCTTAGATTGATTATGATTGAGTACTCAGTATATCCAAAGAACACTTTAATAAATACAAGAAATACGAGATTAATAAGTACTGGTGGAAGAAAAAAAAACTAATTTTGATAATATGCGTGAAAATTTGACATGTTTTGTAAAATAAATAAGTAGCAATACTATATTATATTTTGTGTTTTGAAAATAATAAATTCAAGTTTACAATTTCCAGTATTCACCACTCCATATTACTAAAACAATGCAGAATGAAAGTAAATATATATCTATCAATAATTATACGATTTTTTGTGTCTACGTATTCAACATATTTTGTTTCTAAATATGTTATTATATTTTGTGTGCACTTCACTGTTTACCAAGCGTGGTAAAGTACGAAACACTAGGGGAATAATCTGTGCGGATGCGGATTCCAATTTTATGTATTCTTCTGTTACAAATTTCCAGCAGAAGCATGCTCTCACCTGTGCTGTGAGCGTAAGTACTGAGCTGGATGTCTCTCAGTCGATCAGGATGCCCAGTGCTTACGACCAGTGACGACACAATGGGGATCGCATGATGGCCATGTCAGTTTGTATTACTAACTCAGACATTGCTTGGAGGAACACTCTAGTCGGACACTTTTTAGTCATTCCTGTGACGTGCCACGAATACTTTATAAACATCACTTGTCAGCATTATAAATCAATATTCAGTTCTATACACATTAACGGTATCACAAGCCAAAAATTAAAAAAAATATACAAAAACAATATTTTTGAACGACGTTTCTCGACTTCCACTCTGTCAACACTTCTTACTTTCCCGTACACGTACGTATATACGGAATATACGTAGTATACGGAAAGTTATGTAATGCTACGGACAATCGATTTCGAGATTTCTTGTCAATCTGGCTTGAGTCAAAACATTGAGATTTTGAAAAATATTCTTTAAAATCGGGGGTACTTCACATTAAGTCCTCCGGATATTTTCAAAATTTTCTCAAAAGATCTCCAACTTTTTCTTTAAATTTCTTGTAAGTTTAGTGTAAAACACACTAATAAAGATGGCATAGGTCCGATTTTCACGGTTAACTCTGAATTTTCGAAAATTTCAAAAGTATGAATTTTTCTCGGTGTCTTCCTACAACTACAAAATTAAAGAGATTTTTCCTTCAAATACAATTTGTTCTCCACAGTGAGATCTTTAATTAAGGTCATATATATTTTTTTGAAAATTTTAGTAGTCTTCACGCAATATTGCGTAAAATATGTGCAATTTTAAAACAATTACCAATACCAGATATCCCCAAAACGACTCCAATTTCTTTTTTAAACTTTTGGTGAGGATAGTGCTAAATTTACTACATAAGACGACATAAATGCAATATTGCTCTATTCTGTTGTTTTTTCAAAAATTCCAAAATTTGTTCACATTATTGTACTTATGAGTACATGTGCCTTAGATAATGACATATCAAGTTCCTCGAAAACTGAACAGCTTTCTGTGAAAACTAGATCAAAATTACGCTCTTTCAGAAACGCTCAAACATCATTTTCTTAAAAACGGCTGCAGTTTATTTCTTCAAACATTTCGAACGAATAGTGCTTATTGCACTTTTCAATATGACGTCAAGTTAATTTCATTGTATTTTTTTCAAAAATTACGGAAATGTAAATATTTTGAATGATTTCTCATGCCTTTAATATGCACATGTACTGCAATTTGAAAACATTCTTTTATTTGTTAAGTACTTAAAATGAGTTCAAGTGAATCTTTTTAAAGTACTTCAAATTACTTCGCATGAAGTTTTTCGAAAACTCATTTTTCTATGAAAAAGAGCTTCAAATTTCGAATTTATAGTTCCGGTTAAACGCCAGTTTTATAAAAATGAATTTTTTTTAATGAAAAAAAAATTCAAAGAAAATTGCCATTTATGACGAGGTTTTACTGTTATTTAATAATCGTAAAATACATTTTCCAATCTACAATTAGGAAACCGAAAAATTAAGAAGATATAAAAAATGTACTTTGGGCGGTGATAGATGGCAGCTGGCAAGAGTATGTGGCAAGTTTGAGTAGCCGAGACCAAAGGAAATAGAAAACAAATACGGGAAAGTCTGTGCCATTCTGTAGCACCACGTTTTCTTTTTTATTCTTCATCACATATTTTAACGAAAAACAATGTTAAAAACACAGTCTACGACGTCGTTCTTTCATGTTTGCAACGTATTCTAGTAGTCGACGCATGGACAGCGATTGTTGAACTGAGCTTCAGCGGCCTCCAGTTAGTCGATAAAACAAGACTGCCAAGGTTGCGTCTACATTTGATCATAGATTTTCAGAATCATTACGGGCGAGAAAAAATCTCTATTGCCATTATATGCCCTCTTCAGTGGTGATTAAAATGTCTGGATATTTCCGTCCGTAGAAAGGTTTTTAGTCGTTTCAAAGAAGCTATAGGTAAACGGCGCCTGTTGCTCCGACACTAAACGTTGTGGAATTTTATGGAAATCGATGACACGTTGACAGGCGAATAAAGAGGACCTCTTTCGCTAGAAAATCTTTTTTCTTGCAGTTAATCTTAGAACTGATCGAAGGCTCAAACGAAAAAGAAAGAGTCATAGGTTTGAAAGAACTGACTTGTGTGATTTTTGTTTTGGATTTTTTGTGTGAGTTAATGCATTATCGCTCGTACTTTTAAATTAATTCAATTACTTTGTCACGCTTTGAATTCACATCTTAGTTTGTGTGCTACTTGTAGTAATGCAGTACCTCATATTGGTATTCCAAATTAATCCGGCAGAGCTCGCGCAGGGCCTCTGAGACTCAGATTAAATAATTTACTGTTCCTTCGGTAGAAGGCTGTGCAATAGAGATCCTTTGTTCATATACCTTTATATATTATCTCAAGTTGTATTATTGCGTTATAAGCTTCGACATTTTTTACGTGTTTTGATGAATAAACGTTTTGAGATTGGCTGGGTCCTGAAGACCCGTTGGCAGCATTGGTGCAACAAAATGCAGTTCCAACAACAATGAAACAGAGGTTTAGCAGTATCTATTGTAGTAATAAATTTATCACCATTTGAGTTGGGTTTTAACTATCTGAATATATGGATATTCTGGATGGCCTTTAACTATCAGGATGTTTTTAACGAAGAGAAAATGGAATGTAAGACTTTGGGGGGGGGGATAATAGAAATATTTGAAAAAGTGAAGTTAATGTGCACTGCAATTATCTTTATTTATATACAATTTCTGTGTTAATTTGTAATAAATGCACTCCAAAAATGATACAAATGATATGTATTTATTCAAAATATACATTTAAAAGTTAAAAAAAGGAATTTTCTAAATTGGAGATTCGAATTTCCCGCCTTTCTTTTACTGCACTCTTTCAGAAGTTGTCAAGTTGCTAGGTAACAATGGGAACGCCAATGGGAACGGAAACCATTTCTAGTGAACCGAAGCATTGGATGCTTCGCTAATAAATTACTGTTGTATAATTGCGTGTACATCCCAAGCTTGGAAAATGTGTCACTACAAGAAACAGCCTAAATGCAGAGCTAGTGTCGAAAACTCGCCCCCGTTGGGTTTCGAACGCAAGGACCTCCCGGTCTGAGTTTCTTCAGAAATAGCGACAATGCCGGTTCGGCCGGTATTTTTACGACTTCCAAGTGTTCTCACGATGACTGAAGGCATTTGATTCCGATTAACCCAGAAATACATCGAAATGATACATTGATTATTTCGCGGTTCCGGGTCCGTCAACTGCTAAGGTCATTAATTCCATAAGTGTCGTACATTTCCCCCAAGAAGCAGCGGCGATCTTCTTCTGCTGAATGGTGAGTTCTGGTGCCGATCTACACGTCAGCTAACGGGGTTTTCCCCAACCATGTATCTCCAACCAGCGGTGCACCGCCCCAGCGGAGACAAACTCTAAGCTCCCGACCGGTCTCCGGCATTTGTGGGAACGTAGTCCATGTTAGTGTGGGTGCAACTAAGGGGTGAGAATAAGACTGGGAAGAGTAAAGACTGTTCGTGGGGTGTGGCCCCCTTGTTATGTATGGTACTGCATGGTGCCTAGTGTTGGAGAAATCACGTAATACTGCAGATAAGAGCAGCCGTCCGCGAGAATTCTCTTCCAGACAGAAGCTAAATGCTACCTATGTCGAAAGCTAGTGTCGAAAATCCTGCGACCGTCGGGTCACGAACCCTAGGACCTCCCGGTCAGAGGCAGTGTGGTGACATCAGTTGATGTTCTGAGCAATCTTAGCCGGGGAAATGAATCAACAAGTGACATTAGAACAAAAGTACTAATTGCCATTTAACCAGAGTGGACTAAACAAACTACTAGCAATTTGCATACCGATTAGAACTGCACAA
The DNA here is from genome assembly GCA_038098605.1 of Gryllus longicercus. Taxonomy (NCBI): domain Eukaryota; kingdom Metazoa; phylum Arthropoda; class Insecta; order Orthoptera; family Gryllidae; genus Gryllus; species Gryllus longicercus. The sequence goes on along the minus strand of JAZDUA010000019.1, from coordinate 2,136,378 downwards.
ACACGTGACAGAACCTTAATCTACGAAGTGTTACGTCGTACTAAGGGGCGATTTTAAGACGGAAAAAGAATGTTCTGTTCAAAGATCAAACTTTTTACAAGAATAATTTAAAATAAAATGAGTGGAAATGTTAATTTAACTCTAAATAGCGTACATCAATTATAATAATTAAATTACCCATTGCATTATTCTGCATTTGAAGGTGGTTTGAATACACGTGATAAACCTTTAAATTCAAAAAAATGTGCAAGGAAGGAAGCAAAACAGTTAATAGCAATTATTTTAATATCATTCGAATGTAAGAAAATATAGTTTTTAGTTTGGTGGATATTAACGAAGATATTTCAGCAAGGAATTGAATTAATGATCCTCCTTACTAAGGCCTTCATCTCTATTTTTCGAGACTTTTTGATTAGAAAAGTAAACATCGCACTTAATATTTTGCGAACAACTTACATACTTCCTTTACACTACATACCAGAATTGAAATTCGTAAGATTCGTAAGATTTCGATACAGATAAAAAGGGCTACCAAAAATTTTGCGGACCAGAAAAGTCATCTTAGTATTGAAAAATCAATAAACCATGAAAAGAACCCAAGTAACAAAGTACGATTTTGAGTAGTAACGCAAACACTCCGTACGAAATGTATAGTTTTGTAAAAGGTATTTCCAAGATATTTTGTTGTTATTCTATTCGATACCTATGTTTATCACCACAAAAGAGGTATCTGCCACAAAATGGTTTTATGCGTGGGATGAAGTAGCAAAGCTTAGTTTTGGATTTACCAACTAGTCAAAACTTACCTTTGACCAACATTGTGTCAATCTACCACATCTTATTTCTAAATTTAACTATATTCTTTATGTATTTCATCTAAAAAAACGTGTTGGCATCGGAATATTTACTTGTACCTTGAAGTTACGAATTGGAATTTGATATTTCCAGTCATCGTAACATCAGTCATATTTTCCTCAAGTATACTGTACACGCATGTCTGTATACTTATGAATTTGATTGTAATTTTACACCGATATCTGACGGAAGTTCACAAGGTCCTCAGATGAGGCTGCCAATTTCTTACGTCAGGTCTTAGCACAAAAGCGGTAAATATGGTAGTCAAGTCTTCCAAGAAAGCTGTGCTACAACTGAAACTTACACATACACGAAGGCGCTCCCACGCGCACGGGCAGGCAAACACGATCACACGCATGCAGAAATTGACATCGACAGAAAAACACACCAGCACATTTATACACATGTCACACGTATATTTTGCTACTTTATTGCTTCTATAAGCTATTATAAATGCATTTTATTTCCCTCGTAGGTATTCAAATAAAATAGAAACGACCAATAAAATGTTAAAGTTCAACTACAGGATCGGTAATAATGATGTGATGCTTTTTCTACATCTTACTAGCATATGTGGCTAGACTCCTTAGACTAAATTACTGTACAAAAACATCTTAAAAAACAGATGAAAGTAAACAAATATAATAGCAAAACATCATGCGATTACAATCAAATGAAAAGAAACTGAAAAGACATGACAATTAATGATTTCCATCAACGCATTTTTACCAAAGAAAATACCCTTAAAAAGAAATTAGTAACACTTAATTATAATTTTTAAAATTTCATCCAAATATCCAAAAGCAAGCCATTCTATTCGACGAGATCGGATAATTTCTTTTGGGGTAATAAACCCGGACACAATATTGTCGCCAATTAATTTCATCGAACATGTCGAGTGGCCATTACAATAAAGTGATATACTCCGTACATAAATCAGAGCTTTAAAAATTGAGTATTCGAGCTCCTTATAACAAAGTGAAGTTTCGTGATGGTTTAGTGTGAGCGCAGACTTGCGAAGACTTGAATTGAACAGAAGCTTGAACTCGTTAAAATGGCTTAAATCTGAAGTGCCATCGCCATGTGAGATTTGGACTGTAAAACGGTGAATATTCTCATTTTTCTACACGTGAACAATACTGGATATAACTTACGGACTGATGCCTAGTATTATGTACGATAGATTATTGGGAGGGGATGTGGCAGTTATCGGCTGCAATTCGTGATTAAAAGTTGAGACGGTTTATATTTCGCCTAAATCAATTTCTCTCTCGTCCCTTTTTTAGGTCGCTTTTTAACAACTGGATCATATAGCGACCACTGTGATTGTTTTTACTGTACGTGGAACTGTAGGAAGAACACGCATGGACAACACGAACACACACAAACATTCATGTCACAGACGAGATTCGAATCCGCGACCCTTCAAGCCGAGGCTGCTAGGCCTTCGCCTTCAGCCTTAGCGACCTCGGCTTTCCAGGCCGGCTCTCTTGTCCTTGTTCAGGTATAAATAAAAGTGAATAAAATCCTTGTTCAGGCATCAAGTGAAATGAAAAGGTAGAAACGTTTTTGTAATTTGTTTGCGACTTTGTGAACTGTCAATAAATGGAAACGAATTGTAAAGTACTGATAGTTTCTCTTTGACTCAGAGAAAATATAATTAGAGGAATCAATCATTCAAAGAATAATCATCACTAATTAACAACATTATAAAGTGATTCGTCAGAAGGAAAGGAACCTTCCATCCGTGATTACTACTCACAGATTTGATCTTATGAAATAGAGTATTCCATCAACACAACACCTATATAAGACCAAGAAAAAACATTTACTCTTCCACAACAGGATTATTGCTCCTATCATTAAATATACCTCAACAACACGAAAAAGATAAAGACACAATAGTTTGCTAGAATAGGCTGTAGTACGTATCTTTTTATGTCGCGTAATAATTAAATGCAAAACGATACTGAGGCAAGGCAAAATACCTTGTGGAATTTTTGACATTTCTGAAGCAAAACACCAATGTCGAATAACAAACGAAATATAAGGAACTGGGCTATGATGCAAATTAAAATGAGATATTGAGAATGTAAGAAGTTGAAAAACCAAATATTAGTTGGATGAAATAAATTTTGGACAATTTAAGATTTTTTTCGAAAATGGAGCAGATAAATAATATGTGACTTTTTGATAGTAGACAAGAGACGCTAGGTGTATAGTTGCGGTGCGACAAGAGTGCATCGAAGAACAGGAATAACAACGAAACAAGTGAACTGATAAAGATAGATAGTATATGAAAGCGAACAATTTTGGACATAACTATGTTGGATTTTGTAGAGGAAGGATGGATGGCCGTCAGGGCAATGAGTGAAAGTAATTGATTATTAGATTGATTTTTAGTTCGTGTTAGATAGAAAACGGACATGTCCGCGAGTATGAAAGAATAGGAAAGATAACGAAATATAACTTACTAGCGAGAAAATACTATTATTCGTTAAATATTCAGGTCACGAATGGTAGCAAACACTCAAGGGCTAATTTCTGTGTGCTAATGAGAAGAGCTCCAAATGGAATTATGGAACAGTTGCTGATTTCGGGTACAACGTCAAGATTCCTGGAAAAATCTTCAAAAGGGAAGTTTACACAAGTGGCAGAAATACTTTAACAAAAAGATTGTAGCAACGCCAAGTTATGTTTAGCTATAAGGTAATACTAAGATAAAAATAAATCAACAGGGAATTAAATTATAGAGAAAACGAATCGTTTATTTCAGAAACCCGTCAAACGCCAAATACCTTTATCAAGAAAACTGAGAATAAGTCTCCCAATTTTTCAGATTTCAAATATTTTTTTATTAAAGGAGTTGATAAATAAATATTTTTCAAATAAATATGCACTAAACGATATGTCTATCCTCCTGGGACAATAATGTGTCTCAAAAGTGTGTTTTGTTTTTTGTGTTTTGTATTTTGGCGTTTGACGGGTCAAGAATATAGATTATAAAATTTTTTAAAAGAGATTTTTTTTGAGTTACTACAATGACAGGCCCAACGCAAGTAAATGAACTATTGAAATTATTATACACGGTGAAATTTTGAGTAACTACATTACATTATGATGAAATTAAATTGACAATCGGCAGTAAATTGAAGTCTTGTACAAGTATTTTAGATTCGAAATAGGTCATTTCTATTTATCTATCGTATCCTTACTCGGTATAAACTGCCGCCGATATAAACACCTTACAATGTGGAACCCATCTTTTACCTAATTTCATGATTACTAATATGACTCACGTAGTACGAAACGCATTTCAGCGGTGCGCTAGTAAGTCGTAATCTTGGTGCATAACCCTCTCATCTCCTAATATTCATAACCTAGCGCACAGTGTTGGCCTCCCTCAGGGAACAAGCTATGAGTGCGTTATTTCGTGAACCCGACTGTATGAGCCGGAGAGTAGGAAGAGCGGCGTTGAATCTCTTTAGAGCTGTGATTTCAAGTAGTTGCCTCCAGAATTTATCACACACGTTTTCTTGATACCTCGTTTTGCCAGATGCGAAAGGAAAGGAAGGAGTTGATTATTTTGCGGACAGAACCATTAAATTAAATCTGTAGCTCGTTTTCTATGCAAACTAGTGTCTGTTAAATGAGAGTCATCATTTCTGGTTATCATACTTTCTCAACAAAGTCCGTTACAAACATTCGTTTTTAATTCAACTAAGGTTAGTAAAGGAGATGAGGTACATATTCCGGATCTCAAGAAAACGAACGCAAATAATACGAAGTGATGAAATTCTCCTTCATGTAGTTGACCACGTCGCCACAAGGAAGCAATAATAAAAAGATGTGCGAGGGCCAAAACAAATTAAATTACGTTTGTTATGTATATCATACTTTTTCTTTGATTTCTCTGTACTTCTCATCCTTTTACACTGAATTGATATATTTAAAATACTTACTCAGTAGCGCTGCTACAAGATTCGTCAGCGCTTTAGAAAATCTGAATGCTTATATAACCGTCATGTAAGTATCTTGTTACTTAGGATGATAAGTTAGAGTGAAATAATTAGATAAATCAAATAATGAGAAGGACGGGAAAGTTATTGCATTTTGTTAATTGATTGATTCACTGATTGATTAGTGATTCCGGACGCGTCAACTACTAAGGTAATAAGTCCGTAAGTATAGTGTATGTGTTTTCCTCGGGTGGAGGTGGCGGTTTTCTCTCGCTGGTTGGCGAGACCCGGTGCCGACCTACCATCAGCTAGTGGGTGTTTTCCCAATCAGGCGTCTCCACGGCACAGGACACCGCCCCAGCCGGGGCAAGCTCTAAACCCCCGACCGGTCTCCCGGCATGTGTGGTAGTGTAGTGAATGTAAGTGTGTGCGTGTATGTGTAAGTAAGGGTTGATAATGGAACAAGGAAGAGAGAGGAAAGATGGCGGGCGGTTCCTGGGCAATTTGTTACGGTGCGAATAAAGGTCAATTTTGTGAATCATGATCACGAAGATCAAGTTCAAAGTGGTGACGTTCAGAGTGGTTCAGTGTGGTGACGAAAGAACGGCAAAAAACCGCGCCGCGAACTTGGTATTGTTAGAAAGAAGTTTCAACAGTGACGCGGTATTTCAATCCGGTTCTCGGAGGCAAATACCAAGTGTTCGCTGCGCCACGGGTCGCCCTAGCTTGGTCCTTATTTACGGGCGGGGTTCGTGTCCACTCCACCGAGTGGAGTGCGAAGCGCCGCCATCGGTGCGGTGCGGGACTTCATTACGCAGGCGGGCAAGACAACGCGGGCCATAACGAGGGCGCAGGCCGCGTTTACGGCCTGGACGGGCAGGGCTGCGGGGGCGACGGCGACGAGGCAGGCGGGAAGGGGGCGGCCAGAGCGGGCGGTGGGAGCGGGCAATGATGACGAGGAGATGGGAGAGACGGAGTGGCAGTGGTGGTGGCGGCGAAGTTTGAGATGGCTGCGAGAGGCAGGGGTGAAGGTAGTTGGGAGGCAAGGGCAGTATTGGTGTGGCGGCGTAGCTGCTGGTGCCGCTTGAGTGGTTGGACGATGGGACGATGTGGACGGGTGGTGTGGTATTGGTGGGTTGTGTGGTGTACGTGGCTGGTGCGTTGTTGCCATTTGTTGCGGCGTGAACGGCAGGTGTGGCTGACCAAGGGTGCGGCATCACCGAGGGCGGCTGGTGCGGCGTGAACTATTGGTATGGCGGCTTTGCCGATGGTGCGGCGTGAGCGTCTGGATGTGACGTGGACGGGGTATGGCGTTAGTGGGTGGTGTGTTGTTGGTGAGAAGTGTGGCATTTGCCGCTGATGCGGTATTGCCTTCTGGTGCGGTGTGGCTGGGGGTGTTCGTGGATTATTGGTGCGACGTGGCCGGTGGAGCTGTGAGAGCAGATGAGTGTGGCGTAGGCATCTGGGCGGTTGGCGTGGCTGCTGGTGCAGCGTGGGTGTGAGCGACTGCGTGATGCATAGGCAGTTGGTGTGGTATGGGTAGGAGAGATGACAAGGGCGGTGAGGGACAAGAGTGTAGTATTGTCTAGAACTGCGAAGAATTCATTTTAATACTCGGTCAAGTTTTTTAACTGTGAGCAATATGCAATATCGTCATGCAGTTTTTCAATTGTTTCTGAAGGCCGACGAAAATTATAATTCTAAAGAATTTGAAACACGCGTTAAATTTATTGCAATAACCCAGAACCATTCACAAAAGTAAACCTAAAAACAAGTCGAAGACTTCTCGAACTATTGACGAAGTTACTCTCGAAAAGAAAGAACATAAATCATAGTATTTTAATGAAATCTTTCAGAAGGCAACAATACCACCAATTATTCAAAATGTGCCTGTAAATACAGAGAATAAATAAAAAACGAAGTTCCTATCTCACATCTACCAGCCATCGCAACAGAACAATTATGCCAAAATAACCAGCCCTTCTTGAGCAGTCACGCTAAGTTAATCGCAAGCTAAGATAAAAATCTGCGAACTTGGAAAACAGTACGTACTCAACACATATTCACTACCTACTTCTTTTTTCATCATTTTTGGTTTCTGTAATTTCTATTCTTTCTTTTTCTTTCCATCCCCGCTCCTCTCCTTCTCATTTTCCTTCTCTCTTCCTCCCTCCAAGACCGTTTGACTTTGTCACCTATTGTTCTCAGCGTCAATCACTCGAGTCGCTGAAGGATATGACCATAAGTCTTATAGACATAATGACCATTTGCGGCAGATTATAATAAATCAAATATATTCCTAAAGTTATTATTAGATGAGTTCTCTTGGACTTGTGCTTTGTAATGTTTTTCTTTATTCTACGATCTGTTTTTATGATTTGGTATTTTATTGTAAATTTTACCTATTGTAATTTTTTATGTTTTTCATTATCACATTTGAAAATTTAAGATTTTTTAAAACTAGTTTTGTTTTGTTATCTCTTCTTTGTAGCTTTAATTCAAAAATTAGTTTGCAAAAAAGGTCTGTATTGTATAGCATGTGATAGAGCAATTAACCTGTTTTCAAATCGCTATGTACTCGACACGTTTAATGAATACATAAATAAAGTTTTTAAATTAAAAAAAATTAAAACGTGTTATTGATTGTCGTTAAAAATAAAGGATAACTTACGATTAAAATAAAACTTTTCAGTCACATTTTTAGAAAACTGTTTAACTCCATTTTCACAGTGAATAGTGATTGAATTGTCCTAGAATTTTTACTTTACTCACTTCATTAATATGAGAGAATAAGTACTGAAGGACATGAAACATTATTTTGAAGTTTTCAGTTATTCTTATAGGACATATGTGTACTTTTTCTACTGTACATTTTTTACAGTTATTTCGTGAGCCGTGATTGCAGTTGTGTTTTTATTATTCACGTAGAGGTGTCTCTTCTCGCCCACGTCGTTAGCTCCTTGCAATTGTATCATTCAATCGGCATCTAATAGGACGTATCGTATACTTTTACTTTGCTACAATATTGTCATTTTCTGGTCATACGTCAACATAATTTAAAGCATCCTTCCTCTATCAATGCGACTGGTTAGTTAGCTTTAACATGTGCTGTGCGTTATAAAGAGTAACCCCTATGAATAAATCCATCGCGAGTTCATTCATATGTAAATCGTTGCCGAGTGTGTGATAAGTCTAAATAAAGAATAAATCTCTATAATTATGAAGAAACAGTACATCTGGCAACTCTGGCCTGAGCATTATCGAGTCTATCAGCCTTCGAAAGCTTTAAACGTGTTGTATGTAGCATACGCGCAGTCCGGCGTCTGGAAAACCCTGGCTGCCTGACCTGGTCGTGCGCATCAGTGGTGGGCGATGCAGTCGTCACCCGGCCAGCCAAGGATCACTCGCGGCGCATATCGTACGGCAAAGAGCCAAACGTTTTCATTATAAATAGTAGGAGGGCAAGAGGCACACAGGCGTACTACACGGCTGGAGGGCATTTGCGTTTAATTAAGTTGTATTATTTAGTTTATTTTGTTCTTATTTTTCGTTTTTTTCTTTCTCATTTTAATAGATGTTTTTAATCGTGATGTCAGTGTCTAAGAATATTATCTTGTGGCTAAGATTATACCTAAACTGCATGAATTACTTTTTTTTACTGAATAACTCAATTGTTTTGAGTTTATGAAGATATAACATGAACTAAAGCAACAGTTCTTTACATAACAAGAATATAAAAAAACAAAGAAACGTGCAGTACCATAACGCAACATGTGATTGCAAATAATGAATGAGCCGTGAGTGTGCATTGAGTGTGAGAATTCAGTAGGTTCGCTTATGATGAAAATGAGGGAAATAACTAATCTAATATTTGCATTTTTCAATCCGAATAGAAACGGCTTAAGTACTGTTATTAAATTTTACACCAATTTCTGGGTATCTAACAAGACCATAGAATCCCTCGATCTCAATCGAAGGCTACATAGTTTTCTTCCAATTTCTGCGCGCATTGGAAATTATGGATTATTAATATATTATTAATATTATTATTATTATTATTATTATTATTATTATTATTATTATTATTATTATTATTATGCCAGCGGTGGAATACGAGCGGGCCGACTGAGCGGTTCAAAGGAGCGGAATGGCTGGAGGAAAATTATAGCGGCACGCTGCTCTGATCGGTAGTTTTCCGTGGTTATCAACACCAGGCGATTGCCGGAGCAGTGCCCTAACAAACGGGCCACGGACCGCACCCTTCCTCTTCCTTGTCCTGTCCTCCCCCCTTACACACACACAACACGCGCAACACTACCACACATGCCGGGAGACCGGTCGGGAGCTAAGAGCTTGTCCCAGCTTGGGTGGTACCCCGCTGGTAGGAGATACCTGGTTGGGGCACCCCGCTTGCTTACGGGAGATCGGCGGCGGATCTTGCCATATAGCGGGTAAAAGATAATCGCCACCTCCCAAACAAAACCATGCATTACACTTACGGGACTAATGACCCTGTTAGTTGACGTGCCCGGAATCACGAAACAATCAATCGAGTGAGTGGTTCGACCGAGCGGTCCGAGACCTCGCCGCCTCATCGCCGTACACAGCCAACGCGATGCTCCGCTGCACTCTGACGCACTATCGGCGCACTCGACGCCGCGCTGCTCGCACCCGTACCTGCCACGCCCCCTCCCCTCCTCCCCTCCTCATCCCTTGGCGCCGCGCCGGTGCGGGTGGGCGCATTAGCACCCCACAAAACGCGAAGCAGCGCGGCGTACTCGCCCCCTCTCTGCGCAGCGGATGACGCGCGAGATGGTTGGAGTCCAGGTCGTCGCCGCAACTAACGGCCTGCGAGAGCGCTCGGCACCCCAACAGCCACCAGAGGAAATCATTGCAGCGTTTTCGGTTTTTTTTCACGTTTATTATTGGACTTGACTTTTTCGACACACAAGTTTACACATGTTACTAACACACTTAAAATTTTAAATTCTAAAAACATATCCGTTATTTAGTCACATTTTGTTCTAGAATTACATATTTCATACCTTTCATTTGAAGTCTGAAGATGGGTAAAATGAAACGCATCAGACTACCCATCTGCAGACTAAAACGATTTTTTGTTATTTCCGAATGTTTCGATCTAGTAACGAACGTTCTGTTGAAGGGAAATTTATAAACAAAATTATTTATTGTCCTGTAATATAAAATAATTATTGTTTTAGCCCGAAGAACTTAACACAAACTTCGTCATTATGCAATTCTGAGAACCTTATGTTAGTAAATAAACATGTTTTACAATTTGAAGTTTTAAAGGTGTTTATTATATAGACGTAAAACTGTCTGTCGAAAAAGTGAAGGCCAATAATAATTGTAAATTAAGAATTGAATTATATACAAAAATTAATATTAAATTTTTAGTTTTAACTACCGCTTTATTTTATTATCTTCATTTACTAAATTTACTTCAAATACTTCACTTCCTTTTCTCTATTTACTTTTATTACTTTATTTATATAATTTATTTTGAAAGGTTAGGAAAGTAGATTCGCTTCACATCAATACAAATATATAAATGTTTTTAATTTAAATTTCAGTAAAATAGTGAGAATGAACTTATTTAAAATAATAATAAGTTAACATAAATAGCTCGTAGAGTAAAAAAACAATAACAGGTGCATAGTAATCGTTTGGTTGAGATCAAAGGCACGCGAAAAGAAACTGGCAGAAGGAAGCAGATTGGTGAATCAGAATGCGACAACAGCAAGTGGGGCACTGCGCGATGATCTGGAAAAAGGAAACACGGAATGAAAGGCGACAGGACCGACAGAGAGTGGTGTCACGTTAAAGCAGACGTGCCCAGTGATTCGCACTTTGGCGAGATAGATGGCGACAGCCTGGGCACGAGAAGAATCTGAAGTAGGGGCTCTGAAAAAGAGGGAATATTTTTGGCACGGAGGTATGTCATGTAACGGATAGCCAACTTTTAAGTATGGCACTGTCTTAAGAGATGAATGCCTTTCAAAAACCGTCGAAAACTGATGTTTTTTTTACGTTTTGGGTTTAAACATTTTCTGGAGTGGTTAACGCACAAAATAAAATGAAGGTGTTTGGCAAGAAAATATTGGTTAGTGTGGGGATTACAAAATTATTTAATGTTCAGGAAAGGATCGAATATATTGCAATACACACAAACAATTAACGCCCACATAATTTGGTGCGCATAGCGCTCGCCCATTGTCGCCGCATCAATGCGCTCAGAGTCCTTGTTGGGGCTATCTGGTAGCACGTTTTTGCAACTTTTAGTGCCAAGGTATTGTTATGTCAGTAAATGATAATACTAGAGCTCTTAAAGCGCCAACCGCTGGTTATACGAGTATTTTTTCTAGAAGAATTGAGAAATCAATGATTAGTTGAAGTGTTGAAACAATGATAAGTTGGAGATGAGGAGCATGATACGTTGAATAAAAGATAAACTTGTAGAAAAAATAAAATTCTCAAATTAGTTCAACAGACGCCAATTTGAGTTGACATGAAATATGCGTACTCAAAGAGTACGCTGGATATTAATGGGTTAAGTTGCTTCAAATATTTAGAAATCAGCATATATCTTGTGTCCGTTCCTCGTACAATTGCCGAATTTCTACTTCCGGTACTGGGTCTACGGCCTCTGGTCCGACCGCGCTTGGGCGACCTCGTGAATCTTCAAGACGTCACCAGCTGAAATGAGGATTTATTTCGTCATTTGGAGAGCGTCAACTAAATAGATCTTTAGATCCGTGAGTATAGTGTATGTTATAGTCGAGAGGAAGTGGTGTTCTATCTCCGCTAGAATGTAAAAGCCTTCGCTAACCTTAGGTGTCGGCTAGGGGAATTTCTCTCGCAGAAATCTTCCCCAAAGGAAATATCGCAAATGGTCCGTGGCCGTTTGTCAAAGCACTGCTTCTGCATTCGCTTTGCATTGATCAGAACAATGGGAAAATACCGACCAGAGTAACTGACTTCTGGAATTATCCTACAGGCAGAGTCTGGATTCGACCTAACTCTATTTGTGTGCTAAATTGTGTCCAAACTCCCCGGACGTAGTAACTCGAACCCCTGGACCTCCCAAACAAAGATACTACGTGGAATCTCTTCTTGTGATTGGGTCATTTCAAATGATCGTTAGGTGAAGAAAGTTCATTCTTCCAGTGTTCGTTTTTCGAATCTCGGGTGTGTGTTCAGATTATTTCAACTGATATGCAGAAACAATAACATGACGAGTGACAGAAGTTAATTGTGAGAATACATGCAATATGACTTTAATCGACATATGTTGTCTATCAGCTCTAAAGTGATTGGGTAATTTTGTTGCCTGCAGATGGAATTTACATTTTTAACCATGTATATTACCTTATTTGCATTATTATATTTTTCTCGTTTTCATAGCAGTTTGGTATCTTCTATGTCAATGAAAGATATGTTTTCGTGTTGAATTTTTTCTGGCACTGTACCACCCAGATCATCACGTATGTAAATATTTAATGTAGAATGATTTAGAGTTTAAATCAGAAAATCTGTTTGATTTTGAATTTCTGACAAGAAACGTATTCTGAAAATATGAAATCCATATTATTTAGTAAAACAACACAAAAATTTAACATAAATTCGAAAAATATACAAGTCGAAAAATATACATGAAGCCTTATTCTGATGGTATCTTTGAATTTAAAAAAAAATGCTATTTGATATTCACTGGAGGCAGTGAATGCCACTGTTTTCAATGCGAAAAGTCTCGGCGTGAAAACGATAGCTTAATATTCGCTAAGCCGGCTCTTTACATTTCGAACAATTTGATCAGATGTACGACCTTGGGGTAAATACAGATAAAGCGTTCCTCATTTCCAGGTAAAAAAGGTGTCAGCGAATATCTGCTGACTTTGTTATGATAATTCTAATATTCTTAGCTAAATATTTTACGTACAGCAGTAAGTCTAAATTTCATTTGCACTAATACGACATACCTGACATTTAAATCGTATTAAAAATACTGTTTCATGTTAATTTATTTGCACTCATAGAATTATGCACGACCATGAAAACATTATCTACGTATTTACAGCAGGCATACAATGTCAGGTGATCAGAATTAGTGTATTTGATTAGATAACGAGAGTTGAATTATGCCAAGACAAGAGTAGCTCCGAGAAATCAATATCATTAAGTTATGTGGGAAATGAGTGTTCAAGAAGAGTAATGAAAACAATTGGAGGCACTATGTGTGGTGATAATGACCGTACAAGAGTGTTGTGTTTATGAAACAACAAAGATATATTTATTATTTACAAAATTATAGAATATGTTTCTTTGAATTACCATACCTTAATAGTTTTGACTCTTAAAATAACACATACCCTTTCTTGAGGTTACACCCTTTCTTACTTGTTTTAAAAGTCATCCTTTGATAAATGTAAAGGATCCCTTACACTTCACTTTCGCAGCATTTCCGCAACATAATTGTTGAAAGTGGCAGAGGCAAGAATGACACTGTGTATACAGACAAAAAAAAATATTAAGCCCGTGGTACTACATGATGTAGAAGTTCCACTCACGATAGTGCATTCTCAGAAGTGCAGCTGGAATAAATAAATCGTCGAGAATTCATTATCGTGAGCACCAGAGATGACTGGTTGGTGCAGAGGCAACGACTTTTGCAGGAAGATGAAATGGTGCTGCAAAACGAACCAGTCACGCAAGGGGTGGATAAAGTGTATTGCAGTGAAGCGGGGCCAATGGGGAACACAATGAAGGATAGAGCGGCGAAGGCCGTAGGATTAATTACGAGAAAATAGAGGTGAAAATAAAATGGACCTTCTGCCCGGAGCGGTGACGAAATGGCGACGGTAGAAGCAAGAAGACGATATCGGCTGTGGTTACTGAATAATGTACGATTTTATTGTAGTGACTCCCCAAGGTCGGAAGAGAGAGGGACACTCATTCAATCGGGATCTTCTTTACAACTTACATTTTTGGTATTGAAGCTCCCGATTGGATGACAGTGCCCCCTTCCTTTCCAGTTCTCAGCCTTGGGGAGTCACTGTATTTAAATCGGACAATAGGAACCGATCGCGGAACCATCGGCAGAGCAAACAGCGATGTCGAACCCGCGGACGAAAGCGTACATGGGGAAGAGGAGAGTGGCTGCAGAGATGTCGGCAGAGGTAACGGCAAGTTCGGCGGGGAGGGTAGAGGTCAGGTGGTGCATAGGTGAGGACGAAAGAAAAAGAGAGGAAGGTTTAGGCAAAAAACAGCAGAGTTGTGTCTGCGAGGACATTTGCGGTGCAGTGCAATGTGGGAGCAGTACGAGGATGTCAGAATAGTTTAAGGCAACAGTGAAATGGCATTTGAGGAGTCAGCGGGGTATAAAACCACTGGATTGAGGGGATGGCGGCAAAAAGAGTTGAAGAAACGGGGTCGATGGTGATCACGATGTCGGCATGGTGACCACCCTTTGAGTATGATCATTGTAATGGGTTTTGGATTGGATGTTGAGAGACAAGAATTGGAGTGGCGGTGATGGCCATAACAGTTTTGTGGCAGGAGGAAGAGACAAGCAGAGTTGATATAGAGATGACGACGGCGGCGGATCCCATTTCGAACTTGCAAAAAACCCAATACACACTTGAAATAAAAAGATATATATTTGAAGCCTTTCTCAAAATTTCATCCAAGTCCGAGGCATAACTCCGAGGATATCCCTTGAGAGTATTCTCCTCGATGGTTTGATTAAGTTAGCTTAGCTTGTTTACATAAGCCTGAAAACACATCTGTAAAGTGATCGTGTGAAAATCCATGTGAAAATCAAATATTAAATAAACGGCGACGGATTCGTTGGCGGCTGTGAGACAGATTGCAAAGAGATATGATGGTGAGGAGACAGATGTTGACGAGAAGGAGATGGTGGAAGGATGAGTCGAAGACAGCCATGGTGTCAGCGAGACTGAAATGCTGACGAGGCGGAAATGCAGAGATGGAAATACTGAGGCGGAATGATGAGACGAAAATGATGAGACGTAAATGACGACGAGACGAAAATGGTGACGAGACGAAAATGGTGACAAGGCAAAAATGGTGACGAGACGGAAAGGACGAAGAGATGAAAATGGTAAAGAGATGGAAATAGTAAAGAGACGGATATGGTGAAAAGACGGAAATGGTGAAGATACAGGGATGGTGGCAAGACAAAGAGAAAATGACAATGGCACCGGAGATGAGACCGTGACGATGGTAACTGCGACGTAAAAACAGAAGGCGAGAGTCAACTCCTGAAGCTGTGACGGCGTTGGCGACAGTCACGGAAATGGTAAAGGTGCCGTGGATTCCCGAGCAGGTAGAGTCCGTAGCAGCAGAGTGGGCGGTGCGTGGTGGAGGCGCCGGCGTCGGTCGCGGCTTTGTGCGTGCGCGTGGACGCCGCTTGGCGTCACTGCGCGATTTACGGCGCCGGTGCCGCCGCCGCGAGATGCGCGCGCGCTCTGGCGACTGCGAAGCGCATTCACGCGGCGCCGGAGAGGGCGGCGGCAGAGGCCGGCGCTAGCAGCCCCCGCTCTCGCGCTCCTGGAGGTGTAGGCGAGTGACAGCCGCAAGCGGCTGCATTTTGGGGACGAGCTGTCGGTGTCGTGCTGTACTGGGGTTTCGTAAGCAATGCAAAAGACTGTGCAAAATACATAACTCATTATAGCGAAATAGAAGACTCAGTTTTGGGAGCAGATAAACAGTTATTGTTCTTGTTCTCCCTCTTCCTCCTCTTCCCTTCTTTGGTCCTATTTCCATCTTCGGTCCCCCTTCTCATCTTCGGTCCCCCTTCCCATCTTCGGTCCCCCTTCCCATCTTCGGCCCCCCTTCCCATCTTCGGCCCCCCTTCCCATCTTCAGTCCCCCTTCCCATCTTCGGTTCCCCTTGCCATATTCGGTCTCCTGTCCCATATTCAGTCCCCTTCTCTTTTTCTCTTGTCTTCCTTTACTCTTGTTCTACTTTTCTCTTGTCCTTCTTTTCTCCTGTGCTCTTTTTTCTCTTTCCTCCTTTTCTCTTGTCTATTTTCTTGTTCTTCTAAACGTCCTCCTTCTTGATGTCCTCCTGCTTCTCGCCTTTGCCTTCTTTTTCCCAAGGTATGCAAGGTAATATTAGCAATGTAATTCCAATGTGTTAAGACAATAGTAGGGGTGATTGAAATATATGTATCACATAAATGTCAAGTAGGTTACATGACTGGCTATTTACATTTAATCTCCTTAATGCCAACAGTTGTGAAACTTTATTTTTCGAATTTAAAAAAAATTGTTTCTCTATTCCACTCGTAAAGCTAAAACCAACATTGCATAACTATACATACAAAATTCCCTCGAACTGGGCGATGTATATCATCAATGTTTATATCCACTTTTTCTCATCGTTTCTCCCTACTGGCGAATGATAAACTGTGACAAATCTATGTTAGGAGGTGGTATACATCGTTCGCTACGTTGATGTCCAACACACCGCGTATGTACTATCATAAAACTTCCATTATTTAAACATAGTTTTGAGGTATTTAAAAAATTTGACGCGTTTTGGAACTCTGTTGGTGATAATTTCATTCGTGGAGTAGTCCTATTAAATGTCATCTGTTTTTTGTAAATTTTCAGATAAATTACCTCCTCATTTCGCGATTCGGGATTTATCGACATTTTCCAAAGCATTCGTGGTAATAGGTACAACAATTTTCTGCAGCAAGCGGTATTCTGTTAACAGCACACATGGTGTAGTTTTATGTTACTTAGAAAACGCCTAGGTAATAATCACAAGTTTATACTGTCAGAAGAACCATCCGTTTGCTTACAGCAGAATTCGTTTAATTGCGAGTTGCACCATTTTACCTATAAACTAATTTATTTTCTCAGTTCACTGTAAATATTCAATCGAAATCAAAATAATGAAACATTCACAATTATTTTTAAACCTTTTCGTATCATAACTGGTGTAGCTCCGTTTAGACCTCTGTTCAAAGTATGCAACTGAATAAAGTTATCAATATGACCGTATTTATCAGTCCCAAGCTGTTTTCGTTTGGGTACTGAATAGAAATGACAATGTTGATGAAAAGTAACAAAAAATATGTAACTGCAATGTTGTTAACTGCACTCCATATTTTCCCATATCATTTATCAGTTTATGTCATTGGTGGCTTAATTCCATTTAGATAAACATCAGATAAACGTTGAAAATGACAGTAAGGATTCGAAAGGTACTAATAATTAAAGACCTAAAAGATGGAAGAGAAACTTTTTACCTATACAAAGATATTAGAAAGAAATTACGCTGGGGTGCGTCGTTGAACCGCCCTCAATTGTTTCCCACCTAATACTCATAGATGTGCGAGATATATCGGGACCACCTGTGCTGCGGTCAGATCGCTCGCCTTCGTCCGCTGGGAACGGGGATCATAGCCCGGGCGATGCACGTGGAATTTGCGGTGGACAAAGCGGCTTTGCGGCAGGGATTTCCCAGCTTGCTTCCAATATCCCGGCTCTCATTGCACCATTGCTCCATAATTCAAATCATATCTTCACAATCAACCAACCATTGAAATCATTCATCCATTCCAGGTGTGGTGTAAGGCTTAGCCAGTGACATCACAATAAATAAAATTGCAATCATAACAAACACAATCAACCGTAATGAAAATGCCATTTTAAGAAAATATTGTTTACTATAAGAATTTCGGCTTTTTTTATGATGGATGCGATAAACTGATGCATGATAATGAAATAATGGTGGAATGACAGGGGAAGGAAAATGAGAGAAAGAAAACTTGAAAACCATTTCGGCTACGACTAAGTCTACGTGGGTTGGCCGTGTTTAGAGCCCGAGCAGTGGAAGCCGAGATATCCGACTACTAGACCACGGGTCGCTGAAAATACGAACTTAGACCGTTCCGAATTGCCAAAAAGAGTTTTCGACAACCATTCAAAAGAATATAATATGAGATTGTCCATGCTGTACTAGTCGTCTGCCAACTATGAATTTCGCATCCTGTCATTTAAGAGTGGATGTTAACAAATTAACTCTTGAAATCAGCTAATATTGGGGTAGCGAAAAGAGGGTGAAGTCATTGGGCCGAAAAACCGCAAATAAATGACGCGATAGAAGCTTTCAAACCAAGGCGGTAAAGGAGAATCACAACTAACAGAATATTATTTGTGCTATCGGCCGTGTGTCGTTTAATGCTTTTCGTAATACCATCTTCTCATAAGAGAATATCTTATGAACAAATACATTTTTTTAAATATCTGTACTCACACACCATATTTAGCTGCAACTCGTTTGTTTCAATTGTGATTAACGGATGGAGGACCGTAAAATTTTATAACTGTGTCAAAAACCGAGCGACGATTTAAGATTATCATTTGCAAGAGGATATGAATATATGGTCATCAGATACATACATTGAATTTATTTATTCTAAAGTGGAATATATTTTGTGAAAACACGTCTCTCTAGCCCTCTTTGGGCATTGAGCGTATATACATTGAAGTAATCTTCTATTACGTTAATTACCATGAGCCTCGTTACGTCGCAGTCAGTCGATGATTTTTTATTCTTTCGGCCAAGGGCTCGGGTCAGCATTCCAAGACGGTCACCCACCCCGAAATCTGTAATGTCTCGAATTGTTTACCATCTGTGACCTCACGGAGTGCTGTTAAGCAATTCGGCTAACGACTTACTCAACACTTAATGTATTACCTATCTCATATAAAAAAAGTCTGTAAAAGACTTGTTCATATTGCCTTTTAAACAACTGGTTCTACCTAAGTCGCTCACAATTTTGTTCAAATTGTAAAAAATATGTATTTATTTACGTTTGGATACCTAAAACTAATAATTCCTTCTACGTTGCATGATCACCCATTTCTACTCTATTCTCCCAAATATGGATCAGCTAGAAAAGCGGAGAAGATAAAAATAGCGGCGACCCATCTCTGACACCCCTACTGCTATGCAACTGTGAACATCATTCAGAAGCCCCAAAAACAGGATGAACATCTTTCATCCTCTCATAGAGATACAATTAGCATTAGGTTAATGATTTGTTAAGATTGCATTAACATCTATGTCATTAGTGACCACTATTGGTGTTAACGTTATGATATGTGAGAAGATAACTTGATACAGTGATGAAATGGGGGTGACATGACGAACACAAATACAACCATGCCCGAGGTGGGACTCGAACCCGCAATCCTTTGGTTCGACATCGCTACGCCACTACTGCCGGCTTGGTTAATGATTTGACATTATCAAAGGCGACTATCAAATGTGACATTACATTATCATGAGTTATGAGCACAAGGTTGTTCGCTTCATCGCGAAGAGCGCCTGCAAAACGCCACCGCGCTGCGAGTCGATGCGGTTGACAGGCGGGGCGCGTTGTCGCGTCTCCTTGGGTGGCGGGGCCGCGGTGGCCTATAAAGCCCGGATTATCGAGGCAACGCCTTCGCGGCGCGCCTCCCCATAATCTCGCAGATGCGCACTCGCGCACGCAGTCGCCTTCCCTCGCTCTCTCACGCACTCACTCACACACACACACACGCGCACACATACACAGACCAGGCCAACCACCAGAGATTCACTGGGAAACGATCGAAGGAAGTTGAGCTTATTTTCAAAGAATATCTATTTCTGTTTGTTTTCTACTTTACGTACCATTGTGTACTTTGAGATGTTTTTCAATGATGCTGCCAAATATTGTTTTCACAAATGGCTTTTCTTCTACGTTAAATTTCCAGAAACTGTTGAATCCTATCCACAACGGTGATGCTTTCCCTTTCTTGAAAATTCAATTTTTTGAAGATACGCCATTTTGAAAATAAGCTCTTGAAAATCATATTGGGGGATTTATTTCCAATCTGTATCAGGCTTGCGTGGCTTCGATTGCTCGTTTGAGGCATAGTCCTTGGAACTCTTATAGAAACAAAGAATATCCTTTGAGAATTGTAGTTCATCTATTCGTCTTCTTCTTTCAAGAATCTGATAGTAATACACTCTACATATAGACGCCTTCCTCACGATCACATACTTTGAGTCTAATGTCGTGTTTGGTACCGCCAAAAGTTCACTGAAAAAGATCGATTGAATTTCGCTTTCCGGGATTTACTTCCTACAAATCTAGCATTTATGTTGCTTTGATTCGCATTGCATCTACGGTTCTTGGAACTAAAATAGGGGGTAAAATTCCGTTGTTAAGTGTTTTTAAGAAACATCTTTCTTTAACTTTGCAGTTGGCTATTCACAGTCCGTCACACTTCCAAAATCCCTCCCCATACATTTTTTCAGGAGTATACTCCGTTGAGTCGCTGACAAACGATGCAGCAAACTTTTACGTTGGTATACTTATTTGTGTTATTATTTTTCTCATCATTAACGACAAGCTTTGTAAAGACAGTTCATAACTAACGGTCGCATACCAAATGTGCAATATAGTATTATGACAGTTCGACTTATGGTTGTAATTTTTTCTAGAAACGGCCTCAAAGTGCTTCAAAATATTAATTATACATTTCAACATAATTTATATAACAATAATTCAGATATTTAATACATTCCTAGACGTCTCTATTATTACAAGTTTACGATTGTTAATCTGTGGATAGAGCAAACATCGGTTAGTTCAAAGCCAGCGATGCAGCTGTTTCTAAAATGACTTTGATCTATAAATTCTAGGGTTCACGTCCCGATGATGGTGGATTTTCGGTACTAGTTACATAATGAGCCCAAATTCATTCGCTGTCTAGAGAAGAGATCTAGCGGCTGGATGATCTAACTGGCAGCTTTTGTGGTTTTTCCGATCAATACCAGGAAAATGACGGAGCAGTATTCGAAAAAGCGGGCTACTGCCCAACTGCGGTTATTAATCTTCCGTATTCTATCTAATCCCGTTACACACGCCCGCGCGCACACACACTTACTTTTACATGCGTAACTCCATCACACAAGCGCGGAGGCCCTTTGGGAGCTGAGAGCTTGTCCCGGCTGGGGCAGTGCCCCACTAGGGGAGGTATGTAGCTGAAGAGAGAAATTTCCCGCAAGCGGTTTGTCAATCGATGGAGTGAAGAGTAACCTACTGTGCACAACGTATTTATATAAATAACATTTAGACTATCCTTTGTAACAACATTCAAGAAAAATACACAAAAAAAACTGGCAGGTGTGCATTGTGTCAATGAGTAGGCAAATGCTCGTTATATTCTCTTCATCTAGAATCCAGCTTACAGAAAGTGTAGTTGTTTTGCCAAATATCCGAGTCTGCCTTTCTTAAGCAGGGTATATTTGGATTCAAAGAGCCACTTGTGTACCTCACCTCTAGATGCCATGAAGTTGCTAGAATCAACTTTGTATCTTAGATACCATTTTGTACCAGTTAACAACGTTATCTTCACGTTCCACCACATTGTATTGCAATTAATATAATCTTAATAACAAGAAAAAAATTCAGATAAAGCGCACGAGAATCAGAACGTACAAGAAAACATCGAATCATTTCACTTAAAGTACAAATTCCTACTGTGAGTTCGAATACATTTCGTCAGACATGGCCGGATACTGCCGAACTAGCGAGATTCTCCAAGCATGGCAATGAGAAAGTGTGCACATCGCCGTGCAACAGAAAACGAACGGCTGCGGCCAGTCGCGTCACCAAGAGCGGCGGCGAGCTATCAATTCGATGCGCTAATTATAGTGACAAGCAGAAAAACATCGCGTTGCCCGAGTATTGATTTATCACATTCGACGATTGGACAGGAGAGCGAATGTATTCCAACTATATACCGGTTTAGACGGCACAGGGCATCAGTTGATGTCATTGCAGTGCCTCTGAGCGTGAGATCCTAGGGTTCAATTCCCGACGGTGGTAGAACTAGCTTTCGGCACAAGCTATATGGTAGTCAAATTCAGCCGCTGGGCCAGAATTCTCGCGTCTGGCTTCTCAGAGTTTTCCGTGTTTTTTCCGATAAACGCCAGGCGAATGTCGGAGCAGTATCCAAACAAATGGGCCACGGACTGTATGCGATCTTTCCTTCCTCTTCATTTACCTTTTCTTTCCTCTTCCCTTACATATACACACGCACATACACTACACTGCCACATGTGACGAGAGACTAGTCGGGAGCTTAGATCTTGTTCCGGCTAGGGCGATGCCCTGCTGGTGGGAGATACCTGTTAAGGAAAATCCCGCCACCCGACGTGTAGGTCGGCGCAGGATCTCACCCTCGAGTGGGGCAATATCACTGCCACCGCCAGCAATAAAAGCAGCACTACACTTACGCGGACTAATGGACCTGAGCAGTTGACGCGCGTGGAGTCTCTAATCAATCAATGAAATAATAATATGCGTCGTCATTGCCAACAATATTATTTCATTAGAAATGCCAACGATAACTCACCACAACACCTATACTCTAATCAATCAACCAATCAGTTCTATCGACAGAACCCTGGCCTGCGCGTCGCTTTTGTCCAGGGCGTTCCCACCGCCTCCTCTCGCCTGATGAGGCCTGCGGCCACCACCTGAGCGCTCTTCCTCCCGCGGTGGTCCGCTCTCGCCCAGCGCTCGCCGACGAGCATTTTGTGTTGTTCCCGACGCCGCGCCACTGCGTCCGTTCCGGCTCTGCACTTCGCACTCCGACGCCCCCGAAAGCGCAGCGCTTGGCGCAGCCGGGCCATCAGGGACTCCGCCGCCACCGCAGTCGGTTCGGCACAACCCCTCTGCCTCCGTGCACGAGGCGGTACTCTGCCAGTCACCAACACCACCGTCACCACCAACGAAATCACGCCATGTCATTTCCACCACCTCCACTTCTATCTCCATCGCTCTACACTCCTTCTTCCGACGCCCCCGAAAGCTCAGCGCTTGGCGCCGCCACCGTCGCCAGCGCCATCAGGGACACCACCGCCACCGGAGTCGGTTCGGCACAACCCCTCTGCCTCCGTGCACGAGGCGGTACTCTGCTAGTCACCAACACCACCGTCACCACCAACGACATCAACGTCATGCCATTTCCACCACCTACACTATCTCCATCGCCCTACACTCCTTCCTGCGACGCCCCCGAAAGCTCAGCACTTGGCGGCGCCGCCGTCGCCAGCGCCATCAGGGGCACCACCGCCACCGGAGTCGGTTCGGCACAACCCCTCTGCCTCCGCCGCCGCCGCGCACGAGGCGGTACTCCGCCAGTCACTACCACCACCGTCACCACCAACGACACGCCATTCCATTTTCACCACCTCCACTTCTATCTCTATCGCCCTACACTTCTTCCTCCACTATCTCTAATTCCACCACCATCGCCTAGTACCTTCATTTCCGCCCCCTCCACTTCGTACGTAGTGCCTCTATCTCCAGCACATCCATCTCCACCTCTTCTACTTCCACGTTCATTGCCAAGTATCTCTCCTTCTACTACATTCAACTACAACGCTATCATCTCCACTGTGTACATTTTTATTTCCAACTTCAACACTTCCCTCTCCACTGCTTCCACATTTACCGCCGCCCTCACCACCATCTTCACAAAAAAGCAGTATCACCGTCACAAAGACACATTCTTGTCATCTGCGATGCCCCCTTCGCCCCGACCATTTCATCTCCTCATCCATCACCACCACCAGCATCACCGCTACCACCGCCGTCTCTACCGTCGCCGCAAGCATACTGCAACGGCAACAGACCCTCCCTGCCTCAGGCCAGGCCTTTACAAAACGGGCGCCTTCAATTTCCCCCTCATCTTGTCTCATGTCACCCGCTCGTCGCCCTATTGCCCGGACTCGGAGAGCTTTTTCTGACACATTTTGTAAGCGACACTTTGCTGGCAGTATTTGTGACAATTCATTGCCTCTATTTAGTTTCGCACTCAAGTTTACTGAGAAAATTTACACGGGTCAAAGTCATCTTTGAGGAAATCTTATTAACCGTCTCTCCCGCTCTGATATTGCGGCGCCAGAAGCATCAAGGGGAGCGGAAGGTTTGAGCGGGATGACTAGGAGCGGGTGGGGAAGTGCTTAATGAGGAAATGCGGCGGTGGCAGAGGCTGTGGTGCGTTTGGATTGATGGGTTGTTCTAACGACATTGAACTTCTTACTCCTAGTGTTAGCAAACTTATCTGTCTCATTTAAAACGATATATTATCTGTAAAAACAATGTTTTGTTTCACTTGAAAGATCTGACCAATTTAGCACGATGTGCATCCTGGTTCTTGTTTGTAGTGTAGGTCACTATTTTTTGACATATGCAAATGTTTTCTGAGAAAGGATGAGAAATAAAAAAAAGGTAGACATTTCAATTTCAATCGCTAATAAGAAATTTACTACTATGAACGAATGAGATCACGAGCCATAACTGAGCAATTGCAGAAAATCATGGATTGTTTTCTCACTCTTAGGACGAAATGTCATAAAAATTGAATTTTTACCTCATGTTCTGCTTTACTGCATTGGTAATTTCGTGGTGACATTTTTAACGAACTTTTTCCTTTCCCTCCCACTTTCACGTCGCCTCCATCTACTCCTGTGACAGCTTCGTTTCCGCAATCCTGCCACATCCTCCCTTTGTCACCTCCTCCATTGAAATGTAAGCCGACCCCCCCCCCCCCCGCCTTTGCCATTCAGCGGTCGCTCCTACGCGGCTCACCCCGTAACTCTCCCCGCCCTCGTCCGATCCCCCGCCGACCGCCGCCGCCGCCCCGAACGCCAGCGCGCAGTGGACACGAGGGCTTGTATCGACCGCGGCAGCAGCGGCGGCGGCACACACAAAGACGACGCGGAAACAAACACAGGCGCCAGCTCGCGAAGCCAGGCGAGCGGGAGCGTGCGTTGAGGGAGACTGGGCAGTTGGGCCGCGGAGTGGCAGGTGAGAGAACGGCAAAGATCAAGTCGGGTTGATTGATGGATTATTTTGTTCCAGGACGCGTCAACTGCTACGTCATGAGTCACGTAAAATTAGAGCAGGTTGTGGCCCAGAGATAGCAGTGTTTCTTTCGCTTTCGAAAGCGTGATCCGGCGCAAACTTACACGTGTCTTGTGGAGTCTCCCTCCAGGTATAATCTTTAGCAGGGCTCCGCCTCTGCCAGAACCTTCTCTAAGCTTCCAACTAGTCTCTCGATATGTCTGATAGTGTAATTGACGTAATTATAAGTGTATCTATGTGATGTGTCAGGGAGGAGTCGATAGGGATGAGAAGGAAAATGAATTCGAACCGCGGGAAATGTGTAAGAGCACTGCCCCGGAACTCGTCTTTGAAGCAACAATTATGATTGAAAAGTTATATCTGATCATGACTAAGCGTTGTTCTACATACAGATTGATGACAAGAGTAATAATATGATTGACAATTGTGAGATAAAAACACATTAAGCAACTTGTTTATATAAAATTAAAAAAAATGTTTTATCTTGAACATAAATAAATTATCAATTGCAGACCGGTATACGATGGGGAAACCGGGCATCAGTTACATGCTGGTGGTACTCCTATGCGAGGCCTGCGCAGGGGTGCGGCATGAGTGCATACGAGTATTGAAGATCTCGGGAAGAAAATGAAGCGAGCGAGAGCTGGATGAAAGTGACCTGGGTGCACGAATATGAAACAAGACATGATGAACATAATGTCAGGCCGCATCAATTTGGTAGGTGTATTTGGACATGAATGAAGTGGGTGAGCGCAGCGGGAAAGATTAAGGCGGGGTGAAGTGGAACTACGCAAAACCATGCGATTTGTGTGGAAAAGGCAGGACGCAAAGGATCTTGAGGAGGGGGAAGGATGGGGAAAGGACAAATATGGGAGTGGGAAGGAGGGAATGGAGCGTAAAGGTGAGGGCTCAAAAGCCTGGAGGCTGTGCAGAAGGCGAGAGACAAGGGGAGGGAAGTCGGAATAGCAGGTATAAGAGAGGGTTAGAGTCAGTCCTGGTCAAACACGACCTTCGTAATACCTGCCCGAATTGCAAAGGCGTGAGTTCGGCACTGTCGGTTTCTCCTCTCTCCGCCGCTGCCGCTGGAGTTAAGGCTACTACGAGATTCCTCCACCGGGAGACGTCAAAGGGAATTGAAGGCTTTTCCACGTGCTGCAAACTTGCAGAACGTAAAGTTTAGGTGTTGTACTCGTGAGTGTGCGAACGAAGATAATTTATTTATTTCTCTTATTTTATACTTAACGAATAAGCTAAAACATCTTATTAATGTCTGCATTGCAGTAATGCAAATTGAACGGGTTCTGTGGATTCCAAATATCTCAACCATGTTCAGGGACTCTCAATTGGGCATTACTGAATATAGTACTTCAACACTGCAATTTTCAAATGTCCACTAGTGCTACAAATCAGGGGTAGGAACAAAATTAAATAAAAATAGAAGCAATTAAAAATTGACCTTTTTAGACAAGGAATATATTCAGATTATTCAGATATATGTGTGAGTATATTAATTGGCAATATGATTTACGTAATACGCGAATTTAGCAGTATAGTCCAAGTATATTGAGAAAAGTTATGCAAATATTCTTCATTGTGGCAACCTCTAGTGCTATAGCATGCCACATGGGTCACCCAAGTAGGCATTAGTCTTGCCCACGAGCTTGGAGTGTTACGGGAGCTAAGTCTAAGATGAGTGGAGTAGGACGCTTATTCTTTGACTGAGGAAAAAGGACGTGGAAGTTGGAGAGGTGTGGACCGACGAGAAATAGGAGCGATGCGGGGTAGTTACGAAAGAAACAAAAGGATTAAAGTGCGCGAAGCCAATGGGGAGCGGTCAAATGCAGTTTGAAGTGGGGAGAAACAATAATACAACAAAGGGAGTGAGGAGGAGGAGGAAAGGTGGTGGGGAGGGGGTAGAAGCGGGAATCGCAGGGGTGCTAGGTGACAAGGTTGAGGAGCGAAGGCGAAATTGTTGCCACTGCTTAGACGGACTGTTGAGTTGGTACACGACGAAAAGAGGCCATTGGAAGATACGGAAAGAGAAGCAATGTGTGTGTGTGTGTGTGAGGGGCGGGGGAGAAATGGAGTTCTGGCGAATATTAGTCGATAGCGACGCGGCGACGCCGCGGCAAGGAGCAGTGGCTGGGCTGGTGCGAGCGCTGGGGCAGACAGCGAGGCGCACGGCGCGTGCGAGATGAGGCAGGAAGGGGCGGTGGGAAGGGGTATGCGACCGGGGGAGGGGAAGTTGGAAAGTGCAATGTCTGAGGCGGAGATCGACGCGAGGCCGGAATGGGAAGGTATTGAGGGGCGAGAGAGGAAGAGGGGTGGGTCGAGTGAGAGGCATGGTACGAGCGTGGGACGGGTGGAAGGACGCGGGATGTAAGGGAGGGCGGGTAAGATGGTGCAGCACGAAGGATGGGTCGGGGCGAGGTGGGAGAGAGACGGGAAGAAGCGAGGGTAAGAGCGGGAAGAGGGTAAGAACGGATGCGGGGAGGGATGGGGATGGAGGTTCAGGGATTTTGGAGGAGTTTGCTGGGGTTGGCGTGGTGTTGGCGGAGGAGTAGCCGGGTTGGCGGAGGAGAGGTGGTGGCGGGGGTTTGATGGGAATATGTGTTTGGTGGTGGTGGTGGTGTCGAGGGTTGGCGAGGTATTGGCGGAGTAGCGGGGTTAGCGGAGGAAAGATGGTTGTGAGGGATTGGTGTGAAATGCGGGTTTGATGAGGGTGTTTCATGGAGTATGGTGATGGTGGTGGTGTCGAGAGGTTGCCGGAGGAGTAGCCAGGCTGGCGGAGGAGGGGCGGGCGAGCGAAATACGGAGACGGGAGTGGGAGAAGTACTGGGGGAGGGGGCCAGAGACAGGGTGGAGGCAGGGTGAAGCTGGGCCGTACGAGAGTAATAAGAGAGATAAGTAGAGAGCCACAGGGGCGAAGCGGGGAGGGGCGGGGCGGGGCAGGAGGGGTTGGGCGGGGTGGGGAGGGGCGGGGCGGGGCGGAGCGTAGTGTTCACTTCGCAGCCGGGAGGATGGGAGCAGCGCGAGGAAACGTGTACGCGCGCTGGTATTAAGCGTGAAGCGCTTTGTGTGTTTGATGTGAGCGAGTATTTTCGCGCGTGAGGTAGGGGCACAAAAAGTCAGTGATCTTTTTTTTTTTTGTTAGGACGCGGCGCGGACTTTTTAGAGCGTGCGAAAATCGACATATAAAACACGTCCTCAACATTTGACTCAACACACGATATCAAAGGACAGTTCATTTATTTGTTCAGCGTAAGAGACACCAGTCGAAATGTTTCGAAGAGATCTGATCTCACAAATAGTTAATAATTTGGGAATATCAAAGTATTATTTCTGCAGAAATGATTGCTGAACAGAAAGGAGTTGGCAATACAACGGAGAAAAATAATGGACAGTACATCCTTTCCGACAAACGCTATGAATGGCGTTCCGTTCTTTCTTTGTAGAGCGATATATTAAAGATTTTCAGATCATTTTTAATAATTTGTTATTCGTTTATTACTTTCTTCTTCCTTTTACCAATAGCACATAATAAATACATCATTAATACAGAGACACATTTGATTACTACTGGAAATAAACAAGGTTTATTCTTGTAGTAATTACTTTAATTACTGTTGACGTTTGGTTCTCCCAGACATCCTTTACTTAAGACTTATATTTCAAATTATGAGTAATTGATGATTTTTCAAACACATTCAGATTTACAATATTATGAGAGAAAACATTAATCGTATCATTTGTGAATTACAAACATTATGTCGTATTACAACGAATGTTTGCCGAAAAATATACTAATGACGCGAAAACTGATTGCAAATGGATGGTATCTAAATTAATTCCACTAATTAATACGCACGGAATGTGATAATTGTTTTACAAGAGAGAATTGACACCGCGACATATTTTTTTTAAAACGGCAGTTTACGCCTTATGGGAAGAAAATATTTGTATAATCTGTTTAGGTATCATAAAAAATATACTTATCATATGAACTTATCATAAAAAATGAGCAACATAAGTTAGTGTTTGTTTCATTAAAGTAAAATATACATTATTGCACATGATATGTGCTCCATATTTTATTAATATCCATTTTTTTCACAAAACCTTCTTCAAATAACCTACGTAAAAGTAAACCTTGCGACTTACACGAATCATTTTCAGTGATTTCGAGTAATTACAATTTCAATTATCTTTATGCTATCTTTATCTTTATGTAATTATATAATCATATACTTAACCAAAACGTCACATGTGTGTTGCCAGATATTTGATTTTGAAATACGCCCTTAGGAAAGTCTGGTGGTCGTTACTTTAATGAATTAGTTTAAGTGGTAATTCTATGAATCTGTGAAATTTGTTAGGTTTCCTTTTTCCCTACTTTGAAATATGATGTAAAATCTATATTGAATGCTAGTTTACATCCACACTTAATGGTTGAACATATCAATTATTATTACAATTATTGTACTTAAGTTTGTATGTTAATCATGGTATTAAGATTGGAATTTAAAATAAGTCGTATAATATTCATGGCAATTGAGCAATTGAATATTGATAACCATGATAATTGAGTGTGAAATAAGAAAAGTAGTAAATCGCAGAACCTCGAGAGAACCTGCTGCAAATCCGGTTCGTCTACCACTAATACCACTTGGATTGAGCGTATTTGAACACCGATGATCGGAGGTTGAAAATTAGCACGCTGATCGGCAGGCTAGAGGTTGCCCGAAGTAGCAGCGCAGGTTGCATTGTGCGGCGCTCTCTGCCTGCGAAACGCCCGGCGTCCGTCGCGCACGTGCCACTCCGGGCGCTGGGCCACCGCCCCCGCCGCCCCCGCCGCCGCAACCGCCCCCTCCTCCCGCTGCCGCCACCGCCGCCCCCACCGCCGCCGTCGCCACCGCCGGCCCCACCGCCGCCGCCGCCGTCCACACTGCGGCGATCTCCCCCCCGCCGCCGCCGTCGCCGCCACCGCCACCGCCACTCGACACTGCCACTAGCGCCACCCGAGCCCCCCACGCCTTCGCCCCTTCCCACCCCGCGAATTCACGACCCGTCGTGCCCAGTCCGCACGCAAATCACGCCCGCCCCACGCAAGGCCTCGCCGCCCCGCGACGTCTGGTGCCACCTCACTCTGCTCGCTTCGCCCGCGCCTCAGTCCCTCTCCACCACGCCGTCTCCGCCCCGATCAAGCCCCATCTACTCCGTCTCTCCTTTTCCGGCCGCCATGCCCAATACTACTCCACCCTAGTCAGCCCCACCTCGGTCGTGCTCGCTCACGGCTTCCCCGCCCCGCCCAAGATCCCCCAACTCCATTACTCTGCTCTGCTCCGCCACCCCAGCCCCGCTCAACGCCCCACACCCCGCCTCTCTGCTCCGCCTGCACCACGCTTACCCCCCGCTCCACCATGCCTCCCCACTCAACGCCCCATACCCCACCACCCTGTCCCGCTCGGTCGCGATCACCTCGTCGGACCTCACGCCACCCAGCGCTCCCCCGCCACACTGACCTTCTCCTACCCACCCACGGGTTCCCTCACCCCCACTCGGCTCCCCGCCCCGCTTCGGCGCACCCCTGACACATTTCCACCCTCGCCTCGACTTCACACCACCCACCCCGCCTCGTGCTCGGTCACGTCTTCCCCGCCCCGCTCAAGATCCTCCAACTCCGCCACCCTCTCCGCTCCGCGTCGACTACTGACACCTTACAGTACTCGTTCCCACCCCATGGCGCTACCCCAGTCCCGCTCAACGCCCCTCGCCCCGCCTAACTCTCCGACCCGCCACGCCTAAACCACCCGTTCCGCCATGCAACTTCGCCGTTCCCCACTCAACGCTCCTTACCCCTCCACCCGCTCGGTCACCATCACCTCGTCGGACCTCACACCACCGAGCTCCACCCCGTCACACTGAACTTCTCCTACCCACCCACGGGTTCCATCACCCTCCCACACGGTTCCCCGCCCCGCGCCGGCGCAACCCCTGACACGTTTCCGCCCTCGCCTCGACTTTGCATCATCCACCCCGCCTCGTGCTCGGTCACGCCTTCCCCGCTCCGCTCAAGATCCTCCAACTCCACCCCTCTGCTCCGCTCCGCGTCGCCTACTGTCACCTCACAGTACTCGTTCCCACTCCATGACGCCACCCGAGCCCCGCTCAACGCTCCACACCCCGCCTCTCTTCCCCGACCTGTTACGCCTAACCCCCCCGCTCCACCACGCCGCCCCACGCCCTACTGAACGCCCCTTACCCCTCCACCCTGTCCCGCCGGTCACGATAACCTCGTCGGACCTCACCCCACCCAGATTCGCCCCGCCACACTGAACTTCTCCTACCCACCCACGGTTTCCCTCACCCCCACACGGCTCCCCCCCCCGCGCCAGCGAAACCCCTGACACGTTTCCGCCCTCGCCTCCGACGCTTTGCCCCAGGGGTGGCGCCGGCGGAGGCGTCGCTTGTTGACGCAGCGCGCTAATCACGCCTCGCCCCGCCCCGCCCCGCCCCGCCCCCTCTCCCGCCGAAGGGGGCAACGCCCGCGCACGCGTGCGCCTTCCCCTCCGCTTCCTACCCCTCCCTTCCCCCTCTCCGCCCCATCTTTGCAGAGCGCGCAGCGCCACCCGAGCACCGGCTCCAAAGTCGTCGTTTTATTCGCTTCATTCGAAGGCTGTTGCGACTGAACGGCGGCTGCAGGCGATTCGGTGCAAGTCCAATGGGTTTTCCTTGAGTGAAGAAATTAAGCTGTGCTATTGTGGACCTCACCCCCACCTTCTCCCCCTCTCTGTTGCCAACCAAACTCTTCTCCTTTTATTGTTCCTTCTACTCTCCTTATATCTGACAGTCCTGGATTGGTTGGGAAGATTTATGCCACAGAAGCTTATTTTTCATAAACATTGAAATCTGCCTATCTGCTTGTCCAATATTTTGCCCCTCCCTCACAAATGTTATTTCATGGTGTGCTTTACTCCAAACACGTATTGATTACAATTGAATTACATTTTTCTCAAAACCAGCTCCAATAAAAAGTAATTGGAAATGCATACAACAAAATACTAGAATGAACTAAGCTGTTCAAAATGTTCACCGTACCGACCATATTTTCATGTACTCGTGCGAGAGAGCATGTCTGCGTGAATTAAGTTTGTAGACATCTTCAATACAACAATGCACAGACTACAAGTCGAAATGAAGAAATTTTCATACAATTTACCAAATCTCAATATTACAATATGTGATGATAAAGAAGGACCTGGTTTTGAATAAAATCAGAATACATTGATGTTCAATAAAACTTATATGAATTTCTGTAGCTTATAGAAACGAAATCTCATTCACATTAATATAATACACTGTTCACAGTGAAGAAATATTTGTCTGTAATGTTCACAATCACACCATAAATATTGTGTTGCTCTATGAAGTTTGAGAAAAAAATCTCCAGTTCAATTGTGTTTCCAATAAAATGTGAAGAGTTTATTCACAAAGTAACATATTTATCTTAAACATAATGTTTCAGAAATAGAAAGTATTCACATTCAACCTTATAGTATATAGCAGTATTCAACGGTTTTCTTTTAATGTTTAACATAGGAGAACCGTTCAATTTTCAACACTATATTTGGCAATAGGATGGGACTCTTAAAAATACAGTCATACGTAAACTAAAAAACAAACAGAATCGGAGATAGTACGCTCTTCAGTAATATAATAATAATAATAATAATAATAATAATAATAATAATAATAATAATAATAATAATAATAAATTCAATTGCTACATCTCCCCTAACGTTCAGAGTCCTCATGATCAGCACGTGCAAGGAATGCGGAGCTAGGGTCACACTCGCTCCCTCTCCACTCCGTCGCCACTCCATCGCAGGCCTGCTGGCGCCCGCCCGCCCGCCCGGCCGCTTCGCCAAGAGGCCTCGATCGCTGCTATCGGCTGCCCATCGCGCTTCGCCCCTCTTCACTCCCGGCGTCTCCCACCAGTGATGCCGGCAGCGCTTCAGCACTAAAGCGGTGCCCCGACAACGGAATACCACCCTGCACCCTCCAGCTGTGCAGCCGCTCAGCACTCCAGGACCACATGACACATGGTGCGCTCTGAGTGATATTTTACCCATTAAGGCCGGCGGCCTCATTTCGGCACGCACATTTCTGCTTTTACAATAATTTGCGAATTTTATTTCTTTAATAAACGTAAATTGAATTGAATTGTTGCGTTTACCTCTACGTGGCGAGATTCAAGCCCGCTCTGACCACACAAATTTCGCTGCGCTCCCTTCACCCACGAGCGGAGAAACGACGTATTTCTTGGGTGATGAAACATGCGATTTAAATTTAGCTTGAGGATCTTTTACATGCAGTAAATCTACTAACATGGGACAGCCGGCTTTTCTTC
Organism: Gryllus longicercus; assembly: GCA_038098605.1. NCBI lineage: Eukaryota > Metazoa > Arthropoda > Insecta > Orthoptera > Gryllidae > Gryllus > Gryllus longicercus. Next base: position 2,103,185 of record JAZDUA010000019.1, on the reverse strand, counting down.
CCCTCCGAAGGAAGGTGTAAGGAATTTTTTACCCTACTAATCCACGGCTTCAATCGGGTTTGAACCCGCGAGCTTGGGTATAACAGTCCGATACGCTAACCGTCAACCCATCGCCGCCGCCCTAAACGTGGTCATCCTAAAGGAAACTTACACAAGTTTTGGCGTTCCTGGATGCTAGATGTCGTTTTTGCCGAGACTTCATGACTCATTCATTCGGTTAGGATCTTCGTCTGAAATCGTGATTAGCGGCTGAATGCCTGAGGTTAAGTCGAAGGATAATTCCGGTGTAAAGCAAACGGCGGTTGTTCCATTGATTGGGAATTAATAGGTTAATCGGTTGATACGTTATGATGAATCCCGGTGGTAATTATGATTTTTCTGGTAGTTCCTTTTTGCACTTCAGATTCCCCTAATTTGAATTAATGGTTATGAACGGGAAGAAAATGAATTATTACAATTCATGTATGAACATGTGTTTTAAAAGGTTTGTGAACAAATTTTTATTACATAATATAATAAAACTATTTTATACATAAATAACATTGAGTGCAAAAGCTAGCTTTGCTAAATTTGGTACCAATAGTTTAATGAGGTTAAATTTAGAAACGGAACCGTTGTACCGCCCTCCAGGTAGAATCTTCAGCTTGTTCATTTGGCGCCACAACCGTTGACTAGTATCACCGTTGGATTGATTATGGTCGTCGCCTTCACCACAAATAACACTTGTAAAGGTGTACAAGTTTGTTGAATTTGACTTGTTCGACAGTATCGTTGATCACGATAACACGGCCGAGGACACGAGGACTATTCTCTGGAGTTATGTTTTGCAAAAATGGCGAGAGAGCACACGGGCTCCGCTTCGTTCGGCTTCCACCGGTAGACTGAATTTCAGTTTTTCTTCTGTCCGGGAGCACGGGAACTTTGGCAACGTCGCTCAGCTTGTGCGCATGAGCGCTAGACACTCTGTAGTCAAATGAGCGTTTTTGTAACACATTATTTTGAGTTTTCGGGCTCGTCGACTGCTATGAACACCTTTGTAGTGCATATTACAAACCGGGATGTGGCGGGGTGTTCCCTGCACTAAAAGGTGAAATTCGATGTCGACCATCGAATCGGTTTATGGAGTTTCACCCTTTCAAGGATTTCCACTAGGGAGCAACGCTTCAAGTGGGACAAGCTACAAGTTTCTGATAAGCCTCTTAATATATGTGAAAGTATAGTGCACGTAATTCTGTAAGGGGAGAGGAGAAGACAAGGTTGATGAAGGAAAGATCGTGTTCGGCCCGTGGCTAATTCGTGACGGTACTGCTCAGTCATACACCTGATATCGTTCAGAAAAGCCATATATTTTTCCTTCTAAAATAAACACCTGTCTTTCAACACACACGACTCAAAAAATATTCGACTCACTCTAAGCGAAACCTTCGGAGAGTCACAGAAATAGAAGATTATTCGAGTATCAAATGCTCTACCATATTATTTCCCTCACATACTAGTTAGGCTTGGAATGTGTTAGAAATTTGAACATGTACTATGCTACGATATAGGAAATGGATGATAATGGATTTCCAAGAAACTTAAAACATCGGTAGATCGGCTTTCATTACAGTTATTATAATATTAATTGCCGTCCCATGCCGTGCATTACAAAAGCTTACGCTGTCATAATATCATTAGCTAATTATGAAGAATTGAAGTACTTTTCTAATTTCTGTTCCAAGAATACTATTCTAGTCAACTTACATTAATATAACAGTCATTAAAATTATACTACCCCTATTTCGAAAATATAAGTAACTAACCTGAAAATACACCATTAAACTCTCGATTTGTCTCTTGTTTGACAAGTATTGAATTTGGTTTAAAACGTTTAGTTGCAGACTTCGATCGTCAATTCCTTTTGAGGGTTCCTGAGGCCTGAATTTTTTTTTACATCATGATGACTGTGCAGATAAATTCATGGATGGATGTGTGGATTGGTTTGTGGTTGAATGTGAGGTTCGCGCATAACTATAGCAAATTATAATCCTTTGTTCTCAAACGTCTTAAAAACCTCTGGAGAAAAGTGTGTTGTTGTCATTCAAAAGATCTTTAGGTTTATGCAGATAGGGAGAAGCTACACAGTTTTTTTTCAAAAACAGAGACCAGTCTTGAATTTTCCCCAGCCTTTCCTGCACACACACATCTTCTGGTTCAAGAGGCGAATTTCAAGCAACCGTAAGATGCATTTCAAATGGGAGAAATTTCAGTCTTGGGCCCCTTCCGTTTCAGGAAAATGTCACCAGAATTATCTAGTAGAACTCAATTGTACTAGACCCTCTTTATGTCCAAAAATTCAATTTTTCAAATGATATTACTTTACATTTTAGAATCCTAAACTCCCATTCACTGAAACACTGTGATTCAAAGGATCAAACATCGGAGATATCATCAGCACCTTGTCACAACATTCGGGTCATCACAAACTCGGTCTGAAAATGTTTGATTCCAACCTTTCTTCAAAAAAATAATGTAGATATTTTGGGAGGGGTGTTCTCGAAGGTCCACTTCTGTCTCATCTCATTTACGTAGACACTTCCTAAAAATTTTCAGCAGAGGTCAGTTTTGCATTCTGTATTGCGAATATGAAGGCAAACTTTAACTGTCTCCAAAAACTGAACTCTCCTCAAGTCGCCGTTCATAGAATCAAATGTTAATCGGAAGACTTGAGATAAAATTCTGAATTTCATGGACCACTTCAACTGCGGTTGTTGCGGTGGCCTTAAATGGACCGTAAAGTTCTTCATACTTCACGGCTCTCGGAGCACTTCGTTCTTTTATACCTGTTTGCCCTCCTCCTCCACACTCCCACGGAAACAATTTTCACCATCGATCTTGAAACTTTGACATAAAGTTTGCCGTGACTGTTCGTGTTTGAAATAATGCGCTAACAACCAATAGTTTCGCAAAATTAAAATATAAATAAAATATATACCAAATCTTGAAAGTTACTGTGAAAAAGTTAATGTTTTTACGAAATATCACTTTAAGTTGAAGTTCTGCGACTCTTGCAAGTTTTTAAGCGTAAACTTTAAAACTCTTCCGTATTTACGTAATGAACAACTTGACACACTTGGAGAAAAAAAGGCAAGACGTACATTAAAAATGTAATGCAAATTATTCATGGATTACTTTTCAAAACCTTCCAAACTCGGGACGCTGTGTTCTCTAATTGTAGAAGGTTGCCAATTAATAGCAATACGGTTCATGCAGTGACAACAGACACAAAACCGAAATAATTGTAAGGAAACTTATGCGTAGATTTACAAAACCAAAGGATTTTTTGTTTTATTCTATACGATGTTATTTTGTCATTTCGCAACTGATTTTGATATCATCAAGTGAGGTTGCTTTGGTAGTATACATATACACTCCAGTTTATTGTGGAGGCGTGATCTCATTTTGGGGTCCACAACAATTCCTAATATACCTTGATCCTTCGGCCAATGTGTTTGCCATTCTTTGTGCCCATTCTTTGTGAACTGGTCTTGGAACCTTTTCGCGTAGTTAGCTCACGTCTCTTGATATTTAAAGAAGTGAGTTTTGCAAACAATAGTATGTTAAAATAAAAATCTGATTTGTGAAATTTGGTGCAGCTATGTTAAAAAAAAGTGTTTATTAAATAACACATAAAAATGAGTTTTTACAGTTCCCGGTATGTTTCGGCTGACATCATTTGAAAACTTTTTCTAATTTATGACGTTCTCTCAGCTAATTTAATAATCTGCCGAAGTTCATTATAGCACGTTATAATTCATTGTTTGTACACGCATATAATCTCATCGACGGGTGGAAAGCAGCCGTAATATCGTGTGATTGATTGATTAGTGACTTTGGCGTTTTAGTGGCTAAGGACACGAGCCCCGTAAGTACAGTGCATGTTTTTGCACGGGAGATGGCGGTGCTCTGCTGCTGCATTCTGATATCCAGCGCCGACTAGTCGGCAAGTGGGATTTCCGAAACCAAGGTATCTCCCACTAGCGGGTCACAGCCCCAGGCAGACAAGCTGTAAGTTTTCAACCGGTATCCCGACATGTGTGGTAATATAGTTCATGTAAGACTAATTGCGTGTACGTAAGGAGTGAGGATAGTACAAGGAAGAGGAAGGAAAGATCGCGCGCGGTCTGTGGCCCGTTTGTTAGGGTACTTCTCCGGCATTCGCCTGGTGTTGATCGGAGAAACCACGAAAACTACCTAACAGAGCAGCCGGCTGCTACAATTCTCCTCCAGACAGCAACTGAATTCTACCTAGCTATGTAGCACCTGTGGAAAATCCTGCCATCGTCGGGGCTCGAAGCTACAACGACCAGGTCAGAAGCACTGCAGTGACATCAGTGCATGTCCTGAGCCACCTCTCCCGGTGTAAAATGGTGTGAGTATGACGCATCCCAACTGCGGCAGCCTTTCCAGGCGGTGAAGTTCTTCATACGTCGAGAGCTGCGTGGCCTCTTGTTCCTATGTTCTCTCCACATTCCTACTGAAATAGTTTCCCCATCGGGGTGGAAAACTCTCCGCGCCGTCTGCCAACCACTGGGCGAGAGAAGAGCACCGGCATGTTTTCCGGTGGAATGCGGCGCGGCAGAATGGGACGAGAGGGAAGAAGAATTTTGAGGTGGAGAGGCAACACAATGAGCTCTACTCGCGAATTCCTGTGCGAATCTCTCTTCTCGAGCTCCACTTTGCGATTATCCTGTTTGGTTCCCTTTATTCATTGCTGGCGATGCCATTGTAGCTCCAAAACTTTCGAAAAACTACTCTTCGGTTCTTGATTTTAGGTCCCTACCGTATCCTGCCACAGCTGTTATAATACGTTGAGGGTAATGACCATGGAATTTCAGGGGAAAATACTCTGACGGCGATCACCGTTCCTTGGGGTTCTCTACAGAGAGAGCATAATTATTCATTCAGTCACCATTATTTCATACCCATCGTAATTATTTCATACATTATTTCATATCCATACCACCACCATTCATTCATAATTATGCATTCATTCATTCACCATTAGACAGTTTCGGGCGCCATGACCAAAGTTACAATACCACTACAATTTTGAAAAAAAGTCAGATTCTTATATCTCTACCGCTGCCAAAGATATCCAACTTCCCTGAGAGATGTAGTTCACCAGAACTTAGATGTTTCAGTTAAGTCACCAATTGAAAATAGAAGAACATGGGCGAACGAACGAACATATGAACGAACAAGCCCTTGATATGTCCGAGCAACGTTCTGTTTACGAGTGCGATATAATTTTATGAAGATTTTGTCTGTCTAAAAAATCACAAAATTAAAGTAAATTTTTAATATAACCCTACTCCTTATTTCCGCTCCACTTGCTGCCAGTATCCTCATTCTGTGTTCTCATCTCAGCTCTAAAGTGACCTTTTAAGCTTTGCTCAACGAACCAAGTAAATGAACAAGAGCAAACCCTTACATTCAGCTGTTTCGCCCATCTCTCTCCTTCACTCCATTTTCTATATGATATTGAGAATTGCTGAATCACGAAATAATCACGAACTTTTATTATTGACAAATGTGCGTTCTGTTATTTATAATTTACCTTCAAATTCAATAACTACGGAATTACGAATGGGTTTTTGCAGAAATGTCTAAAGCAAGGGTGGTATTCAATAAAAGTATATGACAGGTAATTAATATTAACTTATTATACAAGTCTAGAGACACTATCCACAAGAGGAACGACCCTATCTTGTTTTGTGATCAGAATGATCGAAAAAGCTTTATTTTTTAACCTTTCTAGCTACAATATAATAAACTATTGTGTAATAGACATTCGGAATATTTCGCTAATCATATTGAAAATGACCATTGTAAGAGTGTTAATTTTTAGTTAGTTTACCTCATGTATTATTGATTTGTCTTTGTACTCTAGCACTGATGATGAAATTAAAAATTTTGAAAAGTTGGTTTGTAATTGATTGTTTTGTTATCCATATTGACCAATCTCGTAAACTAATTTCATAAACACAAATTGGGAATTAAACAAAAAACTACATCGCATAGCCCAAAATTTCATTTATGTAGGTAAAATGTCAGTTTTAGAGCTAATAATTCGTTTAAAAAGACAAAACGTATCTTTTGCTAGTAGTTATGTAACAAAATGTGCAAACGACATTTTATTAAGCTTTTTTGAGATTTTGTGGGCTGTTCTATATATCTCTATCTCTATCTATTCTACATATTTATGTCTAAATTTTTCTTCTTGTGTTCTCACAAAAGCGAAGTTCCAGAGAGTTAAGTTCCAAGTTCCATATCTCCTCCAACCAATGTAGCTTCTATTTAGTTATATTGAGGGAACATTTAACCGTCGACGTCGTGAAGACCAGTAAGTGATAATCTATTAAAAGGAATATACTTGGTAACCAATGCCAATAATAACCAGTGGCTTGCACCAGCAGAAACGCTGTTGAACAAAAACCACCCACAATTGTTTTTTTGAAACGTATCACGTAGGCTACACCGCTCAATAAGGGCAAATGATATACTCTCGTTAGAGCACTGCGATAAATTAATTACTTGAACAAAAATGTCTTCTAACTAAAACAACATATAAGGAGATCGAACTACAATTTTTTGCATACTGCTAACAAAATAAAAACATATATTTTATAACAGAATAGGTTAATATCAAATATTTTATGGCGAGCGGTTTCCTTAGAGCCTTGCTGTTACAGAACGTTAGCGGTGTCGTAACAAGTGAAGTGCTTGTTTTTGTAATTAAGTCGATATTTTCATATACACGTGTTTCAATGATTTCGAAACTTTTTCAATATTTTCGTATTTTCCCGAATTTTTTGGGGTATATATCATAACCATAGACACGTCTCACATAGTCGAAAGCTGTACAGTTTTCTTTCAATTTCTGCACGCATTTGAAATTAAAAATATAAATAATTAGTTAAATAATTATGAAAACATTGTATATAGAGTGTCAGACAAAATGGGTGAATTACGAGAAATCCTGTCGAGAGCTCGCTTTGCCTTGAAAGAAATCCACGTGGATTGGCCGAGGATCGAATATGTTCCGCAACTGTGGAAGGCGAATGCGCTAGTTATTAAGTTACGAGATCCCAACCCGACGATCGTTACACTAAATAAAATGTGTTTTATAAGTGAAGTACCGACCTGGATGGTGGCTAAGTGCGTTTACCGATTCAGCGCTTCAGTCCGAAGGGTAGCGGGTTCGAGTCCCGCCTTGGTCATGGTTGTTTGTCCCTTGTCTCTCATGAATGTATTGTCAAGGAGAGCCTCGTGATCTACTGATCCCAGATCAGAGAAGCTCGCCAATGTGTTGGTGTCTTGTGGAATATGCCTCCCATACGTAAAGGGTAACCGGCAGTTGGCTGGAGTAAAGCCCTTGAAAAAAAAATATAAAGAACATATTAGCGCATCACCTAACTTTAAACGAAATTCGTGACCCTTCAGTAATTAAGTCATTGAAATAATTAGTCCCTTATAGGTTCCATACCATTATGGAAATAATTGGTAGACTTTATTCGTTTATATTTCATGAATTATACAAAAAAATAGGAGAGTAACACTAATGTTTTTGCAAAATAAACTTGTATTCTTATTAAGCACATTCCAAAATCTCAAAACCTTGTGCATAAGCCATCACAAATCTTCTTCACTATCATATTGAAACGTCGAAAATAAAAATCAAGTTCAATACAGTACACATCTACGAGTGAATTTTAGCAGCAAACATTGGATTCAAGCGCAATGACTTCTCATTTTCTCAGCCTCAAGAGAGCTTCATGCGAAGCGCGCTCTGCCATCTTCCCTGCCTCACCTTTGCTCTCTCTGCTGCCCTTCTCACACTCATTGCAGCTCGGGGAAATCCTTTCGCTGCACTTCGAGCTTCGCAAGAACGTCCTCTGTTCGCAAACACTCCCTGGAACCACACTCTCGCACCTGGTGGATAGCTTCCTTTTTTCTCTTCTTCCGTAAAAGAGCGGCCTACATGAGAGGGTCGCAGGTCTACAACGGATCTATTTCGGTAAAAGCATACACCTTCAAGAGGCAAACTTTTTCAAGAAGGTTCTATGAATATTTTATAAATGTAGTAACTTAATAAAAATATATTGTTATCAATTACAGTTGAACGGCATTCCTCTCGGCTGGTTCATGGGTAGGGTGCTATCTTTCTGGGAAGTGGTACCGGGTTCAATTCCCGGCGGAAGGAAAAATAAAGATGCATCTTCATAACTCAAATCGTCTTAGTTTTCACAGCAGCGTGACGAATTAAAAAGCTGGGCCAGGCCAATTAAGATGGGTACGGTGATGGGAATATGTCATGCTCGCCACATGCCTTTACACCAATCGTGGGTAATAAATAAAAAACAGGATCCAGGGAACAACGCTAGCTGACAAGAGGCGGATTAATGCAATCCTAAAATGCCAAATACATAGATACTGTATTCGGGTATGAGTATCAAAGTTGCAGCCATTATCGAAACAGGATCTCAAACTGATTAAAACATTATAGTAAATTTTACAACGTAAAAAATTTACATGATTGACACCAGTTCCCCAAGTCATTGATAACATGTAATAGTAAACGATTGTTCACTTAACAATGGTTGTTTTGGAACAGACCATGTATATTCAAGAAAAACTGTGTGCTTGCTTCGAATTATTGCAAATTGAAGGCATGTTTACTCATAATCAGACCTTTTCGCACCAAGTCAAATATGCTAATAGTCCATTCATATCACGGTAGTATTTCATTGGTATTTCTATGAGCCAATACACGTTCATTCTTTGTCGTCACTAAGTGCATATCCAACTTCCTCAATGAGAAGAATTCACACTCAATGAGAACAATTGCACATTTGAAGATTATTTTACCTAATAGAAATTACTCGTAACATGTCTATAACATAAACCCAGTTATTACAAAGCCGATACAATGACTGTCCTTGAAACGAAATCTATTGTGGTTTTAAGAACAATTGATAGAAAAGAATGGTCGTCTGTGCAGTTATGAAATCTGTAGGGTAATGTGATCCGAATGCATTCGCCGTGGCATACTTATTTCATGACATCCATAAACTGCTCAAATGGTGGATAATGTGGCTGACTAGGAGGAAGAAATCTCTCTGAAAACGCGTGCAGTGAAATAAAAGTTATCATAGCGGAACAGCTCTGAATCAAGAATATTTTACTGCTTGGGGAATGGTTTTCCAATGCACTTTTTATATAAGGTAGTAAAACGCGATGACGAATCTACGCTGAAAATTGTAAATTTTCATGGGTAGGGTGCTATCTTTCTGGGAAGTGGTACCGGGTTCAATTCCCGGCGGAAGGAAAAATAAAGATGCATCTTCATAACTCAAATCGTCTTAGTTTTCACAGCAGCGTGACGAATTAAAAAGCTGGGCCAGGCCAATTAAGATGGGTACGGTGATGGGAATATGTCATGCTCGCCACATGCCTTTACACCAATCGTGGGTAATAAATAAAAAACAGGATCCAGGGAACAACGCTAGCTGACAAGAGGCGGATTAATGCAATCCTAAAATGCCAAATACATAGATACTGTATTCGGGTATGAGTATCAAAGTTGCAGCCATTATCGAAACAGGATCTCAAACTGATTAAAACATTATAGTAAATTTTACAACGTAAAAAATTTACATGATTGACACCAGTTCCCCAAGTCATTGATAACATGTAATAGTAAACGATTGTTCACTTAACAATGGTTGTTTTGGAACAGACCATGTATATTCAAGAAAAACTGTGTGCTTGCTTCGAATTATTGCAAATTGAAGGCATGTTTACTCATAATCAGACCTTTTCGCACCAAGTCAAATATGCTAATAGTCCATTCATATCACGGTAGTATTTCATTGGTATTTCTATGAGCCAATACACGTTCATTCTTTGTCGTCACTAAGTGCATATCCAACTTCCTCAATGAGAAGAATTCACACTCAATGAGAACAATTGCACATTTGAAGATTATTTTACCTAATAGAAATTACTCGTAACATGTCTATAACATAAACCCAGTTATTACAAAGCCGATACAATGACTGTCCTTGAAACGAAATCTATTGTGGTTTTAAGAACAATTGATAGAAAAGAATGGTCGTCTGTGCAGTTATGAAATCTGTAGGGTAATGTGATCCGAATGCATTCGCCGTGGCATACTTATTTCATGACATCCATAAACTGCTCAAATGGTGGATAATGTGGCTGACTAGGAGGAAGAAATCTCTCTGAAAACGCGTGCAGTGAAATAAAAGTTATCATAGCGGAACAGCTCTGAATCAAGAATATTTTACTGCTTGGGGAATGGTTTTCCAATGCACTTTTTATATAAGGTAGTAAAACGCGATGACGAATCTACGCTGAAAATTGTAAATTTACTGTTATATTAAATGTCAGTTTAACTATACATTTTGCACCATCCGATATACAACCGTACATCAGTTCACTTAAATTTTTAAAAACTTGCATTGCAGAGAAAAAAGAAGTTGTTCTGAAAAATGTGAATACAACATTCTGTAGAGAAGTAGTGATGTCATTAAAAACGTCCTACGGTTTACAACAAGTTTCGCCGTCATTTTTTCGTGCTCGGAAAGGTACAGAAACAGCAAAAAATACAAAAAATACAATAATGCAATTCAAAAGTATATAAAATGCACATAAAACTGAATAACTTCAATGATCCCTTGAAAAAGACGAGCAAAATATCCACCCTCTGTAGACACGTTACACCACATACACACATTACTAATCCTACAAATATTCCATGGCTTGGCAACAACATTCAAGTAAAGTATTTAGGCTTATAGAGAGATAAAAAATCACATACAAATCATTGCAAACACAATTTATTATGAAATTTCAAAACTATGTCCCTCATTACATAAAAAATCAAGATTAAGGGCCGAATTCATAGTCATCACTTATAGGATAAGCGAACCCTTAAGTGATAAGTGTTTTCTCAAAATAAGTTTTTACTTATAGGCGCTCGTATTTCACAGACGTGCCTTACGACCGCGGAATGAGTGTTCCCTTAAGCGGAAGGGAAATGTGGCAACATGGCATAGGCGGCAGCTGTTTCGAAGTTCTTGGCAACCGAGTTTACATACGCACTTCATCTTGTACAAAGAGCGTCCAATTTAACAGGGGGCGAACACTCCAACGTAGAGTTGACGTCGCGCGCACGGCGAAATACTTCTACTGCCTCAAATATGTCATCATACAGACAAAACGAGATGTTTTGATATTAGTATGTTTTATTAATGTGATTACTACCAATCACTAATAACAAGCAGAAATGTAACAATACAATCTACGTTTCTCATATAATTTCAATGACTATTTGACACCGGTATCATTAAAATGTACTTATTACAAATCCCTAATAATAAGAAATGTTTGGTAAAAAATATAATCCATGAACCTTGTATCAAAAGTTTAACGAATCTCCGCAATGTTGTGCATTTTCTACACATTATTTATGTGCATTATTTTTGTGCATTATTATATGAATTGTAACATAATACTTAACATCAGTTTCAATTGATTCCTCAACGTTAACATATGCTCTAGTATAACTAATGAACATAAAGTGGTGGTATGGTAACATGGTATGAACATAAGTCTGCCAATATTGGTAATGAATTATTAACATTTCATATAATTGAAAATGTCAACCCCATATAGTATTAACATAAATTCCATTTTACATCAATTTAAATTACTTCACTTGTTACTTATATTACAAATTCATAATTATTTATAATAGGTCTTATAAATCTGAAATGAATAAAAGTTAAAAATTTTGGAAACATTCCTGAAAGGATGAAGTTGTATAACATCTTAATTCAACGAGAACTTGTAATACGAGGAAATCGGCAATCTCCTTTTAGTCTTTGGGACTTTGTCGATCATTGGCACAAGTGTATCCACTACAGTAGTTTTATTGAAACGAAACCGCTTTCAGAATTTTTCATCATTCTACACTTCCAATGGGTTGCTCATATCTCTAATATATCTCTTTGAATTTCGCAGGATGTGTTGAGAATAAAACTCAAAATAATCTTTGAAGTCGTTTTCCTTAACACGTTTCACAAATTATAGGTTTTAACTTTCTACACTATACAAACACCAGCAAAACGAATTCAATAGTCGGTGTACGCCGCGTAAAAGTATAACCTAAACTGGTTACGACTGACGATGCGAGGGAGCCATAAGGGCACTTAAGGGAGCAGGCCACCTCGCTTATAGGATTTAGTGCTCACTTAAGACTTCACTCAAGGGCTGTTTATGAATACGATTCGTCCACTTAAGGGAACACTCAGTGTGAGAGACTACTATGAATTCGGTCCTAAGAATTGATTGTAAACTTTTATTATATAAATCATTTATTAAGCCTTATCTAACATATACATGCCCAATTTGGCAATATATTTATGCATTCTATCTTTTACATAAGAGATTCTCAACTTGTGTTGCATCGACATGTTACTAAAGAATTATGTGCTTCATCGACTCTCTTCCATTTTTCTCCTCAATAATGTACAGTACAGGATAGAATATACTCAGGAGGCTTAGAGCGGTGAAAGCTGGCCTTTGAATCGCCTTAAGGTTTGGCCGAGCTTTTGGTGTGTCTTGAAAACTGAAATCACAACCTGGCCCACCTACTATATAAATAGGAGAACCCAAAATCCTGGCGCACTACAGCCCTGAAGAGGACCGCGATATGTTGGTCGAAACGTCGGCACGTCAGTCTTCGATGCGGCGTCACCCAGACAGCCCAGATCATGACTCTGGCCGCCTACGATATCAGTCTAGAATAAGCATTTGTTAAGAATTGTTTATTAAATTACTTCTGTGGTTGCGGAGAATATTTTCGTGCTCGGGGGTATATAAAGGTGAATACAGAGTTACAACTTGATTTTTCTAAACGGCCTAATGATGAACGAAGAATACGAAAGAAGAGGTGCACATTTTTATTCGTTTTATTGTAAGTTTATTAACAGGTTTTTTGCTTTTCTTCATAAGTCAACGAGCCATTACCTTCATTATACTTCCATTAAAACACCTTCATTTTCACTTCTCCTTTCCTTCCCACGTCTTGCCCAATCCACGCCTCACCCAATTCCTCCATTGCTTAACTTTGCATCGCTCAATCCCTTCCTCACTCTCTCGTCGCTTCTCTCAATGTTCGCATTTCCACCCTGGCCTCTTCTACGCTCCGTCCTACAGCATGAAAGCCCTGCCATTTGCGTTTCCACCTCGTACCCATCCTGCCTCGCCTTCTGACCTCGCTGCAGCCCAAATCTCAAAGTTCCTCTTTTCCGGAGAGGTAACGCCTTCGCGTCGATTGTCTTTAAGAGCGCCGCACAAATACTCAAGAGGATGCACCGACACTCGGCAACCTATCTGTGCTCCACGTTAAGTATTGTTAATGTACTAATATGCTACAATTTTCAAGAACCTGTGTGTCTTTGCTCTGTCTTTAAATTTTTTACAATATGTATATCTACAAGTATTCCAAGTTTAACCAATATCAACCTTTTTGGGGGACACGATTCCAAACAAATTATGTCCAATAAAAACAAATAATTGGTTATCTGTGCTGTACAATACGTAGTCAAAAGTTAAACGCATTGATATGTTAATAATTATAATGGACCTATTATTATCATTATAAATAAATATAATAATCAGGTAAGTATAACCTCCGAAATTCTACAATAACTATGACTTTGGTATTTAAACATTTTTCGAATCATTTTGATCAAATCAAATTCGAATTATTGGAATGTTGAAGAAAACCACGAAACCTCAAGTCTAACTTTTTAAAGATTCCCACCATTTCAGTATTCGAATATTCCTTCTCTATGATTGATATTGGCTTTCGATACTTCAAAGTTGCGATGTCCTAGTTTCAAGCCCTGACAGTGGCAGCTTTTCGGTACCACCTTAGTTGCTGCATCGGATGACAGCTTTGCAGTTCTCGATTAATTCGCGTTCTCGATTAACTTGACCGCGCACAATGCTACTCCGTTCATTCCCTATTTCTGTTCTTATGATTGAGCGATCACATGATCTCCTTTCTCAGAAGGTATATAACATGTAGGGTGGAAATACTCCGACTGGACTGCAAAATGCGAAGGTCAAAGTAATAAATTGGACTGTTGGAAGAAGTGGGTGCTCTAGAAACAATATTATAACTCAATTATCAGTTGTTGAAAACGTTTGTAGAGAGAAGAGTAATGTAATGAAGTTCCATTTCATATTCCATGGGGTTCTTACCACTTGATAAGAGACGATATATATTCGATCGAATATCAAAGGGTGATAAACTATAGTTAACTAGTGTTAAAAATATTAATGTCATTCAGCCTGAATGTTCAAAAACATGTTTCAACAATGAATATGGAAGAATAAAAAGCGACTAGACAGAAAAGGATAGGGTAAAAATTTCAACCGGAAAGACCAGATGTTACGGAGTCATCTTGGCACGCTAAAATAAAATGGCAACATAGTTGCACCAGACAACCAAAATGTTGTTGTAAACATTGCTGCATATACTACAAACAATGTCACACTACCCATCCCTAATGTACCGTTCGGTCTGGGCTGACGTTGGAAAGTTAGATTTGGATTTCGATTGTTAACATCACAGCTTATTAACATTTTAATGTTAATTTAATAATTAAAATTTAAACTTTCATTTATATCTTTGAATCTGAGCTTAGCACAAATTCCAGCATCACCCGCATTTCAAAGCAAATCGCAAAATTAGATGACCCCAAACAAAAAGGTTTTGCGTATTCGTATAAAATTCTGAGAGAAGTTAGATCTCCAACTATCAAATGTTTGTTTGAATTAACGCAATAGACTCCATCAAGAATTTGCGTGACAGCCTGTGCGGCTCACAAAATACTGACCCAGAAAAAGTTGATTAGTTCCCTCGGTCGACCACTAGAGCGAATTCGGCTTTGATCAATTATGAGTAATTCCAAATCTGTGAATACGAAATGAGCTATCCGCCCCGTCAATGCCATGTTTATAGAAAATTGAGCTAATTTCACTGTCCATCATTTCGGGAATTGCGTATTTTAAAACACATTTTGTCGCTGTGCGTCGGTATCTGTTCAGCTGAATGACAAATCTGCAACACGTTGAACTTATTTGGATTATTGCCTCGTTCAGAATTCTTAACGCCAGATGCTCTTCTCAGTAGTGTCTGTAGTATTCTCTGATCAATTTAATGACTTGAGGCAGAAACATACCAAGACACAACAGTCACAGAAAACCCCTAGCTATTCGTAAATGTTCATATTTTGTTTTTAGTCGAAGCATGAATCTCCTTGTTACTGCCCCAATCTCTCAGTAAATATGAATGCGTCATATACGAGTATTTTAGTAAGAAGATAATCTGCATTTTCACAAAAATTGAGATATTAATTTATACAAGAATAGTGAGTAGCTTGCTGAATCTGGCGTGGCTTATCTTGTTTTGCCCAAAGCCCTTAACTTCAAAATGGATGCTGTAGCAGTACGAAAGTAAAGGAGTATGGATGACGCGAGATCCTTCCTTACTAATTCTATTTTCATACTCATCCTTACTGCTAAGCGGTAAGCTTATCCTATACGTCGGAAGGTTCATTATGCTAACCTCTAAAGTCTATGGTACGGACCAGCACTGGAGCTCCATGAGAATATGCCATTGTGCCAGAGAATGAGATGTGGGTAGGCAAAAATTCAAATTCAATATAAACGAGCGTTCGTAAATTAATATGTAGCGATCAAGATGATCAACAGAAACTTCATTCATTTGTTCCTTTAGGTGAATAGACTTTGAAAAGAATCACATACAACAGCTGCTTATTAAATCTCCAGAATATAATTAAAATATTATTTCTTACATGCAGAGTTCGCATAACACGTTCGAGTAAGGTTTCTTACAAACCGATTAACAATATTCTCAAATTACATTATTAGTTTAACTAGTGCTACAACAGCACTTACTCCTTTGCTTATTTATAACTTTTGTAATTATCGAAAATTTCGAGAGTTCAACGAAAATATCTTCCCCATTTTTCAAGCGACCTTTGCACTGTCAGTTAAAAAATTGAAAGACAAAAATTGGAGTTATTTTTGAAAAAAAATTTTCAATACAATTTTAATAAAAAATTAACGAACTTAATAAAGTAACGATTGTTAAACCAGGAAAGAGAATATCCCGGTTTAAATTGTACTCATTGCATTTCACAGACTGCCTTCGCGTACCACCCTTATCCAGATGATTGAAAAGATTATTTACAAGGGAAAAGTATGAAAACAAACTCAAGTGAAAGTTTTTATTACTAAAAGGAGAATCTATAAAGTTGTTAACTATTTGCTTCTTTCTCAGAAAAGAATTACTTCACCAAACCACCAATAACTAGACTCTAAATCGAGATTTTGACGGTGCTTAGCAGCCAGTGAATCTTCCAGCCAGACTTATCTTGCAGAATTCGTCTTCCACATTGTGATTCTTGTTCGGTGAATAAGGCTTCAAGAAACTCCAGAAAAGTTGCATCTCGGAACGAAGGACGACAAATACGCTAGAATATTGGCAAATCGATTTTCCGACTTCCAATTTCCAATTGCACGCCTTCAGATTCTCCGATATATTGAAAATTCTTATTATATCAACGAGTTGGTGCTTCTCTCAAACAATATGAACAATTCGAAAAGTTTCAAAAACTATATTCCGAGTATGTAATATGCGAAACATGCGAAACAGTTATGTGCGAAACATTACATTAATTTACTCTAAAACACTTGTAGTAATTTACATTACAAAGCAGAAAATGTGTGTTCCCTTGGCTAGACTGGAGAGTTTCGGGACAAGACCATTTTTAGGAATTCCCTCGTTTCATGGAAAGACTTCGTAGCGATATAGAATATTTTATTCGAGACCTAAATTTTCTGACCATTTGTCCGTATCAAATACAAAATTAATTGTTAATCTTAAGAACATATTACTTATTTTCCATTTTTGTACTGCATCACCTTATTTCGTAAGAAGAAAAAAGTGTTATAAGTGTGCGCCTCAAAACGGCAATTTTTCTAGAGAAAATTTCTTATCGTCGAACCCTGGTCACGAAATAATGGATAAATCTTTTTTCTGCGTACAGTAAATTACTTCTCCTAACATGTTATATAGTCAAAATTCAGGTTATGTGTTCTTGATACTCAATCTTAATTGTCGGCAAAACGTCCGTCAGACTTTTCGTCCGTTCATTCATCCGTCCACCTATTTGTGGTCAACGTTGTAGCGCCTAACTTTCTCGAGATTTGCTTTAAAATTGATATTTGTTGATGGATTTGAAGGAACGCATACTGATTTTTGCGTTGACTCTACATGAAGACTCAACAATATTTTCATTTTCTTTTCTTCAAAAAGTGCTCTAAACGTTTTGATTTAGCATAGTCATCGTATAGTGTAAAAACTCTTTAAATCGGACGGGTAGAATTTTCGTTAAAGTTTCTAATTTTTTGAAGGTTGTAGAAGTTGAAATTTTTATTTGTCTTTTTCCTACAACTACAATTGAAAATGGAGATTTTTTCTTTATTAACATCTGTTTTGCGAAGATATATCTAGAAATAATGCCACGTACAATATTTGTAAAATATAAATAGGTAATTTTCAAACAATTACTTATATTTTCAAAAACCGCTCCAACTGCTTTCTTTAAAATTTCTTCTCGTATGGGTCAAAAAAATGTAAAATAAACTTGAGGTAGTACCATTTCCGCCGATTTTTTTTTAAATTACAGAAAGGTGATATTCCAAAACTACAAATTCGAAGGTTGAAATGTTTGTTTTTAACAACTGCTCAAAAACAACACAAATTAAAAAATAACGGATAGAATAAAACATCCTTGAAGAATTGCGAAGGTCCCATTCTCTATGAACTATAATTTTTCCGAAATAGTAAAAGTTATAAATTATGTGGGAATGTTTGTGCTGTTATAGAACCACTAGTTTATAATTGTCGTACTTTAAATACTAGTATGGAAAATAATTTCTGTACGTAGCCAGGTTGGTGTTGAAAAAATTGAACTTTCATTTCTGAATACTTCCTAATGTATGCATTCCTAAGTATAAGTCACTTTCTTGACAGTCTCAACTAAAATATGTATACTCGGAATTACAGTGGGACATATATATAATAAAACTAAAACGCACATTACACAGCCTTGTGAAGTAATTACACAATGATGTGTATTGTGTAAATACTTCACAATGAATATAATGGATTTCAACTAAAAATTCATATCAGTTCGATGGGAGATAAATCATAATTTTGCTCAAATACCCTTGATATTCAGTTTAATGAATGAATATGCGATTGGGCAACACTACAATATCCAATCAATGACTAACGTGAATAAAGAGGTTAGTCACTTCAGTAATTCCCCTCGGAAATGTTATTTATTGCCACTGATTAGTTTTGTGGACACCTGTAGAGCAAATTGGAGTGTTAGCTACTGTGCATTTTGGGCAAAAAATAGTTATGAATCTGGTTATATATTTTGTTACTTGTCATTCTTTTCACTTATCCTACCACTGATCTCATCGTGAACAAAACATAATAATGCATTGCAAAGACATCTCTTATCGTAAAAAAGAATTTAAAAATGAAGCCATTGCCTATATATACAAATACATGAGAAAAACCTGGAGAGGTTGTGACCATCTCATCCATTACCTGTTTACAAATTTATGAAATCAAAGCAATAAACGAAACTTACTGAAACTTGCATTTGTTGTTTTGTCAAGACGGCAAAGTATGAAATGACGGATAATGATTTGGATGACTTCATTAAGTAGGCTTAATCTCGGTTAGGGTTTATGTCATCTGAGAGTGCAAACATACATGCTTTCATACTTGCCCGAGCAGTAACTTTCCAAACGGGCCACCGACCGCGCGCGATCTTTCCTTCTCATTCTTTGTCCTATCACACACCTTACTTACACACACTTACACTTACACTTACACTTACATCCACTACACCACCACACATGTCAGGAGACCGGTCGGGAGCTTAGTATTTGTACCGGCTGGGGGCGGTACCCGCTAGTCGGAGATACCTGGTTGAGAAAAACCTCGCAAGCCGATAGAACGTCGGCGTCGGATCTTGCTATCTAGCGGAAGATCACCATCACCTCCCAAGCTAGCGGGTTTTTCCCCAAGCAGGAATCTCTCACCAGCGGGGCACCGCCTCAGTCAGAACAAGATCTAAGCTCCAGACTCGTCTCCCGCCATGCGTGGTAGTGTAGTGTGTGTCAGTGCGTGTGAACGGTGTGAGGATAGGAGAGGTGGCTCGTTTGTGAGGGTAGTGGTTCGTCATTCGATTGGTATTGAGCGGAGAAATCACGGAAAACTATCGAGCAGCCGGCCACTAGAATTCTCCTCCAGACAGAAATCGTCCTAGCTATGTGGCTAGTGTCGAACATTGTACCACCAAACCGCAGAACCTCCCGGTCAGAAGCATTGTATTGACATTAGAAAGAGAAATGAAGACAAATATGTAAAATTCTATGAATTTTGGAGGAATTTCTTATTTTCAGACAAAAGCAAATTCTTCTTCTTTGGGTTAGACGGTCGATGTACAGTATGGAGGAAGAAAAAATACGCAACAAAATAAAAACAAGATCCGCGGAACTTTATTCCTGTAGTTAAACACAGTGATGGCTCGGTGTTTGCATAGGAATGTGTGTCAGCAGTGTGGCGGGTGACAGTTTATGGAATAATGAATTAATTCATGTGCACTGAGATTCTAAAATCAATTTCTGAGCTGGTGCTCTTAAAATGAGCTTGAGAAACGACTATATTTTTTGGAATGAAAATAATTTGAAGTAAATAGCGCTTTGACAACAAAACTGTGGATCCAGGAAATAAAATTGCCCCTCCCCCGTAGCAGGATATCAATTCTATCGACCATTTATAGAACATTCTAAAAATACACATTCGAAAAATAAAAATTGCAAACAGGATCTTAAATGATCATTAGAAGAAAAGTGGTCCAGCATTTATATCAATATATGAATACCTAAAGACTTTTTGCGCCCCATTTCCATTCAGTTGGTTTTGTATTCTTTAGTATGGTGGTACTATTGTGAAAATAAAGCAACTTTCTGTCGTCAAGATTGTAGTACGTAATTGCTGTTATTGCTGCTACCACTACACAGTGTTCTCAGACTGAAAACCGAGAGAAATCTATGTGTCCACTCACAGTTAACACTGACTATACCGACTGAGTTAAGCTCAGAACCAGGAGTTCCACGGATTTTTTACGTTAGCTGTAGAGCTAGGTCAAATTCAGCCGCTGTCTGAAGAAGAATTTTAGTGGCCAGCTCCTCCGATCAGTAGTTTTCTGTGATTTGTCGAAGGCGAACGTACGAACGGAAACTTCCCTACCATTTCTTTGTGCTCTCCTTTCTTTCTCTCTCTCTCTCTCTCTCTCTCTCTCTCTCTCTCTCTCTCTCGCTTGCTCTCTCTCGCTCGCTTTCTCCCCCACTCTCTCGCATAAACTATTAGGCTATTTAATAAGACTAAAGTAAATATGATCATAATACATGTGATATTATCTCTGACAAATTCGAGGCCGACCCCGGATTATTTCAGCTAGTGCATTACAGCGACCGTAGGCAAGAAGAAAGGGAAGGGGAGAAAGCTCATCTATGGGTAACTGCCGCCCGGTGCCAGATTTCTGCTCGTCGGGTCTATGTGCAGAGTTGCGCATCACAGAGGCGGGCGCTTAGTCGCCTTAGAGGAGATGAGCGATAAATACACAGGTCGAGTACTTGGGCCGCAGCCGGGCGGGCGTGTTACTAAGCCCTCGGTCGGGCGTTTCCTCACGAGGCGCTGCGTCGTGCGACACGTGAAGCAACCCTCACTTGGAGGGGGGTGAGCGCGACACGACGAAAGCACAGTTGCTCAACATTCGGCGTGTGGGCGCGAAGGGCGTGTAAGAAGTAAGTTTCCCTATTTGGTTCTTCTATCGTCCCTGGTTTGGGTGGCTCAGAACGTCAACTGATGTCACTGCAGTGCCTGACAAGGAAGTCCGAGCTTCCGTGCCCCGACGATGGGAGAAAATTTGACACCAGCTAGAGAGCTACGACGAATTCAGGTACTGTCTGGTGGAGAATTCTAGTCGCCGGCTGTTCTGATCTGTAGTTTTCCAAGTACTCTAACAAACGGGCCACGAACCACGTGGGATCTTTCCTTCTTCTTCCTTGTCCAAACCTCACCCCTTGCTTACACACACGTATACTAACATG
Source organism: Gryllus longicercus (assembly GCA_038098605.1). Classification (NCBI taxonomy): domain Eukaryota; kingdom Metazoa; phylum Arthropoda; class Insecta; order Orthoptera; family Gryllidae; genus Gryllus; species Gryllus longicercus. Next base: position 2,081,816 of record JAZDUA010000019.1, on the reverse strand, counting down.
GACTACATTGCCATAAATATAGGACACCAATCGGGAGCTTTACAGCCGGGAGCATTACATAATTTTAATTTTATGTATCTTAATTTTCCATTATTGCATGCTCCGCGATAAGATCTAAGATCCGGTCCCCCTAGTGCCCTAAAGAAGATAGAGCAAAATATGAATGAATATAAACACGTAAAATGGTATCAACTTGACTGAAATTCCAACATAGCAATATGTGAACCATGCCAGTCGCAAAGGTAAGAGCAAAGCTGCAGAAACTGTCTCTGTTCATGCAATAAGCCGCCATTAGCGTCTGCTTGTGATTGCGAGAAAAATAAATAAACAACAATAATATTTGTTTTTTCTAGGGATGGCTTGTGTTGTAGTTGTCACACTATTCGTCTCCCCCGCTGGGTTCTAGGATGAAATCCCATGTGGAAATCGAGTTGGACAATGCGGTTCGCAGTAGATTCTCTTGGAAGTCCCGATTTTTCTATATTTAATATCGCAATTAACATCAAATTCTAAGCATGTTGTTGTGTAGTCTATCCTGTAATGTTTATAGTTTTCTGATTTATCCTTGGCTTCCTGGCGAAAAAAACTTGTAGTCAAAATACATTTATTTTTTATCTTAATAGTATCTTAACCATCAAAAACAGTCAGTCGTTAGTCAGTCACTGGTATCGAAATCAGGAATAACATTTGGTTGTTCTGAGTTGATACAAATAGCAATATCAGGTGAGTAGAGGCCAGTCTGCTAACACTTAGTTATATTTTGTAGTGGATATCTTGTGTTATAGCTTAGTCCTACGACCCTCGTTTCATAAAGGGATTTTCCATCGCACTATATGTGAACCAGCAGTCACTTGAGAGCGTAGGCTTCCGCGGCCGGAGTCAGTATTTACTAGGCTGTCCGGGTGACGCCGCGTCCATGGCGAAGGTGCCGACGTTTCGGTCGCCATTCTGCGACCTTCCTCAGGGCACGCTTACGCCCTGAGGAAGGTCGCAGAATGGCGACCGAAACGTCGGCACCTTCGCCATGGACGCGGCGTCACCCGGACAGCCTAGTAAATACAGCAGTCACTTGGTGTAAGAGGTGTTGCATTCTTCAACAACACAATCGCCAGATGCAACACTGATTGTACCGAGTGCCCCGAAAGTTCGTTGTCCTCTTTTGTCCTTCTGAGTAGAGACCAACGGAGAGCTGGTAGGGGCGGGCTCACACTTGTACGAAAGTAGTTTAATTAAGTAGTGATTCTAGCCTACTCTGAGAGAGAGGCACTACTGCACTGTATGTGCACAAACTCGTCATTTGGCATGTGGCACTTTTTACAACTCAGTCACAAGATTCAACACTACAAAAAGCGAGGGCGTAGGAGGGGTCCCAAACCTTTGCTTGCGTATTTTGTGGGGGCGAGAGGACTTTTGTGCGAAAGAAGTTTTATTCCAGCCACATTATGGCCGCTTATGAGAGTGGTGCACTACTGCCCTTTAAGTAAACTACCCATCGTTTGGCATATAGTACTTTACAACAACTCAGTCTTACATTCTAATCACAACCATAATATTGTGGCCCTGTGTTAAGAATATAAGTCTGCGGCGGGCAGAGAACTTTTGTACAAATATGGTATTCTGTAGCTCCCATCTGCTCTATCTTTCTGGAAAAAATCATTTCTAGCGGAAGCAAATTGGGACATTGAAGAGCAAAAGAAAGAAGACGACTTCTTCAAATATTTTATGTTGCATGAAAAGGCAAAGTTTTGCTCTGCTTGAAAAGACAAAGAAACTTGTGCAGAAGTTTGGACGAGAAATATTTGGGTACCTTCCAAACTCTCTCGACCAGCATCTGAAGATTTCTACCTTTTCGTCTTCCTTAAAATTCACCGAGTGGCAGTAACTTTCGAACTGACATCGAAATCCAATCGGTGATGGACACATGAACAAGATGTAGGGGTGTAGAAGAGTGTATAGAAGGCAAGGGTGGCTGTGACCTGTGTGCATATGAGGGAAGAGATGTTGTAATGTAAATGTCTACTATAAAGTTTCCAGTGTTGTTTGATTTATTATAGCATTCGAATTTTGAATTTGTGGATAACATTTGTACCAGCAGAATTTATAAATGACTATCATAGCTAACAAATTTATACTTGCCACAAAATGTTGCGTGTGCAATTTGCATACCTGTGTAGTGAATTGGCAGTTCGGGAGACGCCGCATCCTAGGTATGGGTGTTCTCGCGATGTGATTATAAACTGGATGATATCTCATGTCTCACGTTCCGTAACTGGTCGAGCATCTCTTTCGTAATCATTGATATATCATCTTTAACCCCTAATAGGCATCTCTAGCAATATCCATCAAGTGGTAAACAATGGGTAACCACCACTCTGGCCATTTTCAAGTAAGGGAGAAGGCATAAAGGCGCAAGCCTTGTCCCTAACCAAGAATAGAGAGTTTAAGATTAATAAAACAGAGCTCTAAGAATAAATAGAACACCATCATAATTTAGATATAAACTCCTTAATGAATTTTGTCTTAAAATATTCCGCAACTATAATACATCTCGTTTGAAAACTTACAGTCAGAAGAGAGAGACGGGGCATTAATTCAAATACATTCCAGCAAAAGTAGGAGTAGAGAACATGGTGTGACGGACAACTTTACCCGCTGCACAGCAGGGCTCTGCTCGCTCGACGTCTGTAATTAAAGTGAAGTGCTGACGTCTTCCGGGAGACGTTGCAGGGAAGGAGGACGAAGGGCAGAGAATTCCGCACTGCTGGAACGCTAGTCATCCCCACCACTGTGCTGCCAACAAGTATGTTCTGCCAACAATCCGCCACAATGCCTCGAAAGGGTTAACTCCGAAACTATGAAATTTAAACTGTTTTTAAGTTTTAAGGAAATGTAATATAGTTATTTATGCACCAAGCACATTGTAAGGGTTCTAATGATCATGTCGCGACAAAATGCCCAAGGGCCTAATGTGATTACAGAATGGCAGGGAATTATTTTTGCCGCCTGAGATCATTAGAACTATTGTCAATACATAATTTTATTTTTACCTAATTTATTTATTGAGATTTACTGGTATACTAATTAACTTAACTCAGTTTTATAATTCCCTCCATAAGAGAACATGTAGCATCATTCAACGGTTTGCATATTTCGCTTATAATCACAATCCTTTCGTTCCAGATAAGATATGCAGTGAATATCGAGCTCTTTATCGAAGGCAATAACAAGCTATAACGTATAAGTAAAAAGTAATAATATTATTGATTGGTAATATTTGGATCGTGGATATTTATTGCCAGATCAATGCGACAATACACAAAGATAAGGCCTATTAATTCGCTCTCTTATTGAAAATATTTTCACAGTCTGGGATGTCAGAGAAATCTCGTCAAAACACGTCAGAGAAATCTCCATCAAAATCGATAAAACTGTTTCGGAAATTAGTCCGGACAAACTGACGAACAAAAGACAAAAGTTGTTAAAACAACAGAGTGGGTTTTCTATAGTATAAATAACCATATGCGATTATAAAAAGGCAGTTAAATTAGAGACAGACACTCCAAACTTTATGTTTACAGACTAATAATTTTGTGAAATATTAAAAATACTTGTCCCAAAGTCTCATTCTGCAAAGTCCCATATATTCGTGTATGGACTCGCCTCTTTGGAGCTCGTGAATTTATCGAATATTTACAAGCACTTGAGGTATTTATTACCTCTGTATAGTTATTGACTTTATCATTCTGTTATTTATTTCTGTTTTTACTATGTGTAAAAATCGTTTCAACAGGCATCATTTTTGAAGTGCCTGCATTTTATCACTGTTTTTTTCGATTCCCCTTCTTTTCAGTAACTACACTGACACTGTTGTCCACGTGGTAATAGTTGTTGAATTTTAAAGTGGAACATCAGTTGTAAGCACGCTGTATCCACACTTCTTTTCATATTCTTTCCATAGCTCCAGCTCTTTGATCGTTTTTGCAGTGTAGCAACAACATATCAGTAACTTCCAAACCTACTGCAAATGCCAAAGTTAGAAGGTTTTTAAAGCCTTATTTTTCTATTTTAAACACAAGCCACAATGTTTGTAATTCAATTAAAATTGTTTTTATTACACTCCAAAACTTGATTTTGTACATCAGTTTACATGAGAATCGTGAACAGGAGTTTTAAACTACACAAAATATTATTTTATTGAGTAAATTTAATCGGTTATATCTCCGTCATTTACAAAACTTGTGGACATTGATGTGCGTTTTATGCTGTCAGAAAACGGTCATTAAGCTATATTTTTTAAAATAAGTTATAAAACTGAATTAAAATAAAAATATTTAAAATATTTTACATTTAATACAATATTGATACTGATTATTGATAATATTATACTACATTAATAAATGTGCAAAGAGTAGGATATGATAAAATATCTTCTATATAAATAAAAAGAATTTCTGATTTGAAATAGTCAGTATTAAAGGGGACATTGTGATACTGTCGTAGACTCAAAGTGGCGAAAATATTAGGGTAAAAAAATGTTTCTAGATATGGATGGTTTATTTCAGATACAACATAAGTCCATGTTTTGTTACTTTTACTTCTTAGTGCAGTCACATTCTATGTAAGTATATACTTTGTCTGAGGCAGATCTAGCACAAGTAAAACGATTCTGGAGGGCTTTTGGACCAAACCTCATGAAAACTTGACTCTGTTTGTGATATATAGTTGCAGATGGAGTTTCGTTTGAAACTGAAAAGTAACTTTTCACTTACTAATGATGTTTCTGAAATAAACCATTCATATATTTTTATTGTAGTGCCCTTATAAGTGTACGTGTAAGAAAATGTATTTATTTTATTTTTACAATGTACAGTATACTACTTAAACCTAAGATCCTTAATCCCTATTTCCCGCGCCAGGTCCAGATTGTAGGCCTTCCACTCACTCACTTTCTCCGGGCTCTTACCGCGTGCATTACAGATTCACAGGCAAAGTACGGTACACATTTGTAGCCTAGTTCACTGCTTAGTAAGTACCAAGGGCTTTCAGAACTCGGAGTGGGCACCTACCTTTTAGCCGTATCCTCATCCCCATTAGGTACGCAAAGTCTGGAATCTTGATACTCCGTAAGACAATGCTCTTAAGAACACCCAGCCAGTAATCTGGAAGGAGCCGGTTTGGCAACTTGAAGCTTACCAGGCTTACAGTTCGCTGCCACAATCATAAGTCACTCACATGTGCGGAACAAGACCCGTCTCAATTTTCCCAATGTGTATGGGGGTGGGGCTGAGCAAAGAGGGTATATGACCCCCGCCCCGTCTCCTCATTGCGCCCACTTAGAACTAACGATATAAGTACATCACGAAGCGGAGCATCCGGACGAGAGAAACCAATTCATCTCCAGGATTTTCTTGTCCTGTCCGTCGGTGTACAGACACGCAGATGTCTTAAAGACTCAGACTTATAGATGCACAGATTTACAGACTTACCGAACGATATTCAGAGACTCACAAACTCAAGGCTCTCAAATTCGCAGAGTAAAAGACTCAAAGTCTCAGAGAACTCTCAGACCGTCAGACTCACTGACACAAAGGCATACGGACGCAAGAGATTCACAGACTTACGGATTCGCTGTCTCAACCTCAACATCCTCCGCTTTCCGCGTCGCTCCCTCGCTTCCTTCCGCAACAAATCCGCCGAGGCCGACGGCACTCGGCGGCGCCGACGTGCAAGCCCTCCCGACGCGACGCCAGCGCAGCGCGAGGGCCTCCAGGCACACCACAAGTTGCGCCGTTCGCCCGCAGGCGGCGCGCGCGCGCTCCACCACGGAATCTACACCGCAGCAGCCTCGGGGCGCCCGCCCACCCGCCGTAGAGCCACACCGCAGCGCAGGTAATATGCGTCAGTCACGGCTCTTGTGATCTCTTCACTCCGTGACGACTCCTTCAAGTTTCCGGCCAAGTCTTAAAAGGTACTTTACGCACCAACTTCCCAGCTCGCAGAATACCCCGGCGCTTCCCGCTCAAACTTGTGTACCTTGTGTTTAGGGACACACGGAAACTTGAGACGCGGGTTGCGCTACAAAAGGGAAGGTTTAATCATTGCGATGAAATTCTGGGAAGTTGGATGCAACCTTCTAGACAACCAAAGGGGTATTCTGTGCCCGCGGCGAGGAGGCGAGGATCGATATTCTATTGCGAGAGTATCGATTTAAGCCTGGTAATCAACTCTTCGCGAAGGGTGGAACTCCGTACACCGGAAGATGACACGAACGCGTGGGAAAAAGGAAAGTAGAAGGAAGTGGGAGGCGAGGTATTCTGCACACCTTCAAAGACTTTTCCAACAGGTGAACTTGAGAAAGCAACAAGAGAAAGACGGCGATATATGCAGGAGCTGGGCGCGCCGAAGATAGCAACGTCCGTGAAAAGGTGGCGCACGCACGGAAGAAGTGGCGAAGTTTCTGAGCGCTTCTTTAATTAATGCAAGGAGTGCCAATAAATTGTGTACTAGCTGATTCCGTGCGGTTACGTTCCCCTAAAGGGAGCACTGTAGAAACGTTACAACAAAATGTGTAGTAACTATATATGCAATAAAAGGAAAATCAAAAACTTCAAACATATTGTTTTATGTCATTCAGTGTTTATCCTCCAAAACTAATGAAATGACAATATAAGCAATATTCGGAGAGTCATATATGTATCTTAAAATGCAATTGAAATGTTTTATATTACCAAGATCGGTAAATATAAACGTTGTTTATGCATGTCGTTCTTGCGTACAGCAGAAAGATTTGCCATATTCCGTATCTTAAGTTAAACACACAGTTAATTTTGATAGAAACGCATATGTAATGCGATTACTCGATATGGATTTTGTATACTTTTACCTATACACTCACACGGGGAGGCATGTAAAAAACCTTGTTGATTTTTGAACGTAAAAAAACACTCGAATGTCGCATCTCCATAACCCCACGCTCACACTCAGACGACGAAAGGACTGCTTTCAATAGTTTGATTGCAAAAATGCGTCTCAAAACGAAGCAAGATCAACTATTGTAGGGGTTCTTTAAAATGATGTAATGAACAAATGGCATCATACGAGCGTACATTCTATTAACTTTAAAATATTGTTAAAATTTAGTATTTATATTATAAAATCGATTTAAAAGAGACAGTGGTAACACATCGAGGGCTCACTTCCTTTTGTTTAAAAAACAGTCATGAAATTTTAGTGGAGGAGCAAGCTCAAACTTCTTTCTAAATGAAAATCTTTAGTACACTAATTATAAATGATATAATAAATGATAAACGTACTACAGGTGTTACCACAAGGTGCCAAAATTGTTGCCCTAAGAATGTCATCTGCTAATTCTAACTTCTATTTTATTCTTCCCCTTCTTATTGTTTTTGTCCTTCATCTTCATAATAAGTTCGTGTTGGTGATTATGAATACAGAACTGAAACTTAGATTCTTTGAGAAATTATGACATTATCATTCACATTTTTGATGATTAAAATATTACCATCAAAAATATCAACGGTAATTTCAACATTTCTCTCATATTATGTGATGGGTGCTAATTTGCTTATGAATAGAGAATATGAATTGTCTAATCGAGTGATCAGCAGAAAATGTTTAGTTTTCAAAACAAAACAATTATTTTATTTTTACATAACACGTTTTTGTCTATTACGCTTCAAAACATTTTGCAGCTTTTAGTGTGTTCTTTATCCATTCAATATTTCCATTTTGAGGGCGTCAAACTGCAAGCAACATGCACCGCGACATTCCCGCATAAGAGTCAAACCATTATGAAACATACATCTGTCTATTGATATTTATACGTTACACACATGTTTTTGTAGTTTTTTTTACAGCATATGGAGAGAGGATACACCTGTTTCCATATGCATCGGCTCCACCACGTCCATAACTCGCGTTCTGGTCTCCTCCCCCTCCTCTACTTCGCTCAAACTCCTGTTTTGAAGCTGGTCACTCTGTATCTCGCGTAAAACCACAAAAACAGACGAGCGAGAGGAGAGATGTGGCAGAGTCGCTCAGAATCAACATTTCTCACATTTAGTATTTGATATTTCCACTGTTGTTTAGAAGTATCGAAAAGTGGTGTTTAATAGTGTGTCTTATTTTTCTAAAGATAGCCAATATTTATTAATACCCGCTGGAATGTTCAGAAGTCGGGTTCACTTTCATAAAACTCTCTGATTGAAAGAAAGAGGTAATATATGTGTGAATGCTTTTATTTTATTGCAATTCATATTCTATCAGTTTTTATCAATATTGTAACTCATATTCTTTCAGTTATTTTTAGTACTAAGCCTACATCCAAATTCAATATGGTAAGTATGTGATTCTGGGTTAAAATCTATCAAGTTAACATACTCTACGAATGTTTCTCCTTATGAGATATGTTCAGAAATAATGAATTCAATAAATCTACAAACAAATAAGTCAAAAGGTCGATGTAAGTACAAATCTAGATGATATGTCATTTTAGGACATAATTTATAATTGTGAAGACAGGAGTATTTAACTTTTTAACTGCTACGGGACAACCGACTGTAAGACACATGTTTCTCGCTATGAACACAGTTGTGAGCTGAGATTGCTCGCACATAGATATCGCGCAAGACATCGCAGTTATCAGTAAGTTCTAGCGATAGCTAAAAGCACGTCTACACGGGAGAACCCATCCAGAGGTTCCCAAGACATCGAGGTTCCGCGTTCGATCTCGCCCAGCGGCTCCACGCGAGAACCTGACTGTGCAAAATAACTCGTCCAGAGGTTACCACTTATTTATGAATGAACTCAATTCGTCGACGTACATACGCGTACAAATGATACGCACAATATTGTGCGTATCAGTTTGTCTGGAGCTGTCAACGGATTAAACGTAATCCTTCTTTCGAAAATTGTTGCTATCACAATCATTACTGATTAATGTTAACGAGACCTAATTTATTGAAATGTTGGACTTGTTGATTAACACGAAGTCTTTTAGTTCTTAAAATAATAAATCTCACAAATTTTAAAGAAATTATAGTATTAGAATAATTTATTGAGATTCAATCAGATAAGATTTTACACATAGAACTAGGGAGAGATGTATAACGAAATGTTAATAACAATAATAATATGTATTATTTATGTATAATTATTATCAAAGTATGTCAGTATTACATTTCGCTAAATAATTAAACGAGAAAAGCTTATGTTAAACAAACATTGAGAGAGAAAAATTAAAACATAATTTTGCGTCGAAGCGCATGAGTGGATCGAAGAGAATGCCGTGAAAATAGAGGATGAAAGCGGAGAGCGCAGATGCTCGTGAATGACGCGCCAAATCGACGCGCTGCCGCACGATAGGGTGCGATGGGAGTGGAGAGGAAGTGATTTCATATTGAAATTCGCCAGAGGTCGCTATCGGATGAACACACAGCTCCAGCCCGCAACATATCAGCAATTTATTCTCTCGCAGCACTCGCACGAACAGCAATAAAAATTGAAAGCCCGTATCTATAGCCATCTTTATTCATCCATTCTCCCTCTCTCATACACACACACACACGCCCTAGTACCCACCAACTCGTCCACTCGTCTGCAATGGCCTCACGGCGGCCCACCCGCTCACTAAACACCCGCCCGCCCGCTTAATCTGTCCGTGCAGCCCCCGACGGCCTCCAACCCGTTCACCCAATCCAGTCGCCCACACATCCAGTCACCCTTCCAGCCATCTAGCTACCTTCTCACCAAGCTATCCTGCCACCAATACTCCCATGCAAGATTCAATTCACCCACCAAACCACCCCTTTGCAAAACCACCCTCCGCCAAAACACCCACCCGCCCACCAAATCACCCACCTACCAAGCTACTCATCTATCCACCCAAACATCCCCTCCTTAAGTCAGTCACCTAACCATCGATCTGCCAAATCGCCCACCCAACTATCAAGTCAGCCATTCACCTAACAAAACAGATAGCTACCAACCCATCTAGCTATATCCAGCTAGCAAGTTCGCAACCCCTAGACACCCAATCATAATCCAGTCACCAAGCCATCTACTTTCTCAGACACAGAAATCCACCCCACCACTCATCTAGCTTCCTAATCACCCAATCTAGACACTCATAATCTAACAACTTCCAAAACCACCTACCCAGACACCAACCACCCTCTCCTGTTCGTAGGGATGTGAGCCTTTCCCAAACTCAATTGTTCACCCACTCACCCATCCACCCACACAAATGCTGTCGCGGCGCCCGTGATACGAGTAATACAGACTGTTTATGGGTAATGTGGCGTATTTGCTCCTAAATGAAGCGTTATGGGCGCTCCCTTGTTTCGCAATTCCATGGCGGCACCGATAAAGCCTCCCGCGTCCTCGCCGGCGCATGCGCGGTACATTCACGCTTTGATACGCAGGGGGCACCCGCCCGCGAGTCCCCGGGCACCCCCCCCCCTCCTTCCTGCCGCTGGGGGCGATGGATGTACCAGCGAGGCGGGAATGAAAGGAACGTTGGTTACTGCGCTAGTCACGTAGTAAACGTTTTTAACCAGCTGGTCATAATGCACTAAGTGCCGTAAATAATAATAATAATAATAATAATAATAATAATAATAATAATAATAATAATAATGTATTGCCGACCTGATGACCGAGATTGCTAAGGCAGTAGTGCTTTAGCGGATTCGGAACAGAAGCTCGTAGGTTAGAGTCCCGCCTCGGGCATGATTGTGTTGTGTGTGTCTCTGTATGTTTGTGTAAATCATCATTCAATATCATCATCACAATTACATCCCAACCCTCCGGGCTTACAACCCTGGGGTATAAAAATGGAATCTGCGTTAAATTGCTTTTCCTCCCTATAGAAAAAGTAACGTGCACATAACCCGATAACCAAGACTGAGCCCGGTGGGATGCACGTTTCGCGTGGTCTCATGTTGACCGATTCGCAAAACAAAAACAACTCGGCTTTTTCTGGCGCACGATTACATAACTTTTTCTTCGTACGAAGGCGAGAAAGTAAAAAAGCGTATTATTCGCCGATCCGGATAGCCGAGATCGCTAAGACAGTAGTGCGTAGTGGTTTCGAGTCCCGGCTCGGACATGGGTGTATGTGTGTATGTCTTAATGGGTCATATGAATAAAAATGAGCACTTGCTCATGAGTACTTGCTCCGGAGCAAAGTGAGTCTACTCCGCGGCACTGAGCAGAAGCTCCATTTCGTATGAATAAAAACTTCGTATGTCTCCGAAGAACTTACTCATGTCTCGCGAGCATTTGCTCGTTGTGAACAAGTGATAATGCAGGCTAAGAGTTTTAAAAATTGGGTTCTTGAGCAACAAAGAGGTTACATACGTTACGCGCGTCGCGCACATTTGTGCGGAATAAAGAGCAATAGTTTGTTGTCTCATTCTTTAAATTCGAATATGAATAGCAGTAACGAAAAACAGGCGCTAGTGGCCCAGCTAATTTTTACCGAAATGCTAAGTGAATATAAAATTATTTTTGAAAAGAGCCAGCTTTCTGAAGTAGTGGTGCGTGTGGTGCTGTGGCCGAAACGAAACATTACAAAGTTTCAAAAAACAGTACTCCGAAAAATTGAATAGGCGCCTGAAAGCAAACGCCGATAAAAATCGTACCAACCATGCATTGTACTTTTCGATTCGGCAAAGATTCTAATAGTCTACATCACGAAAATTTCGCCTAATCTTGCATTTTTTTAGTCCGCTGCATATGCATATCAACACACGGTAAAAAATCGGCCAATTTAACCTTACTTTTCAAACGTGAGTCTGCTACTAAGGTCTCTCCGAAATTTTGGAGCAAGTGCTCACTCTAGAGAGTAAACGCTTAACTTTATTCATACCAATTCTGAGCATTTGCTCGCCAGTTGAGAGTACGCTCAGAGTTGAAGCAAGTACTCAGAGACTGAGCAATTGCTTACCCACTTTATTCATACGAAACTGAGTAAGATCTCGGAAACTCGGAGCAAAGAGTACTTGCTTACTTTTATTCATACCACCCAATGTGTATGTGTGTATGTCGTCCAATCATCCTTCATTATCATCATCATTATTTCATCTTCCATTACCCCAGGACTAGCAATCCTAGGGGATAATAATTGGATTCGGCATTATGCTGATCCCCCCAATAAGGGGTCAGATACACTTGCCACGGGATAAATGTTACTGCGCCAGTCGAAATGTCGACAATCCTGTTACCGACGGGACTGGAATCCTAGGACGTCCCGGACAGACGCACTGCCTGCAACATCAATTGATGCTCTGAGCCACCTAAGGCGACGTAGATATTTGACTGCATTATTCTGTCAATTACTATATCCGCTGTCATTGAATAACTAAATTCGCGCAACATAGCTGACATCATGCAACAGCAAGATTCGGGAAGATGGTTTTTTGTCAAAATATAAATTTATTTCAAACTTTTACGATTTTAGTATTTTATTTTTGTTTAAGCAATGTGCGTCACTTTTGGAACACAAAAATGTGTTGATTTTTTGTCACAGATGCACTAATAATAATAACAATAATAATAATAACAATAATAATAATAATAACAATAATAATAATAACAATAATAATAATAACAATAATAACAATAATAATAACAATAATAATAACAATAATAACAATAATAATGCACTAATGATAGGAATGTTTGTAGTGGTAAAAAAGAGTTTTCTGCGCCGAGTGGGAATAGAACCCCAATATCTTCGAGTATTCCAATATCTGCCGAGGTAGTGTCATGAAGACTTGTTTTGCTACATGTGTTGTTCTTTTCACTAAAAATAGATTTATAAATAACAAATTTGATTCAGTGCGCTACATTTTAAACAGTCACAAATCACTCTTTTACTAAGGGAAGCAACAGTGGTCAGTTAGTAATGTATCGTTGATCATTGAAGTTAAACTCACTTTTCAACATGAAATATTACAATATATATTTGCAATTTGTGCGGTTCAATTATTTGAATTTTATGCAAGACTAATTTATTAATGTGGTTTTAAATAAATTAGCATCATACTACGGAAATATCGACCAAAACACAATTAGTAATATTTTTCAGGTATGCACTTTTGCAAGACTGTACGATCGCATTTACAATATTATAACCTATGTAGTTCGCGACAGAATCTAAGCTACAGGAACTGAATTAGCCAAGAACCCAGTGCGCATCATTTCGTATTTTTGTATAATTATCATACAACGAAATTACTGTTATGATTCTTTTACAGTATCTGAATGGAGATTTCAAGGAATTTACAAAAAATCTAATAGAAGCGACTTCTGAAAAAAAAATTTACTTTTCGTAGGTTTCTCTTCTCTTTTTACAAAATGTTTGACTACTTTATTCCTATTATTTCCACTTCAATACTCTATATAATCTTGTTATCTATTTCTATTTATACGAGCTATTGTAATAATGTGTAAATTATGTTATTTAATTTCAGTGAGTAATATTAATACTTTTCAATTCTTCGTATTTGGAATTTAAAATCCACTGCTGTAGCATGAATGCCTGTGGAAACTGATGATACGACCAGTGTTAATGTATGAATAGTGATTTTCACATGCAAATTTCATTTTATCACAACGAATGTGGTCGTTTTGCAGTCAAACAACTTTTATTTCATTATTTATGAATGAACTAAATGCGTCGATGTACATACACGTACAAATGATATTTTAAAACGTATCTAGCCAGAGCATTTAATATACACATTCAGATGCATTTTGAATAACTGACCAAATGCATTATCACGAAATAAATATGTGCTTAGTGTGTACGTGATGTATATAAAAAATTCCATTTCATCCCAAGGACTGCATTAGATCTTTTAGTATTGTTCAGACAAATCACTAATTACTACAGTAAACTCATCAAAATTTGACAGTCACTGTTAAAAAACACAGAAGTGACAGTTTTGTAACTCAATAATTTTAAATATTTTCTGTGTCTTCCAGCTCCTCTTACTTTTGTCCCAAACACACTGAACCGATATATATCTAGATTAATAAAAATACTTCAATATTTTTGTTCAAATTAAATCAAGCAATAAGTTTCTAGCATTTTAACTGATTGTGAAACAATGTCTCAGAAGCATTGCCTTCAGAAAATATAGGGGAGTACGTATGAAGTAAATGCAATGGAGGGAAAAATACAAAGGAACATACATAAAAAAACTCTTGGCCAAAGGTCATATTGTCTCATAAACCAGGTTTTTAAAAAAGCAGAGATCTCATCGTGAATAAGACATCCATTTATTTTTGTAATGTGCATGTTTGCAGACATGACCGTTGTAAACTTAGTTCTAACGTTCTTCTTAGTTCTAACTAACACTCTTGTCCGCACCGTATGGCCAGAGGGATTTCAAGTCATGCATTAGTGCGCGTAAACTACAACTGTTTACTGCAGATCGATTGGAACACGCCGAAGAAAATTATGAATCTAGTGGTGGTACACAATGGTACAAACTTTCCCGCATTAGTTTTCTATTTGCATTGGTCTCGGCTAGCTACTCGGACTTACCACATACTCTTGCCAGCTATCTTTCGCCACCCAAAGTATATTTTTTGAAATTTTTTTAAGTTTTCGGTTTCCTAGTACTAGAACGGATATATTATTTCATGTATATTAAAAAACAGTAAAACCTCGTCCTAAATTGCAATTTTCATTGAAAAATTTTTCATCTGATTCTAAGGAAATGGCCCTTGGGCGCTACTGTAAATTTGAATTTACAAGCTCTTTTTCACAGATAATTTTTGAGTTTTCGCAAAACTTCATAAGAAAATATTTGAAGTACTTTTACTTAAAAATACAACAGTGTTTACAAATTGCTGGAAATTTGCATATTAACGGCGTGAGAGATCTTTGAAACAAATTTCATTAGTGTAATTTTTGAAAAAAAAATTCCCCAAGACGAACTTTAAGTCATATCAAAGAGTGAAATTAGCAATATCCGTTCGATAAATATGCAGAAAAATTGGAGCTGATCTTGAGAAAATAGCGTTTGAGCGTTTTGAAAATGAGGAATTTTGACTTAGTTTTCACAGAAAACGATTGTTTTCGTAAACCGTTGTTTGACATTATTTAAAGTACATGTACTCATACTTACAGAAATGTCAAAAAAGTGCTGCTAATATAAATATTAACGACGTGAGATACAATTTAAAAAATATGTTTATATGGAGAACAAATTTTATTTGGAGAAAAAATATCCATTTTACATAGTTATATTTATGAGTACATGTGCATTAAATAATGTCCTATATAGTCTCTCAAAAATTCAATGGCTTTCTGTGAAAACTGGCACAAAACCCCGAATTTTCAGAAACGCTCAAACGTCATTTTCGCATGAATACCTCCAACTTTGTCAATCAACACTCTTCAAGCTTTTCAAATGGATAGTGCTTAGTGCTCTCTTTAATTGATGTAAATTTCACAAACGAGACTCTTTTTGTTTTTTTTAAAAATACGCATATGTAATTTCACGAAGTTAATATCCACATTTCCAGCAGTTTGTAAACACTACTGTATTTGTGAGTTCAAGGTTTTCAAATGACTTCAAATAAAGGTTCCAAAGACTCTTAAATGTTCTGTGAAACAGAGCTTCAAAATTCGAATTTACAATAGCAATTTTCTTAAAAAGCGTCTCCAAATTTTTCAAAGAAAATTGCCATTTAGACCACGGTTTTACTTTTCTTTAATATTTATAAAATAATATTTCCGTTCTACTACTTGGAAACCTAAAAATGAAGAAAATTTTCAAAAAAATGTGCGGAGCACCCTGAGACCACCTACATGTCTCGCTAGTCACGACGATTGCCGGCCCCTTGCCCTCGTGCACCTACTCGCACAAACTCACGCACCAACTGCCGCCGACGCTGCTGGGAAACAAGAAGATCGGGGCATTGTTCTCGTGGCCTTATATAGGCCCTTCGGCGCTACCTGCCGCCCCCATTGCCTCCACCCTACGGCCGCCTTACCACGCCACGTCCACGGAAAGTCCCAGTGCGTCATCACTCCGTTCTTTGTTAAACATCCGGCGATACCCGCCGTCTGCTACGTGCATGTCTCCGTGTTGTAGCGCGACACGACGTTACACTAGGTATCCGAGACCAAAGAAACCAAACTAATACGAGAAAAACTCTGGGCCATTCTGTAGAACTACTAGTTGATTGTTTTATCTGAACATTTAAACATCTTCCCACGTTTAGCACAAGTGCTAAAAAATTGAAATTTTAGCACGCTCTGTATCATGATCTTAAAAGCCCGCCCTTAGTCGTGACTGTCTAAAAAGATAATTTTGCAACAGCTAGAATGTTAATGTTTTGAGCCAAACATTTTGTAAATTTATTAATGAGTTTAACTTACCATTTTTTTCTCCCTGAAGAAAATTAGTAGCTTACTGTGACTCACCTGCAAGCAAATAAATAATACAATTAATAATGCGCGACAATTATTATATGCAATTATTAACATTTTCGTATAATCTAATGTTGGTTGAATTATCTAAAATCAACTGAATGGTTTGATCAGGAACAAGATAAGACACGTCAACAACAATAATACACCCGTTTTTTGTAAAATATTAATATCTCGATTTTGACCGAAATGTGTCTTCTTGTTTCTGCCCTGAGTCATTGACAAAACATAAATAGTAACAAAATAGAGAACCTCACTTTCGCATAAATCGAAATATTAGCATTTACAATTAGCGAGATACGCACTGTGACTGGCTCGGCTTATTTTCTTAATGACTCAAGTGCTTCAATTATTCATTAAAACTTTTCAAATTAAATCCATATTTTAGAGTTTTTAAATAGCACGCAATTTAATATCACTTTGAGAAAGTAAACTTGACTATTTTGGGAATGGGGGATGGAAATTCCTATCGCAGAAATATGCGAAACAATAACAAATATTTACAAGCAATAAAAAAATATTGCTCAAGCAATGTCAATAAACTTGAGTTTTAAAGGAAAAGAACAGCGCAATTCTGGAATTAGTTTTTCAAATCCTCTTTTTAGTTCACTTTCGTCCTTTCTATCTCACATTAATGAAACATGACCGTGTATCAATGGTTATTGTCTTTCCCATTTTTGAAGTTCAAGTTTTTCATTTTCCTGTTCATCACGCTTACAATTTCCTTTGAAAATAAGTAGTTTTTAGGCTTTTTCAAGACGTGCCCTGATGAAAACAATCAGGATCTGTCGCATCGAGCACTTTTGAAGCTTATGTAAGAATATTCCACTCGTGAAGTTAAAACCAATAGTGTTTAACTATACACACAAAATACCCCAAGCAGGGCGATGTTTCTCAAAACGTTTATTGCTTTTAATATCCGATTTTTTAACCGCTTCTATCTTTTGGCCAATCATAAATCGTGGCTCATCTATCTTAGGAAGCGGTATACATCGATCGCTATGTCGATATCCAATGAACAGCGTATGCACTATAACATAACCACTGATTTGAACATTCGCTTTCAGTTATTTTCAATATTTGACGCATTTTGAAACTCTGTTGGACATAATTTCACTCGTGGAAAAGTCCTATTAAATACCATTCGTGCTTTGGAAATTCTCAGATAAATCTCTTTCTCACTTCGCGAGTCGGAAATGTATCGACAATTTCCGAAACACTCGTGATATTAACTGTGATAAATTATGAAAATACGATTGCAATCTCGTATTCTTGTATGCCTTTTACCCCATTTCAAAGCGTCTGCATGAAGTTTTTTGCTCCTTTGATGGAAGAAACGGCCAACAAAAGATGAGTGAAGATATATTTTTCAAATTAAGTGTAATGAAGTTTGATGTTCACGTCCTTTAGAATGCGTTGAAGTGATGAATGTTAGTTTCATACTTTTGTCGGTGAAGAAAGAAACTACGATTTTTCCATGTGCTCACTTTTGCCTCAACAATGCAGTGGTACGATTGTGTGGTACGCGAATTTCCGCTGACATTCATTAGTCTTCGATGTGTGAACTGTCCAGTTGCTCTGCCGCGTCATTCTCTTTGCCTTCATCATGTCAATTTCTCTTTCCTCCGGACTCACGTTATGCGATTAGGGAGTTCTCTTAGCCAAGTGAACTACCAAATCCGCTGTGAGGGAAAAGGTCATGACACATCTGACAATCACGCTGTCAACTAAACGATTTATAAAATTTTCTGCTGAAAACCCAACTAAAGGTTAACGAAATAGAGGTGTCCCACACCAAATATTTATATATTATATATAGTGACGAACTTGAAGGTTATGTAGAAAGGTCAAATCACTTTTGCAAATGAATATTGGATAAAATTGTTTGAATAAAGAATTTATGCTTGTGACATCCACCCCTGATTCGTAGGGAAGTCATCATGCTTTGGGATTTGACGGGTACTATACGAAGTCTTTGCGTCCAAACCTGACCGCCAAATACCAGTGCATGATAAGTTGCCTGAAAATCCGGGACAAAAGCCATATGAGTGAGTTCGTTCTAAGAATTTTCCCACCGCATTATCATGATTGTCAAATCGTGGTCACATTTGACTTGCGAACATCTATACTAATGAAAGAGAAATCAACAATATGTGGCCGACATCAACACCACAAAAAGTAGCGTTTGAATAGACACGAATCTTTTAAAAACTCTTCTTCTGGATTGTCGCGGTGTCCTTGCATAGTTTAATTAATACACCATAAATGCGGCAAATAAATACATTTTTCAGTAATACGTTAGTATTACTTACATTACGAGCATTATTTTTCGCCTGTCGCTAAGAGTAGGTAGGTTCCTAATGCTTTCCGCCAGAGACTAGTAGCAGTACACAATTTAGAAATTCGCATATATCAGGAATGTACTGTAAAATAAAATTAAGGTGAGATTCCCCTTCCTTTGTTACCCATATTATATTCTTAATAGTGATGGCCCATTATCTATGGGACAATTGGAGTTATAGATTAAAAATGTTTACTGTATATAATCTGTACTCTTATTGTTGTACTTATCTACATTGAAAACAATTGCTTCGCAAGAAACTTTTTTTCTCAGACCGCCATTTTTTCTTCAAAATTTAATGACAAATTTATTTATAAAACTGAAACATTTTATGATAACTTCCCAAAGGTATATCCACAGCTTCACAATAAATGGTAACCTAATCTGAAAAACCTTAATGAATAAAATGTGTTCAATTGTTTCTGAGAAAACGGGGCATTTAAAACGACAAACTATGTTTTCAGAAAAAATCCTTTGCAAGTTTATACTAGGAAGTGTCCATAATATTTGTTGTATTATTATATTTAAAAAAATCTGAAATTCCTTTAACTCACACTGCTTTTTTGTTGATGTATAGAAGATGTTTTCTTTTCTTTTTTTGGTTATGTTCTCAGCTTGGAGGGGGGGCGCTTGACCGGATCACTTTTGGTGTTAATATTTTCAAAACTACAATATTTGTGCAATTCATCGGCATTGCACAAATTGTTAACTTTAACATTCTTCACGATTTAATCTATTTTTTTCTTCACAACCTTTTTAAAAATACTCTTTGGTTTTGTCATTTGAGTCGGACTAGTTGATTTTTTTTCATACACCAGGCTCGCCCACTACTTATCTCAAGATAGAGAAAATAACACTTTACTTCAAAACACAGAAGAACCAATAAGTCTGACAAAATGCACAGATAACCAAAGATGAAACACAGCCCTCGAGAGTAAATTAGTATCAGAACTGTCTGTTTATATGAAACCCTTGAAGCTCTGAAATGGCAGCCTGTCGGGGATGATGCACATTCAAAACACAATAAAATAAACAAAAAATAATTTTTTTCAATAGGTAATATATGAAAATGTTCACATAAGTTCATAGATTATTTTAAGAGTAAAACCCTAAAATTCGATATTTATTTTTTTATTTTTCGGGTTAAGTCTCATCTTGACGTATTTTATTAAATTTTGATCCAATTAAATTAAAAATAATAATATTAAACACCCAGCCTTATATACATTTTTTCTCTCTTTCAAAACGATTGGATATGAAGAATCCCAGAAAACGACGGGTATTTTGCAAGTGCTCCATAAGTTCGTAATATTTATTACGAAACACCTGTTCATTTATTAACACTTTATTTTGCTTAAATAAAGATCAGTCCTTATTAATCTGTTCCTCATTGTAGGGGTTCACAAACCCTCTGACTTCTCTCCCCACACGTACTGCCACGCCCCAAACCACTGGTATACAGTCATCGTGTAGAGCACGTGTGTCCTCGTCGTACAACCATAATGTTGCGGAAGCTGCTGTGACTGACATGGAGTGCGTCGACGCCAAGCGGTCGGGCGGTCGAGCTCCCCAGAGTGGCAACCCTGAAGCTCCGATGAGCGCGCGGAAGGGACAGCGGAGGGATACCCTGACGCCGCACCGGCCTAGCACACCGCCAAGCCACGGGAGCTCACGGGATCCGCTGGAGACATCGGACCGCAGTGTTGCCAACCGTGTAGAGAGTAATTTCCGGAAATGTTGCCTCCAATTTCCGCAGACAAGCGTTTCAGAAAGTAAAATCTTGAAAGATGAGCAGGAATTTTAATAAACATGTACATTTCATCGTCAAATGACGATTGTTCAATTTTTTTTATTGTTTTGTGACACACTTAAAACAAGTACAACTGCACATGTTTAATGCATATCACACAATAGTCAACGTAAACAAAATAGTTCCATTATTCTGAAAGGAAACTCTCTGTCTCCTTCACTGCCTTAATAACGATAATGAACGGATGTGTCATGATATTGGTGAGAATTGTATGATTTTCAGTTATTTCTATAACAGGTTCTAATAAAAATAAATTCTTAACACCATCTACCTTTCTAGAACTGCATTAGGAATACGACAGTACAGCATCGCGAGCAACTGCACATTCAGTTGTCAGTGAGCCGCTGAATTGTTCCACTGCGTAAAAGAGAGCGCCACTCTCGACGTTGACCATCTGCGTTTGTAATGTATTCTCGTACTGCGATGTTTAGTTTCATCATCGAGCTTTGCTCTAAACTGTAAAATACTTTATCTGTTTGCTATTATTGAATCTGAATAACTTTCCTTCAGATTTTCCTTTGTGTTTACTCCTCTATTTTGTAATTTTTATAAAACAAATCAAGATCACAGCCTATTCCTTGTTTCTGGAAGAAGTATAATTGCTATCCCACTGACACATAGTAAATAATAGTAAGACGTGGCTTTAGTTTTGGAGTATGTAGGATTTCTGAACTACATTCCCTTCAAATCAAATATGATACCATCAAATATTGTAGACGGTTCTGAGGCGAAACAAACTTTTTTATATAATATGATCTTTACAATAAAATTTCATACTGAGTGTCACTCAGTATCATAATTGTTGCTGTATTATTGCATAAGGTTCGTCTTCCAATAGAAGATAAGAGTGGAAGAAAACATGGCGTGGATCTAACAGTTGCCAGACGCGTCCTCTTTGCATATTCTTCATCACCCTTCGCAGAAGGACGTGTTATCAACTGTATTACATCAGAGACGAATAAAACAGATGCGATTCCCTTGCGTGCTCCTCGCAGTTGTTTTAGTGAAGTGCGCGAGTAGATAATACCAATTTTCTTGTATTTCATGCCATATTACGTTTATTTCCTATAATTTGTATTAGAAAGCGAGATACAGAAACCACAACCGAAACAGAATGAAATCACCGTGTCAATAAATGTGCCAATAAGAAACGGGAAAACCACAGTAGAATGCATAAAATTGGAGCTACGTTTATGTCGAAAACATACTGTTAGTAGTCATTGTAAATTATTTACATAATTTTCGAAACGTACTCAGGTAACATAATCATATTTATAATGTTGTCTTCATTATCTTTGTAATCATTTTGTACTGACTTTATCATTTGCAAATAATATAATTGTAAATATTCTCATTAACAGGAAGTGTGTCCTGGCCGTGGGCGTGTGAATCGCTCTCCGACGACTATCCTCGTCCACCTGGGACGCGAAGTCGACAAACGGAGGAATAATTATTGAAATGGCAGTGTGGATGTCGGAAGCAAATACACTCAAGATAATTCTGAAGTAAGTTAAATAAAGAAGCTTGGATTCCCTTGTGAGTACTCAGGAAAATAACTTCGTCTTAAATATTATGCAGAATCTTCAAGCAGTCAGAGCAACCGATTCAACTTTTCAAATTTTGTGCCTGTTTACATTCATAATAAAAGTCAAAAAATTGAAGTTGTGGTAAAAAATAATCGAATAAAAATAAATTTGAAAGAAAAGATACGTCTTCTGGTTAATATATTTCGCGTATGATAAGTTTATAATCATGAGATACAGAATGAATAATACATTTAGGGTTATTCAGTCAAGAGTTTCATTTGGTTGATCGACCACAATGTTGGACGATTCACATTTCTGCTGCCTTCGAGAATATACTTAAAAAATATTAGAGGGATTCTTCAACTTTTCATTCTTTATACATAGTCATGCTCGTAATATAGCCAAGATATATTACGACTCACAGAATCTGTCAAACGATAATTCCCAGCTATCACAATTAGGTCAACCAAATCTATGGAAAAGGAAAAGAGAGATTATTATAAACAGTTATATGGAATGTGTATGGGACTATACCTAACAGAATCCCCGTGAAAAATACACTACAATACGATGAAGTTAGAACCATACCATCATTTTTCTGGCAATACGTGAAAAATGAATACATATTATACAATAAATACAATACAACACAATACAATGTTATACATAAAAACAATAAATTATTACATTAATGCAAATAACAAACCTTATTTCAAATCATTTTAAATATTTTCCCGTTGGTCATCTTCTACATTTTGATTTATAACAGAGAGTAAATTTGGCTTTCCTTTTAACCAACACATTCCTTTTGTAATGATAGCCAAATATTTTTTCTTCTATCTTTGGAATTGTAAATCGATTAGTTATTGGGCTTCGTAAAAAATGTTTCATCATAAGATTTTTAAAGTAATTTTTTACGACTTCTCACAAAATACAAATCACTAAATTTTAAACAACGTAAGTACAGCAGTAAGTACAGTACGAAGATGCAAAAGCTTCACTGTCACAAACTCCACGGTCACTCGTTAAATCAAGGACATAATGTCCTCCCCTCGTAAACTAAGAAAACTCAAATGGCGCCAGGGAAGACTCGATTATTTTTCATCACCTCGTACACAAACAACCAGAGACGGGGCCATGTTAAACAGCAGGTGCTTCAAGGAATATTTATGAGGACGCGCGCGCACTCAAAAAGACAAACACGCAACGCGGCGCAAAACAGGGCCGCCAGGCGGCGCCCACGTCGCGTCGCGTCGCGTGGCGTGGCGCGCCGCCCCCTCCGCGTGCGGGCAAAACAGGAAACTGGCAGCGGGACAAATCGGGCCCTCTAATTACCCGGCCGACAGCAACCAGCACGCAACAAAGCCCCGACACTCGCCTGTCGCCGACCCTCGGCAAAACCCGACTATGACCGGGGCGCTCTTGACACTGACGCGTCGCGGGCTGTCGATGGGCGCGTGGCGCGCGGCGGGGCGGTGCATGGTGGGGATTGGCCTAGCTGCGCATGGGTTGGTGGGGCATGGCGTGGTGGAGCATGGCGTGGTGGGGCATGGCGTGACATCGTGAAGTACGACGTGATGTGGCGTGGCGAGGTATGGTGGGGCATGGCGTGGCGTGGTGAAATATGACGTGATGTGGCGTGGTATGGTGGAGCACGGCGTGGTGGGCCATGGCGTGGTGTGGTGAAGTATGAGGTGATTTGGCGTGGCGTGGTATGGTGGAGCACGGCGAGGTGGGGCATGGCGTGGCGTGCTGAAGTATGACGTAATATGGCGTGGCGTGTCATGTTGGAGCACGGCGTGGTGAGGCGTGACGTGGCGTGGTGAAGTATGAAGTGATGTGGCTAGGCGTGACTTGGTGGAGAACGGCGAGGTGGGGCATGGGTCGGTGAAGCTTGGCGTGATGAAGCATGACGTGGAGGGTCGTAGCGTTGCGAAACATGGCATGGTGGAGCATGATGTGACAGAGCAAAGTGTAAAGGCGCATGGAGAGACTAAAGATGTCATGTTCAAGTATGGAATAGCGGATCACGGCTTGTCGGAGCTTGGCATGGCGGAGCATGGTGTTACGGAGCAAAGCGTAAAGGCACATGTAGAGACGTAGCATGTAATGTGAAAGCAGGGAATGGCGGCTTTGTCGGAGCTGGGCGTGGTGTAGCATGGTGTGGTGGAGCTGGCGAGGAGTGACGCTTCGGGCCATGATAGCGAAAGGGGTAGCGGGGTAAACGTAGTGTGGCGTTGTGTTGCACGGGCTTCTGCGGGTCAGGTTGGGGGTATAGAAAAGAAGGGTGGAAGGAGTTGGAACGAAGTAAAGTGATTACGGACATTGATAGGAAAGATCTGGGAGAGGAAGATTGGGAAAGAGTTGGTCGGAGAAGATTATGACAGGAAAGATTATGGCGAAGTGTAGTACGGAGTAGGAATGGCCAGAATAGAAGGCCGGGGAATACAAGAGCGAAAAAGATTCGTTCGGGAAAAATAGGGTGGGGAAATAGATCAGGAAGTAATAAGACGGGAAAATATAGAGAGGAAAGCAATGGAATAGGCAGGAATAGATTGGAAAGAACTGTGGCTGGAAATAATAGATCGGGAAACAATAAAGTGGGTATGTAAGGCGGGAATGTGTGGGAGGAAATGCATGGGACGGGAAAGTATAGAACTTAGAATAATAGGATGGGAAAGTATAGGGCGGGATCTACAGAGTGAGAGGAAATTGGAAAGAAAAAAGAAGGGCTAGGTGATGGCGAGAAGTGGCGCCAAGGAACCAAGACTGTGTGGCGTGACGCCGAAACGTACTCGTACAGTGAAGAGGGTATAGGTCGGAACGCGTGCGGGGCAGGTCCGGGGCGGAACCGACCTATGGACGAAGCGGAACGTGAACGGGGTGGCGATCTGTGGCAGAGATTGGAACGGGTGAGCAGACACAGTGAGAAAAGGGAGGAAATGAGGAGAGACAGCTTTATGTTGTGCAGCAAGGTAGAGCGAAGCGAGTTAGTGGCCGCACCAGAGCTAGAAGCTGGAACTTGACGGATAATTAAGATAGTAGGCGGTCAATAAAGTGAGCTTGTCAGCTGTTAGATTAATTCTAAGCCGAGTTAATTAAAACGCCAAAATAAATGAATTTTTTTGCTGTTTCTCTGCAAAAGGCTTTTTCCATTCGTAATGCACTGTCTGGCAGGAGAGTTGGGGTGGGGTGGGGAGTGGGCGGGGCAGGGTAGTGAGGGGTCAAGGTGAAATGGGTGGAGATGAGGGAGTAGCGCAGGAGATACAGGATCGAGATGTCTGGCGGAGAGAGCTGGCACGACGTAGAAAAGAGGAATAGGAGAGGAATTGATTAGTTGGGGAAAGGAAGATGAGAGTAGAGGTGGCTGTGAACTCAGGGTCAAAGCAGGCTAGGGCAGAGCTGGACGGGATGGAATGAGAATTGTAAACTAAGAAAGGGGTAAGATGGACGGAGTGGGTGCGCAAAATGGAACAGTACAGTGGATACGGATACTGTGGGACAGTGGGTCGATGGTTCCATACAATATTGGCCGGAAGGAGATGGATGCGAGTGAGTAGGAGTATGGAGCCTGTCAAGGGGAAACGGGACAGATTCAAGTGGGGTGGGTTGCATTTGGAAGGTCAGATGTTGGAAGATGGAAGCGTAAGATGTAGGAATCCTTGGGAAACGGGGCAGTAACAGGACTGAAAGGAGCGGAGAAAGAGGAGTGAAAGGGATTGAAAGCGTTGACACAGAGAGGAGGAAGCCCAAGATGAGTAAACGTCATTTAGAGCGGGAGAACAATGATTGATAAGAATGGTGGACTTGGGCACATGAGTAAAAAAAAGGTGCGTATGGGATATGTCGGAGGACGAATGGAACGATAGAACTATGTGTGATGGGATAAGGAGAATGTGAAGGGTGAACGCAATTTAAGGTGGGCGAACATTCAGTCCAATGGAAACGGTGGGCCTCGGAGGACGGGATGAGTGAAAAGGGAAGACGGGAAGAGAGGAATTATACGGGTGGGTTGGGAAGGAAAGATCGGAACATTTTGTGGGAATGAGTAGTCGGAATGAGTAGAAGAGGGGGGAAGGCAAAGGGAGGATTGGGTTAGAAGGGACAGGAATGTATGAGTCATCAGAGAAGGTAAGACGGGATGAGTGGCGAGGGAGGAAGGACGGCGATGTGGAGAGCGAGGAGGGGGGCTTTGGAGAAACTGTAGTTGGGTGGATTTGAGGAAGTACATGGAAAGGCATTATAGACGAGGAGTGGCGAGCGTGATTTGGAGCAGGCAGTGCGGGAGAGTCCACGAGGGCTTCAGCGAAGCAAGGCGTGGCGGGGCGTGGCAGGAATTGGCGGGGAGTGGCGGATGGGGCGGGAAATTAGCGAGGCGGAGCGGGAAGGGAAGGGTGGGGTGGAGCGGGGCGGGGCGGGGCGGGCCTTGGCGGAGAGTGGAGGTTGGGGCGGGACATTGGCGAGGCGGAGCGGGAAGGGAAGGGTGAGGCGGGGCGGGCCAGCGAGATCATTTGGGTGCGTCGTGAGGCGCGGGTGATGGACGGTTGTCCGAGGGTGTGGCCACCAGCTTTTCATCGCATTACGTACTGGGGAGGAAATGTCTGGCGGAGGCGCGGGGTGGCTCGCGAGCCGGGGCGTTTGGGTGAGGCCACTGCGCAATTTGGAACAGCTGCCACAAGCTAAGCTACGCGAGATTATGTGTTGGGGAGAATGAAATTTTAAAACCTGGAAGATAACAATTATAAATTATGATTATTTCGTGTTTCGCGGCCCGTCACCAGCGATTCCTATGGTCATTAGTCCTGTAGGCACAATGCACATTTTATCACGGGAGTGGGAGGTCTTCCCCCGCTGAACGTCGGCTTGCAGCGTTCTCCCCAACCAGGTATCGCCACTAGCGAAGCGCCGTAACAGCGAAAAGAAGTTTTAAACTCCTCATTTGTCTCCTGAAAATTGTGGTAGTGAAGTGCATTGAAATGTATGTGTATGGAAGTCATGAATGAAGATCGGACAGGGAAGAGGAAGAAAAGATCGTGTTCGGTCCGTGGGCAGTTTGTTACGGTAATCTCCCGCATTTGCCGGATTTTGGCCGGATAAACCACAGAGAACTATCTATCAGAGCAAACCACCGCTAGAGTCCTCCTCTAGACGGCAGATGAATTTGTCCTAGCCATCAAGGTCGAAAACCCTGTCACCGGCGGGAAACGAACCCCACGATCTCCTGGTCATCAATTGATGCCCTGAGCCACCTCCGCCGGTTTGAAATTCTGGAAGGAGAACAACGAACACGGTTTCGAAGAAATGCGTTTCGAGAATGAATTATTGTAAATTAGAAAATAAATTTTCTACGATGGATTGCAAAGATTTGAGATCCACTTCGATAACTCAGCGGTACCCCGTTATCTCTCCCGCATTGTCGCCTAGGGTAAGGCAGTGGCAGATTTTCGGCGCTAGGTTTGCAGCTGCTTAGAATTCGATCATGGACTGGAGGAGAATTCTAGCGATCGGATGCATTAAACTAAGAGTATCACACATATCGGAGACCTGTTGAGAGTTTTACACGGATGAAAAGATTCTCCACAAGCGGAGAAACCTTCTGGGAAAATGGTGTAAGCTTTCATATTACTGTTATATTCTAAATAAAAAGTAATTCTTGTTTGAAGTATATGTTTAAGCATTGATTTAATCTTAATAACATTCACTATACTCACAGGACTAACGTTATGACGTAGGTGACACGAACGCGATCAATACCAATTCCCTTTCTCGCCTAATGATTCAATACGATTAGAATGTGTTGTGATTCCTCTTACAACTCGTGCTTGAGAAAATGTGTGAATTACCGCACTGTCTACTAAGAAAGCGGTATGGAAGGTCTTGATCGAGTCTGGGAAGAGGGATAAGTTGAGAAGGGCAAGCTGACGACAAGCCCGCGACTGAGGGGAGCACTCTGTCAATGTCGCTGCCAGGCCCGAAGCAGAGCGAGCGTTCGGCGAACTCTTTGCAATCGACGTTTTGTCATTATCTGATGAAATGTAGACTTCATTCAATGTAACTAAGAGACAATTCAATGTCATTAAAAATATAATTATAAATGTGATAACCTAGTTAGAGTTAAATGATTTACAGGGTTGCTTTTATTCAATGAAAGTGACGATTTATTTCATTACATATAACATAAACGTATTTATTATGATTTGACGGAGTCTGGAGTGGCAGTTGTTTGAAAGAATCAGAAAGTATTTTCAAAATATTATCGAGATTTTAGATAAAAATGTTCAATTATTATCAGAATTCAAGGTTCCAGTTAGTGTTCTAGGAAACTTAGAATTCTTCAGCCACTGTTTTAAAATACACGTACTGTTACATTAAAAAAATCTCGATCGTGTCTATTAACAAGTGGATTCCAAAAATTTTAGTAACTTTTCGGGTTTGTCTCATGGCTTGCGTTTGACAAACTATTGTATACACCACACCATGTTTACTAAAAAGACATTTGGGATCGAAAGATTCATAAATCAATAAGGTTTTGATTTGTGTAAAATTAGGATTCGTGCCATTGATTTCGTTAAAAATGCAGGGAAATGAGAGTCAAGGAAGTTGTCGGGATAAAATTGGGCGGTCGTGCCGTGAGCGAGCCTGCGGCCACAGAAAGAACTCACTCAATATGGAAGGAGCTTCAGGGCGATTTTTGAGGATTCCGAGACCCAGAGTTTCAGTTCATATTTAATAAAATGTGGGATTCTTTAGCTCCTGTATTAAAAACACTACTTCGATTAGAAAAATGTCAGTCCATCCTCTGAAAAAAGGGTTTCGAAGAATTTGATAATTTTATAGGATTTATTTGGTGGCTTATTTACGAAAAAATAATCTTATTATCTCAACGAAAAAATATTTTTTACTGTACTAGAACGACAATATTTTGGAAGATTTGCGAACCCCTTAGTATTTGATTTGAGTAAAAATAGGACATCACAGATTCCATTAAAGCTAAATTGAAGACTTCACAACGTTAGGGAGGACGCGTCATGGACGAACCTGTGTCCTGGGTCTGAGTAGTTCATTAAAAATTTAGAAGCATTGTCAGATTCGTGGATGCATTTTATATTCCAGAAAAGTTAGGAGACTTTAGGGCCTAAATTAAAAACAATGTTTCAGTTAGAAAAATTTTGATTTGTTGATAAAGAAATGGTCTGGTGGGATTCTGAGAATATTTCAAAATATGTGTGACCGTTTGTGTTGAAAAAATTATAAATTCACTTTTTTTGTCTTTAGTTCCCTTGTTTCCGTTGAAAAGCCGTACGTACAGAGCTTTTGAAGTCTAGAATGACCTCATAGAGTCTATGAAGTGGAAAAAGTCGGAGAGGCCGAGGTGTGGATGAGCCTGCGGCCCTGGGAAGATCTCCGTCTCTGGGCTGATGAGACTGAGTAGCTAATAAAAAATTTCGAAGTATCGCATTCGTGTTGCACTTTTATTCGAGAAAATTTAGGATACTTTAGCGCCTAATTTAAACCCAATGTTTCAGTTAGATATATCTTAATTTGTCTATTAGGACAGGGTTTGAAGGGATTCAAGTATATTTTAGAACAATATTTCAGGTTTGAATTGAAAAACAATAAATTTATTTCCTTGTCTTAACTAAAAAGGATATTTATAAACGTCCGTCCGATCTCACATAATTATCCGAAGAACTTGCAAACCGCTTTGGATTTCATTTGATTGATTTGATTAGGATAAGTTCCTCTGCTTCCGTTGAAAAACTACGAGTAGAGCGTTTCCGTAGTCGGAAAAGCCCTGTCGGGGTCTAGGAAGTGGGATAAGTCGGGGCGGCCGGGACGCGGACGGGCCTGCGGCCGCGGGCAGAGCTCCGTCTCTGAGCTAATGAGGCTGTCGGGCGCAGGGCGAGAGCGCGGTAACTTCGTTCTAAGCGTCTTCAGCGCGTCTTCGTTAACGCAGCGGACACCCTTCTCCAGGCGGCGAAACCGCTCCCCGATAACAGCGGCCAGTGGGAAGACAAGTTGTCTGCATGGCGTCGCCTCGAGGGAAGGTGTAATGAATGACAGCAAAACAGGGCAGGAGAAAAAAGTCTGATGCTTACTAATTGCAAAATCCATTATACAAATTTTATTAAGCGTGTCAGACGCGAAATGTAATATGATTGCAGAACGCAGAATAATTTCTCATGATCTATTTATCTCGTTCTCACCAAAATATTCAGAATATGTTTGTAACCATTTTAAATTCACAATCATGTATTTCAATATTGGATATTGAGATCACGGGATTTGGTCAGAATAAATTAAAACAATAAATAATTAAAAGTTTGTCGACGTTTAAGAATATTTTATTCCATCACCAGAGTGCTCTGGTGATGAAATACAGCATTCCTAAAGGTCGTCAAACTTAATTATTTAATATTTTAATTTACTACTACCAAGTCCCGTGATCTCAACTTCCAACATTGTTTATTATCAATGAAATGTACCTCTCAATATTTCTACCACATTAGATACTTTACATTGTTGACTGCGCCATAAGTACAAAACAAATAAAAGAAAAAAAATTGTCTTTAACTTGAAAAATCATACCATTTTCTTTCATTAAGCATTAGATATACTTGAAGAAAACCGTGAAACCTAATCAGACATAGCCGTCATTTTAATATATAATATACTTATAAATACCATTACTGCACAGTACAAATGCTTCTTAGTAGGTAAATAATTCACTGCACTTTTCCGTCAGTGGGGAGGAGTAACAGTCATTGAGCTACAACAAAGATCGGGGAAGGCGTCCTTTATCTCCTCGTTGCCTAATATTCAGATGTCGTGTTCACCACCACTCACCGGGAAACTTAATGGTGCAGATTACGTCTCGTGCAATTTAATAGCCTCTTTGTTAATTCTCCTAAAATGACACGCCATCCATCATGTTATATTGTTCCGGTACAAGATGCTTTCTTTTATGGACGGAGAAAGAAAATTACTGTCACTAGTTTCTGACGTCGTAAGTTCAAATTTTACTAGCCATAAAACATTTGCGTTATTTGTCACTGCTATTGGTTATAGAATGAAAAGTAGAATTATTTCAAGTCCTGTATTCAAATGTATTTCACAAAATAATTTATCCTTTCTTCTTCCTTCGATTTTGGTCTACTATGGACCACGTGAAATAACTTCTCATGATTGATTTTCTCTCTTTTTTCTTTCCTTCCAGTACTCTTTCATTCTTTCTCCATGCTGTTTTTTTCTCTCTTCTGTCCATTTTGCTCCTGTTTTATTCTTTGCCTTTTCTTGGAAACCCTGGAATCCTCTGATCTTTTTTCTGAATTCTTCTCTTCTCTCCACCTCTTCTCCATCTATTCCCATTTCTTCATGTCTTTCTTGACCTCCTTGATCCATGTCATCTGTGTTTTGGGGTTTCTATCGAAGTAGTTGAATATTCTCTTTGTCAATCTTCCTTCGTCCATTCTTTTAATATGTCCGTAGAAGGTTACTCTTCTTCTTCTCATTGTGTCTGTTATTTTTTCTGTTTTTTGGTAGATCTCTTTGTTGCTTCTCAGTTTCCATTTTCCATCTTCATGTTTTGGTCCCAGGATTTTCCGTATAATTTTTCTCTCCTTTTTTTCTATCTCCTCTATTTGTCTGGCTGTGTTCAGTGTAAAGCATTCTGAGGCATAAAGGCCTTCAGGCTTAATAACTGTATTGTAGTGTCTTAATTTTGCGTTAATGGATATGGACTTTTTATTATATATATTTTTTGTCAATTGGAATGCCAGTTCCATCTTTCTTGCTCTTGTAAGGACTGCTTCTTTGTCCAGGGCATTTGGTTGGATTAATTCTCCCAGGTATTTGAATTTGTTGACCCTCTTGATTTTACCACATTTTGTTGTGATCTGTCTTGGTGCATCTTTTCTGTTTGTCAAATATTCTGTCTTTTCATATGATATTTGCAATCCTGCCTTCTCTGCTGTCTCTTTCAGTATATTGATTTGTCTTCTGGCGTCTTCCATGTTTTCTGCTAGCACGGCCAGGTCGTCCGCGAAGGCTAGACAGTCAATTTCAAGGTTATCCTTCTTTCTTCCTATTTTTATTTTGGGAATTCCTTCTTCCTCCATTCTCTTCCTCCATTATCTCATTACCTTCTCCAGCACACAGTTGAAGAGTAGTGGGGAGAGCCCATCTCCCTGTCTCACTCCCGTTTTGATCTCAAAGGGTTCTGAGACCTCTCCCATAAATTTTACCTTTGACTTTGTGTTTGTTAGGGTTTTTCTTGTTATTGCAATTGATTTGTCATCGGCTCCGATTCTTCCAGGGTATTGAATAATGTCTCTCTATCTATGGAGTCGTATGCTTTTTTGAAGTCCACGAATGTCACATGTATGTCTTTGGCCCTTAGTCTCCTGTACCTTATTATGAGTTTCAGGTTTAGTATCTGTTCGGCGCAGGATCTTCCTTTCCTGAATCCTCCCTGGTAGTCACCTAATTGTGGGTCCACTTGGACCTCTAGTCTGTTTTGTAATGCTTTGGATAGGATCTTGTATGTTACTGATTATAGTGAGATTCCTCTATAGTTGTTGGCATCTGTTTTCTCTCCTTTTTTGTGTATTGGATGGATTATAGCTGTTTTCCATTCTTCTGGTATTTCTTCCGTTTCTCAAATCTTTTGTATTATTTTATGTAGACTTTGGACTGTCTTGGTATCTACGTTTTTCCACATTTCTGCTACTACAGAGTCCTCTCCTGGGGCTTTATCATTTTTTAGTTCTTTAATAATCTGTTGGATTTCTGTTATGTTCGGTGGTTTGGAGTTTTCGAATTTATGCTTCGGATTTAGTTTTGGGAATCTCACTTTTGGCTCCTCACAGTTTAATAGTTTTTTGAAGTATGTCGCTAGTAGTTTGCAATTTTCTTGATTATTCAGTGCTATTTTTCCTTCTTCATTTTTGAAACATAAGTTTGTGATCGGTATCCCTGGAGGTTTTGTTTAAAAGTTTTACAGAATGTTCTTGTGTTGTTCTTTTTAAAGTCTTCATCTATTTGTTGTAGTTGGTTCTTGTCAAAATTCCTCTTGTTTGTTCTTATAATTTTCGCTGTCCGTGATCTTTGTTCTTTGAATAAGATATAGTCTTCGTTGTTTTTGGTTGAGTGCCATTTTTTCCAGGTTTTACTCCTAAGTTCAAGGGCCTCTTCGCATTGGTTATTCCACCACCTGTGTTTTCTTTGTCTCTTGAGCGGGGCTATTTCCATTGACGTCTTGACTATTTTTGTCTTGATTTCCTCCCATTCTTCTGATTCTATGTTAAGTTTTTCCTGGACTTCTTGTTTCTTTAGCTTTAGTACGTCTGTGTTGATCCTCTGTATTTTGAACTCTTTGTTTGGTGTCTTTTTTTGGGGAATAAATTTTACTTTTAGAGTCATTAAGTAGTGGTCTGTTTCTATGTTTGCGCTTTTTCTTACTTTCATATTCATGATTTCTTTCTGATTATCGAAAGATATGGCGACATGATCAATCTGGAATTCTCCCAGGCTTTGTTTGGTGATGTCCACGTTTTTTGTTTTCTGGGTAGGTGTTTAAAATTTGTTGACATTAATTTAAGGTTAACTCCCCTGCACAACTCTAATTTATCCTTTATGATTATTTTTTTATCTGTGAATGGCAGTAATTCTCTACTACAATTTACGTGAGAACTCATTCAATAATTATCAGTAAAATTCATAGCAATAATTCTAAAATGTAGAGCAGAAATGCAATACTCGTAATTTTCTTATTAAAGGCTCTACTAATTTATACCAATTCAGAACCACAAATTCGTTCGAAAAATCTAGAAAACGGCTGAACGTGCATATCTCTTTTTTAATGTAATCGTTTTATTAATATAATATTATTTGCAGTCCCATATTGACTTTTAACGTATTTTAAACTTTCAAAGTAGTTTTCGTAAAGTCACAAATTCATGTGATCATTCACAAAATAAAAATCTAGAAGTGACCGTAGCTTCGTTGTAAAGTGAGAGTTCTGTCCTGCACGTTCCCCAGATTTATTATATTATGCAAGTCTGTTACTAGTTATCAGTTTTACTTTTCATCGCCTCTACGTATGTAGTCTGAGGGGACAAGTTTGGAATTCCGCCAAATTTCAAGGTCGAGGTAAATCAGATTTGATGGTCTTTGTAACGAAAAAGGGATTTTCCCAATGATTCCTGTGAAGATAAATGAGTGAATGGGTGAATAGTGAATGGTGAATGGTGAATGAGTGAATGAGTGAGTGACTAACTGACTGAGTGACCTGAGTGAGTGAGTGTGTGTGTGTCTAGAATAACTGCCAGATTTGAAAGAAAATGATGGATGCGCGGATAGAGGGATGGGTGGGTGGATGAGTATGTGTGTCTGTGTGTGTGAGAGAAAGAGGGAAAGAGAGGGAATTACTAGAGGAGAGAGAGAGAGAGAGAGAGAGAGAGAGAGGAGCAGAGAGGGCGTGAGAGGAGAGGAGAGGGAGAGAGAGAGTACCCGCACAACTCGGGTAGAAAAAAGCTTTTGAGCTGTAACTTTGCAGATATGTCAAGAGTTTCTGCAGTTTCAAAGATCCTTAAAATTAATGAAAGTAGTGAGGAGGTTCATGCAGTTTTGTACTAAACACAGTGTAAAAACCGTAAAAAATGTCACTTGAATGCGTATGATTGGAAAATGGAATAAAGCATTATGACACCCCCTGTCTCTAAACCCTACTACACCCATAGTCGAACATAGGGAAATGGTTGGGCACATAAATAAATTTAAAATGAAAAGTTACAAGTAAGTTGTTCCTACTATTTCCATTCTTTATCCAATCAATCTGTATCCAAAAAGTAGGGAAATATAAGCTATTTTTTCAAAGACAATTGCTAAAAAGCGTAAATTTCTTTGTGTTACATGAAAGTACTGACGCAAAGAGAATCGTGATCGACCTGAGTGAACATTAACAAGCCACCATGAATATCTGTCTCAGGTGCACTAGACTTTTCTCTGTCACTTTTCATGAATATTATATTACTAGCATTCGTGGAAAACTATGAAATAATTTGTAACTAATTTCAACAATGCAAGTAATGATATCATCCATATTCTCTAGTTCTAAGTAGAGAAGTTTCCATATGTCATGCCTGCGCTCAGTCTTATGTTATGTTCTTTGGTTATGGTCTTTCATGATATCTGTAAAACCGCACTTCTCCCTTGCTATTTGATATAAGGTTTGTAGATAGATAAGATGGTTACTACTACTAGTACAACAAATTTAAATTTATATTAATAATAATAATAATAATAATAATAATAATAATTATTATTATTATTATTATTATTATTATTATTATTATTATTTAGAGTAACTAAGTCTATTTCTAAAAACTATTATAAATATAATTTTAAATGTTATTAAAAATGAATCTGTCACTCTCCCACACAAATCGTTTCAGTTTCTACAGCTGTGTGACGAAAGAAAAATCTCAGGCGGGCCAAGTAAAATTGGTACGGTGATGGAAATACGTCATGCTCGTCACACGTATATTTTATTCCCAAGTGTAGATTATAATTAAAAACAGGGCACTAGCTGACAAAAAATACGATTAAACTGACCCTAAAATGCAATATACATTATTATTATTATTATTATTATTATTATTATTATTATTATTATTATTATTATTGAGATTCTTTGAATTGATTCTTTGCTCCGAGGTTGGCTTTGATAACCAACCACATATCGAATGAAACATCGCAACTGTGTATTTCATTAGCGGAGCCAGGGAGTTGTTGTGTGGGTGGGGGAACTAACCGTGATCCGCCTCGTGATAGCGCCATGCCATTCTCGTTATTAGACCGCCCCGCCCCGCCCACCCCTAGCCACCCGCTCGAGGCGCTGATAAGCCAATGGGATTTTCGCGGATGCAGCCGGACTTCCAACTATTTACTCTGCGCACGGTGAATAATTTTCATTACACGAACTAAGCGGACAATTGTCTGTACACCTGCCTGCTACGTGCATCCACAGATAGAAACGGTACATAACATTTCACAAATACTTGTATACATTTTTCAATATACTGGTTGATATCAACTTATATACTGGTTGATATCCATTTTTTCAATATATGACAATGTTTCGATAATGTTATTATTTAATGAAAAAGTATTCAGTAAATTTCCATTCTAGAAAACAATGTTAAAATTTAATGTGTGAATCTTCACGAATTCAGACTACAGCGTTACTTTTCTGGGACGTCTGCTAGCTAAAGTAAGCATTCGGTTCCCGGTTATCAGTTTGGATTGCCTGAATTTAATTGGAATCGCATGAATAATAAAAACCTACGTTTTTATAGTTGAGAAAAAGAAAGAGGATCTTAACGATGACTTTCTAGTTGTCATGAGTGGTAAACTTGTAGGAGCACCTTTCTGTACAATCTCATGTTTCACTACGATAAGAACATTCCAAAACTGCAATCTAGTGTTCTTTTACTTTCTCGCATTCGCTAACGTAAGAAGAGAAAGTATTGTAATCGTGCGCCAGAAAACGGCGAATGTTCGACACAAAACTCTTATTGCCGGACCCTGGTAAGGAAAACGTGGATAAACCCAAATGCTGAATATAGAAAAAAATCCTCAAACACGTGGTGTAACCAGAATCCATGATTTGGAGATCCTTGACACCGAAAAATCGATTGATTGCAAAACGTCTATCTGTCCGTCCGTCCGTCCGTCCGTCCGTCCGTCCGTCCGTCCGTCCGTCCGTCCGTCTGTCTGTCTGTCTGTCTGTGCACAATGCTAGCACATAAACCGCTCAGCCGGTTTTCTCCAAAATTGATATTCCCCAACTGTTCTAGCTGATGTCGTGGAGCCTTGAATTTTAAATCAAAATTTTAATTTCGGACGGTACTTTACATGAAGCCCCTGAGACATTTTCAAAATTTTCAAAAAAGTGGTCCAGAATTTTTGATTAAATTTTGCTGTTGAGTAGTGCATGTTACATATGTGTATCAGTTAAAGTCTGTTGTACAAAACTAGCTCTTCAAAAAAAGTCGTGTACAATTTTTTGAAAAGAAGGAGTGGTTTTTGCGTATTTTGCGATTGATATTTACAAAAAAATTCTCAAAAACTGACCTAAATTTTTTATTTAATTTTCTTCACTTGAGTAATACGAGACAATAAAATCTGGTGCTAGTCCCATTTCGGGTGCTGCTCGGTTTTTAAAATTAAAAAAGAATCATTTTAAAACTACAAAATTGAAGATAGAGATTTTGCCTCAGACAAAACTAGATCTTTAAATAATATAATGTACAATTTTTGGCAAAAACCAGAAGATTGTGCGTAATTTGCGATTTCAATTTAAAATAAACAATTCTTAAAAGCCGCTTCATTTTTTAAAATTTTCTTCATATATGTAATAAGGAACTATAAGAAATATGGCGCTAGTGTCGTTTTCAGTTATTGCTCGATTTTTTTTAAAATGGCCAAAAACATTTCAAAACTCCAAATGTAAGATAAGAGATTTTTGTCTCAGGAAAAATCTGTTGTACAAAATAAGCTCTTTAAAAAATGTAATGTACAAAGTTTTTAAAAAACGAATAGTTTTGGGGTAATTTCTGCTTGAAATTAATGAAATGTATACAGGTTTCATACCAACTACGAGCTACAAGAAAAATTGCGTGAACGATATGAAAAAAATTAATTTAATTTTAATTATAATTTCCTATTGAAAATGGCAATATTAATTTTAATTTTCCCCTCTCGATTTGTTTACTTTTTACTCGATGTGTATTTTCTTTGTATTGATGTATTTCTTTTTAAGCAATCCGCAAAGCTTGATAGAAATTTCGTAACAATGCCGCAACGATTTAGTAGTACTTGAGTAGCACTTGTTTTGTTTATATCATCATCTCTCTTCCGAGAAACAATGGATGCTCTCTTTGTTGAAAAGCAATAATGTTTTTCGTATCTGCAGTGTGGATATTAGAAGTCAGTGATGAAATGAAACGCTATTGAAACTGTTATCTTGCGACGAAAGGCATCTCATGAATGTTCGTAATTATTTTGATGTCAATTGCATATATTCCAAATACTGTATTGATATTATTAGCCAAGCGAATGCACATAGTTTTGATAACGCTGCGCTGTCAACAGTGCGTTGCTCCCTTTTTGGTTAAATTAGACATTTTGAAATAATGGC
Organism: Gryllus longicercus; assembly: GCA_038098605.1. NCBI lineage: Eukaryota > Metazoa > Arthropoda > Insecta > Orthoptera > Gryllidae > Gryllus > Gryllus longicercus. The sequence continues at coordinate 2,043,467 of JAZDUA010000019.1, read as the reverse complement.
TGAGGTATTAGCGCAGAAAATAAAATGTTTCAATGCTATCTATTTCAATGTTAGCGGTTTCCAATACCGCGAGAATGTATGTGCTGTTGTAGCACCACTAGTTTTAAGTTATTTCGTAAAGCATTTCTAAGCCCTTGTGGGGCATTGAGAGCTTGGAGTAATTCTCCTTGAAACCCTTTAATGCACTGCCATCATCGTCAGTGGCCATCAGTCGTAGTCAGTTATTGCCATTTATCATTTCAGCTGGGAATCGTTAGATCGCTGCGCCACACAACCAGGAACTCACGATGTCTCGAATTCACTTCATCTCCGAAACTTCACGAAGCATACTTAAGCAATTCAGCTAGTAGGGTCATCTGAGTTATATTTTTTGGGAAAATTTCTCGGCAGCCAAGTGCTACGAAAAGCTGACGGTCAATAAATAAAAACAAACGGTCCATAAATAAAAAAAAATTGGGCAAACTAAATTAAATTGATTATTTTTTAAGAACCAACTCCTTATCTAAAATTCCTAGTAATTGAATTTTAACGCAAACGTGCAGAAATGCAATTTATTCTGGAGCCGCCTTCTCTCTGGCAGCTTCGAGGATCGGAATGGCATGGTTATGCGACTATTGGCAAATCGAAGGAAATAAATTGTTTAAGCACTTACGAAAGAAGGCGAATAGAAATTGCATTAGAGAGCGCCTGTCTCTAAGGTAGCTGACAAACAGAAAAAATGTAGAATTTCGTTTTGTTTTTGTTTGTTTTTCCACGTACGATTGCTTTATGCTTTTAGATCTCAAATAATAAAAAAATCCTCTGGTTATAAATATTTGACCAAAATGCAGTATTTGTCTTGAAACTCTTCTACACATTGATATATTTTCAAAATTCTTAATTTAAATTAATCACAATTGTCTATTCTAGTGAAATAAATAAATTCAAAAAAGAATATTTTCTCAAAAACTAAGAAACGTAGGAAGAAATGATTTTTAAAATTATTTATTTTAGGTCGCTTTAAAGCATCAAGATCAATAGCGAGAACTTTGGAATTACACTAGAGATACATTGTATCAATTAGAATAAACAGAAACATTAAATACAATAAATTTTACAATAATTCAGATCATATTAACAAGACCAGCAATATTAAGATAATTGAAAATTGACTTGCAACCTTCAATTTAATTAAATATTTCATAATTCAATTTTAAATAATCTTAATATTGAAGAGATGATTTGAACCATTTAAAAGAGAATAAAACTGTATGTGACTCAAGAAAATTTCATCATTTCATCTTTATAAGATAGACAGTGTAACAGCCGTAGACTATAGCTCTCGCATAGTTTCATGAGAGACGGTCCCTCCTGAGGACTGTAAACCGATTACCACGGGGCCATGTACACAAGAAAGCAATTGTAACAAGTGAATGGTTGTTATTTAGACTTATCATTTGTTTTCCGCTAAAGAAACGCTTATGAAACTGAGGTATGCTCTGTATTAAAAGCCAAGGTATCCTTGTACATAATATACAAATAAATGTACCCATATTATGAGATCTGAGATCCCGTAGTCTTGATTCATCACGATGCTACAACAGCTACCTTAAAGCGGCCGAAAGGCTCTGCGAAGGCGGCGGGAGCGTCTCCTTTACGGCTGGCGCGACGAGAGGGCGCTGGAGAGGCCCAGTGGCTGAGTTGGCGCCGAGCCCGATCGGCCACGCCCCCGCGTCCGCCCACGCCTCCGCCCACGCCTCCGCCCACGCCTCCGCCCACGCCTCCGCCCACGCCTCCGCCCACGCCTCCGCCCACGCCTCCGCCCACGCCTCCGCCCACGCCTCCGCCACGCCCCGCCCCGCCCCCGCCTCCGCCCCCGCCCCCGCCCCCGCCCCCGCTTCCGCCTCCGCCCCCGCCCCCGCCCCTCTCGCTCACCGCACCCCCGCGCTTCCCCGCCCTCGCCTCTGCTTTCAACGTCACTGCCCTCTGATGCCCCCCTTGCGCCCCCTTTGGCGGCTGCCCCTTCCGTGCCTTCGCCCCCGCGCCGCCGTCCCTCCCACACCTCTCGCGTGCCCCTGGCCTCGTTTCCGTCCCCGCCTCTATTCTTCCTGGTCCTCAACGTGAAGCGTCTAGCCCCTCTGCGAGCGGCATACGAGCACACTCGCGCGCGCGCACACGCACCCAGCCACACAGACACACACCCACACCCACCCACCACACACACATATCTAAACCGCCCCCCACACACACAAACACACGCACACACACTCACACTAACTCACACAAACACACGCGCACACACTCACCAACACACACATCCAAACCGCCCCACACACACACTCACTCACACAAACACACACTCACTCAAGCACACACAATCACTGACACAAACACACAGTCCTACCTACACACACACACACACACACACACACACACACACAGGGGCGCCAGCGTGCACGTACACGCATCTGTTTCTTTGCATGGCGTGCGCGCTTTACGTGCAGTGCTAAGCCTTATGGCTGCGCAGGCACTTATGTTTATGCATCTTTTCTTCGGTTTTCTTTTGTTCGCAAGAGGGACGTTGCCTATCCCTGATCATTGTAACAAAGTATTGTAAATTGATTTCACATCATGGAAAATGAAAATAAACAAAATACGGAAGGTGTAGGTCGCCATATTAATGTGCTAAGTTCATAAGAAATAGCGGAAAAATTACGTATCCCGCGAACACTAAGATCCATCATTGACGTCGCTAACCTGTGAGCTTCGGCAGGAGTTTGATACTTGCATGACTCCTGCGGGCGTGTTTGCTTGGTCGACAGATATTTATTTTTGACCTTCGTTATTGCAACGCCGTATTTAGTGAATATGTTAAAGAGTACAACAGAAATTTGACAAAAGTATGATCACTCACCTTTTGACACGATGTCATTGACAAGTATTCTAGTGTTTAATTAAAAGAAAAGAAACTTCATAAGTACTTTCGTTTATACTAACAAGTAGCAATTTCAATTGTAAAGGTTTAGTTCAAAGAAGGATCATTTCTTGATTTTAAAATAATATTCAAATATATGGAGATGTTTGTGTTCAAGTATGTCACCAAAATAATATATTCACAGAGAAAGAGCGAGTTTCACCAGAACACAGAACATGCATGATAAAGGTTTTACCGCCATGTTAGTTGTTAACTGAAAATTCATGTGGCCACTGAATTTTAGTAAGACAATTGTGTGCAGATAGATCTTACACAGAAACCTAAATTATACAACAAATAGCCTTTCAACGATGTTGATTGAGTGCCTGCAGTCGCCGTGTTTCGAATAAGAGGAAGACGAGGGCGCTTAGGCCGAACCCCGTGCACGTGGTCACTGTAGTCTGATTAGAGCGAGATGGCGAGTGAGGCAATCTGAAGACTTGCAGCACTTCAGAGTGCTTGCAGAGTTCTTGACAAATAATAATAATAAAATACTCTATTATTTTTTGCTGGATGCTTCATTAGCTCGATTTCTTCGTTTGTGTGAGTCAACCAACTCTTACCCTCCTAAGTGAAAAATGGTGAAACTATGTGATTCGCTGCTTTGTTACTGACAATAATCAGAGATGGAATTCGAAACTTAGTTGAGGTCAGTGGCTCATTCCAAAAATTAAGGACCTTCGGAGGAAAATCAAAAAAAAGTAGTAGTCTAATTTCTACTAATTTACTATTCCTATCATTTATTTAGCATATAATAGTCACTAATTTGATTCTGTAATTTCTTGATTCAGCATCGAAATTATTTTATTAGCGTTTTTTTCAATTCTGTCATTAATTATGTTTCAATAAAATAATGTCTTTATCTACGAACTCAATGATTCATTTTTGCAACTATTTTTATGTCTCTTTCCCTTTAACTGAACAATAATTCTGATTTGGATTACGTAGCTTTCAGCTCATTGAGCGATGCATGTCACATCTTGCAATGTTCGTGCCATACGATTGCAGACGGCACAAGGTCGTAACAGAGATGTCTCCGAGATGTTTGTTCGAGCGGTAGCCTGCAATCAGTTTTAAATCTCACAAGATTGTAATAACATGTTGCAACAACTGTTTTTTGAATATTATTGTGATAAATACCGATTTTTTCTGCTTTCTTGATAAGCAAGTATATTTACAATAACACGCATTATTTCTTAAAAGTTATATGTTTACATTAGACACAACTACGTATAATCTAAACTTAGCTGCAATGCTGACCCTGAACTAAACTCAACTGGTTTATCTCGAAAATAATTAATTCATTTAAACCAGGGGTGTTGACACGTACGTTTCGTTAAACAATGTTTACACTGAAATTCAAATTTTCCCCGGGTGTTGACACGTACGTTTCGTTAAACAATGTTTACACTGAAATTCAAATTTTCCCCATCCGAGCATCAGAGAAGTTTTTAACTGATTTTCGACGTAAAATAAAATAAATACATTTTTGTCCACCCATTTAATTGCGGTAAATTTATATAATGAAATTGGTTTTCAACTTAAAGCAATAATGACCAAATGTTCGTTTTATTTATTGTAATTGATATTTGAATTGATTCATTAGTTGTGTACAAGAGAACTCATAGATATAATATCGAATAATAATGTAATAATGAGTAAGCGATATTGATGACAACCAGCAACGACCAGCAAGAATTCTGTTGTATAATCCCTTTTTTGATGCTCTGAATGACATGATATGTTTCTATACGAAGTAATGTTTGTAATTTCCGTCAGCAAACATTCTTATGTTTTCTTCCACGTTCACTCCCGCACCAAAATTTCTTTGTGCTCCTTCTTTCACCCTTATTCGTTTTTTTTTTTTTGTACCGGACACCACTAAAGCAACTTACTGATTTTCGCTCTTATGCCCCACCTCCAATTTCTGCTTCGGTCTTTATTAGAACGTACGAAAATATTAAAGATGATAAATAAAATAGTATTACAACAGTAACGGAACAGTACTTCAAGTTGTACTCTGAACATACCAAATTCTTGTATTGTAATTAAACCCTGAAAGTCTACAGAGCGGATCGACATTGTATGCAACTATCGTCATCGTAATTCGGAATCGATGTATTCTCCAAATCTTTTCACTTCACGAAGATTCAATTAATTATGTTTATAATGAATAGTAAAACATAGTTTCACATTAATTGATTCATTATTACTTTTTTATTTTCATTTTTCCACTGTGATTTAAAAAGATGCCCTGTGGTCCAGTGCTAAAAATGGCTCCTTCCCATTGGTCCCCAGCCGCCATTCCAGCTCCTTCGTCGGTGTTGTTCCCACCCGCAATCACTTCGCTCTAGTTTGCTCCCAACGTAAGGGATAGTGTATTTTTTATCTCTCAAAACATTTGAATATTGAGAAGTTTAGAGATCCAAAAACCTGTTCTTGATGGATATTTCGTCATTACATTTTTAAGGTATTCAAACCCCTTCAAATTTCATTTATTGTGTAGTAAATACATACAAGCTGTCATAATATACGGTATTTACAACGTCACATCCTCTCACTTATTCGTAAATTTAAAACAGTGTAAGGTACTTTCGTGTAGCATTAGTGAAAGGTTATCGAAGAATAAGAGATCCGTGTGAGTAAGTTGAGGGGTTCGATATTCGAGTAGTTTAAGATTCGAAATACCAGATCGAGGTGTTCGACATTTGAGATATCCCGAAAATCAGGATTCTGCCTAGAAAAAAACAAAGGATGCGTCGCACAGTCGACCCATTTTTAACCCACCTACGTTGAATGTGCTATCGGGCTCTTTACTCCCGACCCATTTCGCATTGCACTCAAACCCATCCCCCGAATTCTACCCCGCCCTAGCCGCCTTCGCCATCCCCCGTCAACGTCCACGCCCCATCCCATCCATCACCCCCGCCCTGCTTCCGCTCTCCCCTAAAGCGTCCCCCTCGCCCCTCCACCCACAATCCGCTCACGTCCCACCCCGCTGACCCCCTCGCCCCATGGCCGCCCCCACTCAAGCCATGCTCTCACTTCCCCCCACCCACATCTCCCTTTCTAACCCGCCCCTCTTGATCCGCCCATGCTCCGCACCCCCGACCCCTTGCTTCGCCCCCTCTCCCCGTCTTCACTTCACCCGCCCAGCCTCGCTCTTCCTAACCCGCCCCCTGTCCCTCCCACTACGATCCGCCCACGTCCCCATCCGCTTCAATCCTGAATGACGCCCCCGCCCCGCCCACTCTTTATCCGCCCTGCCCCGCCCACACAATACCCCGCCCTACCTCGCTCCGCCCCACCCGCTCTCCGCTGCCGCCCCCGCCTAGCTCATCCCCTCCCCCGCCCCCCGACGCCTTCCGCGTCGTTTCGCTGAGCTGGCTGCGCGCCGCGGTGTTGGAGCCCGGTCGCGGAGATCGGAGGGCGATACGGCCAGCGTGATGCAGCGAGTCAACAGGTCTCTTTACTAACGGCTCGCGTCGGCCGATTACCGAACGCATCGCGCACGTAAGCGCCAGCCCATAACGGTCGCTCTTCCACGGCAACATCAGCAGTCGGACCGTATTCAATTTCCGAAACCTTCCCTTTAAGGCTACGTGTTCCCTCTCGTTAAACGACTCATAAACAAATGTTAGAATTCCCTTTAATACTGAGTCGGCTTGGTAACAAATGTACAAATAATGTACAAATAAATATAATTATAACCCGCAAGTGTTGGAATAACATTTTTAACAATTCTATAGTTATGAAGACTGCTTGAAAAGAAACATGTGTAACGCCCACTTCCCACCGCTGGGATCGGGGTTCAAATCTATGTCAATCCACGAGGAATTTGCGGTGGATAAAGCGGGTTTGTGACAGATTATCAGGATTTTCCCATTTCCCATACCTCTCATTTCACCATATAGTCCATCATCCTCTCATCAAATGTTCATAGTGGCCTTCTCATCAAAATTACTTGTATGTATCACTTTTCAGTTATGTCCATTGCAAATTAGGTTCTGATATAACAGTAAATACTATAAACTACTACTAAACGGTATTCGTGTGATTATTAGATATCAAAGAGCACCAAAGAGCCAGCATTTTGGCGGCGACCGTTAAGACAACGTCTGATAATCGAGAATGTCGATGCCTGGCGAGAGCTAGCACTTGCCGGAATCGAGAAAATGACGGAGCAGCCCTCTCAACAATCGATCCAGTGACCGATCCTTTCTATTTTATTTTCCTTTCGTATTTCCTAATCCGGACTGGAACGACGTGCTTAGCTTCCTGAAAACCGACAAAGTTTGGTGGCAAGGGATAATAATATTAACTATAAAAATTGGAAAGTGTCAGTAGTATTACCATATTTATCTCGATCCTGAAAGAATTGCCTTCAAATTATGTTCGTAGCAAAAAAAACACCAACCTTTATCTTCATTAATTAGCATATAAATATACTAATTTGGATTGGAACATTTGGCTATTAAAATACACTAATTGTCACTACTTATTAGAAATTGTTTGAATTTGATGTTATAAAAAATGCAGTCTATCTATGATCCTTCTCGCTATCTTGCTTTTGCAGCCCTGGAGGGTGAGCGCGTTCCTTATCTCTCCATGAAAACATATTCATTGCGTATGACCTCATCTAATCATTTCTTCACATCCTTAACACTTGGTTCCATAAATGGCGAATAAATATTGATCCAGCAAAAACATTTTAAAGGAAAGTCGCCTAAGTGGTTTAGCCGCTAGCGTTGTTCACAGACGGACGCAACAGACGGTCCTACAGACATATTAGTTGCCAATCATTGAAACAATTAAATTGCGTTTTTGAAACTACTAGACACTTAAAAAATACCACCTTCGGCCCCGCAGTTATCATTGTACAACAATATAGAGCAAATATCTCCAAAATTTCTTCTACTGGGACGTGAAACGTTTTTAAGAGCCTGGAGGGCTAAAAATTAAATTTCAATAAAGGAAGGAATTCATTATCTATTTGTTAAATTCAATTTTGGTTAAAGAACGAGAAAACAGTTATCAACTCATATTAATCAATTCATTACATAATAATTGTTAGAATATTAAGACTCATTGAGAGCTACATTTTATAATTTCACAATTTAATTACAGTCACTTCTTTTCTCAATCAGAAATGATAAATAATTTTAAAACTTACCTCAATCATAGCATGGAAATTGTATTTTAGATTTTAATAATAATAATTTACTTTTGGACTCAATTTCTGTATCTATTATTAAAATATCTCTCGTTTGGCTCATATGTGGACCAAAGTGTGTAACAATATGGAAACTGATTCTTATTTCTTGCAATAAAATGTTAGAGCTTGTATCACAATTGAATTGATTTGATCACTACATATTACAGTCTAACAACCTAAAATACATCTTGTTATCATTATTACTTTCGTTCCAAACTCATATCTCGTCTTCAAACATAACGAGAGGTAGCATATATCTCAGCTGACCTAGAAATTTCTTATTTCTAGATCGAAATGGTGCGAGTAAATATACGTGGTAGGTCAAACATCAAATAATAGAATAGCCGTATTTAGAATACAATGTTACCATACGTGTATTGAAAATATTTCGAGAGTCTTCTCTGCAAAATATCAAGAAATATATTTAGTTTTAATAAGTTTAACATTTTACGGAAAAAATCTCTTGCATATTGTGGAACGGTGAATGTAGGTTTCGGCACTCTTTCCATCAAATAATTAATGTGAAATCCAAAGAATGTGCTTCGTAACTGTTGTACGACCTGTAAAGAAATATGAAGCATTTTCTAGGCCATGAAAATAATTTTTTATACCTGGAAAATATTTATTGAAGAGAAACATTACATTAAAGAGCAAAAAGAATAATACAAATATTATTTGAAAATATTTAGTGTGAAACAACTGAGTAATTGAATTGCAAAGGTTTTCCTCGTGTGTATACTTGTGTGTGTACAGAAACGAACTAATTCAAAACAGAAGTCAATGTAAAAAATTCATCTTAAGTTCAAATATGAAAAGTGTAATTGTGGAGAGATTTCCTCGTGTACGTTGTAAAGATTCAGTACATATTGTTCACCCTTAACTTCGTCTTCCTTTAAGTAAACGGTTCTTCTGTTATCGACCAATCTAGAATAATCTATTAGTTCTTACCCCAACGTCTGAGACAAGACCATTTAGCGAAGAAGTATCGGGCACCATCTAGTGAAAAGAGCCATTTAGTGAAGATGTATCGAGTAAAGAGATCCTACTCGAGCACATTAAGATAAGGGTTCTCCCTAAAGGATGAGTTGTGAACACGAATCTAGCAGCTGAGAAAATCAGCCTTCCCTTTGATGTAATAAATTAAGAATAACTTTATTAAATAATTCACTGTTGATTCAAAAGCATACGTAGGTCTGCAATTCAAAACTTATTCCATTCCGCCAACAGGTCATTCCCATGATACTCATAATTAGTGCAATTGCGAAAATTCCTCTTTCTTCGCTGCTGAATTCTAGTTTCACGAATTACAAAAAAAGTTACCTAATATGAAATGTAAAGTTAAATGCAAGTATAATCGCTTAAATATAAGCATCGAGAAGGAATCGTAATAATATTTTACTTTCTCCTCTTACTATGCAAGTAGTAAAGACAAAGTGTAATCGTGCGTCAGAAATAGACTATTATTTGACAGAAAATCTATTATCAGGCCCTAGTAACGACAAAATGGATAAATATTATTCTTAAATGTAGTAAATTACTTTTTCCAAAACGTTGTGAAGTGAGAATGAATGTTTTGTGCGTTCTTGATACAAAACAGATTCCACGAAGAGATGGCAAAATGTCCGTTTATTTAATGAAACCTGTTGTTCAAAGAGATATCTGGAATAAGGTGATATACAGTTCTTTAAAAATACATTCATGTAATTTTGGGTGAACTATAAGTAATTCTTAATTTTTTAAAAACATTTTCTTTGAATTTTTCCCTCAGAATGTACTTGTACTAAAAGCCCGGCAGCTAATTATTTTTAGACGTTTACATCCACATGCCTTTCTCTTTATCTTTTCGCATAATTAATGCCAAAGTACCGTTAATCTATATCTTATTAGCACGTAATAATTTTATTATTACATCATTTTCATTTCCATACACAATTTGTTCTGTAACAAAATAAACTTAAAAGAGACATGCGGTGAGTAGAGAATTGCTACGCGCAATTGAAGGCTATAACTTTCTAGATACTTATACCTGGAGCTAACACCACATGCTTACATATTTCTCATTGTACTCCCGCCAAATAATTGCCAAATACAGTTAAATTATTTCTTCTTAACATTTGATAAGTTTAAAATTGCATCATTTTAATGTCCTTAAGCAATTACCCAGATAGCGAAATGAGCCTAAGAGAGCGGTGTGAAGAGTTACAGCCGGGAGACCCCGAGCGCGGTGCAGGCCACGCGGATAATGAATTACGGATTAATGGTAATTGCATCAACCGCCTGGTGCCGCGAAGCGCCAGACAATGACGCCGCAGGAGAGGGGAGGGGGAGGGGGGGAGGGGGGAGGGGGGAGGGGAAGGGGTGGGCGGAAGCCACCGTGAAGAGGCGGCCGCACAAAACCCCGTTCAATTAAAGCCCGCGGCCCCGGCCAAAGCACGGCGTTGAGGCGATTAAGCGAATTGCTGCCACCGCTTCGCCAGACGCCGGCCCCGCGCCCCCGCGTTGGCACCGCCAGCGCCACCAATCCCGATGCTGCCCACCACACCCCCACCCCACCCCGCCACTCTCTCCTCCGACGGCCCACGACGCCGGGATGGAGATCACACTGTCAGCGTCTTGTGGTACTGGTTGCCAGCTTACATTTATCTCGTTCACCGGAAGTTCGCAGATCGATGCAGACTTCAATGGTATGAAAAGAAACAATTATATGCTTCGCCATTGCCAACAATATTATTTATTAAAAAAAGCAGCTTTCGATGGCTTAGCCATCATCATCAGTTTTCTAGTACAAAAAAGAAAAACAAAAAATTAAACGTGAATATTTTTTTGATTTGACAACAAAATTATAATAAAGGTTACTAATAATTTGCAATTTTTAGAAAAAAAATTAACATTCTAAGAACTGAAAGAAAGAAAAAGGGGGGTTAAGTCATTTAATACTAAATGAAAGTCAATGAAATTGAATTAGAACACCTAAAATGTGAAACAGAAGTAATGGAGTGGAAACATGGAGTGCTGATGATGATGGCTAAGCCATCGAAAGCTGCGTTTTTAATAAATAATATTGTTGGCAATGATGAAGCATATAATTATTTCATTGGAAATGCCAACGAAAATTCACCAGAATACCTATATTCAATGGTATGTCAATATATTCACTCCATGTTTCATCTTTATCTTCTTTTTAATGGCAAAGTAAGCTCAAGCCATCTACTGATGTTACTGCAATGCCTCTGACCGGGAGGTTCTAGGCTTCCACTCCAAAAGATGGCAGGAGTTTCGGAACAAGCTAGACAGCTTGATCGAATTGTGGTCTTTCCTTTCTTGTCCTTTTCCTTTCCTCACTTCTTGCTTACACACACTTACATTCACATGCACTACGCATGTTGGAAAAACAGTCGAGAGTTAGAGCTTGCACTGGACAGGGCTGTACCCCGCTAGTGGGAATATCTGATTGGGGAAAACCTGTACGTCGACGTAGTTCGGCGCCCGATCTCCCTTCCAAAGGGGGAACATCATTGCCCTCTTCCGCGATGAAACATGCACTACACTCGTGATGCTAATGACCTTGTCAGTTCAAGGGCCCGGAATCACTAATCAATCTCTCAATTAATCAATTTGTTTTCTGACCTCTATATTAGCTAAAGAAATGTGCTATTAACTTCTGTCTACGTAACACAACACTTTCGGGAAGAACGTCTTATCCACGTTGGTGCAGCCGCCGTCGTGATAGACACCCACACGGACGATCCCTACACCAATCCGACCCTCTTGATACGCACCTCCATTGAAGACGGACAAAACACATAAAATCAATTATTATCGGTCGTTTAGTGCTAGCTTGCCTTCTCAGTCCCCGAGGACGCGCACGGGTCTTACATACCCGTGAAATCTATACGAATGTCTCTGTAAATGATCAGAACTATCGGTACCACTGATTCGGTTTGTGAGTATCGTCTGCTGCGGTCGGTCGGTGAGTATCGCCTCCTGAGTTTTCTACTATTTTCGATGTGTTTCGCTAGTGAGAATCACCATGAGATCACTTAAAAAGAAGACAATACAGAATTTTAATAACTTTCAATAATAAAATATAGTTTACAATTGTTATGTGACAATACGTGCTTGCGCAGTTTCAATGGCACAACTATGTGAGATTTGCAACGTGCCTTGTGAGATCACGTTTTAAATCAGTTTTTGTCTTATAACATGCAATATTAGTTTGTACACATAGTTCAGTCACTCCTCCATAAAAAGTGGAATAAAAATACGTTAAAGATGTGTAATAGGAACGTTTAAGAGATAAACGAGTCCGGAGATACTGTCACTCCCTCTAGAATTCGTTTTCTATCGTTGCTTTTTCCTCCACCAGCCTGGAGGGCGCTTTCCGGGCGTAGTATCGGTATTTTTCGTTCTCAAAAACGATAGTACCGGAAGTGGCATTCTCGAACATAGAGATATCAGTGCGTAAATCTCGTCGCTGAGAACGATGTGTCTTTGTTAAGCTCCAACCTCCATCATAGCTTCTTTGCGCCCAACGGACGCCCGGACAAGTTGGTACGTCGAAATTCGCCTATGCTAACTGACACCAGTTCTCTCTGAAACGGCACCCATTAAAAAGATAACTTTTTAAAATTCCATATAGGTAGTAACACAGTGCTTCAAACTGTAATCTTGCGCCAGTTTAACTCTCATTTCTTTTCCCTCTCGTCTTACTATCTCACTTCAGGATCTCAGCAACAGGGTATTACGGCAAAATGCCATCATAACACGCCATCAACAAAACACAATAAAAAACATAATGTCCAAACGCTGTTACGAATAATCTAGCTTCCATTTCTTCATTCCACCAATGGTCTATTTATTTTTGCATTCAATAAAATACACCTGTCATTTTTAACCCGGTAGAATTCATATCTTGTTTTCGAACTAAACAGTTTGTGTGGGAGAAAATTGATCACATAGTACCTTGCATTGCCTAGAGGTCTTCTAACATCATGAATTAATATAATGACAATTAATTAACGAATGACCTTAACATCCTTTACTTCATTAATCAATTGTTCTCTTACTATAATTATTATTATGCATTTATAAAAAATGCAAACCCTTATTGATATATACAATCAAATGTTATCTCTCATATATTTCGAAAGAAGTTCATCAAAATTAGTACAGTTTAAATGATAATTTACGGATATGTGTGAAGATCAGTAATAATTTTACACACAATCTTGACAATCAATGAATCTTATTTACATCGTACCGTTTTCTTGTACATTTCACATTCACGGGGTGCTTTTGCACCCATATTTCTTGGACGAATTTCATATCATGTCTTGTTAGTTTTCTTTCCTGAAACTTCTTTCCATCGTGTCATTTTTATGAAAATAAAAAATTGTGATATTTTATACATATTAATTTATGTGGCAATTCTATTAGAATTGATTTCAGCATAAACCAGGAGAGAATACAAAGGAGACTCGCGTCTGTAATTCTTGTTTCTCGCTATTCCTGGAGGTATCAATTGTGTTCTTTTCCTCCTGAAAGTTGATAGATCCTATTTGGATCGGGTCACAGGTTTTCGTTAGATCTCTGTGGTCGATACACGGGTCGGTTCTGTTTGTCAACTCGGTCCTAACAAAGAAAAATGTGTGGGAATATTGCGACCCTTGAGACATCCGCGAGATAAAATACAATTCTGAGAATTGACAGACAATCTGCAATAATGTGACGAGTACTGGATTTTTCAGATAAAAGGATTACCAGAACGGTACTGACAATTTCAACCCTATTCAATTTTCTCAAATCCGTACATGAAAAATTAAAGCGTGGATTCCCAATTCTCCCACGCGACCCCTCCCGGGTATTGAGCACAGACTAAAATACGGCGATAAGCCGATTAAGCGATATTCTGCCATCGCTTCGGCAGAGGCGCCTTTCTCGCGATCCACAACGACCTCACCGCCAGTTGGGCCACATCAATCCGGATGGGTCCGACGCCAATCCCGAACGTATCGCCATTGCAGCCCGCGGTCAAACCCTCTAAGCTTTTTACCTGCATTCACACAAAGGTATAGCTGGATTGCATCCGTTCCGTTTTTCTTGTGAGTACAACCGAGAGATCACCTATGTATCAGTGCTTCCAAGATTTCTCCCCGCACAAACGTTTCTTTCTCTCGTATTGTACAGGTCAGATAGAAATAGATGAGAGATTTTATATTTAGGAAGAGAGAAAAGAGAGCGATAGATTTCCCTCAAAATAGTTAAATTGAAATAATTATACTTAAGTTACCATACTCAGAAATAGTTATTCTATCGTCTTCACTCGTGTTCCAAGTTGTTTCCATCTTGCTTCCAAGTTTTAATGAATTTTTGGGGGTTAAATAAAAATACTTTTAATAATGGATATACTATTTCCATTAATATTTTTTTTTAATTTGATAAATGCTCAAGTTCAACTTTTTTTTTGCTTACTTGCTTTTTCAACCTATCATTGACCTTTAATATTGAATTCAGTAGTTTTTTTTAATATTCCTTTCCATTATACCATGTACGTCATTTTTATGAGTTATAATCACAAAATTTTGAATGTCTTAAGTGTCAAAACAAAAGAAACATTGAGAATGCGTTGTAAGCGTTTTTAAGTCCCAACATTTAATAGCTCTTTGATTTAATAGCTCTTTGATGATTAACGCGCTGCTCACAGAGAACAGAAGATTTTACATTTAAATTCTGATCCATGCGACCCATCCTTTTTTCAACAATTTTGTTAACGTAGAGCAGAAGGAAGTGAATTAAATTCGAGAAGTGCCATTTTCATTCAAACTTTTAAATTTTTCAAAATGAAAGGTATGCATTTCCTCGAATATTATCGTTTCATTACGATATTTTAAGATAATAGTCAAACGTTCTTGGAATTGTTGGTGAAATTTTACTAGTTTCTGTTACACAGATGCACACACGGACACGTTTTTCTATAAAAATATAAAAAATATAAAAAAAAATTCGGTACCAAGGACCCACAACACGTGTATTCCGACTACACCATTTTCCGTATACTACATAAAGTAGCATACACTTCGCACTTAATGTCGTGGTAAGTAATTCCTAGGCATTCTAGAATCCCCTAGGTTCCCTAGACTTCTCTACGGGACCATGAAGTTCTTTTGCTGCATTTACTGCCAGCAATGATAAATTGCCCCATCGTAATTTACAAATTGTGGGTAGAGCTTAATAGATCTTCTGAGACCAATAAACGAGATAGTCAGTAGATTGCCCCGAGACGTGATCCCCAAGGTCTTGAGGGCATTAGCTGTAGATCTTGGCAGAGCCCCAGAGGTTCCAACTACCACTTTGAGGATTCTCACGTTGGGACCTCCATGACGTTGGGCTGCCAGGGGGATGACTGATTGGTATTTTACCACCTTTTCCTCCTTTGCTTTCAGAAGGCTATACCTATCCTCCTAGTGGATAAGCTCATCGACCACATGGACCTCTTCCAGGCTTTTTATTACCAGGTTAGGTTTGAGTCTAACCTCTTCAGCAACGGGGAAAGTGGCTTCCGTGGACACCACGGTGTCCGATTTCGGAGCCCCTCTCTAAAGTTCTTGATCTTGTCATGACGGTTTATTATTGCTGGCTTCCTACAAATGCGCTGACCAAGGATGTGAGTCATAGTTTCTACCGCTGTATTGCACTTTCTGCAGTATACATCATCTCTGGGCCTTCCCCTACTAAGAGTAACTTTATTGGCAGCGGTATTTGAGGTTACAGGCGTGTTTGGGGATGCGATTTCGTAGGTACAAAACTAGTTATTTTCATATCTCAAGTACGTCAAGGTGTTTATCAAGGTCGAGATTCGATTCACATTTCAAAGAATTCAGACCATGAATAAATACCCAATTAGGGTACGTAATTTGAAAAATTTTACAAATACAGAAAATTATGATATTTGAAAGAAGCAGTTTGATGTCTCGAGAAGGAGCAGTATATTAAATAGGACTTTCCATGTGGAGGCGTTATTAAGGGGACGTTTATTTACTTCGTATTTGCTTCCATGAAGTACTTTTTTCACGGAGACGAGATAGCTGTCTTGCTGACGGTCTTTTTTAATGGATATTACAAATGATCTACTTTACATGCGGAGATTAATGTCCCAAATCCGCCTTTTTATACATTTTGCAGAAAAAACACTTTTTTTTATACCGGAGCCCCCAATTCCATTTTGACAAAATATCGCAACTTTCAGCTGAGGCATTACTACGTTACTACTACTTAAGTACTGTATCTTCCTACTATTCTCGCAGATAATCAGATGGCTCATTGAAAAGTATATCGAGAGTTTCAAAATAAGCGGGATTTATAGAGACGAGACGTTGCTCCATTCTCAAAGTTCTCAGCAATGAACGGACATAGCAACTTCCAGAATTTCTAAATAGAAAAAGGTACCATCAAAGTTGGAAGGCTGTGTACTTTTGCCGTCGGTGAGAGGACGAGAGAATGATAGCGATATGGAGCTGCACTGCAAGATGCCGAATTGGGAGGTGTACGTATTACGAATGTACACAGAATTTCATCAACAAAAGGTTTCCATTTGCTATAGTACTAAAAACATTCCATTCTTTCAAAATGTTTTATTTCATCTTTGATTAATTTCAGCATTAGACATCTGCACGTAAGATTCTTAAACAAAGGGGTGTATGACTCGTAAATATTGCATCTGAAAGTCCAGAGAAGTGCAGAGGTGTACTCCCAGATATTGCACATTTTTGGAGAGGAGAGCCGGCAGACGGGCTCTTTAACGGACAGGCGTTTCCACCAGACCAGAAGGAGAGTATTACTTCCGCCACGTACTATATGTCTATATGATGTCTGTATGAAACTACTGTGTGAAGTAGAACCAACTCCAGTTCTTTCTCTGTCAGAAAATCTCAACAAGAAACTAGACATATGTTATGTGAAAAACTTTGTGCGAGAAACACGCCCGTATCAGAGGGCGTGAGCCGTCAAAGAACTTACAACCAAAGACCAAATGTAGGTTCCCAGCCACGGCTCTTGCAATAGTTTAGTTCATAGTTTAATTTGAGAAAATGAACTGGTTCAAATATAAACGATATTAGCAATAATATTACTGGTTATAAGAACAAACTTTCTAAGTTATTGGTTAGTAAATACATTTACGTAGATAATAACTAAGGAAAAATTTGTGACAAATTTTGAAAAAGATTCACGATACACGAACAGCACTTTCGATATTGGAATTGTATTAACAGTTTCTACAGTTTTATTTTACATAATTTAAATCTTGTGCCGAAAGAAGCAATATCACGCCTGTTATGTCAGTAAATGGGAGAGTGTAAATGTGAAAATGGTGTATTTGTTTTCTTTATATTTCATTTCAATGTGAATATTAATGTATAAAAGGAATATACGCGGGTAGATACATAGACATTTTTAAATCAATCAAGAGAAAGGACATATTGAGTGTACAACTCAAGTTTGGAATTTGTTTTTATTGCTGAAAGCGCAGTTAGATTTATGAAAATGTTTACAATTTTTAGGAAGTTTCAATTCCTGTGTTTTTCATTTATTTGTAATAATTACAAACTGTACGCAAATATTGTATATGGATAAGAACCAATACAGATTTCTATGTTTTGTGACATTTTTCATTCACTAACTTCTCAAAACAGAATCTAATTTCTTGTTACTTATGTAATTTACTAGAAGGCTACTTTGAATCTGAGAATTCTCACCATATCCATTCAAACAAACAATTGCTGGTAATAACAGGATTCTGGAACTTGATATGAATGTTACACCCAAAAAATGATCAATAAGTGAAAGATATTTTCGTTTGCAATAGGCAGAAAGTGTGAAAGAAAGTAAAAATAAAATGATCTCTTGAAAACAGAAAACAGAAGTGTGTAAAAACGTAATTGCAGTAGTGAAAAGTTGGCGAGTGCACTGTCACCAATTATGGAAAGATTGGAACTTCCCCATTTTGTATGATCATTGAATTTACCCGTCAGGTTTGTAATTTTTTAGTTTGTCAGTGTCACTCTCAGTTTAGTGGTACTTCTATAAATTCAGTGATTGTGTATTGTTTTATTGTATACTGTAATATGTATTTTGATTTTAGAAATTAACTCTTTCCGAACGTTTTCATATCCGGTATAAGACCCTAAGATCTCGGATAATCACATATTGAAAATCAACAAGTACTTCGCCGTCAGTGTTAAAGTACAACGATTCATTTTATAGTTTGCGGCTGCAAAATAAAGAATATTTGGACATAAGAGAATAATGAAGCAGAAATTTTACTTCAGAATAAAATACACTACAGCTGACCCAAAATCTGTACATTTCAAATCTAGATTAGTGGTTGAAAGATAGGAATTCCGAGGAGACAATCCCTTCTCGACATGATTAACGATGGAAATTTCCACTTTGCGTAAGAGTAACTCTCGACCCGGATTTGCTTCCACAGCTTTAAATTAGCGATGTGCATATTAGCATTATTAAATTAGCGTGTGCGCACACCAGCTTTACTAAATTCCCCATCGTTCCTCACTACTCGTACATTGTGTTTGCACTCAGCTGTTAGGATCATGCATTGTCTTTTTTAAACCACTGCCAGAGAGCGGCGATAATGGCTACAGGATTCGTAAAAGAAAGAAGAAAACCAGTCTACTTGTTAGCCAACCGGCATTAGGTCGGAGTATTGAAGAAAATGTTTAGACGTGATACGTCCTTAACATCACAGCGAAACATGCGGGTGCCGTAACGGATATGTATACTGTAACATAATCGTCCATGTCATCTTACCTTAATAACTCCATAATTAGTACTCTCAGAGACGTAAGTGCGGTGTGCTTTTTATCCTGTGTAGTCAGTTCGCTGATGTTATCCTTAGTTTGGGCGGTGGGCGAGCGGTTGTCCGAAAAGGTCTCCCAGCGCTGAATTACCAAAACCAGCGCTATCACACCTTGTCATTCAGTGCAACTCACGATTCAGTCTTGGAAGTGCAAAATTTTGTGTGCTTGTTTGTAGTTTGTCGAGCTACATGATTGTAAATAATAATAATAATTATTATAATAATACTAATAAGGAGAAGAAAAAGAAGAAGAAGAAGAAGAAGAACAAGAACAAGAAGAAGAAGGGCAATATTTCTACGCGAAACGTAAAGTGAGCCTGTACAAATCTGTGATCAATTAAATATGTTACGGTTCAACCGGAACAAGGACCAGCAGAAAATGTAGATGATGCGTATCGTTGGAACTAGAAGGATAGGTCCACGAAGAAGTACTCCAACGTCCGGTGCCGAACGAGCGAGACTGCAAAAGTCACACCGTGCTCTGTGAATATCGCCGCAAGCAAATATTGCGCTCCTGAACCCGACGAAACGGAGACAGAAGGTTCAGATTCTTTTAATTTTGGTTCTTTAGATTTCTTTAGTTGCAGTGAATGCAAATTTTATATATTAATTTAGAAATAATAAACTTGTAATATAATCAGAAATAAGAAAAAAGTCATTAAAAAAATCAAATACCGAACCAAATATCGAGTGAAATGACGTATGTTTATTCTTCACAGGTAGTCAATGGACTAATAATGCTTCTTCGATGATTTACTTTTGATCATTTTCAACTCAGTTCGAGGTAGAAAGAGACAGAATTTTTAATAATTCAAAAAACTTCGGTAATTCTGGTAGCTGAAGAATTGAAAGAAATCTGGATTTTCTTTCAACAAGATGAATACGCCAGTTTTTACGATATCCGCAACAATTTTCTTAAAATAACATAGATAAAATATATTCGTTGTATGTTAGTTACAATGAGTAACATTCTTTAGTGTCTGTTTTGTATGAAAATCAATGTGTACGCAATAAGAATCTCTTTTTCATTTCAAATTAATACTCTAAAAGCGAACGGCTGGCATTTCACACATTAAACCAACAGCCGTGCGACCCGACGCTGCACCGTCAATTTTTACGTTGGTCATTTCCCGTCCCAGCACATCCCTTCCTCTAGTCGCCACCAGATCGAAGATAAATTTGGAATACATTTGTAGTAAATCGTTGAAATTGATTTTTCATTCTCCCCTATTTTCCTAAATGTTCTGTTCTTTTATAACTTGAAACATTTGAAATATTTTGGGGAGATTCAAATTGTTCGTTAAATTCCGGATGTTCAGAAAGCGCGTTTAAAAATATTAAAAAACAAGAATATTAGTTACAATAAGATTCATCCCTTTACTGTCTGTTGTATGTAAAACTACAATTTAGCACGCAGTCAATATCTCGTTTTCATTTGAATCTAATTCGCTAAAAGCGAACGGCTGACACTTCACATTAAACTAACGGCTGAGCGCGTGGACGCTGCACCGTCAAATTTTAGGCTTCCCCTGCCCACAAATCCAATCCCATCCACCAGATCGACAATAAATGTCTCATTCTTAACCTTCTGCAACTCGCCTCATGTGTTTCGTCACCACCTTTCCATACACAAGCTTCTTCGACCACCTTTCGTAAACCCCCTCAGTAGCAGCACACTCGTACTTTCTCGATTCGAAGGCTTCCACCGCCGGAGTCATTTGACACTAGGCTGATCAGTATGAGCCGCGTCTCAGTCGATCAAGCTGACGTTTCGGCCTTCGTGTTGTGAGCTTCTTCAGAGCTATACTGCAATGGCACAACGATCTCGGCCATCCGGACCGGTTCTGAACATCATTGTTCGGACGATTCCCGCGCTGTATCCTCTCGGCAGCATTTCCGTTTTCTTCCGCTGCACCACCGCGGCGCCACCGGTTGCCATCCCGCTCATCCTGCTCTAAGCTGATTTGCGCTCGCAGGCGCGTCGTTACGCACTCAAAGAGCTCCCGCAGGGCGCAAGTTATTCCGCAGATGGGCGCCAGACGGCGGCACTCTCTCACGGAGAATTGCAAGCGATTCGCGGTGCAGATGTTCACGCAAAGAACGGATATTTTACGTGTATTAGATGCAGCAACTGCGGATGGTAGAGAGAATGCTGTCCGTACTGCAATTTGCGAAATGTTTTTTTTTTCATCTGTGAGTGCGTGCTACTGAAAAACTGTGCCGAACCCGCGTATAACCAGAATAGTGTTACGAGATTTGAAATTTGAGATATGAGAAGTTTCATCAATGTTTAAAGCAGTAATATAAAAATAATGTTAGTCCTAAGATAGTCTCACCCTATTTTATGACGTAAGTGATAATAGGGGATACTACTAACATCTTGCTAGATAGATAGATAGCAAGATTGCTTTGGAGGATCTTTTGACCAAAATCACAAGCTAGCTGTCTCTCCTTGACGCTCAAACCCCAACAAATATGGTGCTTAAACAAATATCTCAGAAAAGATTATATAAACGTCAAGGAAGTATAGTGAGCGTGAAGCGAATCAATTGTGGAAAATTTTATTTAACGCAGTTTTCATATCGCACTGCTAATTAAAGACCACTCATCCGTCATTGCGTTGCACTCATTGCGTTGCACTCATCCGTCGTGCAATAAATGCACACAATCTCAAAGAGTGACCAGCCGTTTTTGAAAAAGTATCTCTCGTAGTCTGTATGCTTCAGAATGAGATCTGTTTGCTACCCCCATCTCGATCAGGTTTTTTGGTGCAGTTTTTCTGATCCATGAGCAAATATTATATGGCTCCTCGTTTTGCTTTTGCACATAAATGTAACTTCAATTTAACTTCTCCCCAAAGCACGCCACATACAGTTTTTAACTTTTTAAATAAATAAATAAATACAAATTCTGTCCTTCTGATATTCTTCCATCGCTAATATCGTTCCAAATACAAGGGACTTCAAGTGAGCCCACAGATATATTTACGTGTGTCAATTGAGACGATTTGAAAGGCCTAGGAACGGGAGTGCATGTGCCAATTATATGCCTTTTGTATGTCACACAAGGTATTCACGAACATGCAGCTCGGTCGTGTTGTAGTCATACCTTACGCTCAACAGAAAGAATTACATGCTGCAGGAGAGTAGGTAGCACCTCCGATCAGAGATATGTGGAGGCGTAAAAGTAAGGCTATAAAATGCACTACCCAATTAAAAGATGCCCGGCAATTACTGACCACATGTTAACACTAAAACATATGCGGGTAAAGTGCCTTGAGGATTGTTGCAGATCTCCAGGTGACGGTCTCTGTAGTATAAAATGCCAAAATTTAAAAAAACGCAGCTTCATCATTGAAGAGGATGGACTGAAGAAACTCCGAGCTATTTAAAGGGTGGTGGAAAAACAACAATCGTACTTCTCATGTGCTACAAAATCTTCTTAGCAGAAATGTTATGTTAAGATGAGTTATCAATATTATCGATGAGGAAACGAAATCAAAAATGTCACGTCTGTCAGTCTGTTAAAATAGATTTTACATCAGATGATCACTGGCAGAATCTTTTTTGATTCTCCATCATGTCCTAGTGGTTTCTCACTTTTATTCTCACCCATCTCATTGATCATGGAAGCATAATAAATGAATGAATAATTATAAAAAATCTATTATTAACGATCTGACTTGATACTACCAGCTTACCAAACATGTACTGTGTCTTTCCAGATTCAAAAAATTCCCCTTCGCGAAAATATTTTGAGAATAAAAAGTTTCAAAAAATAAAATATTGTCATTAATACAAAATCACATTGTAATTTACGATCTTAATTCGAGTTCTTCTTTAATGTTAAAAATGAATTTATAACCAATTTCATATTAATTACAGCACATACTCTATACATCTGTCGCAGAACGGTTTTTCAAATGAATGTTTCCCAATGGTTATAATACTGACTTCACACGTCATACAACCCATTTTAAACCCCTTCAGAGAACAGTTCTTGTACTGGTCTCACTGCTGATAGGCCACGAGTGTGCACTGAATCTACAATAGAGCTCTGTGGGCTGATCGCGTCTTAGTTGACGGAAGCAGACCGCAGCCAATAGCGTCAGATGGTCGTGTGCGACATCTGAGCGACAGCTGGAGAGCATTGGTTTGCAGAGCCCGATCGACATTGCCGGATTCTCTCGTGTGAAGCTGCCACATCTGGCAAACGCTAGTGCGAGTGTGGTTCACCAACCGCATGACCAAGGAATGAAAAGATGTCGATGAACGATATTATTGCCGTATTAAGTCAAATCATTAAATATAATTTCTTTAAACAAAATTAAAATGTTTCTTTCTCATTTGCATGGGACGGTTGTAAGGATCACTATCCCGAAATCATGTAAAATATTTTTGTCAACAACAATTAGCAAAGGTGTTAATATGAACATTTACAGATGCTCTCTAAAGCTCTGTGTTACCTAATTTTCTTCGGTGAAAAGAGGACAGTAACTTCAAAAGCACCATGATCGTCAGGTGCAACAGTTGTATTTCCTCAACATTTCTTAATTCGTAATTAGACAGAAATGTCATAATTTTTTTGATTTAATGCACCAAGCATGTATGGTGTTGACGTTCGTAAACGTTACCTTCAGAAATCAAATAATCAGTCATTTCTTTATCGAAGTTACTAATTTCTTTAAAGTTTTGCATGTTTACCATACATTCATAAAATTGGTGTGTTCCGATATTTGAGTTGTACAGTTTAAGTTAGATAAAAGAAAACGACGAAGAACTTGAAGTTATACGACTATGTATCTCCACTAACCTATTTCAAATTGTGGATGACGTAATATTTCAAGAGATGTGGAAAATTACCTTCTGTAAGATTTAGACATCTCATGCATCAATGTCTCTGAGAACGCCCAGACAGTAGAGAGGAATAAGTAGATATATATTGCATATAATATATTGCATAAAAATACCAATATAGCGCCCAACATCTTCTATAGTAGTTTTATAGACTGTCGCAAATTTTCTAGTACTGCCAGATTTCTAGAAATATTTCAAAGAAACATTCGCAGAGAAAGAGGAACATTTACCAACGCAACAGTTTCCAACGCACATCTCTTGAAATATTTCGTGGTAAATTTTGCAAAGAAGTAGAGACGCAATACCACACAACTGTTCGTAACGCCTAATATTTTTAAACTATTCCGAGAAAATTTTGCAGAGAAGAAGGAACACTTGTTCGGCGCAACCGTTCGCAACGCGCGAGTTTTTCGAGAAATATTTCGAGGCAAATTTCGCAGAGGAGCGGGGGCGCTTTTCCGACGCAACTGTTTACAACGCTCAAGAGCAAGAATCATCGGGCAAAGCGGATTTGGAGGAAGAACCGGAATCCCGAACGCGCGGAGATCAATAGAGGCGGCGCGGGGCGTTGCAATTTCACACACACACGACCTCGAGTGGGCGCTCCGGAGAGCGGAATGCGCGTTATGCGAACGCCCACGCGGAGGGGTGGGGAAAAGGGAGCGAAGAAGGGAATTTGCACGTCTGTCGCGTTTCCGATGACGGGAAGTTAGGATTGCGTCATTCCTTTTTCGAAAAATTCCATTTTTGTCAATTTTTAAACAAACTGATTTTTCTTAACATTTTTTGTCATCTTTTACGTCATTTGAAATAAACGAAACTTAGTTTAGTGTTTAAAAATGTGGGCATAACCTTTCTTTTTAACAGCTCTGAAAAAAATTTCGCTTTCTGTATCAAAAACGTCTACACAATTCCCTTTACCATGAGGCCTAATGTTCGGTAAGTCAATTTTTTTCTTTTTTGTCAGATTAGACGTATTGAGTTTTACTGTACGAGCTTTCGACAATTGTACTAACATTTACTCCAAAGACAAAACAAAATGTTTCGTTCATTTCATATTTCAGGAGTCTCCAAAGAAGTGCACTCGGCGCATAATTAGGAATCGCGGTGGAGCATCGTGTACTTTGAGAAAAAAAATAAAAAGAAAGGAAGAAAGAAAGTGTGAAGTGCAAAAAAAACAAAAAAGAAAGGAAAAAAACTAAGACGAGGGAGGTATGCAGTAAAATAAAAAAAATCAAGAATAAGAAAGAGAGAAAATAGAAGGAATGCGCCATAGAAAAGAAAGCTATTCAACCGAACCGTGTCACGTGATCCACCTGCTCTGTTCGTCGCGAGCTGCAAGTGCATCGCAATACGCACCGGGGGCGCGCCCTGGCCATTGTCGAGTGCAGGGGGTCGAGTTCACATCCCGAGTGCGCGTGACTGAGCCAGGCGCGCAGTTCTCGATGTCTCGGCCCCTCCCGTCACATCGCGCACTGTTGCCGGGTTCTTTGCTTCGAAATTTGCTTTTTTATCGTCTTTAGTGGCAAATGTTTTTGGGAGATTTCTTGAGGATTTTATAAAATATTATCATTATGAATTTTTATTTTATTATATTTTCATAAAAGCATATGCCTGAAAAAGATCGATTGTTTACTGCGAATAGAATACAAATTACCCTATAATATTGTTTGGCTACTGTATTAACCAATGAAATGTTAGAAATTTTAAATAAAATAGGAAAGTATGAATCCAATAGTGTTAATCAATCAATGATGCATATCATATTGCATGTCATATGTCATGATGCCACTGTTAAATGCACGAGCCTTTGTACACACCTTTTTACGTTTATTCGCTAGTACTAGCGAAAGTAATACGAGTTTGTTTAAACCTATGTTTAACGCAATAATCTAGACAGGATAAGGAATGAATTATTTTACTAGAAGTGCAAACTGCAAGTAACCATCTTCCCGCCATATCTACCCAACTCTGCTACATAAAACTCCCACGGGCCCGTTCCGCCGCGCTCCTCTCCATACAACTAACTCTATCTGTCCCGCTCTGCCCCAAATACCTCCTCTGTCTGAACCCACTTCGCCTTATTCCTCTGACTCGCTCTGCTCCCCCCAACACAACTTCCTGCCTCTCATCGGTCCGATCTCACTATCTCTGACTCACTAGACTCCGCTCCTACCTCTATCTCTGCTCCTTTTACCCCAAACACCTTCCCTTTTTCTGCGCCGTTACGTGTCGATCCACTCTCTTCGTTTCACCTCTCACTTCCTTCTGTCCCACTCCCCGCCCCATCTCTGCCGAGCTAGCCTCCATTGCATTCTCTTTGTCTCTCTGGTCTGCCTCGCTCTACATCTCTCTCCCCCCACTCCTGCTGCTCCTCTCCGCTCCACATTATCTATCCCGTCTTTCTCCACCCCTCTCTCCTGACCGTCCCCTCAGCTCCCCTCGTCCAGTTTCGTCCTGCCTGCCTTACCCTGTTCTGTGGGAAAGGCAACAGAACCTGCACAGTCCGTCTTCTCATCCTGGCGCCAACGTAATCAACAAGTGAAGTTCAACGAGTACAATTCCCCTGAATTGTGAAACAGGTTCCAAAATTCCATTCATGTGGTTATCCATTCAATTAATTAATAAAAAGGCTGTTTTAAATAGTAGTAACAACGGTACTTTTTAATTGATGAACCTGTTTAGGTAGCTCAGGGCATCAACTGATGTCACTGCAGTGCCTCTGACCGGGAAGTCCTATGGTTTGAGTACT
This sequence comes from Gryllus longicercus, assembly GCA_038098605.1. Classification (NCBI taxonomy): domain Eukaryota; kingdom Metazoa; phylum Arthropoda; class Insecta; order Orthoptera; family Gryllidae; genus Gryllus; species Gryllus longicercus. The sequence goes on along the minus strand of JAZDUA010000019.1, from coordinate 2,016,818 downwards.
GATGGTGGCAGGATTTGCGGAACTAGATAGCTAGGTCCAAATCAGTCGTTGCCTGAAGGACAATTCTAGCGGCCGGTAGTTTTCTGTGGTTTCTACAGTCAACACCAGGTGAATGCCGTAGCAGTACCGTTACAAACGGGCCACGGACAGCGCACGATCTTTCCTTACTCTTTCTAGTCCTATTCTCACCCTTACTTACATTTACATGCAGTACACATATTGAGAGACCAGTCGGGAACTTAGAACTTGTCTTCACTAGGACAGCGCCCCACAAGCAAGATATAGCTGGTCGGGGAAAACACCATCTAGCCGACTTGTTTGGTCGGAGCAGGATCTCACCAATCAGTGGAGGAAGATCACAGCCACATCTTAAGAAATAAACATGCAATACACTTACGGGACTAATGACCTTAGCAGTTGACGCGCTCGGAAGCGTGAAGTAATCAACCAATTAATCAGGGCCATAAAAATGATTTACGCAAAATGTGGTCGTTTCACGTGCCCAAAAGCAGAATTACGTGCGTATATTTTATGGAAGTTTCTTTTGTATAACAGTTTACACGCGATATTTTGAATTTGTTTTTTTATTGCGTTGACGATTGTTGGAGCTGCATAGAAGAGGAAATTGTTGAGCCCATCTGGCAACACTGGAGCAGCGCCGGGGTTGGGGCAGTCCCGACGAGGGAGGGGAGGCCTAAGCGCCCGGGCCGAAATTCTTCGCCCTCCCACAGGGTCGCCTTTCTGCTATGTGCTCTGCATCGCTTGCGCTACACGACGCGGCTGCACGTACTACGTGGATAACAGGAATTCCATGACCCCTAGTTGACCACGCCTCATGCCTCGTGTTCAACAGCATTCACTCGACAATTTTGGAACAACCAACATTAATGAATGGATACGTACGATTCGTAGAAAACGGTAAAAGAAAAAAGAAAATTTGAGTTTTCAAAAGTTTTACATGAAGGAGTTCGAGTTCTGAGTGAAAAACAGTTTTGGAAAGCCATAACTGAATGAAAACAAAGCATTTTATAAGAACTCAGTTTATAATGACTCAACAATTTTGGAACATCCAATGCAATGGACTAGTACCCTGGATACGTAAGAAAACGGTGTAAGAAAAAAAGAAAATTTTAGTTTTCAAAAGTTTCACATGAAGGAGTTCGAGTTATGAGTGAAAAAAAGAGTTTTGGAAAGCCGGAACCCTTAGTTGAAAAAGGCATCCCATCAATTAGACATTAACTAGCTAAGCATTAAATAATGTAAATGGAATTTTCATGGTTTAAAATTTACACGAATAATGATTAGAACGTTTAGAAGGGCTGGAAAAATTAACAATAATTGAGACTTCAGAAAAATCAAATGAATGGGATTGAAACGGGATATTTATATCCTAGATGTGATCTGTGAAAATATAATATCTTACTATCTCTACTGTTCGAACCCTCAAACTGATTCTTTACGAAGGGAGTTGAAATAACGGTTTGATTGTAGTCACGAACACATTTTAAGAAAGGAGTTGATCTTTAAACGCAAACGTATTTCCGTAAATATATATTAGTTGGAATTTTAAAACGGTTTAAAAACTATTCTGTATACTACGTGTAAGAGAAAGTAAAATGCTATTAATTTTTTGAAGTCCCCACAACGGAAGCTTTTTGTGTCGACAAAACGCTGACGGCGAGTTTGCCAATTTCCATCTAACAAAAAGGAAGACCTAAAAACGACCAATTTCATTGGGTGGACGCGTCCGGAATTGACAGAAAGCGCAGTATTTCTTTATCGTGCGTTTTGTATGTTTATCTCAAAACCGTAGCACTTTCATTAGATTAACGAACGAGTCCAGTTTTTGATACTAAAGAAAAAACGACCGAAATATGCAAAACAAGTTAATGTTTTTCCCAAATATTTAACAAGGCTTAAACAGTAGATTTTTCCGTAGTAAAGTATGAAAATATTTAAAATTTCGTAAAACTATATGGACATGTGATACCCCGGGACATTGCTGAAAAATATTAAAAATTTATATATTTTGTATTTCTATTGTTTCCTTTTGCATAGTTATTTGGACCCGTGCAACGATTCCGAACTTTCAATCCATTCTTTTCACATTAAGAGTAGCTGCATTTTAAAATCTCACCTCTAACGTTTCTGGCACCCTAACTACGGAATGGGTACAAAAATGACCCGAAATGTACCAGTACGGATTAAAACAATACTTGTGCCTTTTAGAAGCACGAGTACATGATTTTAAGGTTAGAATGTAACATGTGTTGCAAGTTGCATTTGTGCCTGTTCTATCATTTATAATTCAATAGGTGTTATTTATTGGTCTTAAATATGCTTTATGCAAGACGAAGGGTAATTCGCTCTCCAAGAGCACACACAGATTTTTGACGATGGTGTTTACGTAGTAAATTGTATCCAGCGAGAAAGTGGTGTTCAATAAATAACAGCAGAGTACCGAAGATCATATATTATTCAAATGTCTGTTAACCACACCGTCAATATTTATATTTATTCTTTTCTTGAATTAAATTAGTAAAAAATATTCATTATTACAATAAAGTTATAATTAAAATTAGAATAAAATACTAATAATTTGATTCTTGTTTACTTTTATTTTGTTGGTTTAATTTGCTTTATTTTTTACAATACCTTTAAATGAAACTGATGTTTCAAACTTCATATGCACTTACTTTTGACTTACAATATTTAGATGGTTCATAAGTTTATACTCATCTAAACATTTTTTTGTATCATAATGTACTTACTTTCTCCATATTTTCATTTTTTCGAATGTGTTCGATCATCAGAAAAACTATTTTCAGCTCGAATTTTTTCAGACTGACATTGTTCAGTCTAGATTATTGACCTTCGACTGATCAAAAAATTTCACAGCCCTTACTATATATAACACTATAATTATACCAATCTTATTATATGCTTGTCCAGTTTGGATCAATACCAAAAGATCGATCACAAAAAAAACTACAGATTAAAAACAAAAAAAATACAGTATCTCTCCACACAGTTTTACTATCGTTTACCACAAATCACCAGAATACGTCCCCATCAGTAAGGCAGCAATCTCACTCATGATACCCGTATTAAAAATAAATTTTCCTTTTATAACTTCTTAGCAAATTTTCTGAAGTGTCACTTCCCTGAGGTCTCGCAATAAAGGATGTCTCCCTCGAAAATGTGATTTTTAGAACTAAGTTATTAGCATTGTGTTTAAATAAAGCAAACACTACACATGTAGAGTGTGAAGTGAACTTTGTAATTCTGAAAATATTAATAAACCAAAAAGTTGGCAAGTAAAATGTCAGGGTTTGGAGTGCGATAAATTCAGTCGCCCGGAGCGCGTCACGAGGCTTGAGAATCACGCGGCCCAAGTGAGTGCGGTCGCCTCACCCCGCAATCGCCGAACCCGAACCCGATCGCGCGCGCGCCTGCCAGCCCCGGCGCGGTCGATCGCCGCCCGCACTCTCATTAGCGCGATGAGCCCCGGAAGGGGGCGCGGACAGGGCAGGTCATGTCCACTGCCAAACCCCGCCGCTCCCGCCTCCCTCGCCCAGACCGATTCCCCGCCTCCTCCGCGGTGCACAGCTTTCGCCACCGTCCCTGTCCCCGTCCGCGCCCCCCGTGTCCCTCCGCGCTCCCGTCCCCCGCCCACGTTCCCGCCCACGTCCCCGCCCACGTCCCCGCCCACGTCCCCCGCCCACGTCCCCGCCCACGTCACCGCCCACGTCACCGCCCACGTCACCGCCCACGTCACCGCCCACGTCACCGCCCACGTCCCCGACCACGTCCCCGACCACTTCCCCGCCCACTTCCCCACCCCTTCGCCTCCTCCGTCCCCACCCGCGTCCCCGCCCACGCCCCTTGCCCCGCTCTCGTCCTGACCTCGGCCACGGCCCGTCCCTGTCCCACGCCGCACCCGTCTTCGTCCCCGTCCTCGTCCCTGTCACCGCCCCGCACCCAACCTCGTCCCCCTCCGCACCCGTTCCCCGCCCTCGCCCGCGTCCCCATCCCTGCCCCACCCCCGTCCCGTCCCGCCCCTCTCCAGCCCCGCACCTGTTTTCGTTCCCCTCCTCACCCGTTTCCGCCGCCGTCCCCGACTCCTTACCCCCGTCCTCGCCCGCGTCCCCGCCCCTTACCCTGCCCTCGTCCCCGTCCCGCTCCGTCGCGTCCCTGTCCCCGCCCCGCATCCGTCATCGTCCCCGACCCCATCCCCCTTGCTTCCCCCACACCTCCCCTTCGCCTACTCCGATTCCCCATCTCCCCGCCTCCGCTGGTTCTCCACCACCACGCCGCCCCGCCTCCGCTCTCGTCCCAGCCGCCCCTGCCTGCGCCGCCCGCCGTCACCGCCACCAGCGCAGCACGGCCCGCGTCCGCGCTCCACAATCAGAGCCAACTTCATTATATCACGTTCGCGCGGTTGCCCAAAACCCAGTCGATCGGAGGTTCGCTTCACAACCGGGACAAACGATGTCACCTAAGAGATGCGTGGCGCTTTTCCAGACCTGCCCACCAATAAAACCAGCTCGTTCCATTAACGTCAATGAACTTTCTCTATATATCAGTTATTTCTCTTATTTTAAAGGTTAAAGGTCATGATTAATTCATGTATTAATGGTCATGATTAATTCATCAATTATTTCGAGTTTCCAGGCGCGTCAGCTGCTATGGTCATTAGTTCAGTAAGTGAAGTGCTTGTTTTATCTCAGGAGCTGGAGGTATTCCTCCCCCGCTGGATAAGGTGATTCGGCGAAAAATTACACGCAGCTTGCGAGGTATTTCCCCGTCCTGGTATCTCCCTTAGAGGGCACCGCCCCAGCCGGCTCACAGCTCCCAACTGGTCGCCCCGACATAAGTGGTATAGTAGGGCATATTAACTCAGGACCCCCAGGTCAGAGGCACTGCAGTGTAATATAGTTGGACCACCTCAGCCGGTTGTTAATAATAATAGTGCTTGGTATCTCGATTCTCGATAAGTCGTAATGATCTATAATTAGAATTTGTTTTGTGGCCACCAAACGTTGTGGTTGCCAGAATCGATCGCCTGCAGGTTGTTCGCCAAGCAGTCGTTGGCAGTCGAATAGCGCGATAAATCCGGGAGGGGGAATGGGCGCAGCGAGGGTGGGTCGAGGTCCCATTTCTACCTTTCGTCATTCCATTTCTAAATTTTATTTTTCCACTCGCTACTTTCATTCTTCCTTGCATCATGTAAGGAAATATCCTTCCTAACCCCGTAGTGTCAGTGCCCGCGGCCGCGCCACACATCCAGATACAACTTCATTTCTTTTTTTCATGTCCTACACATTTTCTCCGCATTTACCATGCACATTCTTATTAGAGTAATATTCCTTTTCTTCCTAGGGCCTTTACCAAGCGGATTGCCGGTGCTTACGCTTTCTGATGAGACACGCATTCACACGACGCTTTACGACGCCTGAGTATTCGACCATACACTAACACACTTGAGAGCTCCTCTGATCTCTGGTCAGTCAAATGCGAGGCCCTCTGCGATCACACATACGTGAGACAAAAGGGTCAAACAACTATGTCTAAAGTGGGGCTAGAACCCGTGATCCATCGGGAAAAAGCGATGAGTCGGTTCACGCTATTAGCCACCTCGGCCATCGACAATATTCCTTTTTCCTTCTGTAAATCAAATTTTAAAGAAGTTTGTAATGATTCACGGAGGTTGATTTCAAAATCATCGAAGCAAACAATAATTTTAATAAAACAAATTGATATGAATGTACATATCTTCTTCTAGAAGTGAGTTCAGCAGTTTCACTCCATTTATCAAAACACTCATTTGCTGCATAATTCACAAATGTACTCATACGCACCGACAAATTCTTCCGAAATTTGTCCCGATTCCAGACGGAACCTAAAAATTGTTAATTAACTAATGCAAAATGATATGAAAAAGAACGTACGTTAGACCAGGGACAGTAATTTTGATATATGATAATATTTAGATTCAGACAGTATTTAGTTAAAGATCTCAAAATATGACAGTATATTTCAAATAGTTTACTTTGGCTGCATGATTATGTGCAGCTATGGAAAACTATCTCCGTTAATATTTTTTACAATTTCTGAATTGTTGGTAGGGCAATACCACCTATTTTGGAGCGATCAGTACCTTCGCGATAATTAATAAAATAAGCACTTGCCATTTCAGTTTAACATAAATTAATAAACAATAATAATTACATTCATTATTTGTCTTTTGTTATTGAAGTGTGTATATTTCCTGGATGAGACTGCCTGAGAGTTCAGGAAGTCATCTGAAGTTTCAAGTGAGCGGATCTTTGACATCATCACGTGACACCGAAGAGGTGTGTAAGAGGTGGCTCTAAATCAGTGTCACCAGCAGCTTCCTCAACAGTCCTTCAAGTCGAGGCTCCTCGACCGCCCTCAAAGCAAGCACTTTCGTCCACTAGGGGCAGCACGCTGTTCAACGGTGAAACACTAAATCCAAATGAAGTGCGCATAAGCCTCTGCCGCTACCACTCTGCCACACTCTCTCATTCTCTCTCTTCTCTTGCTTTCTCTCTCTTTCTCAGCGGTGAGTTTCCCACAATCTATGTTGCCTACTCCAAAATAGTGAGGGGTCATAATTCGTTTATTAATACGCCAGTTTGTAAAACTGTAAATATAATGAAGGAACAAATCAAGGTATTAAAATGTTTGGTGTTCTTTTCTATTGACAATATTCCGATGGTTCATAAGTAGGAATAGAATTTGTAAGCCCAAAAAACATCTTGAAATGTGCTTTTAAATGTATGCGTTTATGACCAACAAATTCTGAAATATGCATATTAATTACATATTAAATAATTTTATTGCGTATTAAATGCAATTAAAATTAAGAATATTTTATTTCCTGCATAAAGCTTTTTGAAAAAAATTCAGTAAAAGCATGCATGGTATGAAAAGACAGGAAAAGATTTATTTTTATGCTAACATCATATAATATACCTTAATATTTGGGAGAAATACTTCAAATAAACATTCACCTTAATCAAGTATCTTGTATGTCTGGTTATATTTCCTCTCAGTGCTGCATTGCAGTATGATAGTACGCATATTGTCAAGCGTACAATCCCGGCGTGTTTCTTCCAAACCGGCCTTCAACATCGAAAATTTCCTTTCAATTTGCCCCCTCTGCATTACTCCTACTTTGTGACAAGTTCTTTCTAAAAAATAAAATTCTCACAAATAAATAATTCTATGAAAAGATTAAACGTTTTAGAGATAAGTCTTTATTTTAACGAAATTCGCAACAAAAAAAATCCCCCAGAATTACATGAATATGCACCAACAGGTACAATTCGGCCAAATATGCACAAGCATATCATGCATAGTAATTGTGCATGATTATTATGCACAAGTATGCAACATTATTTTACATATCTTCCCTTTCTAACCAACTGTCAAGAAATTTCACTTAACAATGCCTCAAAGGAACGGAAAAATATATGCAAAATCATAGAAATCCGCTCCATAGTCATAAGTTAATTCCTTTTATTGGTAAGCAATTTAGCGCACGGCAATGGTGTAACGATTAGCGTATCAAATAGTCGGTATCGGTTAGCCTAGCGTATACCCAAATTGGCGGGTTCAAACCCGAAACGCCGTGAATTTTTAAGGACGAAAAAATTCTTCGTACGCCTTCCTTCGGAGGAGAAGTAAAACCGGCTATCCCATGTTAGTAGATTCACTTGCATGTAAAAGATACTCAAGCCTAAATGGCGCCTCTGAGCTAAACTCAAATCGCCTGTTTCGTTGCCCAAGAAATACCTCCTTTCTCTGCTAATTGGTGAAAGGAGCGTTGCAAAATTTGCGTGGTCAGACGGAAGAGTAGGCCTCATGGCCTGAGTCTCGGCACATAAAATAAGGCATTAATTCAATTCAATTCAATTAATTGCATGATCATGTTCAGAAAGTGCGTGACTCCAATGACAAAAAACACACGTGTTTCCTCGGAGAAAAAATTGTTATATCAAATAAAAGGTATTATAATTTATTTAGTAATCAGAAACGCTGTTAGGGTAATGCGTCAGAAAATGAGTAAAATTTTCACGAAATTTCAAGACAGAGAAATACTATTTTGTTTAAAACCAATCAACTCTCGTCAACGTCGAGAACATCAGCTCGCTCGTATTAAAATAGAAATGTTTGGGTAGATCTCGTGCTGTTTTCTAAAAAGTGATTTTAATTGTGTTTCATTGAAGTTTGTTTAGTTATTTAGCTGAAAACAATTTAGCTGTCATACCTTGCATATTCAGTTGACTTACAAATTAATCTGCGTATAACTATTCCTTTATGGCAAATTTTTCATTTCAGGAGCAAGAATTTTTAACGCGCTGCGCTGGACACGTGCTGGGTATGTTTGTGTAGTATCAGTCAGCATAAAGGTTTTCTACCTCCATTGCTTTAGAACGTTGCTCTCCCCCCGTGCTAACATTTGATTTGTACAGCTGATTGCGCTTCGTTGACCAGCAGAAAAAGGATTTCCGAAATAATGAAGCGACCGATCATTTCAAACGAAGTTCACGTGTGTTGTTTGTATCACTCCGAGCAAACCAAAGAGGAAACAGGATAAACTTGTTACAATGTTATGTATTGTTAATTCTTTGTTTCACAACGGAATACCGAATCACCAACTTGAACCACCATTATTACGAATCTCTCCACAGTCAATTGACACTGTTCATTTATAAATATGACACCTACACCTATTACAGAGCTTAATTTATTTGATAACCAAGAAATATGTCATTGTTATTCTATATTTCCTATAAATTTTATACATTTTGTTCTCAACTGCAAGGAAGCAAAATCAAGTAACTTAAGTATTCCTTATTTTGCACGAAATAGAAGTCATTAGCCTTTAAGAAAAAGAAAGAGAATCCTATCAATATTCGAAGTGATTTAAAGAACGGACAAAAATGGCAGTGACAACTTAATCATATATTAAAACTTGTGACGCTCGTTTCATGAAAAGGCCTTTTTATGCAAGAAGTCGGTTACTGATGGTACAAATTGTAAATCAGAAAGACTCGAATAGTAAATTTTACTTCGTTTTCATACACTCTCCAAGTAATAGTGTAATGCATTATTTGTGAGTAAATTGCTTCTAATTTCTCAAAATATTGGACTCTAAAATGATTTGTAGATAGTAAATCGAGCTTCCTTCCTCACGTACGACCGTTTTTCTCATAACTCGAGATATACACTCTCAGAGGTCCTACTATGCACCCACTCAGTCAAGAAATATCCGGATCTAAATTCTGCTGAAGAGTTAATGCAAGAATACTTTTCAGGATAGGTTAAAGTTACAGGAACAGTTATTGTAAATTCCATTTGAGATTTATGATATCCAGCGTATCTGAATATTAGTAATCCGTTTGTTGGAACAATGGTGCGGCCGTATTAAATTACCAAAATTACCAAAGGAACTTGGCGCGACAGTAGTCAGTGCACATGAGATGTCCGAAACACGCGTTGAACGCAAAGCCGAAAGCGGCATGGCCCCGCTCTTCAGCGCTACACCGATCTCGTTACATAAACAGCACCAGTTAAGTCAACGCGTGGGAGCGGACAAAGCCGATACAGCCCAAACACTACATGAACAGCACAGGTGCATTATCCCACCGCACCCGCTTCCGCCTTCGCTTTCTGTGAAACGGGGCGACGGCCCGCGCCAGGGGGAGGGGCTCAGGGCGGTGAGTGGAGCGGGGTGGAGTGGGATGCAGCGGGGTGCAGCGGGGTGGAGCCAGATACACGGAGGTGGGGTTGAAATGAGTAGGAAGGCGCGAGGAGAGACGGGATATAGCGAGGCGGGGTTGGCATGCACACAGAGGACGGGACAGTTGAGGCAGGGACAGGGTGAACGAGTACGGAGCGGTGTGAGGTCGGAGCGAGACGGGAAGGGTTGTGATGGAAAGAGGCAAAGAGAAGGAGAAGGCAGAAAACGAAGGGAGGAGATGAGGGCACTGAGAGGTGAGGAAGAGGTCGGGACGGAATGAGAGAGACTGAAAAGAGTGGAAGCAGATGAGGCAAAGGCAAGTACGGATGAGTGATGGAGCGGGGAGAGGTGAGAACAGGTGATGGCTGGGTGGAGATAGAGACAGACGAGAGGCGGGTGGAAAGAGGTGAGGACGGAGAGAAATCTGGATGGTGATAGGGACAGCTGAGAGGCGGGGTGGGGAGAGGTAGGGACGGGGAAATGCTGGATGGAGATAGAGACAGACGAGAGACTGGGGGGGAGAGGTGAGGACGTGGAGAATACTAGGTTAGAGAGAGAAACTGGGAGGGATGAGAACAGATGAAGCAGGCCGGGGAGAGGGAGATCAGGAAAAGGCTAGGAAATGAAAGGCAGATAGGGAGATGGGAAGCTACGAAGACTGGGCAAGGGGACGGATTGGGGTTGAAGTGAGTTTGGGAATGCGCGGGGACAGAGAGGCAGGGTCAGGAAAAAACGGGGCGGAAACATGCAAAATGTGAAGGGCCATATTGAAGCGGGACAGGATAGGACAAGGTAAAAGAGAAAACGGAAGGGCGATATGGAAAAGAGAGAGGCGGAGAGTGGAAAGGTGGAGAGAAGAGCGAATGCGAGGGATGAGGGGGAACGTGGCTTAGTGGCGTAGGTGACAATGGCCAGGCCGTGCGGACGGAGAGCGTGGACGGGGAGGGTGGAGTGGCAAAAGAGAGAGCAAAGTGGACGGGCCGTGGCATGTCGGGCTGGAGAGGGTGACCCGGCGCGGCGTGGCGGGCAAAACAGATTAAAGGCAATTTATAGGTTGTCGGGAAGCTTATTTGCACTGGCACTGCTGAATTGTAAATATGGGGAGGGCAAATTGGGATGAGAAAACAAGATTAAAATGCTGTTGAAGCGATTATAGGGGCTTCGCGGACCAAGTGGCCGCCTTTTTGTGAGCGAGATGCGCACAGCGCTCCAATGGGATTAGCGGAGAGCCGGCCAGCCTCCAGACTCGGCCTCGACAGCGCACGCCTGCGGTGACTATAATACATTTCTTTCAAGTTCAGAGGCCCTGCAGACAAACGTTTGTATTTTCCAAACGGGCGTACTTTGCTGTGTATTATTTTTGAAAAGAATATCAGAGTACAAATTCAAAATTCCAAAATGCGAGTATTTACTTTTTAATTTCATTTAAAATGGTTTGAACCATTCATACGCTGTTTGAATAAGGTTTTAAGTAGCGGAGTATTTAGTTAAATTCGTATTAATTCGAAACCTCCGTATGGATGTCCCTCTGTTAAAACTGGTTACACCTATTCCATTTCTACAATCAGCACCGATGAGGTGTCATTCGAAGCATCTCGGTCGTAAGCTGAGGATCTGTCGTTTTTTTGTACAGTTCTAGAAAAATCTGTTTTATCTAAAATTTCTGTTCTAACCTGTTTCAAAGTACATACATGGCTGAATTGCTGCCAATGTTTTTATTGAATTTCCGTCGTAAAATGAATCGTTACGATTTGATTGAAACAGATTATCGAATAATAAACCTAATTTTGTAAAACAATAAGACTTGTTTTTGGAAAGTGTAAGTGAAATTTCGGGTTACAAAGTTATTGTTGTAAAGGGAAAAAATTCATTACTTATCTTAATTTATTTTCAATTTTCTGGTCTTTGCCAATTAGAAAGTATCACAATGTATTCTCTCTAATGAACCGTCTTTTATTTATATGTCAACTGCAGAACATTTAAATCTGTTATTAACTAACTAGACACAATTAACAAAATGAAAATTCTTTAAACATTCTTTAAAGCGTGTAGGCTCCCCACTTAGCTACGGAAACAGAAATTATTAAATTAAATACTAAATGAATGGAAGGATGGCCGATTATTTGCATTCCGAAAACATACTCTACAAGCGTAATAGGTCTTCATTGAACTTCAGATCTAAACACTTTCTGTTTATAAATGCGTCCTCTTCGTTCTCGTCATCAACTAAGAGTAATGTAACAAACTGAAATCTTAGAGATCCTTCTTAGCGGTTTATAAATACTGAAACCCTCTGCGGAAATTTGTTAATTACTACAAATTTTAAAATACGTGAGGTAAACAGATTTGTTTTTCTTCAGTTGAATAATTTTCAATTGAAACTCTGGTATAACTTTTCTAATTTTATCACATTTAGTTCCAAAGTTTACAAATTGCAAATTTTTAACTAGTTTGAATTTATAAAATCTTGAAATTATTATATATTTTATCCCCAAAGAAAGGAATACAAAAGTTGCATGTAAGTTGTTTATATTTGTATGTGCTACTCCATTTTTTATTTAAATCTCCAGGTTTGCTTCTTAATATATCACGGCAAGAGATTCTATTTCTTTGTTTCGCGTTAGACTGACAAAACATTTAAGGCGCTGTCGGCTTTAATTTCAATTCAAAATGTGCATTTATTTACCGATTGTTCTGTTGTGATATATCGCATGTTGAATACACAAAGGGGAATAGATCCATGTCAAACAGGATTAACAAAATTCGAAAATTCGAAAATTCAGAACTGATAATTGACGAGGAGGGGTTATCTCTGAACCAAGCCCGCCATTTTGCGTATCAGGTAACGTTATTAGAAAAAGTGAAGCACGGTGGAACAATCTATTTTGCTGTTCCTTTGCTCTGATAGCTTATACGACATTGATTATGAAGAGCTGTACCGCTAGCTGATGACTCGGTCAGCGCGATCGATATTATTGCTAGTGCAAGCTGCGCCTGCATCCTGTAACTACGATCACAATGCGAGCACTCGCCCAACCATTCCTTAGCACTAACGAGCGCTCGCACTCACCCATCCGTTCGTGAGTACTTTCGAGAGCTCGCACTTCCCAAAGACGCTGTTGAATAGGATTGGTCTAGTAGTCAATCTCTTGTCTAGAACAAATCTTGCCCAACAAATAATGGCGTTACTTGCACCAAGCTTTCTGGGAAATATCCTGTGGTGGTTGATTGATGAATTCAACAAGTTTGGTCATTAGTACCGTTACTGTAGTGCATGACTGATCCCGGGACGTGGCAGTCTTTTTCCTCGCTGGATAATTTGATCCGGCGTCGACCCACACGTCAGATTGAGGGGAGTTCTCCCTGCATGTGCCTTCCATTTTGGAACACTGCCTGAGCCGGGACAAGCTCTAAGCTCCTTTTCCGACACGTATGGTAGTGTAGTACTTGCAAGTGTGTATGTAAGGGATAAGGATAGAACAAGGAAGAAACCACACCATATTTTATTCATATGTTTCCAAAATGAAATAATGTAATTGAGAACAGCACTGTGTATAGTTTAAAAACACTATTGGATGACACACTCCCTTAATTGAAAGCAAGTCATCAATAGTTTCAAATACCTCATTTTATCGCCAGTTTGAGACCTCTAAGAACCTCACTTGCGTTGGCGAGGTAGCTGTTGGAAGATCTCTAATCAAATAATAATGCATATGGATTTATTTATTTATTTAAATGATCTTGGCTGTCCGAGTCAAGGATGTCTACAACTTAACGGTGTGATTCTTTATTCACCACCTTTCACAATATGATATACATTTGGGTTTTGTAAGCACACCCACAATTTAAATTATATAAAGATTATAATATAAACTGTGCCTAATTGAAAATTGTTTAAAAATATATTACTAATAAAAATATAATCTAACTTTCATCATATTCAGTTAAGAATTACTTAGCATAGCGCATATAAATTGATATATGATCTCTGGAATCAGTTGTATCAGTTTGCAACAAACGCTCGATCAAATTCAAACTGAGTTCGCCGTGAAATAATAGTTTCATCATTTATTGCGTTGTTCAGAATTTAATTTAAAGTGACGCAATTATATTTTACTTTTGTCATCATTAATTATTGTAAAATAGTCTGTAATAAGGAAGAGAAAAACTACACTTGTCACATTATATTTAGTGTTTTGAAAGCTGTAGGCCTACTGTTTACTGACATATTCAGTTTTCACTGTATTGAGGAGGTTGCGTTCATGTTTGCCTCTTCCAGAAATAACTCGCACATCACATAACTTTCGTCAACTAACTTCATCTCTGTGAACCTAATCCATTACGTACATACTTACTTTGCGAAGTAAATTTTTAGTTCTAAGATATTAAAGGGAGGTTCATGGGGTAAATGCACGAAGCATATGAAATTTTTCTCATGATTAAAGCAGAAAGTAATATTGAAGAATACTCTTTCAAAGTATGGGAGTAAATATTCTTGTAATAATGAAAAAATGCTTCAAAGGACTTAAATGTTTTTAAAACTGCTAACATTTACCAGATGGCTTGAAAATCTTAATTCGGCGTTGCTCTTTTTTCGCAGTCTGTGCAGTGTGGTTTTAATATCCTAAGATTAAACAAGAAATTTATTTTTACTCTTTAGATAAACGAGAATTAGAGATCAAATAAACATGGACAATACATATATGGAAAGGTGTAAAATCTATGACAACGGTATATTTTAAGAAACTTTCTGCAATCCGAAGAAGGAATTCGGAAATTCATCTTCCTATTGTGAGATGGGATACAGTTTCATTGGATGACTTCTTTCAGTTAAAAACCCTCTTGTATGTTTATCATAGTATTACATATACAGAAATATCCTTACAGTGTTTTGATCTCAACAGCAAATATTCTCGTACATAGTGTTTTTGTTGTAATTTTCCAGTTCGTTCAGTTTCCGTACGCCAAAAAACGTGAGAGTATTACCAAAACTTGCAGCGCTGTTGGAGACCCCGGGGGTCATCTGCCCACAGCAAGTGCACTGTAATCTTGACTGACACCTGGCAAGGTCGGACGCAATCATAGGGGCACGCGCCATATAGAAGAGTCTCAATGTGCACTCCAATTTTGTAAGTCCACAAATTCGCAGTAACTAGCTGACCGGGAGACGCCGCGTCCTAGGCACTGATGCCAACGTTTCGACTGTCAATCTGCACACTTGCCTCATGCAATACGTCAAAAGGCACCATTTCACCCAGAGGAAGGTCGCAAAATGGCGGTCAAAACGTTGTCACCTGTGCTTAAGACGCGGCGGCTCCCGAAATTTGAGTTTCTCGCACTTGTATTCCAAAAAATCGTCGAAAAGTGAGCACTTTTACTTGCAGAGTTGAAATACGTTTTCCATAGAACTATTACGTGCACAAAAAATGAGAATTGGAGAATAATAAAACATTACTCTGGGATAAACAAACTAATAGAATATGGAGCACCGTTTACCAACATCCGTATAGAAAGCCAAATAAACTGCATCGAAAAAGTTCAGAAAGTAGTGTCAGCACCCTTTTTGAAATGGTGAAATTCGTAAAGAAATACTTCCAACAAAGTATTGACATGGGAATAATTGGAAAGCCGTGAGGGGAAAATGAAGGTTAAGTATATTTTACAAGGAATTGAAGAAAAATCCGGCATGGAAGGAAATTCAAGAAAGACGATACGACATATTAGAAAAATACATCCGAGGAAACTGAGAACTGATGTTGGAAAATAATATTTTGTAAATAGAACTATCGAGTAATGGAATAACTTCCCTATGAAGACATTTCCCACAAACATTAAAATTTTTAAGTCGAGATTAATTTCTAGTAATAGAGGTGTAAGCGATAAGATTAGTAGTCTGTGAAGAGACTGCATTTAGTAGGTTTGCCTAAAATGAAATAATATTGTTTTAGTTACGTTTTTTAGTGCTCTTTATTGTATTAATTTATTTCATTAGATGTATAAGTGTGAAGAATTTGCCACTAGGCTTAATGTACAAAGCAAATTAAATAAATTAAATTATCTGACCGCAAATTATCTAACAGGTCTACGTATAACGACCGCTTTTTTCTGGAATCAGGCCAAAACACAAAAGATGCTTAGCATAACACACAAACGATGCAATTTCTACATTACAAGTTCTCATTTCCCAAGATTTTGGTATAACTTTTTTGTATTTATTTCTAATGTTTGCACAATTTCCCTGCTTTCTGTCCAGGCAGTCGGTGTCTGAGCGTCTCACCGCTGCATCATTGCTTTCCTCTCGGAGCAGTCCCCTGGCGTGTGGTTTGTCGTTACTCGTCCCCTCTCGAGACGCCAGCGAGCAATTTCGAGAAGAAAATTCGTGGCCTGCAGCAAAAGCGTGACCTACGTAGTTGCAAGGGACATGCCACCTCGACTGGCGCTCGTTGCTTTTCTCGCACGCGCCCCTCCACTGGCCAGCCCCTCGCTAGCCTTCCTCTCCCTCGCAACTTGAGGCGCCAGCCTTCGCAATTCGAAGATCAGCCTTCCACAGGGTTTTTTGTCTTCTTCTTCCGGTTTATCCTCTATCCATTTTTCTTCCTACCTCTTATATCATTTCCGTAACTTTCAATTCTAAGTTATCCTCTTCCAATTCTTCAACCATATTCTCCATATCCAATTCATCCTCTACATGTTCCACTTCTTTTCCCCACATTTTCCACTTCTTCGTTCACATATCCTACTTCTTCCTCCACTTCATATAGAAAGGTTAGACTTCTTCCGCATCTTACCCAAGAAGGAAGAGATGATGGGCTTCTTCCCCCCATCTTCCACTTCTTCCAGTATCTTTTCCACTTTTTCCATCACCCCTTTCCCGTTTCTCCACTCGCCATTTTCACTTTTTTACCATTTTCCCGCATATTCTTCGTTCATCTCCATTTCCACATATTGCACTTTCACTTCTTTCATTACCTCTTTCACGTCCGCCTGTCCCGAAGCTTCAACGGTCATAAGTAAGTTATAAAATTGTGACTAAACTTAAACCTATGACTTCTCCAGTTCACGAAGACATCTTTGGCAACTTAAATTATTACTTATTCGCTGGGGCTTGTGAGCTCAGGTAAGCGGACACAGTGAATGTGAGCTCGAAAACCGAATAAGACACAGATTCTGCACTTGTGTTTGTGGCAAGTGAGTCATTCTCATCGGCTCACAATGGCACCATTCACACAGAAAGAAAATTCGAATATAGAAGCAGTAAAAGAGGATAAGGAGGCGAATATGCGTCATACAGAAAACATTTAATATTTTTGAAACTTTTTAACGGTTTCCTTTGTGAAAATATGGAGAGAAATTTTTCAGGTTTTGATGTATAAATTTATGTGAATACGAAAGTAAGCACATAGATACGTCATCTCTCATAACACTATTATTCTTCAAAAACACATATAATCTGTAATACCGAAATAAAATATAATAAACGTCTTGCCGATGTAGTTAGTCTTTATGTATTACACCCTTTGTGTTTTGCAAATTATTCAACTGAGTACACGAACAAATATTGTACAGTACATTATAATAGTAGGCATTATTTCTACAGACCTCTATCCATAATGTTGCAAGATTGCCACTTAATCACACTGTTAGCATCATTTACGAGGAACGACATTTTCAATAAGCTCCTTGATTTCCGCGAGGTGCAGTTCCCACAAAGCAAGTGCATTCCGCTCGAGGGTGTGTGGGGCGTTTTACCGCCCCTGACCTCATGATTAATGAAGAGCGAGCGCTCCTATAATGAGACTGCGTCGCAGCCTGCCGGAAGCGACGCGAGGGCTGAAGGCGAGATGGCGTTTTAACTACCGGCGCAGCTTTGAACGTCGCGTCCGGCGCGGGACGGGGCCGCGGGCGAGGGCGTGGGTGGTGTCTGGGCGGAGATTTGGGCTACGGGCCGGATGCCACGTTTGGCTCAGTGGAACAGGGGTGGTGTGGGTGCGGGGACTGTGGGGGAAGACGCGAGGGGCGGTATGATGAGAGCTGGCTCAGGGGATAGAGTCGGGGATCGAGTCACAGTGGGATGATTGATTGGATTGATTGGATTGATTGGGTTGATTGTATTGATTGAATTGATTGATTACTAGTGATTCCCAGTGATTCCAAGAGTGTCAGGAGCTAAACCCATTCGCCTCCTAAGAGTAGTGCGAGTTTTCCTCAAGAGGTGGCGATGATCTTCTCCTGCTGGATGGCGAGATCCGGCGCTGTTCTAGCGCCGTCTAGCGGGTTTTTCCCAACCGGATATCTCCTATCACCAGGGTACTACCCCAGCCAGTCATGTTCCCGACCGGTCTCCCGGCAAATGCGGGAATGTAGCTTGTATGTCTGTGTGTAAGAGATAAGATAGGACAAGGAATGGGAAGGAATGATCTCGCGAGGACCGTGACCTCTTCGGTAGGGTACTGCTCCCTGGTGTTGATAGGAAAAAATACGGAAAACTACCGATTAGAGAGTTCGAACGCTAAACTTCTCTAAACAGCGCCAGAACTCGACTTGGCTATCGGGCAACCGTCAAAAATCCTGTCACCGTCGGGACTTGCATTCTAGGACATTTCAGTCAGAGGCACAGCAGTGACATCAGTTGATACCCCGAGACACCTCTCCCGAAACGTAGTGGGAAATACAAAGAGGTGTGGAAATTACTGCGAAGATGGAGGTGGTAGGTGTAGAGAAGGGTTTTGAAACGTAGGAGGCAGGAGCTGGGGCGGCGGCGAAGAACGCAGGGGGGGGGGCGAATCGAGAGGGGGATCGGGGGGATGGGGGGCGGTCTGTTGGCGGAAACGTCCATCCATCACAGAGGGGAGACCATCACAGAGTTTACAGTGATGGAGAACGATGGCACGGGGTATGTTACTGGGAGAGGGGAATGGCAGGGGGAAAAAGGGATTGGAAGTTGTGGCGATAGTGCGAGTGCATAATAAGTTTCGGAGGCGGAAACAGGGGATGGAACGGCAAGGAGGAGGCAGCTGAACAGAAGTGAGAACGCGAAAGGGTGGAGATGGAAAAGGAGTAAGGGTAGTGTCGATAAAGTGATAATATTGCAGGGATTGAGGTAACGAGTCGGCGTCGGGGGTGTTGGCTGAGGCCGGGCGTGTTATTTTGTTTGAGACGGTAGTTAGGCATGGTAGATGAAGAGGGGTGATGGCAGGGGTACAAAGGTGTCAAAGATACCAATGAGAATGGCGGGGAAGAAACAGACGGAGAGAACGGTCCAGGATAGTCGTAGAGCAAGGTTGGACACGGAGGGGGGAGGGAGGTGGAGTAACTGAGCTGGAGGTGGAGTTGGGAAACAGAGAAACGGGCCCTGCCAGGGGGGGGCGAACAGCGTGGTGTGGCAGCAATGGAGTGGAGCGAAAGTGGGCGGGGCTCCACACCTTCACATATACGAAGGACGTGATGACACTCCAGTTTGTTAGTGGTTGGTAGATATGAAGTTACCGACGAGTGACGGTGACCGCACAGTCTTGAAGGGAAGGCCTTAGCCATTCAGGCGGGCTGAGGTTCGTGGTGGCGGTGAAGGAGGCAAACGTGGTGGGCTGGCCATTGCAGCAAATGCAGAGGCGGTGAGTTTAAATTGGTGAAGGGGAGGGCGGTGAGGATAGGCGGAACTGGGTCTATGACGCGAGAGGCGGTCGGGTGTGGCTAGGGAAGGCCAGGCAAATATTTCATAGCAGTGATAGTGTCGCGAGACGAGCCGAAATGTAGGCTCGTTGGCAAGTTGACAGGAATAGTGTCACTGCTGGAGAGAGCGGTGGAGATGACGCCGGCAATATCAATTTCATTGCGATTTTAGCCACAGGGGGGGGGGAGCGAATTCCGGGAGACTAGGAGCGGGAGCATGACCAAGGGCTGTGACTAAGGCACGTTGTCCACGGACGTCCCAGCTGCTACATTAAGAGATCTCAAACCATGTGTGAAGATGACATTGGTTCTGAAATGGAACATGACCGAGTAACCAGATTACTTGGCTCTTCGGTACGCAGTAACGCCCATAGCGTAATCGCACTTTTGCAGGCTTCTGAATTTTAATTTCCGAACGAATTTTCATTGCAAGGTCACAGGGTAGCGGTGACGACTGTCAATTGTATTAATGGAAGTTTGATATTTTAATTAATCAATAAAAGTTAATCATTATAAATTTATTCAATAATGTGTTGTTCCGTAACAATTGCTTTTACTTTCGCTAATTAACGCTTAACTCTTATTATTTCTTTGTTAGCTAATGACGTCATAGGTGTATGGATTCTCATAACGCCAAATGTCTAAGATGTAAATATGCAACCTAAGAATTCAGAAGATATTTGAGTACGATTTCATTTTATTTCAATGTGTATCAAATTAAACAATCCAGATAAGAGCGATGTAAATTTCCATCCAAAAGTAAAATTTCACTCCAAATACAATGTTCCTACCATAGAACATTATTAATGTTATGGCAATTTTTATAATTTTCCTGGATCATTGCATACATTTATTGCAATTGATTACTTCTCGATTTTTTTGTGATTTGAAGGCAATGAATAAATTAAGAACGCTAATTACGACGTTTTGCATATAAAAATTAATTATTACAGATAAAATGATGCGATTCGTAATATGTTTGGTCCCCAAACGTATTGATTAAAATTTAACATGTATATTATACCATAATCGATATAACAACGTGTAAAAAGCGGATATTTTATAACATAGTCATTTTCCAGTTTTGGCCTTGAATATTAAAGAATTTTAAGTTAGTTTAATTTAAGCATTTAATACAGAATAATAAGTTGATAAATATATTGTTGAGCATCGGATATTTTATTGGTGATTTCCTGTGTATTTACTACTGAGCTGCTTCTGGACACTTCTCCACCATCCATACATAAATCTGTTGCGCAGACGACGACTCAATGTCTTAATAAGTAATCTGTACTATTTAAGCAACGGATTCGGACTTTCGTATGCTATTCTCTACAAATGAGTAAAGAATAAGACAAACACTGCTTCATAGCAATCTTCAACGAACGGAGAACTTATTTAGCAAAGTCATTAGCAGTTACCCAGCTTTGCCGTGGTAATAGCATTGCAAAGCAATCAGACGGGCCGGGCCGGGGCCAGGCCGGGTCGGGTCGTGTCGGGCCGGGTCAGGGCGACTTCGTTGCTGGCACCTTGAGTGTCGCGGCGTGGCGGCACGTCCCGAGACTTCGTTCGGATAGCTCCAGCTTCTCTCGACCTCTGCAGGTAACGTTGTTACCTGAGAAAAGCAGCCTGGGAGTTAAACCGAAGCGTAAAGTCGCCCGGTCTGCTCATCCGGTTATGCAGATGCTAACACAGACCTCCTCCCACTGCCTGCAGATTCGAAGCACGCCCGGGGCCTCTCTAAAATTAGAAGTGCCCGCCGCCGCTGCCGCCACAGTCTCCACCGCCACCATATCCACAGTTGTCGTTGCCATTGCCACACCCTCTACACCTCTACATGTTTCTCTCTTTTCCCCTCTGTCAAGGAATTTCTCCTTCTCGGCGCCGGTTGGGATTTCACATCGAGGGGGGGGAGAGGCGATGGGGTATGGGAGCCAACGATGGGTGAGAGAAATCTGGGGGGGGGGTTGGAATGACCAGAAAGTAAGGACCTCAGAGTATGAAGGGATGACGGGTACTTCAGGACATTAGATGGGCAGAAAGTAAAGAACTTCAGGAAGTGATGGGTAGCAGTGGATAAGGGAAAAGAGGCAGAAGGGCTAAAGGGGAAGTGGAGGAGAGGGACAGGAAATGTGAAGTGCAATGAAAAGGGAGTGCAATGCAAATAGGTTACAATGGAGAGAGGAAGAGACAATGGAGATGGAGGGACAATGGAGAGGGAGGGACAGTGGAGAGGGAGGGACATTTGAGAGGGAGAAATAATTGAGATGAACAATGGATGGGCAGGGACAACGGAACGGGTGATAATGAGGAGGGAAATAATTGAGAAGGAGGGACAATTAAGGAAAAACTGTGGAAAGGATGAAAGAGTTGAGTGATAATGACAGTGAAGGAGTGAGACAGTGCAAGGAGAATGGAAGTGGAAAAGTGATATTTATATACACACATTTTTTTACATTATATTGATTTTATTTCTAAAGCGAAACAGTACCAATACACTTTATGAATACGCAGTTCATTAACTGCGTGACCGGTGAGTTGAGAATATTTTGGAATCGGTTTGATTTTCAGAGTGGAGCATCAATTCTCATAGGCGGTCGCGGCGCTCATAAATGGAATGGTGCATTCTATCAATTATTTCAAGCGAAGATTCAATGGATCCATTTCCTCACGCATTCGTGCGTAATTCTAATACATCTGTTTTAAAAATAATTGAAGTATGATGCACGTTCTCGTACTTACAGCTTTCACACCGTAGGCCCCGCCAGGATAATTAGGGCTGTTTTTTACGATATCTCCGACAGGCAACGCAGTTGCCATAAAATTAAAATAACAACCAGCCAATCGGGCATTAATGTGCGAGTGAATAAAAGGTACATTGTGGGCATACATTCTCATTGCCGTTAATTTCCGAGATTGTTTCACCTTTAAACGTCACTGAAAACAGTGGCAGAGGTTTAATTTCCTTTGACTGTTCTGATGACACAACAGAATTCTACGATTTTATTTCGGAGTATAATGGTAATGGTGATTTGGAATAATGGAGTTAAAGTAAGAGTTTCTGGGGCGTTACAGAATTCGTAAGATTCAGAAAGGTCATTAAAAGAACCATGTAGTTGGTAGTCTGCGAGTGAAGCTTCGTGATGAGAAATATACGAGATGGACTTTCGGCATCACGAAATCGTGAAGAACTTTCAACACCACTGACAGAGACTGGTCCATACATGAATAAAAATTATACAGGATGTATATTAAAGAATTCTATGCACATTATTACACAACTAGTTCATAATGATATGTGTTATTGCATTAGAAAATGTTTTGAAAAGTAAGGTCGGCTGTTCGCTACCTTCCCACGATTCTCTCGCTGCGATTGACTAAATATGGGATGACGCAATTATTAACGCCATAAACGGAAAATACGTGATAATACGTGTCATAAAACTTCATTTCATGAGAGATTTGAAACTAAAGAGTTCGTTGATTATGCTGGAATACAAAATTATATTTTGGTCTTACAAATTGCGCTCAATAAAATGTTCCCGAAAACCGCAATTCAGTAAGAATAAGTTTAGTATGTTGCGTCATTTCACAAACCCTTGTGAAAACACTGAAGAGAAACACTGAAGAGAAACACATTTGGAAATTACCTAATATACTGTTTTATGTAATGGTTATATTTCGATTATATATTTAATACAATAGTCGTAAAAGAACTCTTTTCATTGTTTTACTGCCAGCTGCATACCGTTTCCAATTTTAACATAAATCTAGTTCATACTTCACTACTTCATACTCGTAAAGGATTCTCAGGAAAAGGAGAAGTGGTTATAGTCAGCATTGACACAAACAGTGTATTTTTCTTTCATTTTGATTGGATGATTTTGTGACAAACAAAATCGTATCACTTTCATGGGCGGAGCCCTCACTGGGTCGGGTGTGCGTACAGGGCTAGCTCCTGACTCTTTGACAGCCCGATTGCCGAAAGACAACTACCGTAGATTCAATTTAGAATGCGGATGCTTTGATATTTCGTTTCTATGGTTTTCTCCAAACACTTTCAGGTGGAGGTTGGGGCTGCATCATAAACGACTGTCAGACCGTGCGTGATTCTTTTCTTAGCAATTTTTTCCCAAACAAAACCTTATTAATTTAGGTTAATTGACACGCGTCTTTTTGACTTCTTAAAGACGGGGTTCTTCTGCCAGAACAGGGATAGTTCTGCTTCTCGTTACAGGTGAGCTAGGGCTTAACTTTAATTTTCTAATGTTTTTTAGTGTTGTGTATACGATCGCGATGCGGTATTTACGCCGCCGACTTTCTTCCTCCTCAGTTCATAATATTAAAGCTTTTTCCATTGTGGTGTGAAGGTGTAATCGATTAAATAATATTAAGCACAGATTATTTTGAATAAACAAATACAGTTTAAGGATTAAATATACTTTGAAAATGTCTGAAGTCAAGGTGATTGAAAGACAGGAAAATGGAAAAAATGTTTCTTATTCGTTGAACTGCAGCCCAGCAGTTTAACAAATCTGAAATAAATCCACAACAATTTGTATTTCGATAGAAAAGTTTGAGATTTTAAAGCTTGTTACAGGTTCGAAGACACAATAATTTTGTTTTTTCAAAAATTTTTAGCATTTGAATTTGGCATTGAGAAAATATCAAATAATGTATTTTAGATAGTATGAATTACTTTCTTATTTTTCACATTTTTTCAATTAGAAAAAAGTGTTAAGTTTCCGGAAAAATTAAAAAAACACTTTTTTGGTTGAAGAGGGATATGGGTAGTGACGGGGGCTAAGAAACCTTTCAAAATTATTATTTTTATGTTGGAGTTATAGTCAAATGTCATTTGGTTCACGGGCACTTTTTACCATCTTAACCGGTGGTACCTTTTGGCGCCAAGGTCTTGAAAGGACAAGAGGGCCTTGAAAAAGACGTTACCGTTATCGTGTGCCTTAAAAGATAACTTACTAATGTTGGCGGAAGTAATAATTGTCTTCCAAATTGATCAATCGGTAAGCACTTAACGCACATATACGTGGTCCACAGACATAATTCTCGAGGGGAATGGCGCCTTACATAAGCTCCATACACACTTATATTCACGTTATTATTAGAGCACAGTTGACGCGTTGCTTCACGTGTCTACGTTAGTGACGATGCTCAGTCATTATACCAACGAGATTCACGAAAAAATTTAAACCTTCCGAAAATATAATTTTAAATTCATTTTATGGTAAAATACGTTCTTGCCAAACATGTTGTTAGGGAAAATGAAATAAGTTGAAGCCATGTTTCATTATTTATTCCGTACGTAAATATTCTGTGATCTAAAGCAGTGCTCTGCAGATGCTATTCAGAGGTTTAAAAGTGTACTCATACAGCGTTTGATTTAGCAAGGAACTTCGTGATGTCTCCAATCAACACCAGGCGATTACCAGAGCAGCACTCTAACAAAGGGGCCACAAATCGCGTGCAACCCTTCCATTCTCATTCTTGTCCCCTCATCTCCCCATACATTCTCAAGCACCACACTGCCACAAATGACGGGGGATCAGTCGACAGCTTAGAGGTTGTAGTGGTACTCTACCTGAAGAGATATCTGTAGTGAGAAAATTCCTCAAGCCAATTGAAGTGCAGTCAGTGCGACGTGTAGATCGGCGCCGTATCTCACGATCCAGCGGAGAACACCGCCAACTCCGACTATTTTAGTAGTATTTATTGTTCTTGTTCGACATTATGTATTTCAAGGATTTTAGGTTACATGTAAATAAATAGGATTGGTCAACAAATGTGTAATGTGGAAAAAAATAGACTCTATCAACTAAGGGTACCCAAAAATGGTCCTTCAGAAACATACATAAAACAATTGAAGTACAAAATACGTTTAAGAAATATTGGAACGAGACCATTTGCGGCTATAACAGAATCGGATCTAATGATCATAGTAGTTGACGCGCGGAAACCCGTCTCGGCGTATCGATCGTAAAGGCGGCTCCACACATTCGGCATTCGCCGAGCAGCAAGCTCCTGCTCGCCCAATCTCTAGCAGCTGATGTGTTCGGCGAATGTTCGCTCCCTTCGATGTGTCCTAAAAACTGACACGCGGTGGGTAAGGCGAATACCGAATGTTTGGCGCTCGCCGAATCGCAAGCAACCCGTCCACACTACTCGGGATTCGCCGAATGCCGCATGTGTGGATAGCCGCTTTAACGTAGAGAGCTACATCGCGCGTCTGCGTTGCGAGAAGCAGCCGAGAATCGCGTAGCGTCAAGATGAACCGTGCGAGCGCCGTGTGCTGAAGGCGTCGGCCAGGAGGAGGAAGGAGACGCAGGAATATAGAGGAACTGCGACGGCGCTTCAAGCCCCTTCGAGTGTCTCCTTATGCAAGCGCCAGCGACTTCAAAAGGCCTTGTAGCGTTTTCCGCGACGCCACGCGAGAATTTGGCGAAATAACGTTTCGCAAGCGCGTCTCCCCGGTCTTTTGCGACACGCCGCTGAGAATGTGCTACAGCTAACGCTCTCCGCTGCCCTCGTCTGGCAGCTGAATGCTTTACCTCCGCTGCTATTAGAAGAAGAAAAGAAATTTCAGAGAGGACTATATTTCGTTTTATGGCTCATATCTCATGCATGAGAGCATCACCTTTCTACTTTTTTCTTCTGAAAAATGAACAACCCTGGAAAAAAAGGACTTCCTTGTTTTTAAGTCAAAAGTGTGGTAATTGTGTAACCAATTCATGCATTACAAAATTGATATATATACTCAAAAACTACTAAACCGATTTCGCTGAAACTTTCACATTTTGTTCTTATTAGTATCATCTTCCAGTTATTATCGAGAGTATTTAAAAAGTAGTTAAAAACGAACGTGTGGTGACGTCTTTGATGATGACACGAGTTTAAGATGACCCGTTTTTTTCTACTGAACGGAAGTATCAAGCAACTTGCCGCCAACCCTCGTGTATTAAGAGCGCCATCGCTGCATATTCTGTCCCTGTGATTGTGAAATATAGGTCGGAATTATTACTTGATCGTTATCTCGGACGAGTTTATCAAATTTCTCCAAGAAGTGCCATAGCAAATGCAAGCACACTCTTAAGGTAGATAATATAGAAGAAATAAATCAATGAATTAAATACACAACTTTCCCATTGCAAAAATATTACACATATATTCAATATTTCTTTCAAGTCGAAAAATTGCAATAAATGTAATATAAATGTATCTTTTATCACAAAAGTTAAGTACTACCATTTAGTACTTCCCATTTAATAACTTTAAAGAAAATTATTACAGCAAAATGTGAATAAATGTCCATTTCTAGATTCAAATTATTTAAACATTATTAATATTTTGGAAAAATCTACAAGTATTTAGATGAATTAATGATATCAAACTTTTTACAAAATTAGATGTTTGGAAAATATTGTGTATTTGTAATTTCAAATAGTATTTACCCAAAGACATTAGGCACACATTGACGTACTTCATATACTTGATAACAATAAAAATGAAGTAATGAAGAATATTTTAAACTGACATCTGCATTTCATGTGTTCCATGTTTTTAACTGAAACCTGGGTTGCACAGGTTGTTAACAAGTGGGGAAGCGTCTACCTGATGCTTCCAGATCCACTTTCATCTTCCTTGCGTTGCCTGCCTCAAGCGAACGTGCCTTGACGTCGTTCACAGACACGAGGCGGCAAAGCATTTGAAGTTATAAGGGGTGAGAAGAGTCTGGTGAGAGGAAGACAAAGTTAAGAGCTAGATGGTCTGTTTTCGTTGTTTCGTTCTCATGAATAAGAAATGAATTTGAGAGAAAGGTCTTGTAAAAAAACATCATAGGAAAACATCATATTCTTATCTTTACTAGACACAGAGAACTATGCAGTGGTGCGAACGAATCCTTAGCAGTTCATTTTTCAATGACCGGAAATACAATAATCTTACCCTCGAATTAAAAGCCGAATAGAAGTTGTCAAAAGTGAAACATTACGACTTAAAGTCATGCGTGCTTATTATTATGTTCACTACGTTAACATTGTCGTCAACATCGCATAACACTCATTGACCATCACACTTACAAAACTCACTTTCTTCTTGGATATTTTCCCAGATCTTGGCAGCTCTCGTCCATATACGTAGAAACTGTTTTACATGAATTCATTGCTTTCATTCCCATGAATCTCTGCAAGATGTGTGCGTTTTAACATCTACCAAACACTGCTCTTTCCAAAGCAAACTGATTATCCACATCGCAACTTCGATTCCCGGTATCTAAACCTTCGTTCTCGTTCTCTTACTAACTTCTCCAATATATAAATCTTTCCAGAACCTCCTATGTATTTCGGCGTATGACTGGCGCTCATGCGCAGTAAACAGACTTCTCGAAAGTGGTGATGCAAAATTTTCCTAAAACATTGATATTTCGCTACTTTACCAGGTCGTCTCTCATCTCGATCAAAGTATCTTCAAAAACATTGATGTTTCAATGAAATTGTTATTAAATGAAATAAGTAATTTTTAGACAGCTATTAACAAAAGAGGTTCTTTCAGAACATGTGTAGTATGATAAAAGTTCATTTTTTTAACACAAGTGCTAAAAGTGAGGCAATGCTCAAATGTTGAGAAAAATCTGTGAGTGCAACAAAAGATAGATAATAATTTATCATACTGCATCAGCTTCTACTGACATAAATGTACCTTTAAGTGATTTATATACTTATTAATACGTGTACTATTTGTGTACTTAATGATGCGTTATGTTGCTAGAGTCGAAAAGCTTCCCACACTAGAACGTCTCTGACACAGACACTGCAGTGACATCCGCGCTACCTCTGACAGTTAACAAATATGTGTGTAAATGGCATGTATCATTAAATTACACGTAGTCACTAGAATTATTGATTGTTTGCAGTAGTGAATTCACAGAGTCAATCTACAGCAAAGCACAGTGTCTTTGAGCAGTTTAGTTT
This sequence comes from Gryllus longicercus, assembly GCA_038098605.1. NCBI lineage: Eukaryota > Metazoa > Arthropoda > Insecta > Orthoptera > Gryllidae > Gryllus > Gryllus longicercus. The sequence goes on along the minus strand of JAZDUA010000019.1, from coordinate 1,988,393 downwards.
TTTCAATACACCATGTTCTACCTCGATAATATGTGATCTGAAAACCTCACAACCGAATATTGCGAATAAAATATTCTGTTTGTATGAACAGTGCCGTTTTATGAATATTAAATGACCCATTACGATGTAAAAGAGTGAGTATGTGCTGGATAAATTTATCTCCAGTAATTTATAATAAATTTTGCATCATGTTAATTTTAATTACGATACTAAAATAATAATGAAGTATAAAATTTTAAACTCAATAAACATAAATATGTAAGTGTAAAACAGTGTTTGTCTCAAAGTTGCATAAAACTAATCAAGCGTGATTTAGCAGAAGAAACTTTAGTAACACTTCTATTGAACATCCACCGGTGGCCAGTTTTCATTGATACAGAGGTTGCGCAAGAAACATTTCCTCATGCGTGTATTTCATTCCAACCATTAAAAAAATCAGCATAATTGACAGAAATTCAAGGATTTCAATACATTTTTTTCATTTCAGAAAAAATATAGATGCCAAAATACTTAAACTATATTCAATAGAAATTCTAGAAGCAGGCATGGGACGCAATCAACTGGCCATTTGATAATACACCAGAAAACAAAAAAAAATATTTTCAATAATCATAATCATACTCCCAAAGAACGTGCCTCCGAAATCAAGGAATATTTACATTTTTATACAAGATGAGAGTATTGAATCAAAAATAAAAATAAAATTATTTTAATGCATTGTGATGTACCAGTATCGTAAATGCATGATTGCAAACTTTGAAATTGCGTTTCCCTTATAATATAGTACGAGCCTAATATTGTAGTTTCCATTGATATAATTAAACTTGTCTAAAATAAACCAGAATTATGTAAAATAAACAAAAAAACGAATAACCAGTGTTAACCAGCTCTGATCTTCACTACAGGAGAAACGAAAAGAAAGGAAAGGAACGAAGAAAATGAAGAAAAAGGAAGAAGAACATAAAACAAGTGAGCGCCCTGCATCGCCGGCAGCCTTAGAGACGTCTAAGAATGGATACTCCAGCGCTGGGCCCGACGCTTTCACACGCCAAGCACGCGCCTCGCTCTTTGTTACTTATTGCGGCCTAATTGCATTACCCGGTATCTAGAGCTGTAATGAATTCTCAAGGCGCTTGATAAAATCTCGCAACGTTACTGGAGAGGAACATTTTTGCTCACAGCATATGAAAATGTAGGGAATTTTAGACTTACTTGGCTTTTTGGTGACGGGAACACACAACACGATGTTGAGTCAGCGTGTACATTTTAATAGTTTTGCATTTTTTTGAGTAAATAACTGTTGTCACTTCGATATTAATTTCCCTTGCGTTGTTTGACATCAAGCTATCCTGCTGCTGAAGTTGTTTTACAAATGCGTTATTTTTATTACGTTAAATTTTTGTCGTCCAAAATATCGAAATAATTTAGTACCAATAAATTCATTCTACACAAAAATGCATTTAAGAAGTTTTAAAATTAGACGAATATGAAGAGTTTGTTATCTGAATGAGTGGGAATGCAGGTCATGCCAAACCCTTTCTTCTACTAAGTGTTTTTATACAATAATTACTTAGAAATTTTAAAAAAATGTGCATATCATTTCAAAGATCTACCATTGAATGATTTTTTTCAGAAAACATTCAAGCCAAAAAAAATCAATATGGCTGAACGATTGTTTAAACAATTCGAACTTACCTTAAAATTTCAATCTGCAAAGATGCAAACCGAAAATTAGATATGTGTGGGATGTTGCAGTAGAAAAGCTAGAATCCATTCTTTATATTCTTCATACGAAAAATAGAAAACACAAAAAATAATGTTTGATGTCCAGTATTAAGTCTCGAAGACTAATGAAATATGGGAGGTTTACTCTTTCTAGAACAATACAACCGTTATTCTCTGTGAACACAGAGTTCAACATCTTTCTGAAAATGTAATGTACACTTTCTTTTTATTAATCATCTATCAATTTATTATTATCAATTTACTATTATTAATTTAGTTATTATCAATTCAACCTATCAAACACTTATTTTATGTTGAAAAATTTAATTTGAAAAATGTAATAAATACTTGTGTGTTACTTGTGCAACAAAGGGCATGTTACATTATGTGTAGTTATGTGTGTTCGCAGCTAAAATGTTCCAGAGAACGTTCTACGTTCCTGTCAAATTGGTTGGGTATTTTCGACACCAGCTTAGTAGAGTGGTCTAACAAACAGCACATAAGTTAGCACACCCACTGATCACAAAATTGAAAATGAGTACCTTAGAATTTTGTTCTAATTAATAACTAATTTATTCCCAAATTCATTCTTTTCTACCCTTGCAAAACATCAAAATATACAACGTTAAAAAGTAGGTATGCTAACATTAAGTTACCATGCCGACACAAGAAAAAAGGCATGAAACAAAAAAAACTTAATATACCAGAATTTTGTTCTAATTGAGAACTAATATAACCCAAATTTAAACATTTTCTACCGATGCAGACATTCAAAATATGCAACGCTAAAAAGAGGGTGTGCTAATTTATTGTTAAGTTTGCATTCACACTTTTATCGTTCTATATTTTGATGTATGTTGTTTCAAATTGTTAAAATTTTGAAAATCCGTTTATGTGAGCCAGGCTCAGAGAATGAGTTGACGATAATAATATAATGAATGATTGTGCGAAGAGAAACGAGAAATATGGAAAAAGAAAAAAAAACATTCGCAAGTCCTCTCAATCCTCTAGAAAATTCCTTCACGAAGTATCGGAAACCACCACACCCAGCGGCGGAAAATTGATGAGTTCACCTTCACGCTACGAATTGCACCGTCCCGATGGGTCTGGATCCACCCACATTTCGGACATGACAAGCTCTCGCGGTTGTAATTGAATCGTCAAAAGTTCCTTCGCGAATTTCCCGCGTTACTCTGCATCGCCCTACGACTCCACCCCGCCTCGCCACCCATCCCCGCCTCGCCCACCTTACTGCCCGCCTCACCCCGCCTCGCCACGCCTTGCCTCGCCTCGCCTCGCCGCCCATCCTCGCCATCCCGTTCACCTCGCCTCCCTTACCGCCCGTCTCGCCCTGTATCGCCCCGCCTCGCCGCCCCGCCCCGCCTCGCCGCCCCGCCTCGCCGCCCCGCCTCGCCGCCCCGCCTCGCCGCCCCGCCTCGCCGCCCCGCCTCGCCGCCCCGCCTCGCCGCCCCGCCTCGCCGCCCCGCCTCGCCGCCCCGCCTCGCCGCCCCGCCTCGCCGCCCCGCCTCGCCGCCCCGCCTCGCCGCCCCGCCTCGCCGCCCCGCCTCGCCGCCCCGCCTCGCCGCCCCGCCTCGCCGCCCCGCCTCGCCGCCCCGCCTCGCCGCCCCGCCTCGCCGCCCCGCCTCGCCGCCCCGCCTCGCCGCCCCGCCTCGCCGCCCCGCCTCGCCGCCCCGCCTCGCCTCCACGCCTCGCCTCCACGCCTCGCCTCCACGCCTCGCCTCCACGCCTCGCCTCCACGCCTCGCCTCCACGCCTCGCCTCCACGCCTCGCCGCTATCCGCCTCGTCGCCCCGCCTCGCCGCTATCCGCCTCGTCGCCCAGCCTCGCCGCCCCGCCGCCACATCCCGCTGCCCCGCCCCGACTCTCCTCCCCGTCTCGCCTCGCCCTACCCGCTTCACCTCGCCCAGTCCGCCTCGCCTCATTTCCTCGCCTCCCTTGCCCCTCCCGCCTCGCCTCACCGCCTCGCCTCCCCGCGTCACCATCCGTCGTCCACGCCCCTCCCCCCCGCCCGCCCGCCATTCACGAAGCCTCGAGGCCCGGCGCTGGCGGCGTGGACGTGGGCGGCGGGCGGGGGAGGGGGCGGGGGCGGAGGGCGACGTGAGTTGCAGCGGCGAGCCTTCGTTCACGGTCGCCGCCTCCGCCGCATTGGAGCCGCACGTCCACGCGAGGGCAAGTGTTTCGCCACGCCCAAGCTACGCTCGCAACACTTTGCGCGGAGAAACTCCTTGGCAAAATACGAAGGGTACTGCTGGGGGTATATTAAGCAGAACTGCTTTCGAAACCACATACACAACTTCTTTCCTGCATTCATCACATGCCATTTTCTGGTTTTCAGTACACAAATCTATAAGTAGCCTACGTTATGACAAACAGAACGAGGTAGAAACTATTTATTTCGAGACTCAAAGAATGGTTTGGTGGCTTTACTAAAGTTCAAACATCCATCTATTTCAATAACTCATTTCGTTCTTTGCTTTTCAAAACGCTTCTACGTGTCCATTTCTTCCCCTTTCTCATATTATAACAATAGCGTTTTGTTTGTGACCTGTTTAAATTTGTGTCAATTTAAAATAACTTACGATTTTGTGGGATTGATTTTGACTGGATTAATGCTCAGGCAGAAATTGAATATGTACCAATGCTCTTGTAATCACACAACTTCATCCACTAAACTTTTCTAGCAGTAAAATACTTTTGAACTACTAGAATGCGGCAAATTCAAATGCACAAAGCAAATATTGTGTTCTAAAACACAAGTACAGCTTAAGTAAAGTGTGTCAGTAGCTGATTACTGTTAAAAAATGAATATCCACAAAAAATGCTCAAGATATCTAAAGTTTTAATAACTCATTTTTTCAAAGTCGAGTTGTTTTCTTTTATCTTTTTTTATATTTCTTACTTACTCCCACGTTTTTTGGCATGAAAAACGGGCGCAGGAAGGTATTGGGTCTAAATAAATTCCCTGAGAACGGAAATCTTAATTCAATGCATCTACTAACGTAGTTTTGAAGCGTGCAACTTGCGAACGCAATTTCGAGGAACGTTTTGATGGCAGATCGATCTAGATAAGTCTGCGAACCAAACCGTAAAATTCGATTTACAAATGCGCTTCTCCGAGTGTCGACATGGGAACTTCCGGGCTTCTATTACTTTTATGACGCTGACTCTCGCAAGCGAAACTGTTCTTAAGATTTTGATAGAGTCACGAGTGAAATACATTGAAGTGTTTTAAAACTGAGAGGTGTGACGTGTATATCGTTCCATTCAGACTACAAAAAATGTCAAGTTATATCATAAATATACTGCAGAATTTCAATGCAAATTACAATGAGAACAGGATCCGCATATAAGATTCCTGACCAACAAACAAAGCGAGGGAGATAAGAAAAAGTAACTTTAAATTTTAAAATTTCTCATGGTCTAATGAAAATAGTTCTTGTGTCACGTAGATGAGGATATAGCAATTTTTTTACAAAAGTTAACAGAAAAAAATAATAAGTTTTTCTGAAAATCCCGTCTGTTTCGGAAAATAACAAGTTATAAATTAAAAATTGCGCATAAAATGACTATCAAAAAACTGTACACGCATTGATTAAAAAGTTCATATTACAGAATGCATTGCATTAGGTAAGATATCGGGATCGCTGTTTGAATTTCGTTGGTTTTCCTTAAGACGTATGCATTGATACTCAATTCCCAAATAGCGCAATTTCTTGACGAATTAACAAAAGAAGGTACTTGAATCTGGAATTTGGAAAAATATATATTACTACTTTTTAATGCGACCACAAACTGAAAAAACTATGCAGTCTTCTGACATGTGAAGGTGTGTGTGGCTTCGTTATTTACTCATGAACTTGAAAAAATCCAAAAACAATGGCTCAAATATGATTTTTATTGAGAAATGCAAATATTTGATGGTGAAATTCTAAATATTGTACTGTGCGTATCGATTCAATTATGAGTGCTACTGAATACTCTGTGTGTCAGTGATTACGTCACACAACGGAAAGGCTCCAAGGAATCGCTCGACCGTCATTAAATATTTGCTATTCACATGTTGCACTACGTAATAACATCTTTAGTAACATTATTGGTACATAAAGAACGTTGTACTGAGTGTACAAATATACTATACTATATTATTCCTGTATTGGGGAAGTGGGGTGTTTTTGTGAAAATATTTAAATTATTTCAGTGTCTTACAAGAGTATTTTATTGGTAGTTCTTGATTAGAGCGCGTGCTTCTTTTTGTAACAACCATTTTGTGTTGTTTTGATTACCACACATTTTTCCGGCTGCTGCAAGCAGTTGACGCTGTGCTGCTCACGCAGATTCGCTCGCATGATCCATCAACACGACAGAAGCAGCGGTATCTCCGGTGGAGATGGAACGGCCGGAGACGGATTTAGCGCACCGGAAGCGGAGGAGCCGGTGACGTCAGCAACGTAGAAACTTACGCGTCCTCCGCCGCGGCGGCGGGAACTTGGCCGCGACGGCATGCCGGCGCCGGGATGAGCAGCGGCGCTGCTACTTTAATATTAAAATTGCGCCCCCTCTCCCCCCTCTCGCAGACCCTGCCGCCTGTCTCGAGAGGGGAGGGGAGGGGCGGTCCCCGCGCGTACCTGCGCCCGCGTAACGAAGTTGTCGACGCGCAAATCGTGAAAGATGGCGGTCGCGCGCTGGCGGAAGGTGCGTTAAAGGACAAGCGACGCTAGACGTCGTCGTTGCTTCGCCGGAGCGGCTTGGACTGGTCTGTTGAGATGAACAGTCGCATACCAATGTAGAGGGGGGACAACGATGGATTGATGAATATTTTTTCCTTCTATCTTTGTTTAGGTATTCATTTATTGAATAAAATGGATGAAATAATGGAAGTCATCCTTTTTTTGTTATTTCAGGTCGCATCAACATCTAGGTCATAAGCGTTCACTATTGCATTTAACGGCATGGTAACTGTGAAGGTGACATGATATGGTGATGATAGGGGTGAAAGGACGAACGCAAATACAACCACGTCAGGGCGGGACTCGAATCCGCGATCCTTCGGTCCGAGATCACTACGGCACTACTGCCTTAACGATCTCGGCCATCCGTACCGGCTCTTTGTTTAGGTATCTTTGTTTAGGTATGGATTGATGACATGAAATGAATTTAAAAATGGAAGTCATCTTTGTCAACTTATATTTATCAAGAGAATCTGCTTTATAAATGGATATTTTTTTACTAATTCACCAGTACAAAGAGTATCAAAATTCCGATAACAATTGTTGCCAGCAAAACTTAGCAATCTTTCAAATTATGTAGATATTTTGCTCAGAGATTTTCTCTCGCCTATACTTATTTTCCTATTTAAGGCTTCGTGACAATCACATTCTTTATAACTCAGAGAACAGAAAAGAAACAAGAGCAAAGAGACTTTAATCATCCGTGTTTAATTACACATTGTTTCGATACTTGTGATCTAAATTTAAACTCGAATGGCTTCATGGAATCAACAGTGTCTACAATCGGGCTTTGTGTTCCACTTGTCCGTGAAGTGGACGCTTCATTTCCCCTTCACTGTTCCTTTTACCCAGAACTCACGCAACGTCGCCGTACTGTGAGTGCGTGGTCCTCCAGGGCCGTACTGCGGATTTTAATCCCATTCACCTTCGTTGCCACCACCCTTCGGTCAGCCTCAGCCCCTCAGTCTCAGCCCCTCAGCCTCAGCCCCTCAGCCTCAGCCCCTCAGCCTCAGCCCCTCAGCCTCAGCCCCTCAGCCTCAGCCCCTCAGCCTCAGCCCCTCAGCCTCAGCCTCTCAGCCTCAGCCCCTCAGCCTCAGCCCCTCAGCCTCAGCCCCTCAGCCTCAGTCCCTCAGCCTCAGCCTCAGCCCCTCAGCCTCAGCCCCTCAGCCTCAGCCCCTCAGCCTCAGCCCCTCAGCCTCAGCCCCTCAGTCTCAGCCCCTCAGCCTCAGCGTCTGCCAACACAGCCTTTGGCATCCCTACGCTTTCTCCTCTTTTCCCGTTAAAAGTTACTATCGCTCTCTTCGCCTTCGCCGGTAACAGAGCCCCCATCATCGACGCTTCTTCTTATGAATACCCCCCCTCTCTCCGATCCCCCGCCGCCTTGTTCACCTCCGTCAACATGTTCAGCACCTCTCCCTTCATCCCCGACTTCGCTATCAGCGATCTCCACTCCGTCACATCCACTGCCACTCTCCTCCGTTGCCACCATCGTCACTCTCATTGTTACACACCACTACGTCCGTCCCCGACACCTTCTCCTTTATTCTCTCAAGGCCATGACCCCTTGGTCCCTCTCTTCACTTTCTCTCAATTCCTGTGTCCCTTTCCAACTCCTCTCCTTCTTCGCGGCGTGTCCTGAGTTAAACATGTGAACTATCTTAACTGCTTTGTTGATGCTTCTAGATTTTATTTAATTTTTATTAAAAAAAACAATATTTAAGAATGTTTAAAAACTTAAGAAACTTAACATTGAGATTCATTAAGATTTTTTTGAAAACAAATTGTTTGCTATTTTTATGTAGTAATTTTCTTCTCTATCTGTCATTGGTTTTCGCATCTGGCCTAACTGGACCAGAATGCATGCAATTGCCGCACCCCTCCCTGTCGTGCTACACGTCACCACCTCTCTAGCTTCGCCTGCGCGCCAGCCTCCTACAGCTGTCGCCGGCCCCATCGCCACAGCCGCCTGCATCCCCAAATTCCTGAAAATTCGAATTTCTCCCAGCAAGGGCTTAGCCCCTTGGGCCGCCGCAATAGGGCCATTCTGTGGGGGGGGGGGGACGAGCACAGTGACAGCCGAGCGGAAGGAGCGCGCCGCCAGGGCCGCTTTCCCGAAACGAGACGGGCGCCCTTCCTCACAAGCGGCCTCTGGCAAGCTAAAATCCCAGCGCCGCTCGCGCTGCTGAAACCCGCGCGGCGGTGGACGGCCCGACGCGCTGGGAGCAGAGCGCCGTTGCGTGATTTTTCATTCACAATGCGAACATAAACATAAACATAGCGTTAACATTAAAGTCAGAACTACGTCCATAATCGGACTCATTCACAATGCGTTCGCAATGCATAACACGTAAGACGTTAACTTAAAAGCTTTCATGCGTCAAGCTTCTGTGCTTATGCTTAAGTAAGACATAAGAAATGAACCAATCACAGAACGGTAACTCAAAATCGAGAATCGAAATTGGAGCAAAGGCGATAGAAGAACTAACGCCATACGGGCTATGGACACAGTCGATACCTTGAAATCGATTCTCACATCCAACCAATTGTAAACCAGAATGTCTCACAACCAATAGAATATTTTATTTTGCTTACGTTTATGTTAGACATTGTGAATACTTCAGTCAATTTCTTACGTTAATGTTTATGTTTATGCGCTATGCTTGTGTTTATGTTTGCATTGTGAATGGGCCTTAACAGTTATTGATGCACCAATGGAGTTATAAAGGTTTTAATGATCGAACGGCGACAAACGTCCGAAGGCAGTTTCTTGCCTGAGATGGGGAAATAATCAATGGAAAGTCAAGGTCCCTACATGGTTGTAGGGAAATCTGGAAATGAGAAAGAAACGTAAATAGGTATATTACAAGAAAAAGTATTTAAATATCTTGGAGTGACTCTTAGTTCATATGAATCTGACGTCAGTAACATTATCAAAAAAATAACCAAGAAGGGCAACTGCTTGCAGACTTCAAAATATTTTATATAACAATAATATTATAAAACAAACAAGAATAACATACGCATAGTGAGGATAGAGAGTTTTGTTACATATGGGAGAAAAATTTTGATTAATAAGAATGCAATAAACTCTTGGTAAGTATTATGGAAATAAACTTTTGATGTCGATGTTGTTAGTATAGATAACGATTTTGTTAGTATGAATGTATCTAATGTTTATCCTGTTAGATAGAAAACATAACAAAGAGATTAGCCAGACAATGCGGATAGAGAGACTAGTGATCGAAAAATGTAGAATTCAAACAACTCTAATGGCATGGTATCTAACGAGAATGCACGCTAAAACATTATCAAAAATAGTCTTTGAGGAATCTGCTTTGAAATAAGAAAACAAAAAAGGGCAAGAAAATCTTGGAAGGCCGACCTCGATACGTCAATAAAGAAAAGAAGATGCCAGGCGGAATAAAATACAATGTCGTCTAGAGTGCGCGAAACGGTCAATAGAACTGTAAAAAAACTTGCTTAATAAATGATAATAATAATAATAATAATAATAATAATAATAATAATAATAATAATAATAATAATAATAATAATAATAATAATAATAATAATAATAATAATAATAATAATAATATAAAAGTAAAGTACGTACACTGAAAGGTAAGTAAACTAATTTCATTGCTACATCTGAATGGTACATGCCTGGACAGAGTGGCTTCGTAAGCACTGCCATCATTTCCAGAGTCAATGAAAACGAAATCAATAAATCCCATTACGTAGAGCAGTAAATGAGAACAATGACACAGGCGGGAAGGGACGTGCCTGTGTCTTCAAGCTAAAGCATTTAAGCGGTGTTTGTTGCTGACATGTGCAGATGGACAGGTGTGTTTGACCCAATTATATGGTACAGTAGCGAAAGCAGTCGCTCTTAATTGATACACAGGCTTTAGTGCATTCAGCGGTACGAGAATGAATGGACTAATCCTAGACCTGCTCGAGAAAACGTTCGCGTTAATAACAAAAGCCACTCCGAAAGACTTCATGTCAGCCAAATTGCATACATTATTATTCTAATTATTTATTGTTGCAGATTACTAATTTGTTAAAATATAGATTATTGAAAAAAATACAAACAATAGGTGTCATAGTAGCCATTAGAGTCGCTAATATTTGGAACTCGAATCGAGTGGTGCTATCGATTCGGTATCTGTCGGTGCTACTACTGAGTGCTACTTAACAGTTCATTGCTACAATCGTTTATGCGTACTATCGTTTCGTTCCTTATTTCAGGTTACAAAGCATCAAAACGTAATGGCGTAACATCAAAGCAGAGGAATGTCAGAAAATTAAATATCAGAACAAATGAATATTTAACGTTCATATTTCAACATTAAACATTGTTGGAATAAATTAGATTTTAGCTCGAAGATAAATTCTCAGAGAAGGGTACAACAATTATTGTTTTCTTTGATAAGACGTTTGTTTTTCTCATGTTAGTACAACTAAGTCTAAGCTCATAAAAATCATGAATGACAATTCTTCTGGACCTAAAAGTTCAATTTTATGAACAATAAGCCATCCGTAAAATTCAACAAGGGGTCAGTGTACTCAGAAATAATTCTAAAGTGTAAGAGTTTTACACCCTTATGTTTTACACCACAACTACATATCCTTTACTACTACTATTAGCATCGTTTTGATTACAATGTGACTTATGTAGTTACTAGCTATTGAAAGTACACAAATGATAGCAAAAACATTCAATAGTTTGTACTAGATTCTGCATCATTCGAGCACGTAGATCACATTTTCAGTCACTAGAATCAACAAAAATATAATATCAACAGTCACCAAAGTTATACTTACAAAACATGCAAGTAATACATAAAATACGTCTGAACCATGAATTCTTATGATTGAGCACATGAGTGATGAAACAATGTGAAGGAAAACAGATTAAGGAGAGTTTTATCTACAGTGTGAAAATTTAACATTGAAAAAATAATTCTTTATTTAAGTTTTCCGTAAATCGTGAGCGATAAGTTAACACAAAATATAACTCATATAATACAAAGTCACAAAAGTAACAAATGAAATTTAACATGATTTGTGAACCAAAGAAGCAACATTTCTAGGGAAACGTCTACAGTTATCTTGTTTTCTTAAGCTATTTTAATGGTGGATACGATAGAAGCAAGTGAGGTAGTTATTTTAACGCCGAAAGTATCAAATAAATCGAAAACATGCTTGACAATCAAGTTCTCTTCTATTATGTACAAGCAACCATTATCGTTATCAAATGTTTCCAAAACCGCTCTTTGCTGTATTTTACTCATAATTCAAGTATCTGTAATACAAAAGAGGTCTCAAGGGAACCCGGATCACAAAAACCTGCGCGGATACAGTGTTATAGCGAGAGGAGAGGAACCGTGAGGCAAACAACAGCCAGAAGAAGGCAACGCAACGCTACGCAGCGGATCGCGAGTGAGTCATCAGCGGAAGCGCGCGCAGCGTTTGGGGCACGAACTGCTCGGACGGGCGGGCGGAAAGAGCGCGGGACGGGAGGTTTACGAGGCAGCGATTACTGGAAGCGTGCCGTCTGCGTGAGCACGGCCGCTGCGACTGGAGAGCGCGCGAGGGCTGGCGCGACTGGAGAGCGTGCGAGGGTGAACGCGACTGGAGAGCGCCCGAGGGCGGGTGCGACTGGAGAGCGCACGAGGGTGGGCGTGACTGCAGAGCGCGCGAGGGCAAGCGTGACTGGCGAGCGCGCGAGGGCGGGCGCGACTGGAGAGCGCGCGTGGGCAGGCGCAAATCGAGAGCACGCAAGTGCCAGCGCGACTGGAGAGTGCGCGAGGGGTGGCGTGGCTGGACAGCACACGAGGGCCGGGGCGATAGAAGAGCGCGCGAGGACAGGCGCGACTGGAGAGCGCGCGAGGGCGGGCGCGACTGGAGAGCGCGCGAGGGTGGGCATGACTGGAGAGCGGGTGGGCATGACTGGAGAGCGCGCGAGGGAGGGTGAGACTGGTGATCGCGCGAGGGTGGGCATGACTGGAGAGCGCGCGAGGGCGGGCGTGACTGGACAGCGTGCGAGGAAGAACGTGGCTGGAGAACGCGCGAGGGCGGGCGCGACTGGAGAGCGCGCGTGGGCAGGCGCAAATCGAGAGAGCGCAAGTGCCTGTGCGACTGGAGAGTGCGCGAGGGGTGGCGTGGCTGGACAGCACACGAGGGCCGGGGCGATAGAAGAGCGCGCGAGGACAGGCGCGACTGGAGAGCGCGCGAGGGCGGGCGCGACTGGAGAGCGCGCGAGGGTGGGCATGACTGGAGAGCGCGCGAGGGAGGGTGAGACTGGTGATCGCGCGAGGGTGGGCATGACTGGAGAGCGCGCGAGGAAGGACGTGGCTGGAGAACGCGCGAGGGCGGGCGCGACTGGAGAGCGCGCGAGGGCCGGCGTGACTGGAAAGCGCGCGAGGGCAGGCGCGACTGGAGAGCGCGCGAGGGCGGGTGAGACTGGTGATCGCGCGAGGGTGGGCATGACTGGACAGCGCGCGAGGAGGGACGTGGCTGGAGAACGCGCGAGGGCGGGCGCGACTGGAGAGCGCGCGAGGGCCGGCGTGACTGGAAAGCGCGCGAGGGCAGGCGCGACTGGAGAGCGCGCGAGGGCGGGCGTGACTGGAGAGCGCGCGAGGGCGGGTGAGACTGGTGATCGCGCGAGGGTGGGCATGACAGGACAGCGCGCGAGGAAGGACGTGGCTGGAGAACGCGCGAGGGCAGGCGCGACTGGAGAGCGCGCGAGGGCGGGCGTGACTGGAGAGCGCGCGAGGGCGGGTGAGACTGGTGATCGCGCGAGGGTGGGCATGACTGGACAGCGCGCGAGGAAGGACGTGGCTGGAGAGCGCGCGAGGGCGGGCGTGACTGGTGAACGCGCGAGGGCCGGCGTGACTGGAGAGCGCGTGAGGGCGGCCGCGACGGCGCGGCGTGAGGAATGCGGTGAGGGCGGCGCGCGCCGACATCTGATCTCACGCGCATTAGGCACCATCGCGCCACCCGTCGCCGCCTAATAAGTTCCAAGGGTTCCAAGGTCGAGAGGAATCGGGGAGGAGAAACGTCTGGAACCACTGGGTGGAAGAAGGCAAATGAGAGAAGGCGGGTGAGAGGAGGGTGGGAGGAGGCGGGTCGAGGAAGGCGGGTCGGAAAAGGCGGGTGGGAGACGACCGATGGGAGATGGTGGGTGGGAGAAGGTGGCCGACAGGAAGGTAGTTGAGAGAAGACAAATGACAGTTTACGAGGGTGAAAGTGAAGGGGATAAAGACATGGGGAAGGCTGGATGATGGAGTGGGATTACAGCTTGACTGATTAATTACTAGTGATTCCGAACACGTCAAGCGCTAAATTCGTTAGTCCCGTAAGCTTAGTGCATGTATTGCTCGGGAGGTGGCCCGCTGGATGGCGAGATCAGGCGCCGACCTAAGTTCCACTAGTGGGATTTTCCCCAACCACATATAGGCTACCAGCGGGGCACCGCCCCGGCCGGGACAAGCTCTAAGCTCCCGACAAGTGTGGTAGTGCAATGCGTGTGTGTGTAAGGGTTGAGGATAGGACAAGGAATCGATAGGAAAGATCGTCCACGATTCGTGGCCTGTTTGGTGGGATATTGCTCGGGCATTCGCCGGGTGTTGATCGGAGAAACCACGGAAAACTGCCAATGAGAGCAGTCGGCCGCTAGAATTCTCCTCCAGGCAGCGACTGAACTCGAGCGAAGTAGTGAGAAGAAATAGTGGGAGGAGTATGGGACTGATAAAAAGGCTGCAAATTCGTATCCGGGGTGCAACGCTTAGGAAAGGCTGCTCGAAAGCAGGAATTATGAAAGTGAGGGGCAGGCTAGGAAATAAGACGAAGCAGAAAGGTGGAATGGAATTCAAGATAGCCGGGCCCGAAGCTAAAGCGAATGGAAAGGTGAGCGAGATTCCCGGAGAAGGCAAACGAGGAGTTAAAACTCTTAACTCCTCGTCTCCTTTCTACGAGAATCTTTAACGTAATGGAGGATGGATAGGTTAGAGGATGAGGGTGAAAGAGGCAGGGAGAGCAGAAACGAAACGAAACGAAACGAAACGAAACGACAGCAGAGACGGCAGGAAAACGGAGAGTGGAAGATTTCATGAAGAGAGGGAGATCAAGCATTTGAGAGGCGATGGAAATGGAGATCGAGGTGAAAGATGGAGATGGGGTTGGTTGAAAGAGGAATATGTAGATTTGTAGATGGATGACTGTGGGGGATATGACTGGACAGAACGAGAAATTGGCAAGCATTATAACATGCTTGGGTAATAGGAAGGAACAAGTAAGAGCCCCAAACCGACAGAGATGGAAACGACTTTCATACGGCGGACGGACGGAACAAGGGTAATTATTTGTGTTGACAGTGTTCAATATTTTATTGATTCTCGAGTCAAGACTTAAAAATTATATTTAAGTTCTATTTCTACTATATTTACGTCAGTTTAGTTCAATAATAGATATTCTAGAATAATCCCTAAACATGTGTTACAGAATATCTCTTTTCTAGGTTTATGTTCATTGAGCAGTAACAGTGCATATTACTCTCTTGGCGAAGATAATTATTTGCTGCGTTTACCATAATCATGCGCACTGATGCATTGCATATCATTGAGTCAACGAGCGTTGGATAGCGGATCGTCAGTTAAGAGAGATTAGGAGTAATGGCGAGTTGCGAAAATCCACAACGATGGGTCGAATCATTAGTAGTGCAATTGGCCCAGTGATTTAATCAACTGGCTTCAATCGTTTTCATTCATGTGGTAGTAGCAATGACGCAATAGTGTGCAAATCAGTTAATGACTTGCTCTTCGAGGTTTTGAGAACGTTTATTTTGCCACAAATGTATTGCAAACTCCACAATTCATTCCGTATTTAAGTGGGTAGATGTAGCGCAGTGGCTTCGACCAAAATCAAAGTTCACGAAGCCAGAATTGCGAGCTGGTGTGGTTGGCTCTCCGCTCCCCATCCGAACCATGGGTGGTGTTTCACTGTTAGGGAACTCGACATTTTCCCGAATATTTTAAGAACATTCAAAAATAATTCTTGAAAACGTATTGTTTTCTTCGGGCAAAGATCTTCAGAAACTCATTTGTTTCCTGTATGCAACACAAAAAGAATGGCAGCATTTTTAGTCGGATCTATCTACAATATTTTGCGAGAATCTTCGAAAAATATGTGGTTGGAAGATTTTATTGCATCTACAGAGGCGAAACTGAATTACCGTACTACCTGTCAGCACAACAGGAATTGTTACGACTTCATCCGCCAGAAGAGTGATAATTAATCGTACTGTAATGGAACATTAAAAACTTAAAGAAGTAGTTACCCCAATTATTTTTCTTGTAACTTTCTGTTCCCAAAAATGAAGAATTTAGAAAACTGTTATATTTTAAATTTCTGGTTATTGTGAATTTACAAAAAACAAGTAAAATGATAACATGAAAATATTAGTAAGATGCCCTATGCTAAACTAATATTAATTTCTTGTCTTATTATCATTTTTCCTTCATTATCACCTGCTATAAGGATAGTGTAGAAAGATTCCGTAGAAGGTAACTGCAAACCACCTGTTTTATCATCTGCTCAGGGAAAGTAAATATTATTTTTACTTAACCGTTGAAGACAATTGCCGACAATGGCCGGGGCTAACGGGGTTTACTGACTCAGCGCGTCGGTCCGAAGGGTCACGGGTTCGAGTCCCGCCTTATGCATGGTTGTCTGTCCCTTGTCTCTAATGTATGTGTTGTCGCGTAAGGCCTGGCGGTCTGCTGACCACGGGTCAGAGGAGCCCGCAAGTGTGTAGGTTTCTATGGTCGAATGTGCGTCCCATCGGGACGTAAAGGGGAACCGGAAGTTGGCCTGAAAAAGGCCTACGGGGGAAAATTGAAGAAAATTTAATAAATAAATATTAAAATAAATGAATGTAAATAAATACTGACAAATATCCACGTGAATACGAAACGACTAAACGAGGAGGAAGAAGCGTGTGGGCGATGAGGGGCCGAAATAGCGGGGGGAGGGGGAGTGGGGGCAGCGGAAGCCGTACCGCAGCCCGTTGTTTACTCCGGTTTTAATCCGGCGCGCGCAGCGAGCACAAAGCCGCATAAAATTAAGTTTCGTTTCACCTGGATATTCATTAGCGAGTGCTCGCAGCCGCCGGCGCAGAAATTAGCCCCGCAGGCCGGGCGCCCGGGGCGATGGGGGAGCGGGGTGCGGGGAGGGGAGGGGCAAGGGCTCAGGTGCAGTAGCTTGCGAAAGAAATCGATGTGGGCCCTTTTTTGCAATTAATTTTAGTTTTTCTGCTAAAATATTTTCTAGGAATTTTGTTAGGATTTCTACTAGACAGATTCATTTAGTGTTGCGTAGTAAAAATTTAACTAGAAATCAGAAGAATGAGCAATATTGTAGAGTTAGCACACAGATACAGTTAAGTGACGTCGATTTTAACGAGGGTCCGGTTATTACGACTAAAAATCATTTGTCCCTCGAAATTAGTAACGAATATAAATTATTGTATTAACGATGTAGCATATTACAAATTATAATGGTAGTTGTTCCTGTAGCTCAGGATTTAGAAACGTTGTTCATTGACCTCCTCTGACATACGCTGGATTTCTCAACATTTTCAAACATTATGCCACATGCGCGCAACGTCATTACCTGATCTTTGAACCCAAAGTACACCTCTACCCCGATTGACATAGATAACTAAGTTAAATATGTTCAGTTCTTGTGGTGTTTGCTGGTCGAATGACAATGTTATATAATTAGGACAGATTCTTGGAGAAGTCATTACGCACCTGGCATGGTTCTCCCACATTTCACAAATGAGATTTCTCACCTGTAAGAGTACAAGTGTATTGAACATGTAAACTTGAGTTGGTGTAGCACGTTCTTTAACTTCAGTAGCAGTGAAGTCGGCTCATTAAATAAAGTAACAATATATTGGTTATTTCAATGTAAATTTGCTACCCTTTCGGGAAAGATAATTGGATATAGTGACAGAAGTGAATTCTTATGTCTCATCTGTAACCATTAAAAACTATTCCTAAATAAAGCTTCTGTTAAGATTTTTGGTTTCATTTGTTGATTGCCGTTCATTTTGTAGTTGGAAAACTACGTTATTTGTTATTCACTGTATTTCTTTCACAGCTTTTAATCTCCGAGGGGAAAATACATGTCTTCCACTGTTCGGAAGGTCTTCGCTAAAGAAGTTAAAAACCATTTCCCAATTTCAGTACATTAGAAAATCATTATGCCATTAAAACGGCTTTAGATAATGGCGTGTGATTAAAATTTTGTTAATGGAATGTTGGTCAGATAAATAAAAATTCGTTAAATCGTTCAATATTATTTGCCAATATTCTTAAGGCTAGTCGAATAAACAAAACACGTGACATTAAAAATTAAATTGAGAATAATGAAGACAATGAACGTCAATTAAAATGCGGTTTAGTGTAGTTTACAGAAAATGAAAACATTTTAAATGATGAAAAAAGTATACCGGCATAACTTACTATTTTCAACTTTAGGTATTTTATCACTTGACAATGCGTGGAGTCTCGTGTGTGTAACCATTCTGCCTTTAGCATCTTCACCCCTCAATATCTGCAAATATACAGATTTAAGTGCTATGAGCACGGATCAAACTGTATAGTCAAAACATAACATTATCGGTGACTACAAATTAAACTAAAAGAAAAGTTTGCCACTTACATAAAACGTACTTTAAAAACTCAAAAGATTTCTAAATTCCCATATTTTATAATTTTACTAAATTTAAACAAAACAATTTTTAATTACACATTAAACCCATTGAATTTCAAACGAATTCTATTGTCAACATTTTTTTTGCTTTTTTTACACTAACAATTGAAAAATATTTCCAAAATATTTTTTAGGAGCTAGAGTGCGAACTGAAGTTAACTCTTTCTTTAATTATTTTGGGATGCGCTGGTCTTTAAACTCTCACAGCGAGTAAATTAAATAAGATCGCAGCGACAGCCAGTTGCAGTAGATTGTGAGTCACGAATCCCTGTGCAGCTCCGAAGGATGGACGACTCTTGAGAGACCTAGGTTGCTCCACTAAATCCTCATTTTCCCTCAGCTTCAGGCGAGCCCAGAGGAGTAAGGTACCGGAGCTAAAGCCTTTTGCCGGGCGGGGTTGAAATGTATTGCATTAGAGAAGAAGCAATGAAAAACTATTGAACACGATATTCTAGACATTATTTTGATGGGTATACGTAGAGGTTGAGCAATTACAAAAGTTTTTAAACCACTGGTTAACATTTTGGTCACTGACATCTACGTGATATATTTTCAAGGAACACCACATAACAATCTCTTTCTTTTCATATTTAATTAGATAATTGTTGATGATACATGAGTGCACACACCAGTGTCACATGATATCTTGAAGTTATTTAAATAAAATAATCGATTGGACATACTATGGATTTTTATTTTTTTTTCATGTAAAATAACATGGTATGCAAATGCAAAAGTGTGAATTTCAATATTTTCTCATGTGAGGTTCACACTCCAACATTTTTGTCGAAAACGTTCATTTCCACCAAACTCTCAATAGATCATTTTCCACTTTAATATTAATAATAATATTATAATATAATAATAATATTAATAACACGTGCCATACACGGTGAAAAACGTGATTTACACGGTGACGTTGAGTATGGGGTTCAAAATTAATAAGTAATCCTAAGATACTAGTAATAATGAAATGCAATGAAATGTAAGAGTCTCAGGGTGCTAAATAATTTACTGCTAAGAGAAAATACGATTTGAATATCGGCTACGAAAAATATCAAAATTTTCTAACTAAAGGAGGTGGAGAAAAAGCTCTCTTTTTGATATTACTTGGCAAAAATTCACTTCAATGAGATTCTTTATAACATAAACAAAATACTAAACAATTTTAATAATCACGGAAACGCGTAATATGTCATATTTTGTAATCATAAAATCTACGCATTTCCGTGTTCAATACTTCAACTAATAACTTAAGTTTATCTTTTTAAATAAAATATCAATTTTATCGACGTGGACAGCAACAAAACATCCATTAGTTCGCCTCTTGATTACATGCCATCTACTGTAAACGTCGTACTTGCGGCTCAACTGAAACACAAGCCTTTCTCACAGACGCTTTGGCCGAATGTTGGCGTCATTAATTTACCGCACTATGGGGGCAAGTTGCAAATAATTAATAGAGGCTTTATGGAGTTTGGCAACATCAGCCGGTTGCCGAAATAATTAAAGGCAACGCGAAACCGCCAACCCGAACCCCAAGGCCTGGAGACACAAAGCTCCGTAGACAGGCGCGCAGCTCTGAAGGAAACGTATCCAGCAGTTCTATTGCCAGCGCTTCGAGAAATCTTCATGAAACAAATTTAATTTTTTCCTTTGCGAATTCATTTGCTTACGCATTGTTTTGGACTGACCTTTCTAACCTAAGAATATTATTTTCCTTTCCATTGCCACTTTTGTAAATGTATTGCAATTAAGTGCTGGTGTCGGTGGTTCAGGTGCTTGGAATAGCGTCCACCCGGCGGAGAGTTCGAGAGTTTTCGCCGAAGTGTGTAGCCGAATAAGGGGGTGTAAAGTGCCCCCAAACCAAATCGATAATTGTAATACTCATATGAAAGAGAAAAAAAATGCCCTAGATTCCCAAAAAACAATCTCCTGGACCATCTGTTGCAGAGATACAGTGAGAAATGTGTTTTTTGTGTTTAATTTTAGTCAGCTTATATTCCATGTATCTGTCTTAAACAATTGCAGAGACGGGGAAAAAGTTGAATTTCAAGCTATTTTTGTCATCCAACTTTGACGCCAGGAGGCTTTTTTAAATCTATGGCATTTTTTACTGTGTTTCATATGAGTATCATGATTATCGATTTGTTTTTGGGGCACTTATAATCCCCTTATTCTGCAATATTTTTCTGTGTCTCGTAACACTAATTCATAACAACACCTATCTTTAATCATCTGCAAACCATCACTGCATAAAGATGTGTGCCTACTCCATGCACACAATTTTGAAATTCTTAGCCAGAAGCTCAATTTCTATTAACAAACGGTATCATTAATAATGCCTTTTATGGGAAGCGTTTTTTAACTATCTACATAAAAGACTAGCGCACATAAATGTATAACATATATAGCCATTGAGAATAAAAGGGTAAAATTAAAATTACAATTGAAGACAATGTTCAATGTCGTGAACCACATATTTTCTTCGGATAAATAGTTTTTCTTGTCTTGGAATTACAATATTTCCCTTTCATGTTTTGTGGTTAAAGACCTTACAGCATGTGGGAATAGGATACAACTAGGTCTGCCTGCTTCGGTGGCACGGGCGCATGCAGTAGTACTAAGCACGAGGATCCGTATGGAGCAAGGTATTAGCGTTTTCACCACGTGATTATGAAATTTTATATTGCAAGACAAAATTAAAATTATTTCAGGCGGCAGAACGTCCAAGAACAATTGTCTGTAGATAATAGTGAAGAATAGTGAATTAGATAATACGACCGCACATGATACAAGAAGAATTCATCGCTTATCTTTCAGAAATCGCAATTTTAAAAAGCGATACAGAAATCGCGTACTCAGGCAAAAATAAGGCTAATTTACTAGCCAAACATTTTCAGAAAACCTTCACTCCCAATCCAATTAGCAACAACCAGTTCAACAATTACATTTTACTTGAAACAGCGAAACAAGTTGCAACTGTCCCAGGAAAATCAAATTTATCTCCCCTTCTGAAGTTAGAAAAACAATTAATCAATTAAAATCTAGAAAAGCAACAGGATATGATAATATTAGCAATAAAGCCCTCAAAGCACTGATGACAAAGACAATCTCGGCTTTAACCGCCATTTTCAATTCGGCATTAAGATTAGGACATTTTCCTAAAAATTGGAAAACTGCTATTATCCTCCCGTTCAACAAACCAGGGAAAGAGCCCCAAAATCCATCCAATTATAGACCGATAAGTTTACTTCCAACTCTAGGCAAATTATTCGAGAAGCTAATATATAAACGTATAAATAAATATGTTACAGAAATAAAGGCTATACCTAATACTCAAGTCGGATTTAGAAATAAATACTCAACAACGCACCAACTCCTGAGACTTTCAGAATTCATGGATAATGCTTTCCATCAACATAAACACACCTTAGCAATATTTCTAGACATTGAAAAGGCATTTGACAAAATGTGGCACCCCAGATTACTATTTAAACTACAACGTATGGGTTTCCCAAACTACCTCTATAAAATTATCGACAGCTTTCTAGCAGATCGCCATTTCCTGGTATGAATCAATTCTACTTATTCTAATCAATGTTAACCTACAGCCGGTGTCCCTCAAGGATCATGCCTATCACCTTTACTTTTATCGGATATCCCATAACCAGGTGACTCAGAAATCGCCCTCTTCGCTGACGATACCGCTTTATTCACAGCCCACGAGGATATACTCTGTGCTTACGACAACCTTCAGAACGACTTAACAACATATATCACCTGGTTTGAACAGTGGAGAATCAAAATAAACTAGCACAAATCTCAAGCAAAAATCTTCACACTTCGAAAACCACCGACCCCTCCCTCCCTTAAAATTCAAAATTCAATAATAAAATGGCTTCAATAAACAAATGGCAGTTAAATATTTAGGACTAATGTTTGATGCAAAATTAACTTGGAAAGACCACATCAAAACAGTTGCAAACAAAACGTACGCAAAAATTGCTAAACTTTATCCTCTTCTAAATTCTAAATCAGCTTTAAGTATTGAATGTGGAACTACAATTTATAAATCGTTATTACGACCAACTATCACGTATGCTAGCCCAATTTGGTGTAATGCAGCAAAAATACTCATCAAAAAACCACAAATCATTCAAAATAAATGTTTAAGAAAAATAACTAAGTCCTAATAGATTAAATAGACTAAATAACTAAGACTAAATAACTAAGGTTTATTAGTAACAAACAACTTCACAGAGAATTACAAATTGAGTCAATACAAGAACACATCCTAAAATCCTCTCACTAGTTCTTTGACACTCTTTCAGGATCTCCAGCCACGCCCAACTTCAAACTCGGCAAAAACTACCCAAAACCAAATAGAATATGCTCACGATTTCCCAAGGATAAACTCAGAACTCCATAAATACTTAACGTCATTAATTCCCAACAGCTGTTAATATAAAATAATAACATATAAATATTTTATTCAATGAATTATAAAAATAAATTCACATCAAATCAGTTTTTTTTTCAAAATTATACACTGAACACAGCCTGTAATATCCAGGACAATTAGCGTGAGAACGAATGTCAAAGTATTATTTTGTAAAATGTTAACACCCCTGAAAGCCAGCAATGCCGAACAGGAGGAAATAAATAAAAAAAATCGCTTATCTTTCAATTTTGTAGCCTGTAAATATTTATAGTAAGCATCATGAATGGTAGGCCCCTTGTGAGTGAGCGCTTTTAGAAAAGTAGCAAATATTTTTTTCTTGTGCGAACCGTACCCAAAATTCGCCGCCGCCCTCCCAAGTACTACCGATATCTGCATCGGAGAGCGTAAAGGTAGTACCTTACAATCCAACATATTAGAGGCAAAAGGTCGCATTTTCATCAGTGCTTGATGTATGTATCATCAATGAGTTTGGGGCACCTATCGGAATCGAATCAATCGAATTATTAGTAGACTCTGATTAGTGGTTTCCCTAATTCTCCTAATCGCTTCCAGGTGTATACCCGCCCCGCCCCCGTCCGCCCCCGTCCCGCCCCCGTCAAGCCCCCGTCACGCCCCCGTCACGCCCCCGTCACGCCCCCATCCCGCCCCTGTCCCACCCCCATCCCGCTCCAGACCCGCCCCCGTCACGCCCCCTCCCGCTCCCATCCCCGCCCCTCCCCGACGTTACCCCGCTCCTACCCCATACCTACCACGCACCTGCCTTACACCTTCCCCTCACCTGTCCTGCCCTGCCCCTACTCCTATCTTTGCCCATCTCTACCTCTCCCTGCCCCGTCTTTTCCACCCCTGCCCTGCCTCCCGCCCGCGCCGCCTCCTCGCTTCGTCATCGCCCTTTGGCATCGATAGCACGCGAAGACATCCCACCGCGCACGCGACTGTCGCTGCCTGATAGAAACGTCCGCGGCGTACCCCCGCCCCACCCCGAACTCTGACCCTTCCCCCCCAGCGGCGCCTCATTTTTGCAAAATTGCATTAGCCTTTCAAATTCGCGGCGGCTCCACATCACGCCCCAGCGACGGCTCCCAGCCGCGCTGTGCAGTCGCCCACGTGCGAGGGTAGCGGCGCGCGCGCGAGTCGCATGGGTCTCAACCGCCACCCGGCAGGAGACAGGTCAGTGCCCCGGCAATCCACCGGAATTCAGCCGGAAGCGAATTTCTTGCTCCATGGAATACAGCCAGCCCTCTGGCGCAGGGGTAATTACGTGGCTTCATAAACGCAAGTTCGGTGGTTCACAACGACTTGTGGGTAGTGGTGGACTTTCGAATGACAGACATTGTCCCGTGACACGCTTGTAGCACTTAAATAGGTTCTAAATAATTGTTGGGAAAAATTATGTACATCAATTGATTGATTAATTGATTGTCTAATTGTTAGTGATTTCATGCGCGTCCACTGCTAAGGTCACTGGTCCCGTAAATGTAGTGTACGTTTTTCTTCGAGAGATAGCGGTGATTCCCCGCTGATGGGCGAGATCCGGCGCCGGCTTACTGACGGCTAGCGGGGTTTCCTCAACCAGGCATCTCCCACCAGCGGGACACCGCCCCAGCCGAAACAAGATCTAAGCTCTCGCCATGTGTGGCTCCCATCTCCCGGCATGTGTGTTTAAGTTTACCGCATGTATGTGTGTAAGTAAGGGGCGAGGATAGGACAAGGAAGAGGAAGGATAGATAGCGCGTAGTCCGTGGCCCGTTTGTTAGAGTACTTCTCCGGCATTCGACCGGAGAAAATCCATTTTGGAAAAAAATCCTATGTATGGTTTAGGCGCTAGGGATGTTCACAGACGGACGCTTTCCCGTCAATTGATTTTTCGGTATGGAGGAGACACAAAACAGGAATTCTCGCGAAACAACGGTTATATAATTTCTTTTTTCTAAATTTAGCAACTGGGTTTATCCTCTACTTCGTTATCGGGGCTCGGCAATGAAAGCTTTTCTGCCGCAAATTCGCAGTTTCTTCGCGCAGCATTACCTAACTTTCTCTATACTACGTATATTACACCGTATATACGTACGTATACGAGAAAGTAAAAAACATAACCTAATTGCTGACTGAAACTGCTACAACTGCTGGTTCGGCATACCTACTGGTCCAACAAATGCAGGTTATATAAATAGAAGGCTTCACGTGGTGTAATGGGATTAAGTTTACATTTCACTTGCCTCTTTGTGAACTGTTTTGTTAACAACATTTTACAGAAATTGTAGCTCCTTTGGAACATAATGAAGAACTCACATGACACTGAATTAGTTTTGGATTCGTTGTCTTATGCTACCAAATTTCACAGTACAACCGAGCCAAGTCTGAAAGTAGGAATATTAGGGAAAAAATCAAAAAGCTCATCTGAAAAGTAAAAACTACCGCGAAATTAAAAATCAACAAATGGGAGGTATATAAATAGAAGGCTTCACCTGGTGTAATGGGATTTAGTTTACATTTCATTTGCCTCTTTGTGAACTGTTTTGTTAACAACATTTTACAGAAATTCTAGCTCCTTAGGAACATAATGAAGAACTCACATGACACTGAATTAGTTTTGGATTCGTTGTCTTATGCTACCAAATTTCACAGTACAACCGAGCCAAGTCTGAAAGTAGGAATATTAGGGAAAAAATCTAAAAGCTCATCTGAAAAGTAAAAACTACCGCGAAATTAAAAATTAATTAGTTTTTGCCCCGTTCTCTTCCTCTATTTCCTTTTATTTGTGCATTCAGCGCACGAATTCAAAAAAGAAAAGTTGAGATTGCATTTCTCTTTTTCTACTAGCAGCAGAGATGTGGTATTCAAAAAAGGCTGCAACATGCAGTTTCCTCACGGAACAGACACCTCGATGCACCAATCTATGTGTAAGGGTTGCGCTGCATAAATATGTGAACACGCGTGGTGAATACACTGACTTACAAGAGGCGGCTTTATTAGTCGTCAGTCCACGGATTCGATTCGGAAAAAAAATATCTTCACGAAACCAAGAAAATTAATGAAATTTAGTAACTATAAAATTAACATACACTCTTCCAAATTTTGTTGTTTCAACATCGTTGTTGAAAAAATGTAGACCTATATAAATTAAAACCAATTAATTGAGACTGAACCTAGCCACAGCAAACAGTTTATTGAACAGAGAGACAAGTACCTTTGCACATTTTATAACAATTCGGATGTGCATCCGATAATAAATTATGTGACTTGCAAACTTAAGAGTTTCATCCTTTCTTTTGACTTAGGATATTCAAGCAAAACATTTTAGATAAATTTCGATTAAACAGTTATCGCTAAATAAAATTCAGTAATTTCTCAATAATACGTCGTTTAAATGTGATTTTCATAACAGTAGTAAAATACTATAAACTACATTCAAATATGAACTAATAATATTCCCCAATTCATGCTTGTAGAACATGAATACCTAGGACAAAGAGCCTCCTACATGAATGGTTGAAATAGTACCGCCTATACTGTTGTGTAAGAATCCCTACTACTTGACGAATATTTTTCCTTTAAACCATTACCATTATAACCATTAAACTATCGAGACATGCTTTAAATCGTTTTTTAGGTTTAATGTGTTGCCCGTTACATAACATTTGACAAATGTAATTTCTAAAACGCCTTTTTTCCACGGTAACAACGATACACCATGGAAACATTACTGGGTGGAACATATTTGACATAATTGTCTCTTCTACAAGGCGACAGGGTGGTGACAACTGAATAATTTCTTTTGAAAGAAATTGGCACTGCGCAAAACTTAGTTACAGCCTATAATTTTTTAACAGAGTGCAATCCACCAATCAAAATTGGAAGGTAAAATGAATATTTTAAGTCCATACTTTGGTATCTCCTAAGCTTTGATCCATCTTCACGTTTAAAATAAAGGTTTACAATGAACAAAAAAAGAAGGCTACTGATGCAGAATTCACAGGGGCAATTATAAATGCACTGAAAGTTTAATTTATATAGCTATTGTAGGTAAGTTAATAGAGATTTTGGCTCGCGAAATCGGCTTATTTTCATTACACCGACACCTTGTGAGTGCTCTCTTGATAGCAGGCACTTTCTGTAATACGGTGTGACCAAATTGAGATAAGTTCAGTGAGCGTTTATTACTATGTAACTGGAATAGCTAGCTAATAACAAGACTCTTAATATCTGCATTTGAGCAGAGCCATTGATACTTTTGAAAAATAAGTGAGCAGTGCATGAGAAAACAGCTCTTTTTTACGCAGAATCGAGGCTAAGTATTTGCGAAATACACATTAAATACCACTGTTTTACTGATTGTAGAACTTCAAGTAGTCATATTGCGAAACATCAGGAGGAATTTGTATTGATGCAATTCAATACGGCTGAGCTCGAAATCACTCGATTGAACTTTTTCACTCCGCTACCTGAAATCGTCCGACCACGCAGAAGTCAGTCACCGAATCGCGTTCACGACGTAACGCCACAAGCGCAATCTCTTGGATACTGTCAAAACTATGACAAGCAAACTAACTTCAGAGCTGTCAAAATACTTATTCAATTACAAATGTGAATAGTAGATATTTAAGTTATAAGATAATCTAGAAAAAATAAATGTATGTAATTATTTATCTATTCAATTAAATCTATTCAAGTAAGTGAATCTATTCAAGAAAGTAAATCTATTCGTGAAAGTAAATCTATTCAAGGAAGTAAATCTATTTAAAACAGTTTTTGCTCTTTTTATTTGAAATAAATCTATTACAATTTTGTCAAAAATGACGAGGCTGACAATAAACAACTGTAAATGTATTTCATGTACTCTACATTATTTCTGCAGTGTGTCGAGAATACATCAACAAGCGTTTTTTTAGCTAAGGAAGAGCCTCAGTGAGCTATTCATATTGCAAGCAAATCTGCCACTCATATCCACGCAACACTGGCGTAGTTCAAAGGAAATCATCGCACAAGGAAAGCGAAACATATTCACATTCAAGAGATAATCCAAATGCAATAACTGAATTTCAATGCGGGAATTTAGTGGATAGCTCAAAAATGAAGGGTGAATATCACCTTTGACAGAAGAGTTGATTACCTGTTACTGAGAATTCGACTAAACCCTGCTCCAGGGAAAAAGCCCAAGTTTGCAAGTAAAGCAAATCTCAACGTGGTTCAACTAAAGGGATAAATGAGTGATAAATAAAAGCCACATTACATAAACACACCCTTCCGCACATTTAATATCAGATAAAAAGTATAAATTAATAGACGAATTCGTCAGCAGAACGTTGGTGTGATAAGATTGGCGAAAAAAGACACTCACACGACATCTCTGGGGCAATTTACATAAACCACTGCCCTCCGCCAGCTAGTGCGCCCGCTACTGCGCCCGCTACTGCGCCCGCTACTGCGCCCGCTACTGCGCCCGCTACTGCGCCCGCTACTGCGCCCGCTACTGCGCCCGCTACTGCGCCCGCTACTGCGCCCGCTACTGCGCCCGCTACTGCGCCCGCTACTGCGCCCGCTACTGCGCCCGCTACTGCGCCCGCTACTGCGCCCGCTACTGCGCCCGCTACTGCGCCCGCTACTGCGCCCGCTACTGCGCCCGCTACTGCGCCCGCTACTGCGCCCGCTACTGCGCCCGCTACTGCGCCCGCTACTGCGCCCGCTACTGCGCCCGCTACTGCGCCCGCTACTGCGCCCGCTACTGCGCCCGCTACTGCGCCCGCTACTGCGCCCGCTACTGCGCCCGCTACTGCGCCCGCTACTGCGCCCGCTACTGCGCCCGCTACTGCGCCCGCTACTGCGCCCGCTACTGCGCCCGCTACTGCGCCCGCTACTGCGCCCGCTACTGCGCCCGCTACTGCGCCCGCTACTCCGCCCGCTACTGCGCCCGCTACTCCGCCCGCTACTCCGCCCGCTACTCCGCCCGCTACTCCGCCCGCTACTCCGCCCGCTACTCCGCCCGCTACTCCGCCCGCTACTCCGCCCGCTACTCCGCCCGCTACTCCGCCCGCTACTCCGCCCGCTACTCCGCCCGCTACTCCGCCCGCTACTCCGCCCGCTACTCCGCCCGCTACTCCGCCCGCTACTCCGCCCGCTACTCCGCCCGCTACTCCGCCCGCTACTCCGCCCGCTACTCCGCCCGCTACTCCGCCCGCTACTCCGCCCGCTACTCCGCCCGCTACTCCGCCCGCTACTCCGCCCGCTACTCCGCCCGCTACTCCGCCCGCTACTCCGCCCGCTACTCCGCCCGCTACTCCGCCCGCTACTCCGCCCGCTACTCCGCCCGCTACTCCGCCCGCTACTCCGCCCGCTACTCCGCCCGCTACTCCGCCCGCTACTCCGCCCGCTACTCCGCCCGCTACTCCGCCCGCTACTCCGCCCGCTACTCCGCCCGCTACTCCGCCCGCTACTCCGCCCGCTACTCCGCCCGCTACTCCGCCCGCTACTCCGCCCGCTACTCCGCCCGCTACTCCGCCCGCTACTCCGCCCGCTACTCCGCCCGCTACTCCGCCCGCTACTTCGCCCGCTACGTCGCCCGCTACTCCGCCCGCTACTCCGCCCGCTACTCCGCCCGCTACTACGCCCGCTACTACGCCCGCTACTCCGCCCGCTACTCCGCCCGCTACTCCGCCCGCTACTCCGCCCGCTACTCCGCCTGCACCCCGCCCATCCCCTCTTCATCCACTCGATCCCCGCCCGCCGCCTCTTCACCCACACTCCGCTCGCAAATTACCGGCCGCGCCCGCCTGTGAGGCAGTGATGGATGACAGTGGTCGCTGAAGCGGACGTCCCCCGCCCCGGCAGCGTCCAGTTCGTCTGTCCCGCTGCGGGCGCGGCGGATGTTATGCGCGCAGACCGGCGACGGCTCCCTAAACAGCGGCGCACAGTGGGCCAGAAGGGACGGAAAGAGGACACAATCCCGTAGCAGTTACTTTCTACAGCCTACGAAACTTGGAAAGAGGAAATTAGCGATATTAGAATTAGAAAAAAAAGTGAATTGCGTTGTTCGATTTTAGGTCGAGGTATCGATATTAGAATTAAAAAGGTGAAGCATCCAAAAACGCAGTTCGTTAACAGGTTGTGGTGCCAATTTTATAATAGAAAAGATGAAATGTCAACAAATGTGTACGATTTCATATCGAGGTATCTATATTAGAATAGGAAATATAAAACATGTTCACAGTCATGTTCAATTTCAAGTCAGGGTGACATTCGCTTTGGATGATTTATTACTAATTTTACCGGTACTGACATTCTACATTGAACTACATTTCGTAAATCATTATTTTAGAAGGGAAAATAGCTTAATATTTACGCTCATCTTCGAACTCTCTGTCCCTGAAGTGTGCTTTAACGCATTTAAGTGTTGATGCTACATTCAGTAATAACACTATAAAGTTATTAAGCGTTTCTTAATATCCAGAATGGCTTAATCCCTTGAGATCCAAAACCATCAAATATCACATACTTAATTTATCTTCTCATAGGTTGAGTTGTGAGTGGGGTAACGAAAGAGCTAAACCTAAAAAATGACAGAAAGATCATATTTTGCTGAAAAGTATTTTTTGAAACAAAGGCCACCTGTTTCCTCGTATGTTATCCAGTATTTTTCCTTGCCCTTCCTTCCCAATTTTCCTCGAACATATCCCGTTTTTTCTTCATGTGCTCCGCACGTTTTTGACTTGTTCACTTTTATTTCAAATGATCTCCGTATCTTTCTCTCAACCTCCCCCACATACTTTTTAGATCACGCACATACTTTTTAGATGTTCCTGCATTTAGCCACCCATGTTTTACCGCATATTTTTCATAATTCCCCTGCATCATCGTAAAATGTTCTCGTAATTTCTTCCCATATTTTCACCGCATGTTTCTTTAAAATGATTAACGGGAAATTTTGAAATTGGTTGAGCCATTTTTATCGAGAGGTCTGAATGTTAAATTTGCCGCAAACTCTGTGTGCTTACGCTTCATACGAAATATTTATTCCATTTCAATATGTTTTTTTCTAAATATAGGGTAGAAATCGTCCGTAATTATTAGTGAAATAATTATTATACAGATGTAATAGTGCAGGTCGCAATAATGCAGAAGTATTCCTAGATCATGTAAGACGGTACTACGAGTTGCTGCGCATGGTTTAGTGCGAATAGAATGAGTAAAAGAGAATTGCGTCAATTGTTTCTCACTTTCTGCTCAGGTAACCGCATAGAATTATTACGAGGAAATCGCGAAAACGAACGATTAAATAGTCTGGCCTCACAATTCCAACCCAAGGAAAATGTTATCTTCTGACTAGTCTGTCTACTACTTGTAGCTGATATTGAAAATCCACCAGCAGCAAGTTTCGAATTTAGTTCCTTCCATCTATAAGCTACCGCGGACTCGCAAATACTTAAGATAACACACTTGGGTTACTTTACGTAATTCTGTAGTTACGTCTATATTTGGCGAGCAAACAGAGCAATTAAAAGACACTCTTCTCTTAATGGTCTGCGACCGTTTCAGATTCTAACTTATTTCTTTTTGAAACAACACAAATATGATTTGTGGCAAACTATCACATATTACACATATATGTGAATTTTGTTTACTTTAAAAGTTGGTATTGCGAAGAGTAGTACTGGACGCCACACTGCCGATATTATAAATAACGGAATCGATTGGTTACTAGCCTTGTCGTATATACCCGTTCACGAAATGCAACCACTTGCGATATTAGCTTTAAATCTCCCAAAATACGTTCGTAACCATATTTTCGTAAAACTTTACTGTTACAGAATCAGTTTGAAGCGACCGAAAGGAACGAAAACCACTCTTGGATGCCTGTCTCCGTTAAATATTTAATAGTCCGTCGTCCGTTAAGAACAATCGAAACAAACGAGTTACAACTGAAGATAGTGTATAAGTTGGCTACACTTCCTCCAAGATACAGTATTTCTTATTAAAAATATTCTTTTCTACGATGGTATTACAATGTGGGTTTCTATGTGCTGCTAGCTGCGTGCGTGAAGTAGGCATTTTCTAACACATCTGAAAAACGTGTCGTCACCGTGCATAAAAAGACTTTTACGGTGATGTCAGTGTAAATAAGATTATTTTTAACACACAGAAGGTAGCTTACCAGATAACTACGAAAATTAAGCACACATTAATGACAAAACAACTTCAATTACACTATTATTTAACTCTTCTCAATAACTATTAACTTATAATATACTATTAACATAATTAGTACATAACTATTAACTTATAATGTATTATAAAACTGGTAGCAACTCGTAGATGTTCACCATCTGATGGTATTTTTTTGTAAATACCTTAGAATTTTGGGGTAATAAATTAGAAAGTGAAACGTTCACAGATTCAAACAACTCTTGTGGAATGTCATCAATTATTTAACAGTTTTATTCATTGATTATAATCATGATCAAGTTATACCATATGAACTCGCGTGAAACAACGTCACTCTACATATGACGCAAAACCAGCCCCTTATTATACAGACGTTAACGAAGGTAGGGGTTTCTTTCGAAGAAACCATCAAGAGTAGAGTGCAGATATCGTGAGAGCAGTTTTTTAAATGCACGATCGAGATTTATCTCGTTCTATCGATCTCACTAGAAAACCCTCAATCGAACAAATTTGTGAACAAAAACAATAACTTCCCGTACTTAGTATAAAATGTCTATTTTCTTGCAAAAGTATTGTACGAAAGGGACACAAGACCAAAAACACAATAACGGACTTGGTTCTTTGCTGTTAATTTCGTGAACGACCGTGTCGCCGAATGTTGATCGCGAACCACTGTGCGGCGAGAGCCACGGCACAGAGCGACGGCCCGGGGGCGGGCCCGGTGGTGCGATTCCGGGGCTGAGTCAGGGCCGGAGACGCGAGATCAAGGCGGCGGCGCAGGCGGCGGCGCAGAGGCGGGAGGCGCGGGCAGCGCCGGAGCAGCGCCGGACACCCGCGGGCGAAATGGCGAGATGGCGAGATGACGGGGCTCCCGGGGTAATTTTCTTGGCCAATCAGCGCCCACTTGGATGAGAGTCATTTTGTTGATTTTAATGTGGAGAAGAAGAATAGGTATTCCTTAAGAATGAGCATTTCAGAATCTCAAGGAAGAAGAAAAGAGTGAGGGTGTGAATGTGGGTGAGTGAAAGGGAGAAATATGGGGGAAAAGGAAAGAGATAGGAAAGAGAAAAATTAAGATATAAACTGAAAGAGAACGGGAGAAGAGACAGTGAAGAGGGAGGCCGGTGAGAGGGGGAGAAAGGGGAAGAGATGAGAAAGAGAGGAGAAGAGAGAAGGGAGAAGAGAATGGGGAGAAGAGAGGAGGAAGAGAGTGAGAGAGAGAGAGAGAGAGAGAGAGAGAGAGAGAGAGAGAAGGAAAAAATTTGAGACTAATTTCTCAAAAATGGGGCAAAAAAGAATTTGGCGGAGACGGCTAAATATCAGAATGGTTGGGTATCCTAGGTAGAGTGAATAGTGCTAAGATAATTATCAGAAAACGCAATATGGTTGGGTTGTGAAAGGAAGGTGTCGACACATTATAAGACAGTGAGAGGTGTGAAAGCCAGGAGGTAAATGTGGAGACGGTGAAGTGTCTGAACGAGTGAGTGAAGGGGTTGTGTCAATGCCCACGGAAAATAGTGTTACAGCAAGATGACGGGACGAGTTGAAAGGACCGGAGCCCACAATAGTGAAATGAGAGATGCGGAATGCATGACGGAATGGCGTAGTTGGCAGGGAAACAAATGGTAGGGGTGACAGAAAAATTATGTAGAGGGGATATGAAATGAGGAGCGGAGCAATTAGACATTAAGGCCCTATTCATTGTTCCAAATTTTCCAGGATCAAATTTCCCGTCACACTAATCGAAATACTGAAAAGAAGATCCTTAACATCAAATCCTAGATCCGTTTTATCAAAATTTTGTGGCTACTTTGACTATATGAATTGATAATTGATCAGACATTACTCAGGATGACAGGCAGTCAATATCTCAGGTAAATTTCTTGTTTTTAGGTAACTGCGTAAATTCAATTCGTAAAAATATTTGGAAACTCTAGGAGGCCATCAAAACAACTTCCACAAGGCAGATACCGTCTGGTCAACTGGTCAGTGTGAGGTCCAGTCGTGCAGGGCTGGGAAACAGCGGACTCCTTGGAAACGTTGAAGCTCGTAATATTCCGGATTTCATCTTCTAAATATCGAATGTTTTCGTCGTAGCCTTAGGAAGTTGTAACTCAACGATCTCTCAGTAATCTCACGAAAACATGCCGTTGTAAATAAGGGAAGTTTATTCTACTTTTACAACGCCTTGCTCTCCGTGATTCTGTTAATTGCCGTGGGCCAAAAAAGAAATATAGTTCTGGAACTGAGTAAAAATTTGAATAGATGGACTCAGAGTAAGGTTAAGCAATTATCCCTTTTATTAACTGAATTCGAAGAAAGGAGGAAGTTCTCTATTGGTCCCGTAGGTATGTTTTGAGTTTTTTTCTCATTTTCGTGTTAAATATTCAACGAATTTTGATGTTCGTCTTTTTATCTCAATAGCATAATTTACCACAGTTTTATATAGAAAATTCCCATGCTGTTTGATAAAAAGCTCTAGACATAAAATTTAAATTATGGTTTTAATTTTTCCAATAGGGTTATTGTGTGTGATCAAAGCAGAACTAAACTTCAAACTTAGAGATATAAGTTAACTGATTTAAAATACATTAGACGAATTAATTAGCAATAATTTTAAGTTGAGCAATGAAGAACAGAGTGAGAAAATAAACAATACAAATGTTAATTTCGTCTCCGAGTGTTGCAAGAATAGGTTAAAAAATGTTTTTTTAAAATTATTGTGCCTTCAATTCAGAGAAGTACCTATCTGTTGAGACGCTGCCAAGATGCTATTCTTCCATGTGGCAGCGTCGTAGCATCTGCCACGCACCGATGCGTTGAAAAGGCGGCAAAAAAGAAGAAACTCGACACAAGTTGACAGAACCCAATCTTCCGATGTATCACCCAACTTTGAATTCTCTTCCCACCCACTTTCAAACATTCTCTTTCTCTTCCCTTTGCAAACAAAGTTTCCAACTTCTTTTAACACCTCTGGAATCGGATTCATAAATTTTCTCTTTCAAAAGAGAAATTGCACACATCAATAATGGCAATATTCACCATCACTTCAGGTGTTCAGAAAGTTTTTAGAATATCAGTGGTTGACACCAGAGTGGTTGTGACTTCGGGACTTTTTGAATTTATTTCATCTCCCCTCTTCATTTTATTTTTAAAAAATTACTGTTAACATTTGTATAGTGATACACAATATTCATTTCAACAAAGTAGTTTCATAGTCTTGGGGTTTGGAATCAAAACAAACATTCAAAAAAATATATATCTTAACAAGATATAGATTAAATATTCGAAACATCATAAGAAGAGGTACGGGGTTTATGATAGTCTTGCGAGTTCAAATTGAAATATCAGTCGTAAATTCACTGTTATAGGTTAATACATAATAGGTTATAGGTTATAGGTTAATACATAAATGAAAGAGACCGAAAACACTTTACAAACAACTCCTGACACTTCATTTTCTCAAGTAATTTAAGTAGTGGTTTAAAAATTATCTGAAACGTTTCTACCGACGAGTGAATTTTCGTTACAGTATTTCACGAATTAAAGTCATATATCGATTATTAGTATGAGCATAATGTTAAAACATCGAAACATATTTCTTGGTGGATTGTTTCAGACGCTGTATTGATAATTGCAGATTCGATAGTACGATAGCAAAAGTACACATGTTACCTTTTTCATTTTAAGAGTCGGTGGTTGCGTTATAAACATCTTATTACAAATCTTTTCTTGGAGAATTTAAACTAATAACTCACCAGTGTAATAGCCTTCAAAAGAAATTGTTACTGCGAGGGCACAAGGAGCGCTGTTGCAGTGCGGGCGAAATCTGCGCGTGTGCGCCAGTCATCGCGACGCCTCTGCAGTGCATCACCGGGCCGCGTGGCTTTCGCCGGCCGTGACCACACGGCCGCAGTTGCGTGCCGCACGCGCGTGCGCGACCTCGCCACACGCGGCGCCACCTGCCCCCGGCGTAAATCACCGGCGGCGGCGGCGCCGGCAGATAGCGCGATCGCGCCGCCCCGCAGCGCGCAACACTAACAGGCAACGACGACGCTCGGATTCAGCCACTGCACGCGCTATGCCGCCCCGCAACGCTCATGCTGTTGTTTCTTTGCTTTAGACTGTAGTTTCCCCTTTATCTTTTCCTCGCATCTTCCTTCGATCAATTTTATTTCTTCTTTTTAGTACAATTCTCTTTTTACCTTTCGTCGTTCCGTTTCTGCCTTTCGTCGTTCCATTTCTACCTTTTGTCGTTCCATTTCTACCTTTCGTCGTTCCATTTCTACCTTTCGTCGTTCCATTTCTACCTTTCGTCGTTCCATTTCTACCTTTCGTCGTTCCATTTCTACCTTTCGTCGTTCCATTTCTACCTTTCGTCGTTCCATTTCTACCTTTCGTCGTTCCATTTCTACCTTTCGTCGTTCCATTTCTACCTTTCGTCGTTCCATTTCTACCTTTCGTCGTTCCATTTCTACCTTTCGTCATTCCATTTCTATATTTCATTTTTCCACTCGCTACTTTCATTCTTCCTTGCATGATGTTTTTCTTTCCATCCATCATCCTTTTCTTTTCTTCCATCATTCTCTTACTTTGATCATCTCTCTTATTTTCCATATATTTTACCTTCATAATTCTCATCTTCACCATTAATATCATTACGAGTATCTGCATCATCTTTCTTCCTCCATCCATTCTGCCTTTCAATTTACGTCATAGTAATAATCTTAATTCATATCATCTTCCATTATTTGAGCTTATTTCACACATTAATCTTCAAGCGTCACATTGGAAATCACTTTTGAACAGAATAAGATAACAACTGTCATAACACAGCAAACTCTTTAATACAAAAATACTCATGTTATCATTTTCATACTCAGAATGGTCACTTAAATGTATGAAACAGTTGTATCACCAAATACTTATGTTTTCACTCACATTTCAACGTATAATTCTCTTTTTTGTCGTGAACCATTTTTTATAAAATATAGTAATTATTCTTCATTATTATCTTCTTTATATTTTCAGGTCTGTTGGGCTCAACGCATACTTCATTCTCGTCACAAACATGTCTGCCTCACATGCAATTCGTCGTTTTCATGTGACCCTGTCCAAAAACATTACCATCACACTCTGCGTACGAGTTATTCCTCGGCGATGTTTATCAGGACTTCATAGTTTTCGGAGGTTTTCAGTTTAAACAAGTGAGGAATTTTCATTCGTGATTTCTTTTCATAATGCAATTAACTGTCTTTACTTCTACATTCTACATAAGCGAAATGGATACCATCTAAACATTTACAAGTTATTAAATATAGCAACATATATAACTTGATACAATCACAAATATATATATATATATATATATATATATATATATATATTATATAATATTATAATATATATATATATATATTAAATAAACAGATTAATTTTCCGAACGTGCTAATAGTATATTCTTCATAGAGCGCCTAATGTTGGCTATTATTTACGAGTTGATGTTACGACAAGAGCGACGTATCGAGTGACATAATTTATACGAGTGATTAATAGCCATAGTGCGCCAATAGAAGACTGTACTTTCTCTACTACCTTGAACACTTGAGTATTATGATTACCTACATCAGTGTATGTAATCACACCGTAGTTCTTAACATTGGGTAAATATTCCAAAAACGTCAGAAAGTTTTATAAAGTAACCCCAGGAAACGTCCTTGCAAAAATAATTCACCCTATTACTTTTTCTTCACTCCAAAAATTTTGTACAAGATTGTTCATAATACTTGATTCTTCTGGCAATATTATTGTAGAGTTGTCGAATTCACTGTTTTCTGAACTTCGGGTGAAGTACAAATTTTATTGTCACTGTCGCTGGCTTCAAGATTCATTTTCTGTTGAAATGATCAATGCGAAATGTAACAATAAATATGAATACAACAATGTCTAGGTTACGTACATGAAACTACGAAATCGTTCACAAGTCTACAGCGATTCAAAAATTCATTTCATTCAAAATTCAAAAAGAATCGCGATTTCAAAGAGAATACAAGTCTCCCGGTAGATTCCAAAATGTCTAGGAATGTAATTGGTCGACAGGCCGTGGAGTTAGAACTGGAATCCACGGAGCGTGTAATCGATATCATTTATCAATTAAAAATACAGCAGCAATACTTATATAATTAAATGGTAGTGGAGAAAAGATATTTCGTACAACACAATTCACCAAAATCATATTTGGAATAAAATTTTAAATGTACGATAAAAAATTAAAGTTTTAACACAGTATTTTTTTACCGTCTGAATTACTACGGAGCAAGAGATTCAAGAAATAATCATAGGCAACTAGTGCAAATTGCAAATATTTTAATCTGTATTTTATCCGAATCATATGAAATTCATTGCGAGATTTAAATATGTAATATAGACGTGTAACAGGAATACAGAGTGTTCTCTTTAAACCTCGCTCTGAGACATCTCGATTTCCCTCACATTCCACATATTTCATTTTTTCTCAAAAGTGAAAAGTTTTGCTCGAACACGTTTGTGTTTACTAACACACTGTTTACTCTCTGAGATACGTAGTACAGAAAAAGTTGTGGAATTTTACGAAATCGTTTTTGTGTGTGGGGTTAAATGTTGAATTCTGATGACTCTTTTAAGCACTGATACGCAACAAATTCTGTAGAACGTCATTCAAATGTTTATATTCAGCTTTGATAAAGAAATTGATGGCCACATATTTATCAGAAAGGTAAATTTGACATATCAAGTGAGTGATGTTAGAATAAGTACATAATGAACAGTCTCTCAAGGACTTTCGTGCAGAGAGTTTTGTATGAAATATGTGACATGTAGGCTTTAAGGCTATTATGAGAACTTACAAAACATAAATTCGGAAATGATAAGAGAAATGTGTGTAGAATTGTATTACTCATAGTTTATTTTTAATTCTGGATGTCCTAATGTGCTTTCACCATCTCGCCCCCCTTAGAGACTATCAGACCCTCTCCCTTAGACAATATCAGAATAGCGACTCTGCGTCAGTGTGCTTTTCGTGAGAAGGCCTTCTGTGTTGGAGTGTGTTTATGACGGACTTAACGCTTTGGGAAGTAGTACGCAAACCTAGAATAGAAGTGTTTCGTGCTGGGTTGTAAAGAGAGCATTGCGGTTAAAAACGCCGCAGACGGCTGTAGTAACCGCACTGCGTCCGGATTGGGGGTATGAATTTCATACAAGACATGAATGATTTACCCCGTGATGAGGGGTTGGGATATGACTATGCATACGTACCCTCGTATATCCCCTAAATCATCAATCACCTTTCCGTAATTGAGATGTAGTAATTGTAAGGCCCTGCAGTACATGAAGATCGTCTTAAATTATTATATTTATTTAGCACCTTAACTAATATTAACTATACCAAATAAGAATGTTAGCATACTATATGGATCGAGTACTCTGGACTAATTTTATGCAGAGTTTACGAAA
Source organism: Gryllus longicercus (assembly GCA_038098605.1). Classification (NCBI taxonomy): domain Eukaryota; kingdom Metazoa; phylum Arthropoda; class Insecta; order Orthoptera; family Gryllidae; genus Gryllus; species Gryllus longicercus. The sequence continues at coordinate 1,949,022 of JAZDUA010000019.1, read as the reverse complement.
TTCAGTGCAATAAAAACTATACTCAACAGAATATAAAATGTACCCAAGGTAGAGCGTTATTGGGTCCCATTCAGGGATGTAGCATACGTTAACAATCCTTTCCAAAAAACGTAAAATCTCATAACTAAACTAGTATAATGTAGGGAATGGGGAATATAGATAAGGAGAATCACCTCTGCACAAATTCTAAGTATTAAATGTAATTAGCAAGTAGTCCATGGCTCTTCGAATAAGGTTGTGATGAATTTGTTAATTAATTTTTATCTCATATGAATCTTCAAAATAACAAATTGGCTTATCTTATAGGATTTTACACCATTCTGATGAACGAAGATTAAATTGTTTGGCAATTAGAATATGCAATTTGGTTTATAAAAACTTGTTTATATTAATTATAGAATTTAAAAATTATAATAATAAAAAATAATAAATCATTAATCTTATAAACCATTTTTATAAGAATTTTCTACAAATTCTTTGCCCAATTGTTATCTCTAAATCAATTTTTTGTTCTTTGATGTTTTGCAGTACATTGTGGGGGAAAAGCAGGATAAATGAAGCAAACCATTGTTTTTAAAACTGTGGATGGAAGAAATGGGTTGGGAATCCCTTCTCTAGATCTACAAAACTTTTCTGATGGACTCGCAACTAGAAGTACTTTCTCTAGTGTACAATGCTTGTAATTAACACAGAGTATATTCAATATTCTTTCCGGAAGTAAACAAAAAGCCTCTTAAACTTTGAACGGAAACAAGAACACTCAGTCGACTGTTCCTACGCTGGAACTCGGAACCCATTTAAGCTTGTTAGAAAGCATGCATCGAGGGTAAGGGAGAGATGGAAGGGATGAGAGTGGTGAAGGAGGGGGAATAAGGGTTTTGTATGAATTGTTACTGCTAACATTGTAAACATTTACCTTATGTAACGAAGTACTCACATACATTTTCTGAGAAACACTAATAACCGCCGAGCAGTTGTTTAAGCCATCTCAATTTAAACCAGTGGAGCTATAACAGCACATACTTTCTGTTATAATTGGTAACTGTTACTTAATATTATAATATTGCCACTTGTAATCCACTAACGCTACAGATATCACTTGAAATCTTAAACAAACTAAGAGACAGAGTTAAAAGTAGTATCTTTATTTTTTGAAATTTCAAAACTTTAAATCAGAGGATTTTTGCCATACAATTGTGTGCTCTCTGCTCTAGTCTCACAAAACCTTTTTTTAATAATTACTTAGGCGCTGCCCCAGCGAACAGTAGCACCCAAGCCACTAGTAATTTTGGTAGCCTTTGGAGCTTTAATGCACTCTAGCAGCACATGCATTAAAAATTAGACGTACATAATAACTAGGCTGAGTAGATACGTTGATAGCTCTTGTTGAGAAGGCATCTGCTCACTGTGATTTTATGGTAGCGAGGAAACTCTAACTCAGGTTGCTGTGTCATTGTTTAGTACCAAATCTTAGAATATTTTCTTTAATTTTCTGTTTAAATAGTGTCATGCTGTACGTTCATAGAATTTCAAGTACCTTCGGCAAAGAACTTAAGTTCTTCGTGGTTGTGAATGTTGGTTAAAAGTATGCTGCTTAAATTATTGAGCTCTGGTGTTCACATCGGAACTTTCTTTTTATTCCATTATAAGATGCTTTAATGGCAACTTTTGTGCTTCCTTTCAAGAGTTGAAAAATATTTCTTTTCAAAAGTACTGAATTAGAATTGTATTGAATGGATATTCAATCCGTAATAATTAACGCATTTTATGCAAAGCTGCTTTACATGGGCGCCAGAAACTTCATTTTCATTTTAAACACACGAAAGTTTGTTTCTGTTGCAACGTGAGATTATCTTTTGCTACATACGCTTTGCAGCTAAGCCTTGCTTGCACCTTGCTACTAAATTATGAAACTTATCGTTCAGACATTTTCATTCACAAATATAGAATTTTCCATTTCTCCCACTTGTCATGCGCCAGTGTTGAGAAAACTGGTCACACATCAATTTCATTATCATGGGTAATACCACGAGTGTTTTGGAAATTGTCGATAAATTCCCGACTCGCGAGGGGAAGAGGGGATTGATCAGAGAATTTATAAAGCACGAGTGGTATTAAAAGAACTATTCCACGAATGAAATTACGTCCAAAGGAGTTGAAAAATGAGTCAAATATTGAAAATAACTGAAAGCTTTCTTAAAATCAAAGATGTTATGTTATAGTACATACGCGGTTAATTGGTTATCAAAATAGCTTTGGGTGTACAATACCGCCTTGTAAGATAGACGAGTGACAGTTTATTATTGGCCAGTGGGAAGAAGCGATAAGAAAGATCGGATTGAAAAAGTGATAAACTTTTTGAGATACACCGCCCTGATTGGGGAATTTTGTATGTATATTTGAACACTATTGGTTTTAATATCACGAGTGGAATAGTCATCTACACATTTTAATACACTACAGGTTTTCGTTTGGAAAATTTTTGAGCGCTCTTACTCAAACCAATTGCGTGATTTTTTCTTTAAATGAAATATACTGTGCTCTAGATTTGTTACCCTTTGCTCTTATAAACTCGTTTTTTATTATCACTAAATCTTAATAATAAGAGAAGCCTGAATATTTTCCTTTTATCGATCTTATTATAAGCAACAATAAAAATATGAACCATTGAGTACACAAGGAATTGGGTACGTGTAGTATAGGCATTCCCATAGTACAGGGATGGGCTTGGTAAATAGTTTCTTTTTTGAGGTTTGCAACGAAGTGTGACCTAAAGGCGCCGATGCTCTAGAGAGATGCAAGCGGCCTTGCGAGGACGTGCGGGCGTTGCGGCAAGTGGCGGCGGCGGCGTCGACGTGGCGCCGTGCGCCTACTGCAACCGGACGCGCGAGTGAAGAAGGGGGGTGGGGGTGAGGGTGGGCGCGCCTCCAATAATGCGCCCGGAAACGGGACGCCCAGGGAGCGCGGAGATGGATGGAGACTAAGGGGGAGAGATGGCAGATGCGAGATGGCATGCCCCAGCGGCGGCAGCGTTGGAATCGGGAGTGGTAGAGGAGAGCGCGCCGCGGCGTTTCGAAGTGATGGAGCTGAGGGTTGTGGAGAGACGGTAGAGGTGGAAATGACATGGACGGAGTGTGGGTAGGGTATGGGCAATGTGTGAGGAAGGAGTGGGTAGGGAGTGGGTAGTGAGTAGGCAGGGTGTAGGCGGGGTGAGAGTGGGGGTAAGGGCGGCGTGGTTAGGTAAGCGTGGGGAATTGGGCGGGAAGTGGGTGGCGCGTAGGCGGGGGGTGGGCGGGAGTGAACGGGGAGTGGGCGGGGTGGACAGGGAGTGAGTGTGGGTGTGCGGGGGTGGGCGGAGTTTGGGGGGAGGGGGTGGGCGGGGAGTGGGCGGGGTGTGCGCGGTGATAAGGGCGGCGTGGCTATAAGTGGCGAAGGGTCTGACTGGAGCGGAAATGGAGGCGACGGGAGTGGAGCGATGGGGCGGGCGTGGAGGGGTTGGTAAGGGTGGCGGGGCGGGGCGAGACGAGGTGGGGTATCGTTAGTGGCTTGTTGCGCAAGCGCTGACAGCAGGCGCCCCCGTCTCTCGAGCAGGAAGCTGGCGGAGCAAGGTCCCTTTGCGATCGGTCACGACTGTCGGGATCACCTTTGACGATGTGTGTCGGGAGGAATGGGAATGTATTGCACCTGTTCCTGTTTTACATCTTCGTAATTTCCATTGCCCTTTCGTCCCCTACCCCTTCCCCAAGATGAGAGTCACGTCCAGGTACCGCCAGGGGGTTCGTTCTGTCTCTTCGAGGTAGCTGGTTTGCCCTTATCGGTCGTTAAAGTTATTATATTGCAAAAATAGGTCGTGAGCCCATCTCGGCTGTTTCCTATATTGGAGGATGGGTTCTCAGTTCGAACGGTATGGAATGAAGGGAGTTGAAATGTGATACATGTTGAATAGGTTCCACCTTGCTAAAATACATATAAGCAAACATCCATTTCTTATGAGACTCGCGATACTTCAAAGCAGGACTACAAAAGTGCGTCCGTTTCAGAAGCAAATGATCTTTCAGTCTTTTCGCTTACGACTATACTTCATTCAATACTTAACCGTCGAGAGCAATTATGAACTAATGAACGATAAAATGAATATTCGCGCTGTGCCGTAATTTGTTATTGTTTTCCATGCAATGTGTACATAAAGTTTTGAAATGTGATGATCCACAACTTTCAAATCATTGTTATGCTTCTCGCAGAGCAGTGGCCTCTATAGGCGCTCAACTAACTTCGGCATGCAATTCAACGGTATTGATGATTAATGCATTGATAAAATGCATGATAACTGAGATGAACAATGATCGAGTATAAGGGGAATGAGGAAGGGAAACCTGGGAATTGTAAGAAAATGAAAACTATTATTTCGTTCACTTTCTCCTTTATCAGTTTCAGTGTTGCATTTTCTTCACGCAATTGAGTTTTCATTTATCTGGTTTGTCTCCCCTCTCAGAGAGACAAATTCAGTCGAAATGCATATCAGAGAGACAAATCCATTCTCGTAAAATTATATAGTACTGATATTTGACCATAAATCAATTTCTTACTGTGACAATAATTTAACGAGGTATGGCGATGTGGAGATGTGGATGGACGAGAGCAGGTGCAGTGCATAGTTATTCATGGTGAGAGGGCGGGACGGATAGAGGTGGAAGAGGTAGGGACGCGGGGCGAGACGAGTTCGAGTAAATTGGGCAAGAAAGAGACTGAGCGAGGCGGATAGATGCAGAGAGAAGCGTGAAGAGTCGGATTGAGGCGAGGAGAGGCTTAGATAGGCGTGGTTGAGTGAGTCGGGGATGAGCGAGGCGAGGCTGAGAGGGTCGATGTTGAGAGAAGCGAGGCCGAGAGAATCGGGGAAGAGGAGAACAGAGGTGAGAGCTGCGAGTCGGAGCGGGACGAGGCTGACAGAGGCGGGACTGGAGAGAACAAGGTTGAAAGGGGGTGGGGTTAAGCGAAGCGAAGCGAGGCTGAGAGGGGCGAGGCTGAAAGAAGCGAAGCTGAGAGGGGCGAGGCCGAGAGGGACGAGGCCGAGAGGGGCGAGGCTGACAGAGGTGGGACTGGAAAGGACAAGGTTGAAAGGGGGCGAGGCTGAGTGGGGCAAGGCTGACAGAGGTGGGACTGGAAAGGACAAGGTTGAAAGGGGGCGAGGCTGAGAGGGGCGAGGCTGAGAGGGGCGAGGCTGAGAGGGGCGAGGCTGAGAGGGGCGAGGCTGAGAGGGCGAGGCTGAGAGGGGCGAGGCTGACAGAGGTGGGACTGTAAATGACAAGGTTGAAAGGGGGCGAGGCTGAGTGGGGCAAGGCTGACAGAGGTGGGACTGGAAAGGACAAGGTTGAAAGGGGGCGAGGCTGAGTGGGGTAAGGCTGACACAGGTGGGACTGAAAAGGACAAGGTTGAAAGGGGGTGAGGCTGAGAGGAGCAAGGCTGAGAGGGGCGAGGCTGAGAGGGGCGAGGCTGAGAGGGGCGAGGCTGAGAGGGGCGAGGCTGAGAAGGGCGAGGCTAAGAGGGGCGAGGCTGAGAGGGCGAGGCTGAAGGGGACGAGGCTGAGAGGGGCAAGGGACAAACAAGGAATGATGAAGACGAGACGAGATGAGGCGTGGCGAGATGTGGCGGGGCGGGGCGGGGCGAATCCGGGAGGGTGAGGCGAGGTGACGGGTGTGACAAAGCACGAGCAGCGGCGTCTCGGAGCGTCGAGGGCCCGGAGGGGAAGGGGCTGGCAGAGACGCAGAGAAAGGCGGAGGCGGCCGCCCGCCGATGACAATTACGCGGCGCCGCGTCGTCTTTGAAAGCGGACGCGGGGCACTCGGTGGGTCTCCCGGCGTCGCGAAAGGCTGCCAGCCCCCCCCCCCCCCCCCCGAGAGCTCTGCGCTGGGGAACCGGGGTCATCGCCCACCCCTCAAGCCCTACGCTGTATTGCTCGCAGAATTTTCAAACTGTTTTCGCAACGAACATCGTGAAATAGGGCAGGATCTTAGTTTAGGAAATAAGTTTATTTAATTCATTGCTACATTCTTTCTAGGATAATTTGTACATATTATTCAAAATCACTAAAAGGAAAACAATGTCAAAAATCAGTAGAGTAAGAAGTGAGATCATGTAGAAGTTCAAAATACGATTTTGGACAATGATTTTTTGAAATTACCTAAACTCGCGATTTGTCATCAACATCATCATAAAAATTAAAAATATTCTGAAAAATAGTTTCTTAAATTTACAATACTAATTTGACGTTTTTTCACACATATTCTTGGCAAATTCAAATTGTGTGCTTCACTAGTAGGTTTCGAAATTATTGGTTATTGTGTCATACGTGAAACACACCTCTTACAGAAATTGTTTGGTGCTGGCCAAACAGTAAGGGAAGTGAAGATAATGATACCGGCCCTGAAGTCGAGGTGAATCGTAGCTCGATTGCCAATGTAGCCTCTGTTTACGTGTCCGTAATTTGAATGGCAATCCCTCATGTCATGTGAGGTTTGTGGCGATCGAGGTTGATTAGTGCCAAGTGACCAGATAATGTTCGTACGTACTTCACCTAATCCATCACGAATCTCTCACTTCTTTTGTTCACCATTTGTTTCTTCCGTTATGGACGTTTTTATTTCAGCCAGAGCAGTACGACGCAACTGACTTTTTGAAAAATAACGAGGCAGGAATACAGAATAGGGACGGGTTAAAAGAGAGAGAGGGAAAGAAAGAGAGAGAGAAAGAAGACCAAGAGAGAAATAGAAGAACAAAGAGAGAGAAAGAAAGAGAAAGAAAGAGAGAAAGAAAGAGGAAGAAAGAAAGAAAGAGAAAGAAAGAAAGAAAGAAAGAAAGAAAGAAAGAGTGAAAGAAAGAAAGAGTGAAAGAAAGAAAGAGTGAAAGAAAGAAAGAGTGAACGAAATAGAGAGTGAAAGAAAGAAAGAAAGAAAGAAAGAAGAAAGAGAGAAAGTGAGGAAAAAGGAGGCACCAAGCTTTCAACTATCCTCCTCATCCCCCCTCATAAACTCAACAGCGAATCCCTAATATTTAAATAATGCGGTCTGGATTCACCAAAGCAGTTGCGTTATGTCGAAAACTAAAATTTTTAGGGGTGCGCTTGCAAATAACGATGACAGTCCAATAATGTTTGTTCGCAATAATTAACGGACGTCTGCATATTACTAAATTATTTTAATATTGTAACAATCATTTAAATTTCATTGCAACCAAAATAGTTTCCATTGCGAAAAATGTTTTTTTTTTATATTTAAATGGAAATCTATTTCTGCAACTACAATTATATTACTCTGCACAATTTTAACTTCGAATTTTCTTTAAATATTAGAAACCTTCAGAATAATAATTAAAAGTAGTGCATTGGTCACTTACTTCGACTGCTTGGAATTTAACGGCAATTATATTTCAATGTGGTTAAAAATTAACCAACGATTTTCTAGGGTAATTATTAAATAGTATCCTCAATGATTTGAAGACAAACAAATGAAATTATTTATTCAAATCTTAACTTTTTCAATGTATACTTTGTGCTGAATAAATAAATAAAAATTGATTCAAGAAATAATACTCCAACCTAATTTTGATTATTTTAAAACTTTTGTGGATACTATTAAATTAAATAAAGAAATAGTATTTCACCTACTGAAAATAAACCAAGTAACGTAACAGCTACAGATTAATACATATTCCATATATTTAATGTGTCAATCTTAATTAGGATTTTATACGGGCCACAAAAATGAGATCATGCAAAGCAAGGTGAGTATAGGAATATAAACAGGGAAGATGAAGCTGAATTTCTCGTGGTGTAAATATTATATAATTACCTAGGGAGAAATGAAGCACTTTAAAACATGATCCAACTAAAAAAGACACTCGGAATAAAATCGTAAAAACGTGTTTTCCTCGTTGACCGGCCACACACTCAAGAAGCTATCTACCACAAAAAAGGGCGTAGCGCGAGTAAGGAACGGGCTTCGCATGCGGCCGGGTGACGGGGCTGGTGCGTCTGCACCCGGGGCGGTTGCGGCGTTGATTGCCGCGCTGCGCAGTCGGAAGGGGTGGGGAGGGGGCGTGGGGCGGGGAGGGGGGGTGCTCAGCTGAGCGGGCGCTTAGCGCGCGACGCTTAATTGCACGCGCCGCGCCGGCTTAATTGCGCACGCGAAGCCCCCCTCCCCCGCACCGCCCCCCGCCGCGGCGCCTCGCCTTCCGACGCCCCGCCACGCACGGCTTCGCAGCCCCTCGCATCGCGTCGCGTCGCTCGGCGCCGCTCAGGAGCCCCCGGCGACCCGCGCCGTCTCACTCCGTTACGCTATGTTTTTCGCAGTTCCCTTCCCGCAATTCGTCTCTCCCAACCTCACATCACGAGCTCTGCGCTCCGTATCTCACACCACCTCCCAACGCCTGGCAACTCCCTACCCGCAACACCTCGTAACAATTCGAAAAAAACTCACAAATCCCGCAACATCCCATCACATCCGCAATGTCCCAGTACATCTGCAACACCACACCACACCACATTCGCAACACCACACCACATTCGCAACACCACACCACATTCGCAACACCACACCACATTCGCAACACCACACCACATTCGCAACACCACACCACATTCGCAACACCACACCACATTCGCAACACCACACCACATTCGCAACACCACACCACATTCGCAACATCACACCACATTCGCAACATCACACCATACCCGTAACATCATACCACATCTGCAACACCACACAAAGCCTCAACACCACACCACATACCCAACACTACACCACATCCACAACATCCCACCATATCCCCAACATCCCACCACATCCCCAACACTTCCCAATACTCCGTAACATCTTTCAGCGACTCGCAGCATCCTTGCAACTCGTCGCAAAAGCCAACAACACCCGATAACACTCCGCAACACCCCGCAACGCCCGACAACATCCTGCAATACCTCGCAATACTCCTAACATCCCGCCGCATCCTTCAGCATCTTCCAACATCTCGCGGAATCCTACCAATCTCCGCTCCGCCGCGTCGTGTTGCTCTCCGCCCCAATAATTTCTGCCCCACACTATCCCACCACACTCCCACGTCACACCACACCACTCTTTTCCTTAACCTGTCGCTCCCACTTACGTGATAGCTTCCGTAAGTTTCCGGCCCCACTAACTTTTATTTTTGGTACAAAGAAAAAGATGACGTAACTTTTGAATTTAATCAGCCTTTACTCTAACCTAGTTTCACATCTGTGAATTAACATTTCTAAGCCTCTGAAAAAATACTCCGAAGTTTTGTTCGCATAATGGTCAAAAACTGATTATTTCATCTTACTCTCGTCACACTTCTTCCCTGAAGGTTTTTCTCCAGTTTTGACAGTTTTTTCAGTGTTAGACGCCGCAGGGTGGCTAATCTGTACTGTAGTGTGAATGATCCAACTCCTTAAAGCCAAAGTCCCTCACGACATTCTTTGCAATCTGAGGCGTAAGCACAGGTGTATTGTCGTGAAGAAGCTGAACACCATGAGATTTCACACACCGCATGGAAGTCAAGCACCTCTCTCCACAAAATTGACTGAGATATTGTTTTAACCTTTTATTTTTTTCATAAAAGAAAGTACAAAGTTCTGTATTTCCTTATTACATCATGTGTTTGCCAGACAATATTAAACTTAAATCATTACAAACTTATATCATTACAACAATTAGGCTATGCACTGATTAGAAGGTTTTCTCATAGAATAGCGTTACGCCAGGCCGGGAACTTATGGAACCACCTAGGTACATTGCTCTGCATTGTCTATACCGATATTACCACGCCTGCTCCACGTCTTCTCACTCTAAGGTCTAAGGCTCGCCTGGACTGTCCTGACTGTCACGCCATGGCTCTCTTCGCGGCCACCCCTCCGCTTAGCTCCGACCTTCCGGCTTAGTCCGTTCTTTTTTTATTATTGTAGTTTTATTTTTGGTTGACATCACATTGTTCAGTTTACATTCATCAAACATTTGCACAGTTAATCTATATTATACTATCTTACAATAACTTAAAATTATACACATTAAAATTATATAAAAATAATATTTTAAAAAATATAGTGGGAGGGGATACAGGGAGCGCCTCAGATAAGTATTATTTCAGGTTTGCAAACATTTTATAAAATGAATGGAGGGGTGTTGTTAATTCTCGTTTGATAATTGGGGGGTTTTGAATAGTTTATAGAAGGATGATGCTTGAATTCGAGGAAGGTAGGTGTAAAAATTGTGTGTGAGGAAGGCTATTTGTTTTTTATTGTGTTTACATTTAAATCATTATGCAGTTGATTATTACTGATGAACCAGGGTACTTTTGGTCCGTTCTTTACACATACTTTTCCATCCACCTATCCTGAACCCTCTTCGTCCTGCTCATCTTCTATCCGGTCTCCTCATTTCCACGAATTTCGACTCACCCTTCCCCTCGTCACCTCCTCTATATTTCTCGCCCCAGATCTTCCGCGCTCGATTCATTCGACACCCCACCTCCCGCGCAACTTTCTCTTATTCATTTCTTTTCCACACATTCCCTTTTCCCGCATTTCATTGACGCTATCTCCACTTCTCCCCTCCCTTCCTTCTTACAGCGTCATCTCTACCAGTAGCCCACTCTTTGCCCCCTACACTCTACTCCCCTTCCCTTTCTTCCCCTCTCTGGATCTTTTTCAATCTTTTTCCTTCTCTGCCCCTTGCGTACCCTGCTCTGTTGCTTCCCTATCTCCCCTTCCCCGGCTACTGTCTTGCTCCCACCAGTCGCTGTTTAGCATTTAGCAGGAGCTGCAACTCCAGCGTACGTCGCTCGCTACGAGCAAAGGAACATCGCAGCTGGACGCGAAGCAGAAGTATCTCCCTAAAGAGGAAGAAATATCCGAAATTTAAGCATGTTGCAGCCCGTAGAGAGGTTGTTGCTGTGCATGCTTTCCGAGTGCCGGAGTTGAATTATGGATGAAGTACCAAAACGAACTTGTGTTACTTCAAGGCCGCAAGAGATTTCGTTCTATGTGTACGAACTTTTATTTTCATGTTGTCACTTACTGTGTACGTACGAATACATTTCAATATATTTTCGGTTGACATGGCGAAATACTGTAAATGTAGTATTTAAATAATTCGGCAAAATATTTTGTAACTAAGGAATTAAATACCAATTTAAAATGCTTTATATTTATTTAGAATACTTGATATACTCAGTTTTATATTGCAAGAATATTTTGTAATTATCAATTACAATAAATCAGTAATTGACACTCAAACAAAATTTCTTAACAATAATTAACTATAATGTATATGTATTCATAATGGAATTACACTAAAGAATCAATGAAATTAAACAAATTCAGGCCTTTTTGGATCAATTTTTCCACGCACTTTGGAATAAAATCAAAAACATGGTTCACAAATTTTATCATTTTACCTTACATATCTCAAAAATACATGTTCAAAATTTCAAAATACAGTTTTTCAAATACAAAATGTAATACAATTCATGTTTTAAATTCAAATATTGAAATACTGCCCAACCCTGTCGGTTGAGATGACACCTTTTACTGTATTTTATTTTTAAAGAAGCAGCAAAATGATTTGATGTTTGTGTAAGCTGCAAATGTAAAGGCTAAAGCATATGAAAGGAACCTTTACTCTACAGAAAGATAGTACTTTCTTTGAAATCTCACCAGCCAGATTATTTCATTTAACCTGCTCTGGTAGAACCGCATACTGAAATTTAATAAGAGTCAATAGAAGCTGTTGGAACACTAGTATTTGTGTGTTTAAATTCTTTCAAATCTAATTCAGCAAAACATTCGTGAATAAGTTCAATTCAATACGTCGCCTTACACCCTTAATCCGGTGTCTGGAGTATAAACCGAAGAATGGTCTGAATGAACGTTTGAGGGAATATCAGGGGAACATCAGCGATGAACGTCTGAGAGAACATTGAAGTATTCAACCTTTTATACAACTTCTGTAAATTGAAGTAGTTCCGAATTGTGACAGCCCAGTGTTCTGCCAAGTCTAAATTCGCTTTTAGTCGTATCCTCTTGATTATCAGATTTATATTTATTTATTTAGACTAAAACAATAAAAAAACTGTATGAGACGTATGGGGGAGAAGATCATCCGCGCACGTACTCTCGAGTTGCAGAATCCCTTGCTATCATTTTAACTATAAATAGTCGAAAGATGAGCAAAAGTTAAAAATAAAGAAATAAAATAAAAAGTATACAAATAAAAATAAATAATATATATAAACAATAAAATAAAAAAGAATTAAAAAGCGTGAAATTAGCTATGTTAATTTGTTATTACTAAACCAATTTGAAATTTCTGAAATCGTATTCGTGTTCGACTGCATCAGCCATCAACCACTGATAAATATATACCTGTACGAAAGTATTACTATTCAATAATTAATACATTGTTAAATACATGTATTCATGATATTTTTTAATATAATAATTAAACACATATTTGTGTCACCAATTGGGAATATAAAGATAGATCATCGCACACACTACTGCCGCATTTAAGAACAACTTCAATTAATCATGGTTGCCGAACTGATTTAGACAGACACAAATCACGTGATTACATTGAACTAGTGAATTAATATTTTCCGCTATCGCTCTACCGTAACGTTGGAATTCACGCACGCCCAGACGTTCAAATTTCGGTCCATAACATACACGCTAAGACGCTTCCCTTTTGTGCAAAAACTCTCTCCAACCCGAAGTTCCGGAGCGTTGTGTCCGCGCCTTGTACCTGTCTCGCGAAAGAGACCTTGGGATCGTCTCGGGTCGCTCCGGGACGGGACTAGGACGTCGAAAGCGACCCCATAAATCACGCGCTGCGCCTTCGAACTTGGGCTTGCGGCGCGCGCTCTTCAGCCGCTCTGATAAATGCGGGAAATTGGACTGCGCTGCCGCGCCGAGTCGAGGCGAGGCGGTGTCATCGCTCAGACTTCGACCGCGCGTCGACTTCAACCGGCGGCAGCGCAGCTGGAGGGGATGACGGGGAACTGCAGTAGAGCGTGCGGAAGGGGAGGATGAAGATGTTTTCTTTCACTTGTTTAAGGTCGCTTTTCAACTTTTCAACACTAAGGTCATACCGCAACCACTGTAACAAACATTGGGGGAAACGGTAACGGTACGGACACACATACTCATGCCCCGTGCGGGATTCGAATCCGCGACCCTTCAGGCACGAGGGAGCTACGGATCTTCAGCCTTGGCAACCTCGGCTTCGGTACTTAATCATCGCTAAAGTATATTTTCACTTCAATGCAGTGAATATAAAAATGTGTATGTTGTCACTGTGTATGGAATACGTATATTGGATGTAATTAAACATCATAGTTTTATAACTGAATTGAATTGAATTCGCCTTATTTTACGTGGCCCGCTCTTCCGTCTGACCACGCAAATTTCGCTACGCTCCTCTCATCAACTAGCAGAGAAAGGAGGTATTTCTAGGGCGAGAAACAGGCGATTTGAATTTAGCTCAGAGGCGTATTTAGGCTTGAGGATCTTTTACATACAAGTAAATCTACTAACTTGGGACAGCCGGCTTTACTTCCCCTCCGAAGGAAGGCGCACGAAGGATTTTCTCGCCTTTAAAAATCCACGGCTTCGATCGGGTTTGAACCCGCAAACGTGGGTACAATATTCTGGTACGCTAACCGTTACACCATCGCCGCCGCCAAACTAAATTACCCAAAATAGAGTTGAATTGTAATTGTTCCTAGTAACATTCTTTGGGTTTTTAGCGTTCCACATACACGTGACATTTTCTACATTCGTCCCTTCACAAATATGCAAATCTATGTTTTGCGCCAGAAATGTGACTGAGGAACTGAGAGTCGTTTGCTATGTCTTTTGTTCTCCGTTCGTGGTCAACCTAACTTGAAATACAGCCTCGTAAATTTTCCTAGAGCATTAAACGTAGAAGAGCGTGCATGGATTTGTAAAAGCTACGAGACAGCTCGAGGAAAATGTACTAGGGGTAACTTGACTAGCCGGTCGAAGAACATGTCGTCAGTAGAAGGAAATGAAAGATTAGGACATATTTAAAAACATTTATAAAAGTGAACTTTCATCTTTTCTGTCATAAATTTCTATATATGGTCTATTTAAATTAAATTTAAATAAATTTTTATGAACTCGGCTAATATTCCACACTATAAATTGTTTTAGAAGTAAAAGTGGCAGTACCCTGAAACCCCACTTTCAGTAGCTAGACCCTAAACTGTACGTTATATTATGTGGCATGACACTGTCCGTGGGTAAACATTCTATTATTGCTCAGCGTTTATTAATTTAAGGTAATACTTTCACCAATGTGATTAAAATACACAAACCATCCTAACGACAATTTAGTTTTACATATGTTTGGTGCAGGTTCTGCAACTTCGGGACTATCCGCACTATGGAACGAGAGCAAGGCTTAACCTCCAAAACGAAATAGATGTTCCAAAAAGGTTTCTTTTAGGAGTTTGCGTTCTAATAAATAACTAGAAGAAAGTAATAAGAAATTACGAACACCTTATATAAATGGCTCAAACGCACTGTTTGTTAGTTGCGAATTGCATGCGCATCCGCTGATTTCTTCACGACCAATCTATAATATTCGTTTAAATCTGTTTGACGCATTACTGTAAAGTTACTTCCTTTCCATCCGAAGCCCATTAAATAGATATTACGTTGATAGTATCTTATAAACCGCACATTCCGTCATCTTTGTTTATGGATATAATACATATAAAGAATGCACTTTTTAAAGATCACATATTGATTATAAAAGTTACTTAAATTTTAAAACAGCATTAACCAAGGGAGGATAATTTTTTCCACACAGTTTTCAAACCCACACACAAATTAGAGAAACGCGATTCAAACCGCTAGAGTCTGATTTTGTGTCGAAGATGGAATGAATCGTATGGGTCCATAATCATTGTCATGTTAGTAACTGACACAACAAAATTATAGTAAGAAACATGAGCTGGACACTGAATGGCCCACCCTTTGTCTAACTTGCTACCAACGAGGAAACAGAATTATTACTGAACAATGAGACTTATTTCTCAAATCAAATTTATTTTCCATTGTTGAAGATGGTAAAATATTTCAAATAGTACTTTTGGTAATTATTATTTATAAGTCTTTCCTCATGGAAGGATGAAGTAACAAAATTAGTACATAAATACTTATCTAAATCAGATTCATAACATGAATTAGATAATAATTTTACATAGAATGACGGGAAAAAGTGATGTATGTAATTAGACTGTAGGTAGAAATGAAGATACAAAAAAACCGTAACATCGTATTGATGGTGGACATTTTTTAACTATTCCTTGGTACAGCACGTTGTGGAAAAAAAGTTGGTCAATGCAGGGTTAATAAAATACAGTGTGCGTTTTGAATACATTCTCTCTTGATGAAAATGCTAAAATATTGTAACGTTCCGTAATTACACAGCCTTCAGTTACTTGATTGAAGAATTCTAGACAGAAAGTTTGTGACCAATCTCACTACCGCTTATGTTTTGTAATTGTGACAGAGTGAGTCTATGAAAATTTATTGATCAAAGTTGGGTATTTTTTCTTGCTCTGCGTATCTCACTCTTGAACTCGACATCAAATGCTAAAAATTATTTTAAATTTTGAATGAATCCCCGACCTGGGCTTCTTCTTTATCATCCATCTTCGTTGCCCCATTGTGTTTTGCTTCGCCGTACTTCTGTTCTGCACCACACCTTGACCGGACCGAACCACCATGACCGGACTCAACCCAACTCGACCTGCCCCCCTTACTTTGACCTACGTCCGATATCGCAAAGCTTTCCCACGCTTTGTCCTGTTTTGTCCTCCCCTACCCTGCCGTGTCATTCCGCACTCTCCAACCGATTTTCACAGTGATGTCACATCTCCAGCCTGATGAGCCATCGGCTCGCAGGCCTCGAGGCTGAAAGCGGACGCAAGAAGAGGCAGGCTCCGTTCTGTCCGCAGGGACCAGAAGTGCTTCTCCTCCAGTGGAAAGTTCTACAAGCAAATTACGTCCTTCTCTGCTCTTGGTGCGAACGTTGCAAATGAACAACACGACGACATCAAAAGCACATCCATCTCCATCTCAAACTGCTTATGCGCACGCTGTTATTTTGCATATTCAACGCAATTATTCTCTTCGTATTCACTGAATATCACTCAGCGTTCCCCGAGCCTGACAATTAATACATCACAACGATTCAGAGCAAACGCGATGCACAGAATAAAGGGTGTGAATAACAATTATTTAACATTCACTTTGAACCTGCAAGCAATTACGTAGAATACTTTGTTTTGAATAAAAAGTAGGTTTATTTACAAGCAAACAGTTCTCGTTGCCTTTTTATAGATTTTAAGTTACTATATAGGAGAATTAAACTTTTATGTGAATTGTGAATTTTAAAAGGTGCAAATGTTGATAATTTTTTATAATTTCGAAAATCGATCTGAAAATGATATCTGAAAATTAATATCTATTCTCCAACAAATTTGAAAGATTTTAAAAAACTTCAAATTGTTTAGTTCTCTTTGTGAATTTTTTAAATTTCATTTTTCGTACCACAGTTTTTTAATAGTTATTCTGACATAAACAGTCTGTAAACAATTATATTGATTTCGAAAGTATTTCAAATTGCATTTCATCGAGTATAACATCTCGCTTGGCACACTTCCAGCTTAACTTTTAACTGTTAAACTATGATCTCCTTTTTTTGGCTTCAAAGGCTTTACAACTCTCTCAAAAACGTTTTGGCAACATTTATTGATTATTGGTTTAAACAGTGTGTCACCGAGAGAGATTTTAATAGACTCATTTAGACGTTAAAAAGGTATATTTTAATTCTCAAAGCATGCAACATAGTCGTCTCTATTCGATTAGAGGAATGACAAAATAAATATCAATCACGGTTTCAAATGTTTTTAATCTTCAATAACAATATAAAAAATTCTCATAGATATTCCTGTTGCATTTACTATTTTTTAAACAGATTTCGTTACACGCTCCCTACGACGTGGAAGAAGATATTACTCTCAGTCATCTCACCACAAGGAGAGAATCTTACGATGATAGGAAACTTCTGATCTCATTGTTGTAGCAAAGTCCCCACCCTATCTGAAAGGATAGAGTAAGCTGACCTACCAACGTATTCAATCATTCAGACTGCTGATGCCATACGCATACGTAAGGATAAGTGTAGAAATACGGCTTGCGGGTGAGTGGTGGAGCTGGTGAGCAGGCAAGCGGATTAGCGGTGGGAGTAGATGCGGTATGGTGAACGGGGGAGTCTATAAACGTTTCTTGTATTTTTATAGAGATAGACTCGCTGCTATAGAGCATTATTATTAATGTTGTTATTATTTTTATTATTACATATATTATTTTGATTATTTATATATTTATTATTTCATTATTAATAATCATTATGTTTATTATTATTAATAATAACAAAATAATAATAATAATAATAATAATAATAATAATAATAATAATAATAATAATAATAATAATTTCAAGCCTCTGAGTATGTTTTAGAGGTTTCGCGCAACTAAAGCGAGAATATGGTTCTGTCACATTTTCTGTTTTTGTTCCCCTGAGGGGTATTCTGTATTCTCAATCTTTTTGAATAATCACACTAGTCGAAAGTGATATGGAGAGATGAAATTGTTGTTTTTTTCGTAACATTGGCGAAGATAATTCAATTAAAGTGTTGCATTTCTCCAGTGTCAGATAAAACTTGACGGAAATTTTCAACTAATTTCTAGCTACAACATGCCTATTCAAATGTAAATGCTGTGACTTTCGCAACAACTTCAAAATCCTTAATCACGTTAAAACTGTTTAATATTCTGTAATTAACACACCAGTAGCAATAGAGCTGAAATGAAACATCCGACGTGAGGCCGGGAGATGTAGAAAGGCTGTAATTAGCGAGTATTGCGTTTCTAAAAGGAACAAGACAAATGCGAGGAGAAACCTCCAATGTTGCGTTCCGCGAAAGCTCAGCGGGTGCGAGCGGAGATCCCGCCGCTCCACAAGATTCCCTACAAATCTGCAGCCGGCGGCTGTCGCCGCGTCGCTTTTATCGGCCGGTGGCTACCTTTCATAAAGGCCAGAAGCGCGTCGTCGAAAGTCGAACTCGCCCCACCGCAGGCGGCCGCGAGGGACGAGAACGCTTTGTGGGCGGCGGCGCCGGTCCATTGGGGTCACGTGAACTTGCGTCTCTCGGGGAAGTCCCTGAAGCGCCTAGGCGGGACCGCTGCGACCGGCAGTGTCCGCTCGCCTTGGGGGCGGAGCAAGTGGGCGGGAGGGGGAGGGGAGCAAGTCGAACGGGGCGGGGGTGTCGCGGAGTGGATAGAGTTAGGTAGGCCGGCTGGACAAGGTAAAGTGCCTGGGCGGGTCAGGCGGGGGGGGGGGGGCAAAGAAAACGGGTGGCCTGAGTAAGACGAGGCGGGGTGTAAGTGATATACGAGACCACTTGCAACTCTCCATCAAAACAGGGGACAGAGCTCGAGGGTACTACTCTAGGAGACGCTAGTGTCGCCGGGAACAGCTGCAGGTTAGGCTCGACAACTTCCACACATACACATGGGCTAATTTGTGTGAAATAGGAAAGTGTATTTTAAGTGTTCAATTATTCATTATACACACATATACGAAAGTGCGAACATATCTTTTGTAGCATTATGAGCCTGCTTGCGACCCGTGAACTCACGCAGTAGCCACGCACGTTTTAAGTATCGTTGGCAGCGGTTCGTGTTTTAGTTCCTGTAAGAAAGTGCTGCAGCAGAGCGAGAGGTTTTTTACCACGTTATATGGGAGTTATAAGACCCTGTACGAGACGCCAAATGAGTCAGTGCCGGGTGGGAGGAAAGAACGGACAGGAAAGGTCAGCAGATTGGATAAGATGAGGTGAGATGGGTAAGGTGAATTGAGCAGCCGATCAAAGTGAGATTCGTAGGAGTGGCAAAGAATAGGGGTTGATTGCCTCATTAAAACGAGATGGAATGGGATGGGCAGGGTGAGACAGGCGGGTACTGTTTAGGTTGGGTGGGAGGGGCGAGTTGTCAAACACGCAACACGGCGTGAGCGGGCGCAGAAGGCGAGATGAGGAAGGAGGGCGAGTCAAAGCTGCTTGAGAAGGACGCGCAAGGCGAGACGACGGACTGAATGAAGAGACGTAGGAAAGGCCGACTGAGGTGGTTAGAGAAAAAACTACACGAGTGGACAGGATTTGGAGAGGCAAGCTTAGTGATGGACAAGGCGCAGTGGATTGGTAGATCAAGGCGAGATGGACTCGTGCGGCAAAGAAATTGGCTGGCCAGAGTGAGGTGAGCAGGGATAGGAGCATGGGTAGTTGACCGGAGCACTGCGAGGGGTGGGCTAAAAGCAAGACGGGGGAGATTGTGGGTGGGTGAGAAGAACGAGGTAGGTGGACGGGCTATTGGAAGGTGAGTTAGATAAGGAGAGGTAGGAGGCACGGTCTCAAATTGCTGATCGAGTATACTAAGGGAAAGTAATAAGCTATATGGAGCAAGGCGAAGTGACCGGATAGGGGAAAAAGATAGGAGCGAGTGAAGGGAATTAGAGATGGTGTGTGGACTGCACATCAGATTAGGGTGGGACGACGCGAAACGAATAGACAGCTTAACGGATTTTGGGAAGGGCGGGGCGGTTGGCGTGGGAAACGGCGATGAGGACTTGTGGAGTAATGCATGAAGGCATGCGGGGAAATACGAATGCGGCATGATGATGTGAATAGTTCTTTAAGCTGAACAACTTCAGAAAATAAAACTTTAAATTCACATTGTTTCATTTAGATTCATTCATTTTAGAAAAAAACTGTTTCGATGATACCTGTAAAGATGACATAAATCGACTAGATTGCAAAATGACCAGACTGTTATAAGTTATTCTTTTTGTATTTCCTATAAAATTCTATATTTGGGGACATTTGGGGACGTATTGAAAAAAATAATGGCAGATAGGGAAGTTATGCTTCTGTTCGTTTGACATTTTGGATAAATTAGGTAATTTAAAAATGTACAATTATTAAGCATCCATATTTATTTCTATTAAAGACATAACACCATAATTGTGAACATACATAAACTAGTTATTATTTATTAGGAAACGCATTTTACTAAATTACTAAACAGGTAGCTAAAAGGAGAAAATTATTTTGAGATCAAATTTAAAGAGAAAGCGTGGCAAAAGTGTAAGTTGCACGTAAGTTGCGATATGAATGTAAGGTGAGCTGGAGATTAAACCACTTTCCAACTTTCTAGATTTCTACCACACACTTTCCACTTTTTCACATTCTCCTAAAATCCCGTTTTCTGACATTCATTACCCACGGAATAAGCACGCTCACATTCAAATCGCTCCGCAAAACAGAATTAACCGCAGGGAGTTTGGGGAGTTTTAAAAACAATTTCGACCCGCAAAAAACGCGTGGCTCGTTTCGAAACCGTAATTCCCCTAATCCAATTAGACGAACGGAGGAAAGTGTTAATGGGAGACGGGTCTCGACTACCGGCCGCGTTTGGCCACATTTGCTTGCGGACCTCCGAGCGAATTAAATATTCTCCGAGCATATCGCGGATGCAGAGCGAGCAAGTGAATTTCGGCTGGCCGTTGAGGCGGTCCACCGAGCGAGAGAGGATAGGCTCTTGAGAGTCCCCCGCCGATATGAAGGTTACCAAAGGGGCGATTTGGAGAGCAGAGTTGAGTGAGTGAACGGATGAGTGAGTCAGTATTTCATTTCCTAGCATGTCAGTTACTGCAGCGAGTGTTGGCGCATGTAACTGCGATTCTTGGACAACTAAACGCCTGGAGTAGAGATATTCCACCCCATCAGGAGCATGAAATCCAGCACCGACTACACTTCATTCTGATGGTTTTCCGCATCCAGATATTTCTTCCCTCAGCGCACAAGCCGGGATAAGCTCTAAGCTTCTTTCTGGTTTCCTGATGTGTGTGGTAATGTGTTGTATTCAACTGTAAGTGTGTGTATGTGTGTGTGCGCTCGCACGTGTAAGGGAGGAGTGGAGGAGATAAGGATGAATACGATAAAATCACGCGCGGTGTATGACCCGCTTGCTAGAGTAGAGCTCTGGTATTTTCCTAAAAGTGATCGGAGAAATAATGGAAAACTGCAGATCAAAGCAGCCGGCTATCTGAATTCTTATTCGGACGATTAAGCTATACACAACCTATATTGGTAGCATGTATAAAACATCCTCAAAATCCTTCTATATAAAAACTCCAGCATACCAACAATTTGCAGAATTTAAATATTCGTACACTAGAAGATTCTACATTCAAGTCTTGAGGGTTAGGTCAGATTAGATTAGAATTGGTTACAGTGTAAAACTCATTGATTTGTGCAACAGTTAAAATCAATAAAATTATTTAAAATATCTATCATTGATTTTTCCCATTGCATATCAGTTAAGAAATTTGTTTATTATATGAATAGTATCTTATCGAGTTAGAATTAAGAATAGAAGTGGCGAACATAGCACAGAAATGTATTTAAAGAATATTCAGAATATTTTTTAAAGAATATCAGCAAGAGGAAATACCGGGAAAGTTAAGCATTAATGACCTGAATGATGATGTTCTATATCGAGTCAAGTCGGTCCATCTGTCAATAGATTATTCCGTAAAGAGCAGTTGCAAAAATTAAATTATTGAACGAAGATGTTGACCTGTGATTTTGAGCAAGAGAAAAATATAAAGATATGAGACTTCTTAGAAAATGTACCCAATACACTAATGCTAAAAGCTAATATAAGCGAAAGTGATTAGAATAATCGTCTTGGTTACTATATTACAATTATTGCATTTCGAAAATATATATTTGAAGGCAATTGCGAAATAAATATTGATCAATTCAAACATATGATTTATTTTTGGAAGTAAAGGATAATAACATGGGCTAGGAAATTGAAAGATCGTATCCAAAATATAAGAATCTGATATAAAGAACACTACTTGTGATGGACCATTAAATCATTCACATTTTTAAACGTAATGTAGAAATCTTAAATGCTCTACGTTTTCGTTTTATAATTCTAATTATACACGATTTCAAACCACCGATTACATGAATTTTCACTTCAGACAATTCTGAGAATATTAGAGACGTACACGTTTTGCGCTTTTAGTTCAGATTTGTTCACTTGTTCGCTTTAATTAATCCCTGCCGCAAAATGCTAGCCACCGCACGTTTTCCATTGCCGTTCTTATTTGCATTGGCTTCTGTAACAGGTGGAATCTCCACTAAGCTGTAAAATGGCTTCAGAGAGTGCAGATATTTTCTGGCTAGTTAAAACTGGTAAGTTACCTCATTCCAATCTCATTTTTGCTCTTATTCTCTAATCAAGTATTTCAATAAGAAATTACAATTGACGTATTATCACGTTATAAAATGGTTACGATAAAATTATTTGTTTTCCTTATTTTTAAACTCCCCGTTGTAAACACATATTATATACTATAATGGTTACAAAAATTGTCCTTTTTGATATTTAGAATATGAGTAGCAGAAGAGGGAGATGAGTAGCAGAAACACGTATATGGCAGAGAAGGACCTTAGTTATATTCTGCAGTTCATTACATAGTACTTCAGAAACTTATATATGTTTACCTTGTCTTAACCTAGAAATGAATAGACTATCCCAAAAATTATTAGAAACTCGCCTTTTAACAAGCAGAATAATCATCGCAAAAAATAGTCTTCATCCGAAAGCCCAGATGAGTTAGTGTAGACCACAGCTCAGAGCCAACAGATAGTATATCTCTAAATTTGTATCTAACACGTTCAGCGATTTTTTTCATGAATTACCTGAGATATAGGCGGCATTCAAGTGAAAATGCATGATGCCTACATTTGATGTATTAGATTTATTTCCATAGCCAGGCCTGGTTAGTCGAACACCTGGGATTTGATGAATTAAGTTATTGATTATTATTTATTTCCTAAATACATAACAGTGAAGATGTACCGGAAAACATTTTGGAACCACATTTTTTTTGTTTATAAACAACAACACTTCATATTAAAGTGTTAAATAAATAATCCAGGTTTTATTTATGAAAAAATATTGAGTAAACAAACGAAACAAAAATCTCAACTTGAATTAACGCAAATTACGGGTTTTAGCCTTTGTGAGTTACCCTTGAATACCGTCGATTTTAATATTTATAATTCAATTAATCTACTCCGACCGACCAGACTAAAGTACGTACAATAGTTCTTAACATGAATAATACAAAGATACGACTACAGGAAAGTAGAATATTTTCTAATATTTCCAAATTCTCTTCCAGAATGATATTCCAGTGTCGCTTTTGGAGAGCTTGCAATACAAATTTGGCGAGTTCTACCAAAATAGGAAATTATATGATATAGTTCTCGAAAATTTACGATTGCCGATCTGGTAGTTCAATAAAAACAATAAAAAATCACTTCAACACACAAGAATATTTTATATAGGGGCGGACAAAATACAACATTCGGCAAGCCAGTTGAATCGAAAAACATAAAAACCCTCAACCTTTCTAAAACATCTGCACTCATAAACTCAATTGTAAGACTTGAACGATACCAATTATTGGAGCACGCCATCTCCGTTCCCATCATCGCTGCCATCGTCGGCTCACCTGAAACACAAAAGAAGGCGCGTCAGCCGCCGCTTGCTTTTCGTTACACGCAAATCACTTAAATTGAAAAGCTCCTCCGCCATTAACTCGAGCCTCAAAGAGCGCGAGCGCCGCTCGGGCCCCAATCAATAGGAGGCCGCGTCGCCAGTCGTAATAAGCGAAGCGCGTACGGCCTCTCGAGTAAAGAGTGTCTCGCCTTACAAAGGCCCCGGCGACAAACGAAATAAATGTGCTGGCGTTCGCCATAAACAAGAGATGCAGAGGGAGACAACTTAATACTCTAAAGGGTTTATAATTTAATATTTTTATGTAGATGATTCAATGTTGGGCAGGGGAGTCAAAAAAATTGGTAGGACGTTTCTAAATGTACTAGTTCTTCATTATGTCTATGTAAGAAGAATTACACAATCTTCTATCAAATATAAAAACACAGTTATAAAACAATAAGCACTCAGAAATTGAAACATATGGAATATTTATAACGGTCATTACGTAGAAACAAAAATATAAACCAATAACCATAAAGCACTAAATGTCAACTTATCTCACACATGTACGAAAATAAGAACTTACGCAATCTTACCATATACTTACACAACACTACTTCTCAATATCATGAACACAATTAACGAGGTAAATTCCTAGTGGTCGTTAGATTGAAAAGGCTCATTTTATAATGTATATAAGTACTTATGAATTTATTAAGCTTTTAAAATCTCTTAAAAATTTACATGTCGGGATATAATAACAAGGGATTGTTGGTAAGGGAAATAAAAAAAATGTATCGGAATGTATAATTACTTCCTCAGGCTGTGAAAGGACAGCAAAGTAAGGCAACCACACTACTACAGAATCGTAAAATATTAAACGCTTCAAAAATATTAAAATATTTAAAATGGACACTTCAATATTTATAGTGAAAATTAAATATAAAAAAATGTAACAAACTATAATATAAACGTTCCTAAAAGACCTTTATACTATATATCGTATAAAGATTAGTGTAATTGTTCCCCAAAGCTCATTCTTCCTAAGCGACTGACAGAACTTCACCCACTCTACATCTTTCTAAAACTAACAAGAGAAAGTGCCGATAGCCATTCCATTTATCCACGGATCGTTTTATAATTAATATATTTACAGTTTTTATTTATTTATTGAACCTTAAAAAATTAAAAATTAGTACATGATGATTAAATGGCAAAGATTTAGTACCTAAAAACTTTACTATTTATTATTTACGTCAAAATCGTGAAAAAGAGTGCAACGTTTGGTAAATAAGAGAAGGGAGCGCCTTACAAAGGCGCTGGTCTGAGAGACGAAATCCATCGAGGCGAAATAAATGTGCAAACGTTCATCATAAAGAAGAAATGTTGAGGAAGATACTTTAATACCCCAAAGGACTTCTTTAACGTGCGTTACTTTATTTTTTATTGATCAGCAAACGAGAAAAACTTCGCAAGGCGTGTCCCGCCTTTCCCAAGCATGGGCGTCCACTCGCGAACTGAATTGTGATGAAATTATATTAATGAGTGCGTTCGCTATAAGCATGCGTCATAGACAAAGAGATCCTAATATTTTAAAGAGTTTAGTATCAGCTGATTTTTATTACTTTATTTATATATTTTTCGAAAAAAATGAAAAAAATGCTGGTGTGTCGTTTGAAGCGAGAAGACAATATATTATGTCCACAATCAAAGCTGACATCGTGATTGCTCAATGACTGAAAAATTAATGTGGGCAGGATATAAATTTCATTCGAAATTCCTTAGATGTGTGGATATAATTTGCCTTCCTCTCAAATATTATTTTTGCTACACTCACTTCTCATATTCTCTTTTTAACACTGTCACATTCTACATCTTGGAACATTATTGATTTCGAGATCGTTAAAACAATCTGCTTAAAATTTATTTGCCTTTTTCTGTGTTTTGTATACAAAGTCCTAGAATGGATATTGTCCAAATAGGATCTTCCAGCTCTAGATATGTGATCTCCAAAAATATTGATACGGTTTTCTTTTGAATTTGATATTAACTCTGCACCTCAGTGGGTGGGTGGTTAGCGCTCTGGCTTCCAACCTCCGAGAACGCTGGTTAGAACCTGAGGGGTCTGGATTTTTGAAGGGAGGAAAAACCCAAGGAAAAAAGATGACACTGAAAACTAGATTCTGAAAATATCTGAATAACCGTGCAACAAAGTGAAGTATCCAGAAGAGCCAACAATTAAAAATGTAATGGAAGATTTAAAAATTCCTGTTTTGAAGATTTTAGTGTCAAGAACGTATCTCGAGGAGCCTCTGAACATATGTTTGGTGTGCCTACCATTCACCGTTTCCGACTTCACAAGTTCTAAGTTGAGAGAGAATTGTTATTTGCAAATATTATTGAATTTAATTTCAACGAATGAGAAATGACTATATCAAAAGCATTTTAAAAACTTTGACACATTATTCGTCATTGTAGTAGTGTTCGTATGTAGGTACGTTGAAAAATAGAGATTGGCAGATGAATTAATATTTGTATTACTAGAAAGTGGTGTGTGGTCAATAATATTCTCGACAATAAAACAGTAAATATCAAGCGTAGTTTCGTCATTTTCTCCTTGAACGTAAGCTTTCTTGGCCGCATTGGGGTTCTTGTGATTGCTACAATGAAATAAGAAAATTATTGGGACAAAGTGAAATCGATAATGTTGCAAGATGTAGAAGGCAAAAGTACCGTTTTTCTCAGGCGGACCTGCAACCAATGCAGAATAAGTATGCAAGTTTACTCATCTTTATTAATTTCATAATACGAAATTTAAAATTTTGTATTTTATTTATGTCAAATTTTACGATTTTCTGCATTATTATACTCAACCATTTCATTTTCACTTTTTATACAAGTATCAGTTCAACAATTTACATTTTAAACTTTATATCAACCATTCAAGTTCTCTCAAGTCAGAGTCATTTACTTTATGTTGTTAATTTTATTATATTTTTTTCTTCCCATTGTACAATTTGTAATTACATTTTTTAAATTTTTTTGTATTATTTATTTATTTAAGGTCGCTCTGTAACAAACACGTCATCAACGACTCCATCATTATACAACAGTACAAACAAACATAGTAATTACAGTAAAATTTTATTTCATATTAGTTGAGGATAATCGCCATGCGGTCAAAATGATTTGTGCTGAATTACACAAATACGAAGAAATTACACTTGATACTTCATTTTCTAATGTTCTTGTGTTGTATTATGATCTACCGAAATTTAAGAATTTATTCTTGGAAAGTGACTGATTATTGGAGAATATGTATATTAAACGTATGTTGAATTGGCTGGTGGAATTGATTGTCCTTATGATTTTCTAAACAAGAACACTTATGTTTGACTACAAAAAACTGCTACTTCTATATTCGCAGTACTCATCGTCATTTTCTGCTCTACTTGCTATATAACACACGCGACACTTTGATCCTAAACGGAAAGTTCATACAGATACAATCTCCTCGAATCATGGTTTTCAAGTGAGCTTTTAAAAGCCTTTCACCGTTTGCCGTATATATTTCTATATCCTATGTAAAACCCTAATTGGTAGTTATTCATGTGAAGTGTACTTTATCTGAAGCAATGGGAATTGTTTGAAGGAATTGACAGGTTAAATTAGCCTATCCTTAAATACGATGGAGAAGGGGCAGTTTTGCCAACGTATAATTAACAAATCCAAAGCGATGTCTTGGTTTGGTTATGTGACAATCAAACGGCAGTTCACTTTGAAAGAATTATTTTTGTAATCGTTCTTCCGTCCAATGAATGTACACAATTTTCATTTTTAATGCACATTTCCACTCAATTGTTTTAAATGCAAATTTTATTTTGTTACCTAATTTGGACTCATTTGGACTTGCATTATGATTACACCAAAATATGTATTCATGGTAGCTAATGACACGATTCAAAATATGTATTCACGTAGCTTAAGTGCAACGTTTATTATTTTATGCAATACACGGGACAAAAATACACCAATTTAACGCACGTGGTGTTATGTATGCTGTTGGGTATTTTCAGTCAAATACATTTCAAGCAGATATTAAATAATGAGTACAAAATACACATCATATTACATATCTCAACTTCGAATTCATAACAATAAAGAGTAATTTATGCGATGTCAGCCGATCTGGAGAGCCGAGATCGCTAAGACGTACGCGCCTTAATGTCCCGATTAGAAGAATCGCGAAGTCGAATAACGCGTTGCAATTATATGTTTGCTTGTGTCTTGTGATACTTGTGTCTCCCCTAATGATCATATATCACCTTTCAAAATTATTCCGTCCATTCATGGACATCTTGGGTATCGCAATGGCTTGCGGTCTTTGCGCCAAAATATGCTTTACGCTTCGGTTTCTAAATTAAACTTTTAATATTCTCGTGCATGAGAGGGCCGAGAGACTCCACAAGTTGAGTTTATATTCCGATTCTTCCGATAAGTTTCAGTTTGATGCGTCTCAGCTATACTGCCGCGGTCACGTAAGCGAGGGAACTATGCTGCAATCTGCTGGTGGTTTACATCGCCCAGCTGGTGTAACAAAGGTTTGGCTCCAGAAGGGTAGTGCGTCCAGATCGTCGCTGCCATCTCCCTCCTCCGCACCCTCACCACATCTTTGTAGTCATTCTCCACCCCCTCATCTCTGCTACCCCACTATTGTCTCATCGCTACCACTACAGCCGCCGTCGCCACTGCAGTGGCCACCACTACCGTCATCGTCATCACGTCTGTTGGTAACGTTGGCATCGTCGACACTAACTACCACAGCCTCCTCCCCCCCGCCTTCACAGCAACTAGTATTATAACCACCATCATCCCTTCACCATTTGCACTTCGCGCCTGTGGTCACCACTATCACTATTACCACCACATCTGTTGGTAACGTTAACATCGTTGACACTATGTGATCATCACAGCTTCCCCCTGCCACCATCACAACACTTACTATTATTACCACCACCTCCTCTTCACCATTTGCACTGTCTTCACCGAAGTGGCCACCACTACCGCCATCGCCACCATATTTCTTGGCACCGTTGGCACCGTCGACACCAATCATCACAGCCTCTCCCCCTTGCCTCCATCCCTGCAACTACTGTTATTTCCACCATCGCCGTCCTTCCTCAACCATTTGCACTGTCACCGCCGCCGGCGCCGCAGCCCCCACCGCCTCGGCGTACATGTCTGCCGCCGTCGTAAACCCGCCCTCAGCAGGAGCGGCGCGGCGAGGAGCGGCGAGGCGCGGCGAGGGGGGCGTGGCGAGGGGGCGTGGCGAGGGGGTGTGTGGCGAGGGGGGCGTGGCGAGGGGGGCGTGGCGAGGGGGGCGTGGTGAGGGGTGTGTGGCGAGGGGGCGTGGTGAGGTGCCGTGGCGAGGGGGTGTGGCGAGGGGGGTTTGCGAGGGGGTGTGGTGATGGGGCGTGGCGAGGGGGGCGTGGCCAGGAGGGCGTGGCGAGGGGGGCGTGACGAGGGGGCATGGTGAGAGAGCGTGGCGAGGAGGGCGTGGCGAGGTGGGCGTATCAAAAGGGGTGTGGCAAGGGGGGCCTGGCAAGAGGGATGTGGCGAGGGGGGTGTGGTGAGGGGGGTGTGGCGAGGGGGCGTGGCGAGGGGGCGTGGCGAGGGGGCGTGGTGAGGGGACGTGGTGAAGGGACGTGGTGAGGGGGGCGTGGTGAAGGGGGCGTGGCGAGGGGGCCGTGGCGAGAGGGGGCGTGGTGAGGCGAGGGGAGCGTGGTGAGGGGGGCATGGCGGGGGGGCATGGCGGGGCGTTGCTGCGCCGAGGGCAAAGGGCGGCGCGGCACCGGCCGGCGCGGCCGTTACGTGCCACGCGTGATGGCACTGTTTATTGCGTCCCTTCATCGATGCTCCCCGCCCCTCGACGCGGTTCACGTCCTCCAGGGCGCCGGGACCGTCCGCTGGATCAGGCGAGGCTCAGTTCGATTTCTGGGCTGGGGGTTGGCAGGAAAGGAATTCTCACTTCCGATTCATCTGTTTCCTGTTTCTCTGGTTCCTCTTCCTCTTCTGCTTCGTCTGTCTCCCTCTTCTTCGTTTCCTTTTATTCAGAGCTCAAGATACAAAATGCCTGGAAATTCGATATTTTTCTTGACTTCTATGACGGATATTGAATGAATGATTTCTCCATTACTAAATGTTTGGATTGTTACACACGATACAGAAATTTCCAGACATACGTAAATTAAATAACGAATATTTATTTTCAATACTAATGCACTATAAAGGACAGAAATACTGATTCACTTACAAAAAGGCATTAAAAACATAATTAATATGTTTATAAAATGTAGGAAAAGTGCAAAAATATAGTGTTCCAATTGATAATTTTGTTTTTTAATTGAATTCATCATTTCACGAATTATAGAATAAAATTGTTCTTAATTAAATAATAGAAAAATCTAATTATCCCGATTAATAAATAATTTAAAAAAATACATTTTAGGTCCAGTATGTCATTTCAAGTTCGTATCGCATAGAAACCGAGTGAAGTGGCTTAGTACGCAGACTGACTTCGCAGTCGAGAGATACGGGTTCGATCCCCGGGCCGGCCATCGTAACTGGGGTTTTTCATGGTTTCTCTTGGTCATAACGCAATGCTGGGATGGTTAAAAAATAAAACGATTACCTCCCACAATCCTCCTAGTCATTTTACCCCTTATCCCATTACCCTATCACTTCCTTCAGTATTCTCTGCAAAAGGTAAGAGACCCTTCCCCTTAATAGGATCTTAGTTGCTTAGAAATAAATAATAATAATAATAATATTAATAATAATAATAATAATAATAATAATAATAATAATAATAATAATAATTGCAGAAGTAAAAATAAAATGGATCTTTAAAAGTTTTTATTTTTATTTTTGAGAAAATGTATTAATATAAAGCAAGTACTTCAACGTCTTTTGCTTCTGTTCCAAAAATACTAATTATAAATGAAAGAATAAATCTGCCTACTGGCATATTTTATGTATTCAACAATTACAGCCCTAACTTTGAGGAAAATGTCATTTATTTCGCACATAAGAAGTCGAGTACAACATAGAATTCGCAGACAAATTTTGTACTCCACAGCTAGCCAAAAAATGTAACTCTCTGAAGCATTCCCCTGCGTTAATGTATTTCACGCCGTGGGCGGGTCGTTGCATAGGAGAGGCCCTTGACGCGGCCGCACCCTCGGCGAGTGAGAACGTCCTCTCTCCGTCCTCTCTCGGTGCTTCGTCGCACGGTCGCCGTCCTTCGTCGCCGCGGCGTAACCACCACCTCGCACACCTTCTGCCTCACCGCAGCCGCGGTGGTGGATGCCCTGCGGCAAACGGGCCGGTGACCGAGGCAGTCGTAAAGTTGGCAACAACGGTAAAGTCAGGAACACACAGGTTCCAATGGTGGCAACTGAGTTTGAAATAAAGTGAAATAAAATACTATTGTGTCCTTCACATTTTCTAAATCACATGTTCTTTGATATTTTTACGCACATCATGTAAAAATGGCTGAATGTTTAAACTTATTTCGGTTTACACAACTCCACCGTTCCACGGCAGCGAGGGAATTGCACGTAAACGAATAGCGTAGGCTGTTGACTGGGGGAGGTGGGGTGAGTTGAGATAAATATGGATGCATCGGGCTGGGAGGGATGGAGTGGTGTGAGGCGGGGTTGGACGACACGAAATAGGATGGGGGCGAGGAAATAAGGGATTGGTGGGGATGGCAAAGACGGTGCGAAAGATGGGGGAAAGGGCAAGCTGCACGGGAGGGAAATTGTGAGGGATGGAAGGGAAGGGGAATGGACAGAATGGAAAGCAGGATGGGGCGAAGCGAGTAGGGTCAGTAGTGGTGGGGTGGAGCGGTGCTAAGCCTAGCCGGGAGGAACTGGTTGCGGCCAAAAGGGGGTAGGTGGAAGTTTGGGCGTAGACAGGGCAGAGAGAAACAAAGCGAAAAGAAACAACGTAGAACAAAACAGGGCGAATTAGGGCGAAGAGAAACATGACAGAACAGAACATGGCGGATCAGATTGGGCGGAATAGGGAGGGGCGAAACATGGTCATAAGAAATAGTCTGAAAAGAAATAGGATGGTGCTTATCAAATTGAGGGTGGACAGGTCGAGGGTGGGCAGGACGGGGGTAGACAGGACGGGGGTGGACAGGACGGGGATTGTCAGGGCGGGGGTGGACAGTGCGGGGTAGACTGGGCGGGGTAGACAAGGTGGTGGTGGACAGGGCGGGGTGGACAGGGCGGGGTGGACAGGGCGGTGTGGACAGGGCGGGGTGGACAGGGCGGGGGTGGACAGGGCGGGGTGGACAGGGTGGAGTGGATTGGGCGGGGATGGACAGGGTGGGGTGGACAGGGTGGGGTGGACAAGTCGGGGGTGGACAGGACGGGGTGGACAGGACGGGGGTAGAAAAGAGTGGGGTGGACAGTGCGGGTGTGAACAGGGCGGGGACTGTCAGGGCGGAAGTGGACAGGGCGGGGTGGACTTGGCAGGGTGGACAAGGTGGTGGTGGACAGGGCGGGGATGAGCAGGGCAGGCCCTGGCGGAGTGGCGCGGAGCTGGACGGAGTAGGGTGGAAGGGGCGGAGCGGGGCAGAGCAGAGCGAGGCTGGGGGAGGTCGCGAGGTGCGCCGGCGGCGGGACCCAGCGTTGGTGGCGACCGCAGAAGGTGGTGCAGGGTGCGAACAGATGCCTGGCGCTGCCGGAGGAAGCCTGTGGCTCTGGCGCAGGTGGAAGGAGCAGCGCGTCGTCGAGGGAAGCGCAGCCCGCTACTCGTAAGCGGGCGGATGAGAGCAGATCGCTGGAAGGGACAGCAGCCGGGCAGACAGAGCCGCTAGAGGGAGACCTCTAGTCGCCGCGTGGCGTTGTCTACGTCTAGCACCCAAAGACACGCTTCTCTGCACTGCGGAACTCCGGCACTCTATAAATAATACATCTCCCTTCTACAAACCAAAAGTAATTTTTTTTAACTTTTATTATTTATTTTATTTATTTAATAGGTAATTCTTACAAACAAATTAGATTTCTTGATCCTATGTGGCTAGGCCGAAGGCCTTCAAGCCATTACAATACCTACATCCTTTCGCGTTCTAATCTTTCGAATTCTGGTATTCACCCCAAACTTTTAACTTTTTATTTGAAACATACATATTACTTTTATTGATTTCAATAATGTATGCCATAATTTATGCCTTTGTTCTTGGCAACATAAACATGTAAAAGTGAGAAAAATGTCTCCTTGAAAATAATTCCATTAAAACGTGAAAAACAGGATATCATTTTAACACTCAGTGAATATACATTTCATTTAACCTCTTTCACTTTCATGTCCATTGTGATAATGGATAGCATAACGTATTAAAACTCCGGAGAGTTGTTGATATTACAAATTCTCTAAATTGTTTAGATAGGATGAAGATTAATTATGGGACGTGGTGTTAGATTAATTTCGTAATGATACTTTTAAAATAACAATTAAAAATTAACAAATTATCACTTTGAAGTAGTAAGAAGTTCCTTGATGATCGGTAGCAAAGCTATGAAAAGCTTAGTTTGAAATCAAGCAGTTGAATGATTATTTAGTTAAAATTTTAGGGAAATTTTGCAGTAAATACTTTTAAATGCTAGGAAACAATATATTCGTGCGAGACGAAATTCTGGAGAAAGCTGGAAGGAAGGTGAGATACATTTTTCTTTAGATTTAAATACATTTTATACGTGCTGCAATAAGGCGTTAAGCCTTTACGATCTTCCTTTACCTGGCGAAAGAGCACAGTGGTGATTTATAATTCTCGTGGATTGTTTGTGTGATGGTAGGGTGATCATGAGGAATGAATGATGAGCAATGAATTACACAGGCACACAAAAAAAGTTGTCAAACCCAAAAATTTGACTCATGTTTCTTTACGTATGTCGAGGTGTTGAATCCGAACCTGAAGCCAGAATTGTGACACCACGTTCTCAGTGTTTTTTAATCACAAAAAGCGGATAACGGTGGCGCATTTCTGGCTTCAGATTCGGATTCAGTGCGTCAAAACATATAAGGAAATACGTTTCAAGTCTTTGGACCTGACATCTTTTTTGAGAGCTTATGTTATTGAAGAGAAGATGATTCAAATGAAGTGCAGTCTTAAAAGCCAATCACACAGTCACCACACCTACGCCTTGTGTTAAACCTGCACACCCACACTGACATTACATTATACGATCTGACAACACTGCATGCCCACCATTCGTATGCCTCCCCTCTGTAGCAGCAGCCGACAGCCCCAAAAGCCGTGATGTCACACTGGCCACTTCCAAAACTTCCGGTCCGAACGTACTTTATTCGGAACGAGAAAGTGTAATTTTTTTCATTTTAACTTTCAGTGGCCGCGCCCTTTTTTCCATACATCCAGTACTGTCGAAAGAAACTTTTTAAAATCTTTCTACCACTCCAAAGGAAGAAAAAAAGAAAATTCTGTCGTCTTCTCTTTAGACTCTCAACTCTCCTCTGTTCTATACAGACCATCCACGTCTTGTACTCAATTTTTCATTTTTTTTCTCTTTCAGAAAGAGAGATAGATGCACGAAGAACTGAGTTCTTTCAGTAAATGGAACATTTGTTTCTCTCGCATTAATGAAATAACTTCGTTTCCGACAATGTTCACCGATGCGGAATCCAATAGGAAAATATTGAAAATTCAGGAATCGGATGAGGAAATCGGGAAACGGTTATGAATGGTGTCACCGAAACGGGAGTACTCGACTGCGCTTCCGCAGCAGAAACTATTTCGTCGAGTTGTTCATATTTATAGTCTCCGCCATTTCCACTCGGATAGACTGTTCTGTGTATTGATGTTTGTGGGACAAGCAATGCCGTTTGTTTGCGACCCAACACGGAACGGTTCTCATGGAAGAGTCTACAACTTATTCAGTTGCAGTACCGAACACGATTCCAGGATATTCGTATTCAGTGGAAATACAACGTTCATGAGTACGCGAAATTCTGCCTTTGAAATAAATGCATATTTTTAGTTATTTTATGCATCTTTCCATAGGATTCTCTTTAAAAGCTGTATCTATTTTTTAAATTCTCGAAATGTATGACCGTTTGGGAATTAGGCATTTAGAACAACTAAAAATTTATATAAAATCTGTATGTCCAGGAGAAGGTATCAATTACTATATCAAATACTAATCAATTAATTGATTAAATGAAATTTTAAAACCTTTTGTGAATTTCAGCGGAACAATTTCGCAAAAAAACTAATAGTATCTACGGAAAAACCTACGAGTATCTCAACTCCCTGGTCTTAGACTCTTCTGTGATGTGATTAAGCAATGGATAAATCCTGCTGTCAAGCAAGAAATATGCAATTTTATATGGTCTTCCCCCTTTAATTGCAGTAGAAATTTTTAATACTTTTTAAATTTTTAATAGAATTAAATTTTTTTAATAGTAGGTCTATCAAAATGACAATGGATTGTAAGGCACGGTAAAACTGGACAGGGCGGGTGAATATCGAAAACGGGCGTTTTCTAGTTTTAAACAAAATCTTATCCTGAGAGTTTAGATATAACGCAGTTACAACACTCGATCTTTAAATAACCTTTACTTCCTAACCAAAACAATATTTAACGAGCGCAAAACACCTCGACCAATTTGCCCCATGATTTCAACACAAGTTGGCGTATCTAAATCATACCAATACCCTGTTTATGTGACGCCATGGCGGCTTGAGACACTCACTGGGTAGCGAAATATCACAACACAAATAAATTACGAAAAATCAAATGTGATAGTTCAGATATGGCACCAATTTTGAAACTTCCTCTCAAAATTGTAGTGATAAATCTACGCTTTAAACTAATTGGAAACCAAATAACATTTCTTCCAACATATACACACATGCACACATAATCTCACGGCCTCGGCACAACTCCCCCCCACGAACGCTCCTTGGCGTGTGCTGAACCGAGGGCTTTCCACATCCGAGTTGTGACCGCCTGTGCACCCACGTGCTGTCCATGGGGCGATGTGACACGCCCGGTTTTTGTCCTCGCCCGCGCCGCCGCCACCACCGGCGTGTGGAGGCGGAAGAGGAAACCGCACGGGGAGAGATGGGCGAGTCCGTAGAGGCCGATACTTCGTGCAAATGTTGCCACCACCATTTGTTTTAGTAGCGATTTAACACGCTCAGAAACAAGTAATGCGCCAAGTGTACGAAAGACTAACTATGAAATAAGAGGAGTAGGCAAAACGTGGTTTATTCAGATTACTGAATTCATGCCAAAGTTATTGAGATGAACTAATTACGCGAAGAATTTTGACATGAAAGTGTAGGCTT
This sequence comes from Gryllus longicercus, assembly GCA_038098605.1. Taxonomy (NCBI): domain Eukaryota; kingdom Metazoa; phylum Arthropoda; class Insecta; order Orthoptera; family Gryllidae; genus Gryllus; species Gryllus longicercus. The sequence continues at coordinate 1,912,898 of JAZDUA010000019.1, read as the reverse complement.
CCGTAGCCGGAGTCAATATCTACTTGGCTGCCCGGGAGACGGCCAAGGCACAGACGCCAACGTGTCGGCCGTCATGCTGCAACTTTCCCTCAGCATTTCTCTCTGCATAAGGTCGCAATACAACAGCCGAAACGTTGGCATCCCTGCTTAGTATGCGGCGTCTCCCCTTATTGTAAGGCACGTGAACCATTGCTTTTAGGTTTGTTTCTTTTTTCTTTTCTTTCTTTCGTTTTTTTCAAATTCTACGTGTCAGATTTTCGGCATAACGTAGTGGCAACACCTGTCCTTCTACCAAGACTACCTACATTTCCTCTCAGAAAGAAAACAAAAGAACGCAGAACGCATTTCGCTCCCCAATCTGCCCTTTGGCGGAAGCGAGGGCTTTGCACATCCACGTGCTGTCGATGGGGCCGCGAGACACGCGCGGTTTTTGTCGTCGCGCGAACCGCCAGCGGCATGTGTGTGTGTCGGAAGGGGGGAGATGGGAATCGGCTGGGGAGAGATGGAGAGGTGGGCGAGGCCGGAGGGCCCAATATTTCGTGTGAGCCGGCGCAAAAAAGTGACGCCACGCGACGCGCAGTGGGCGAGACAGGGGCTGACCGCGGCAGCGTGCCCACGTGAACACAGCCCCTCGTGTCAGAGATTCTACCAGTCATCCACGCTGCAGGCACGTCTAATAGTATATAGTATATCAACTAGCTTATAATGTTAAATTTATTGCGTAAGTACACGATTTGAAAACGAGAGTTAGGAGCGAGTTTTCAAATTTGTACGAATGCAATAGCGCGACATTATAAACGACATTATGTTCATAATTTTTTTTCTATAACGGCATTATACATTAACTAGAGATTTAAAGTTAATTTTAGGAAAAACTTTATTGTGGGATCACAGATATTTCACATCTGTACGAAAAAATGGTGGTTGTCTGTTCGGTTTGCCGCTACCTCCCACGATTCTTACTCTGCGATTGGCTGAATGTGTGATGACGCAATTATTCATGCCATAAAAATCAAATGTATCATAATCTGTGCCATAATAAATGAATGTATGATTGGATCTTTCATGAATGATTTCTTCTAACAGTCATTTATAATGCGGGAATACAATAAAACCTACACATAACCGTTGCGTTACCATGGGTTGGGGTGTTCAGAGACTCACAAATAATTTTATGGGTTTTGATTTTTAGACATTTCAAAACCATTCATATTTTACACGATGCTATTTGTCTCATTTTTTGTCAGGATTTCAGTTATTTCAGTAAATCTGATTGTGTGCAATAAATTGAAACTATTCACTCAAAAACTAAAAATTATATTTTGTAAAAGATTTGTATGAATTTTAAGCCTTAACCTTAATTTTTTTAAACATTTTGAAGTATTTATGGTCTTAGTATAATATGAAGAGCAATTAATCAAAACACATGTTATCACCAGCAATTAAATAATTATAAGTGAAAACTGATAACTTAAGAAAAATATATTGCACATTTTCCATATTCACGTCAAATTGCCAAGATGAAAAATAACATATTTTTAAAAAGTAAACTAATGGTGCTACAACAGCACGTATTTAATCGTATATCAGATTTATAACATACGCAATTTTCGAAAATTTATTATTAAACAAATAATTTAAATAATAAAACGAAATAATTGTATATACTTGAAATAAATCGATAAATATGTTGTGAATGGGAAGTTATAATATTTGTTAATCCCTTGAGATACAGTTTTCGAACAACGATTGGTTTGTCAGACCTTAATGAACAATGAATAATGAATACTGAATAATGATGCTGTTACAATATGGATGTACGGATGATATATGTGCGCCGCAGCTGTAAATAGTTCACATGTCGCCGCGAGCGCCACAGTGGATTACGCCTCAACTCCAATGCTCCCTACAAAAGCCAATGCAGCGTAGATCTCCAAACATTGTTCTCGTCAGTCGTCGACTGTTGACGTCAGTTGAAGAGTGCCCTTAGTTGTCGGCAGTGTAGGTGGTTGCAATCGTTCTTCAGCAGTTAGCTCACCGTAGAGCAGTTAGCTCGCCATTAGCCGGAGTTCAATGTTCTGGCCGTTTGTGATGACTTCCAGCTGTTATTTGAAATACTAATAACGACTAATAACGACAGGAACTGCTAGATGAAGAGTTGAATGTTATATATCAGACTAGATGAACTTCTAGGAATTCGAAACTTTTGTGCGTGCTTTTCTGCTTGTTTTTTAGTTAAAAAAAAAGAAATTATTTTTAAAGCACGCTCAGATCAAAAACTGAAAATATGGCCATACGTTTTACTTTATTTTGCCTTCAAACAACAGAAAAATATCGTATAAATCTAAAATGGTGGTTTTTCGTCGAGTGTGTTTTCTATTCTACTATTCGTTTATGTTAAATTGTTTAAGCTCTGATATAAACTAGTTTTTCGCCATTTTCAATCCGCAAAATTTTTCGTTATCAGAGCCCGATGAAAATTTAACCAAGTGCAAATTTGTAAAATAATAATAGAAATAATAATAATAATAATAATAATAATAATAATAATAATAATAATAATAATAAATGATGGATTACCGTTGAAAAGCTGATCCTGGAAAAATTACACATGTTAGTCATGTAGAGTTGTCATTAATGGCCTATACGACAATGATAATAATAATAATAATAATAATAATAATAGTAATAATAATAATAACTAAGAAATAATAATTAATTAGAAAATTACAAAGTATGAGGATCTTGCTCTGGAAATAAAACAAATGTGGAAACTAAGGAGTGTAACAATATATTCACTTGCTATTTCGGCTGATGGTGTAGTAACAAAAAATTTCTAGAACATTTTCTACAAAAAATTGTATTGCCTCAACGAATTCTAAATTACGGACAGAAAGCAGCGATCCTGCAAACATGTCATATAGTTCGCAAGTTGTCGAACAAATTAGGCTTCCATACCGGTCTTGAAGGTCAGAGAGAAATCTCTGTTCCCAGTGACCGAGCTCTTTCCTTAACGTGGCAGGAATGGACGAATTGAACCCAAGAAAAAATAAATATAATTATAATATGCAAGTTAAATAGTAAATATGACTAATATATATATAGAAGTATTGCTGTGTTGTTCAAATTACATTAATAAAGATGAAAAAATACGACACATATAACCTTATTTATCTCATTGACATACTGTGCAGTAGATCTACTGGGCGTCGCGCTCACCATCTACCTATGATGTGAAGCGAACACGGCCTACCGTGGATCACACTTCGATTTAAACATAGCGGCATTTCAAGATCACGAGCTGGTCGGACAGGGGAACATTGTCATTCAATCTAAAGCTTAGTTACGACTTAAAATTTTGTTACTGAAGCTCTCGATTGGATGACAATGTCTCACTCTACTTCAAACTCATGATCTTGATATGCCACTATGTTTAAATTGGTGTATACCCGCTGTCACGCAGTTCTCAGAAATTCTACAAGTAGAAGGCCACTGACCTCGTCGCAAACTGCTGCTTCCACTAAGACAGTCACTGTTGTTGAATGCAGGCGACAACTGCCAGGTGCCGTTGTATAACACTTCATCGGCAATCTTGGGTAGTGAAGGTGAAAGGCCTACTTCTACTTCTTTATACTCGTAGCCCGCTTTTTCGGGTGCTGCTCCGGTATTCGTCAGGTGTTAATCGGAGAAACAACGGAAAACTACCGCTCAGAGCAGTCGGTCGCTAGAATTCTTCTCGAGAATACTTGAAAAGACACAACAGCAGGGTGTGTAGCTACCTCCACTTGCAGATCAGTGCCGCCCTCGAAGTTCTTAACACATACTCATAGTAGTACGATCACTCACTAACACCGGTGACGCCTGTTGGACTGTGTACAATACTTTACGATAAACAAATTAAAGCCGATCGCACATACGGCAAACAACCGGAAGTCCACTTGTAGATCTGGCTGTGCCGTGCGATCAAAACGACGCATCGTAACCAAGGAGAAATGTCTTAAAGTCAAGAGTTTGGAAATCAAGATCAGACCAATGTGCGGCGTACAAGCACAGGTCGTCCCGAATCCCATTACCACACCTCTGGGATTTATTCCGCAAAATTTGTGTAATAACTTGGCTAAACTCCCGTGTCATTCAAAAGACTGGGAAGTGCAAGTCTTTGCTTAATCTGGGCAGACTACGTTTTGCGCAAAGTAATGTAAAATCACCGACAGACCCCAGAGCTGCTCCTTAGAAAGCTGGTTACAACCTGGAGTGGACATTATAATCAACCACCTCATAACATCATTAGACGTAAATTAGAGGAATAATAATAATAATAATATGAGAAGAAGAAGATGAAGATAATAATAATAATAATAATAATAATAATAATAATAATAATAAGAAGAAGAAGAAGAAGAAGAAGAAGAAGAAGAAGAAGAAGAAGAAGAAGAAGAAGATGGTGACTGGGTTGTAATACATTTGCAGCACATTCTACCAATGTAGTTTTCAGATCAATCTGCACAACGCTTGAGGCAAAAACACCCGCTCTATCTTTTTGCCCTCGACTCTAAATTTAAACAAATATCACGCTTTAAAGGGTTTCAGACATATCAAACTCCAACTGAAAATAAAAAGCGATGAAATAACTTTCACATAGTACCGAGAAGGGTAAAAACGAGAAATAAAAAGAATGGACTATGAGGGCCCAAAGGATCAGCGATGTGCCACAAATACATGCCGGCGGGGTAAGGAACCATCTAGAGAAAGCAAGAAATCGTAGGAAGAAATGCGTTCATATTTGAACCACTTATGTTAAAATAGGACTCTATTGTCCTGTAATAGTATATTGTAACTCTTTTTATTTTGTAAAATTGTTAATTGCATCACGATTGTGATGAACTACTGTCTGAGAAACGATAGAATCGATTAATACTTTTACAAACGTGAATTATTTTTTGTGTTTCGTGCTGCAATATAGCGAATATGTTTGCTAAACGAAAACCAATATTAATAGAATATGGAACATATCCTAAAACGGATGAGTAACATCTCCATATCATTTTTGGTGAAGCTTTGGAAATTCTCTTTTCACATCATCCCTGACGATTTAAAACTATCTTTCCGCACGCTTTTAATGCGTAGTGTACAATGTGATTTTCAACAGTAAAATCAAGATTGAAACAACCTTGTATATACAAAAATTTATCGCCTTCAACAATTATTTGTAGACGTATTATTTGAGATGAAACGCGTTATGTGCGCAAAATAATATTGGAAGCAATGGGTTCATGCAGAGAACACGGTTTGGGAGTCAGAAACATACGTTTTATACGTACTTATATGTAGGGTCAAATCAAAAAAACGTTACACATTAAATACATGCAACGTAGAATTACTTTACAAAAAGCTAGTTAGTCCTTCTTATCTCCATGAACATCGTCGTAATTTCAAAGCCCTTTGAGAGCAAGGATGTTTCGCTCCTAATTTTGCGCGCGCGCGTGAATTAGTGTGATGTGGGTGTGCAGTGCACGTATGGTGCGTGTGTGGTGCGCGTACGATGTGTGCGTGTGTGTGTGGAATGTGTTGTGCGTGCGTGGTGTGTGTACGCTTGCGCGTGCGTGCGTGCGTGCGTATGTGTGTTTGTGTGTGTGTAATGCTGCGAAGGCTCTGCTGTCATTAGATCCCAGAAGTCAGGAAGTGTATTAGTATCCAGTTCAAGGCGATCAGGTGAGCGGCACTTGAATGACCAGATCGATTCGTGGTACTCGAATGACCGCGGCGTGCTCCACGGACCGATGGCACGTTTGCTGACACTGGAAGCAGTGGTAGCACGTTTGATGAGTAACAGTGGTAGCACGTTTGATGAGAGTAGACCGGAGCAAACACCTTGCTATTTCATAGATAGACATTTGATAAGCTACAAATGTTTATTATTTATTAATTTATTTAATATAAAAGCTCTTAAAACTGTATTTGACGTATAGGAAAGTGCAATCAGCGCATTGATTTATGATTAAATCAAAATCGTCTAAATTTCATTAGTTATTCAAGCATTGTTGATCTTACAAAAATGGTGTAGCTGGGTAAGATGGTAAAAAATGAAATAAAATATTTGATCAACAATTTCGATCCAGTATACTTTTTTCAATCCCTTCCTAAGCTCACTAAACAATGAAAAGACTTTATTTTTAAGTTTTAATTTTAATGTTCCACTTTCTTCCTATTTTTAGAAAGAAAATATTTTTATAATATATTTCGACAAACGTTAATTCCTAATTTACATTTGAAAAATATATTCACAAAACAAAAAAATTGAAATTTTCAAAATATTTTTTTATAAATCTAATCTACAATACGCTTTTTGGATCCTTGCATATCTTCCTCCTGTGCTGCTCTTTCATATCAGAGAGTACACTTCGAGTCTTCGCTGACCCGGCCTGCCCTCGGTGACCTGGTAAGCGCAAGAATGCTCATGTTAGCACGTATGAGCTCTGTTTGGGAGTCCTGCGAGTTTGTTGAAAGATAAAACTGTTGTATAATAGCTAACGATGCGGCTGGAATATTCCTTATGGCAAATATGTACTCTGTTTATTAAGATTCATTCTGTGAGTAATTAATTTGTTTGCCTGATAATATTGTGATTTATTACTGATTTGATATCACATCTGAATAATAATTGCAACTTTAAAACCCATTTATACTTTGATAGTATTTTATTCACTGTCGATAAAACAAAGCCATACCCAAAATGAATGTTCAAGCAAAAAGATATTTTACTACGGCTTTTGAGCAATACTCGAAGTTTAAATACGGTTGAATGTCATTTTGCAACTCCTGTTTTAAACTTCATTTATGGACACGTTTCTTTTACATCCTGGCCAACAAAGATTATTAGCCCTTGCAACAAATACGACTTATCTTGGTGTTCCCCAGCTGAAACGCCGTAATGTTTTTTAAAGCTACCCTGAAAACGGCATACCACAACCGTACGCGATTCAGGCGCTCGAAGAGAGAGCCGGAAATATACGGCCGAATCGTAATGGAAACGTCCAAAATCTCGCATTACTCGAGGGATTCCGGCATCCAGAATTAGGTAATTTCCCTATATATGCAAACAGTTAAGAAGCAAAAGGCGCAGAGGAAGGCAACGAGAAACGACTGGGCAATAAAATAGCAACGACTGCCGTGACGTTGGCAGAGAGAAGGCGAGTTGCGAGTGTAGGAGCGCGGAGCGGGGGGAGGAGGACGAAGAGGGGGCGGGGCGGGCGAGCGGGCAGGCGAGCGACGTTCGACAACGGAGGCGCTTTATCGCCCCTTCGCCCATCGCCCTTCCTTTGCAGCGCTCCGCTCTGCCGCTCCCCGCCCCCGCCCCCGCCCGCACTGCTGATCCCTACAGCCAGGGGTTGGCAAACTCCGGCCGAGAGTCAGCGTGGGTCGCAATTGTGTTAAATACTTTTTTATTATTTGAATAGAATGTTTTTTACCGCTGGAAATATATATTTTATTGTAATTGGGTTTGTTTTATTCCATATTCCTTAATAGGTATCAACAGCGTGACGGGACGAGGGGAGGTGAGACGGGGTGAGGCGGGGTTATGCGGGGCATGGAGGGCGTGACGGGGCGTGACGGGGCGTGACGGGGCGTGACGGGGCGTGACGGGGCGTGACGGGGCGTGACGGGGCGTGACGGGGCGTGACGGGGCGTGACGGGGCGTGACGGGGCGTGACGGGGCGAGGTGGGGTGAGGTGTTGGCGATGACATGGTGATGCGCGGTGAGACGTGGTGAGGCGTACGAAGAGACGTCGTGCGGTATGGTGAGGCTTGGTGAGGCGGGGTGAGGCGGGAGAAGAAGTAGGGGAAATGGAGAGGGGCGGGGAATGTTGGAGTGTGAAGGGAATGACGATCTGGCGAGGGTTGGATGAGCCTCAAGAGAGTCACAAAGATGTTTTTAAATTTCCCCAATTGTCTGAATTTCGAAACAGTAACAAGCGATTCCGCGAACTTCAATTTGAAACACCCCTATCGTAATACGTATTCAGACTTGAAAGTGTAATTGACCATTTGCTAGCTCCATGGCCTGACTGCTATTCACACCAATGCAGGTTCGGTTCGTTTCATTAATCACGTTCTAATTTTATGTTAGCTTTAGGTATTGCTTTACACATATGTGTATTATTTACTGTGACCGTGTTCATGTTATTACTAATTGTATTCATAATATCACACAATATGTCACAGGTTATTAGAGGTGTATATAGACAATCACTTTGGGTGAGCAAAGGCATTCATGTTCTGAACGAGATTCAGAGTTACTGATCAACAGTCCAAATGATCCGGATACAAAAAATGTTTAGCAAATTTTGTGCTTCTAACTACGAGTATTGCGGTAAAAATTATATCGGTGGTCTCATTTTCAGTACCCAGGCGAATAATTATTAATATTCGAATAAATTATAAATATTCGAATAAAAATTTGAGCAACCATTTTATGCATTGTTCAACATCATTTGTGAGACTCAGGGTGGTCAAACGCGAGTTGAATCATCTTACGAGAGATTAATGATTTGGAATACTAAATAAAAAATTGTAGTTTCCCCAACTTCATAAGTGGAAATGCCCCGCCGAAAATGTAAGGTGTCCATGTATAGAAGCACTATCAAATGCCTTCGAATGATATTTGGGTGAAAAGGATGATATTGTGTTCAAAAAAATGTAGAAAGACAAATACAATCCTCGAATATACTGCTGTCATCATGAAGGCTGGTTTCACATTCTAAACCTTCAAGGCGTTTTACTTCACAACGGATTTGTTTGCCCAAAATTTAAGCAGGTGCGGATCCAGAGACGAATTTTGGGAGGGTAAACGTTTTTTATTAAAACTCTTTTGGCCAAATGTGTGTTATTACAGATTATGTAGAATGATGCAGGCTAGGCTCAGCTCATGTTGCGATACAATTTTTATCGTTTTAATGTTTATATGAAAATAGTTTTACTCTAATGTTTCGTGAGAAGTTAAAATTAATAGTTACAGAAAAAACTTGGAAGGGGAAATTTACCTCATCTCCCTCCCCGTGAATCCGCGCTTGATTTCATAGAGTAACAAAAGTAAAACAAGCGTTAAGTAACTTGTAACTCTTATCAATTACTATAAGTACATAAATTAGTAAATAAGTAACATTTTAAATATGGTTGCAATTCTACCCAGAATTCAAGAAGAGACTCGTCCTACAACTTCTTCCTTTGTGATGGAACAGTCGAGATTAGATTTTGCATTACAAAAGGAAGGACTATTCTCTTCGAAAGAATTTGAAAGTAGGGGAGGAACAAGTGCAGGCAGGCATTGGCAGAAGTTATTGAGATTTGGTTCTCATTTAGCCAACAAATTAGGACTGATAGCTAAATGGCAAAGGAAAAACATCGATAAGAAATGAACATTCCTTTAGATTTTTACTTGCAAATCTTCCAAGTCTCACTATGGATAAAGTTAAAGAATTTGTTTTCGTAGGACTGCCAATCAGAGAAATATTTTCCGAGATGTAGTTTGACGATCTCCTATGGTATAACGAGAAAATTGTAATGCAATCGCTATGAAAAATTTCCTTTTATAGAATAAATTCTCGTTCTCTAAACTTCGAATATAATTTTAAAAAATATTAATGTAACGTAATTTAAAAAAATACGTAATATACATTTTTAAATCAAATTCCCAAATCATTTGGGACTTTTGGAGGGAAACAAATAGATGCTTCTCATGAACGAGCAATTTCAATATACTATTTCAATGTGTGAAAGACACCAGGGAGTGTGAAATACATTTGTACTAGCTGACCATCATTGAACAACACACATGCATTACAAACAAAAGCCAAGATAAATCTATTATAATGGAAGCTTCTATAATAGAAAATAGTTGTAAAAATGGTAATCCGGTGGAGAAAATAGAAGAATTTATCATTCTATGATTTAAAATAACAAGATGACCAGACGATACCTGATCACATAGTGGTAATTTCCTTTTGTGTACTACCAAATACTCTAAATATCAGCAATTTTTTTCCTGTAACACAAAAAAGGTAGAATTTATTTCTCAGTGTAGCTTTCAGTACACAAGTAGTGCAGAAAAAATAGTTAAAAATTTATAAAAACAATTTTTTAATTAAATAAAGTTTATATTTTGCGTGTATAATTTATAATTTATTATTTAGTAATTTGTTTTATACATTTGTTATTTGTAAATTTGAATTTTATTTCCTAGTCAATATTAAAGAATAAAGACAAATGTTCATTAAAAGGTACCGCAAAGTGAGTAGTTTTTGTTTCTTTTCATATTACATTTTGAGCATTATGGATAAAGCAGCAGATCTGCCAAAAAAAAGTTCTTTTTTCTCGTGTTGTGTTATTGTTTCAAATTGCTATTTCGTACTTTTCGAAATAATCAATGTGTGTATTTTATTGAAAATATGGGACGACAGCAAAAACACTGTAATTAAATTACGGCATAAACGAATGATTTAAAATCACTTGTTTTAAATCATTATCGTCCAACATGAAAATTTTGTCAGTTAGCTACCACATATATTATTGTCCCATTATATTTATTTCATTCACGAAGTACTTTTGATGCAATCACTTATTTCAAGTATACTTTCAGTTTTCTCAGCAAAAAGATTAAAAAGAGTTTGGACAGTCGTCTGTAAACTAACATCCCTTTCTTTGCGTAAATAAATGTTATATAAGTATTCAATTTTTTGGATATTGTCTCCTTCCCATTCTTCATCAACATTACTGCTCACTACTTCTGCTTCTCCCTCTAACGGTGATGATGGAAGTAAATAAAATTACTTCTATTGATAATCAATCCTTTTAATTGGAAGTCAATACTAACAAGTATACAATAAATATAAAAAATAAGTTATCTACCCCATAAATATATTGAAATATATAAGAATAATCATACAATATCACACTACTGCTTCAAATCTGCTGAAATGGTGATTGGAAGAGAAATGAAATATTATGTGTCGTGTTAAGCATACCGAAAGGAATGCTGTACAAAAAAAACAATCGTACCTGTAAGGGGTAAACTGACATTACGTAGACTATTGACTTCGCTATATCCCTCCCTACCACAGGTCCTAAAATTCTACGAAAATGTCTCTCTAGTTAATATATGAAAAAATTATAATGGCATAAAGCTACACGTCTGATGAGAGGAAGATTCTTTCAGAAATGGGGGGCACCCACAGCACACTACAACGACCACGCTTTCTACTGTTGGCGCCGGTATTCCACCCCGATGCTAGTAGCATTTTTCGTGGACAAAGTAGGTTCGTATATTTAACTATACTATTATTTATAATCATTCACCCAATCACTCTCAACCCACTATTATCGTCATTAATTCTAACGAAGTACTAAAATGTCCGAAAGATGACTCTCACGGGGGAAGAAAATGGAAAGACAAGAAAGTCGGACATAAAATATTATTTTTTCTTGTTTTATTTGGCCCTTTAGTTTTTTTAACAGACCTTGATTTTAACTATTGTAGTATTTTCATAATAACACTATGTATCAATCTGTAATATGTTTAATTGCGAAAACACGTTAATATTATAAAATTATAAAATATTATTTCGCTGACGACGTAGATCCAATAATTCTGCGTGAGGCTGCAAGGTATTTTATTGTAAAAGACCTCCATTTCTAACTCCCATGATGACCAAACGTCATTCGTGAATTGGTACGAAGCAATTCGCACATGTCCATCTGCTCAAAGTCAACCAGCCGTGTTAATGTACAAGAATATTGTACACCCAGTACATCGCATTGACAGATTGCAGATACATTCGTCACATTCCCAATTTCCAAACCGCGGCCAGTGATTCACGGGAAATCTCGCCCGCAGTTACCGCCAATTCTCTCCTCACTCGACACACCCCTGCCCTAAACGGCGCGACGAGGCGGCTGCTGGGCGATCGGAGCTGTAAGGGGTAATCGGCCGTTCACTCCGCCCCCCCCCTTCGCCCACGACGCCCGCGGGCGGATCGGTGGGCTTCGCTCCGTCGGCCGGAAAACGCCAGCTGTTGCTGCCGCCGGCGAGCCGGTTGAGCGCCGCGCCATTCTCAGCGGCGAGCGCCGCCTCTCGGGGTTGCGGGCGAAATATTTCATGCGGTCGCGTCGCGTCGCGTCACATGGCTTCGCGTCGGGGATCTTGTCCGCCCGCCCAGCCGCCCGCTCGCGCGGAAGAGCGAGCCTCGGGGATTGAGTGACATCAGGCACCAGCAAGGGGACAGGGAAAAGGAGACCGGGAGCAAGACTAGAGAAAGGGTCCGTGAAAGAGTGAGTGTATGAGAGAGTGAGTGAATGAGTGAGCAAGCGAGTGAGTGAGCGAGTGAGTGATCGAGTGAGTGATCGAGTGAGCGAGTGAACGAGTGAGTGATTGAGCGAGTGATCGAGTGATCGAGTGAGTGATTGAGCGAGTGATCGAGTGAGCGAGTGATCGAGTGAGCGAGTGATCGAGTGAGCGAGTGAGCGAGTGAGCGAGTGAATGATCGAGTGAATGAGTGATGATCGAGTGAACGAGTGAATGATCGAGTGAACGAGTGAATGATCGAGTGAGCGAGCGAGTGAGTGATCGAATAAGTGATCGAGTGAGTGATCGAGTGAGTGATCGAGTGAGTGATCGAGTGAGTGATCGAGTGAGTGATCGAGTGAGTGATCGAGTGAGTGATCGAGTGAGTGATCGAGTGAGTGATCGAGTGAGTGATCGAGTGAGTGAGCGAGTGAGTGATCGAGTGAGTGAGCGAGTGAGTGAGCGAGTGAGTGAGCGAGTGAGTGAGCGAGTGAGTGAGTGAGCGAGTGAGTGAGTGAGCGAGTGAGTGAGTGAGCGAGTGAGCGAATGCGTGAGCGAGTGAGTGAGCGAGTGAGTGAGCGAGTGAGTGAGTGAGCGAGTGAGCGAATGCGTGAGCGAGTGAGTGAGCGAGTGAGTGAGCGAGTGAGTGAGCGAGTGAAGGAGTGAGAAGTGATTCCGCGTGCGTCAACTGCTGATGCCTTGTCCCATAAGTGTTGTGCACGATGTCTCGGAAGGCGTTCCTTCCTCGCAGGATCGCTAGTTCCGGCACCGAGTAACACGTGGACTTACGATCATTTTCCCATCCAAATATATCCCCCAGCGAGGCATCACCCGAACCGGGCAGTGCTCCAAGGTCCCGACATGTGGTGGTGAGACGTCCTGGAAGTTAGCAGGACCATTTCATCCAATCACAAAACTGCATAGTACATAATTTGCCGCTTTTTTGCCGTTCTTAAGATGTGGAAAAAAAAAATTTGCCGCGAGCCATTTTCTCAAAAAAATCGGTGGTCCTGCTAACTTCCATTGGAAGTTAGCAGGACCACACCTCTAAATCAGCTACTATTTTAAGTATATACCCAAAATTATACTCCAAATTTGCCGCTTTTTATTTATAAACGATTAGTGAAAAAATCAATCTGATATCTCAATTCCTTCAAAAAATATTGCCAAAAAACCAAAAATTAAAGATGCGCTACTTTTGCAAGCGCCGTCGAAGAAGAAAAGACACATCCGCTGGCATTCATCCGCCGTAGCAATTCATACTCAACGCCAAAATATGCCGCAAACACGGGCTAAACATAATAAGTAAACAAAACTTTTGCCGCGGACCGGTTATATTCAATTACCTGGGTTCGAATCCCAGAGTTTGCCTCATACAACAGCTCTGCGAAATTTAAGACGCCCGTTCCTCCTAAACTAACAGCCATAACAATTCATACTCTGCGCCAAAATTTGCCGTAATTAAGTGCTTAATATAAACTATAATAAAAAAATTTGCCGCGGACCGGTTAATTTCAATTACGCGGGTTCGAATCCCGCAATACCCCTGTAAGGAACGTCCGGCGCAGGTAATGAAGACCATACCTCCTGAACATGCAGCCATAACAACTCATAATCGGCACCAAACATTGACGCAATCAAGTACTAATTACAATCCGTAACAAAAGAATATTCTCCGGACCAGTTAGACTATTGTATAGGGGTTCGAATCCCAGATTTCGCCTTCCTACGAGAGCCCTGACACGTGAAGAAGTCCGAAAGTTAAGAAGCCCGTTTCTACTAAACTATCAGCTCTAACAATTCATACTCTACGTCAAACTTTGAAGCAAACAAGTACTAAATACAATCGGTAACAAAAAAATTTGCCGCGGACCGTTTAGATTATATTATCTAGGTTCGAATCTCAGATTTCGCCCTCTTACATGAGCTCTGCGAAAGTTAAGAAGCCCGTTCCTCCTAAACTATCGGCAATAACAATTCATACACTACGTCTTAATTTGATGCAAACACGTATTCAATAAAATCTGTAACAAAAAAATTTCCCACGGACCGGTTAGATTATTTTATCCCGGTTCGAATCCCAGATTTCGCCCTCTTACATGAGCTCTGCGAAAGTTAAAAAGCCCGTTCCTCCTAAACTATCGGCAATAACAATTCATACTCTACGCCTTAATTTGATGCAAACAAGTATTCAATAAAATCTGTAACAAAAAAATTTGCCGCGGACCGGTTAGATTATATTACCCCGGTTCCAATCCCAGATTTCGCGCTCATACATGAGCTTTGCGAAAGTTAAGAAGTCCGTTTCTCCTAAACTATCGGCAATATGAATTCATACTCTACGTCTTAATTTGATGCAAACAAGTATTCAATAAAATCTGTAACAAAAAAATTTGCCGCGGACCGGTTAGATTATTTTATCCCGGTTCGAATCCCAGATTTCGTCCTCTTACATGAGCTCTGCGAAAGTTAAGAAGCCCGTTCTTCCTAAACTATCGGCAATAACAATTCATACACTACGTCTTAATTTGATGTAAACAAGTATTCAATAAGATCTGTAACAAAAAAATTTGCCGCGGACCGGTTAGATTATATTATCCCGGTTCGAATCCCAGATTTCGCCCTCTTACATGATCTCTGCGAAAGTAAAGAAGCCCGTTCCTCCTGAACTATCGGCAATAACAATTCATACTCTACGCCTTAAATTGATGCAAACAAGTATTCAATAAAATCTGTAACAAAAAAATTTGCCGCGGACCGGTTAGATTATATTACCCAGGTTCCAATCCCAGATTTCGCGCTCATACATGAGCTCTGCGAAAGTTAAGAAGTCCGTTTCTCCTAAACTATCGGCAATAAGAATTCATACTCTACGTCTTAATTTGATGCAAACAAGTATTCAATAAAATCTGTAACAAAAAAATTTGCCGCGGACCGGTTAGATTATATTATCCCGGTTCGATTCTCAGATTTCGCCCTCTTACATGAGCTCAGCGAAAGTTAAGAAGCCCGTTGCTCCTAAACTATCGGCAATAACAATTCATACTCTACGTCTTAATTTGATGTAAACAAGTATTCAATAAAATCTGTAACAAAAAAATTTGCCGCGGACCGGTTAGATTATATTATCCCGGTTCGAATCGCAGATTTCGCCCTCTTACATGATCTCTGCGAAAGTTAAGAAGCCCTTTCCTCCTGAACTATCTGCAATAACAATTCATACTCTACGTCTTAATTTGATGCAAACAAGTATTAAATAAAATCTGTAACAAAAAAATTTGCCGCGGACCGGTTAGATTATTTTATCCCGGTTCGAATCCCAGATTTCGCCCTCGTACATGAGCTCTGCCAAAGTTAAGAAGCCCGTTCCTCCTAAACTATCGGCAATAACAATTCATACTCTACGTCTTAATTTGATGCAAACAAGTATTCAATAAAATCTGTAACAAAAAAATTTGCCGCGGACCGGTTAGATTATTTTATCCCGGTTCGAATCCCAGATTTCGTCCTCTTACATGAGCTCTGCGAAAGTTAAGAAGCCCGTTCTTCCTAAACTATCGGCAATAACAATTCATACTCTACGCCTTAATTTGATGCAAACAAGTATTCAATAAAATCTGTAACAAAAAAAATTGCCGCGGACCGTTTAGATTAAATTATCTAGGTTCGAATCTCACATTTCGCCCTCTTACATGAGCTCTGCGAAAGTTAAGAAGCCCGTTCCTCCTAAACTATCGGCAATAAGAATTCATACTCTACGTCTTAATTTGATGTAAACAAGTATTCAATAAAATCTGTAACAAAAAAATTTGCCGCGGACCGGTTAGATTATATTATCCCGGTTCGAATCCCAGATTTCGCCCTCTTACATGATCTCTGCGAAAGTTAAGAAGCCCGTTCCTCCTGAACTATCTGCAATAACAATTCATACTCTACGTCTTAATTTGATGCAAACAAGTATTCAATAAAATCTGTAACAAAAAAATTTGCCGCGGACCGGTTAGATTATTTTATCCCGGTTCGAATCCCAGATTTCGCCCTCGTACATGAGCTCTGCCAATGTTAAGAAGCCCGTTCCTCCTAAACTATCGGCAATAACAATTCATACTCTACGTCTTAATTTGATGCAAACAAGTATTCAATAAAATCTGTAACAAAAAAATTTGCCGCGGACCGGTTAGATTATTTTATCCCGGTTCGAATCCCAGATTTCGTCCTCTTACATGAGCTCTGCGAAAGTTAAGAAGCCCGTTCTTCCTAAACTATCGGCAATAACAATTCATACTCTACGCCTTAATTTGATGCAAACAAGTATTCAATAAAATCTGTAACAAAAAAATTTGCCGCGGACCGTTTAGATTAAATTATCTAGGTTCGAATCTCAGATTTCGCCCTCTTACATGAGCTCTGCGAAAGTTAAGAAGCCCGTTCCTCCTAAACTATCGGCAATAAGAATTCATACTCTACGTCTTAATTTGATGCAAACAAGTATTCAATAAAATCTGTAACAAAAAAATTTGCCGCGGACCGGTTAGATTATATTATCCCGGTTCGAATCCCAGTTTTCGCCCTCTTACATGATCTCTGCGAAAGTTAAGAAGCCCGTTCCTCCTGAACTATCGGCAATAACAATTCATACTCTACGTCTTAATTTGATGCAAACAAGTATTCAATAAAATCTGTAACAAAAAAATTTGCCGCGGACCGGTTAGATTATTTTATCCCGGTTCGAATCCCAGATTTCGCCCTCTTACATGAGCTTTGCGAAAGTTAAGAAGCCCGTTCCTCCTAAACTATCGGCAATTACAATTCATACTCTACGTCATAATTTGATGCAAACAAGTATTCAATAAAATCTGTAACAAAAAAATTTGCCGCGGACCGGTTAGATTATTTTATCCCGGTTCGAATCCCAGATTTCGTCCTCTTACATGAGCTCTGCGAAAGTTAAGAAGCCCGTTCTTCCTAAACTATCGGCAATAACAATTCATACTCTACGTCTTAATTTGATGTAAACAAGTATTCAATAAAATCTGTAACAAAAAAATTTGCCGCGGACCGGTTAGATTATATTATCCCGGTTCGAATCCCAGATTTCGCCCTCTTACATGATCTCTGCGAAAGTTAAGAAGCCCGTTCCTCCTGAACTATCGGCAATAACAATTCATACTCTACGTCTTAATTTGATGCAAACAAGTATTCAATGAAATCTGTAACAAAAAAATTTGCCGCGGACCGGTTAGATTATTTTATCCCTGTTCGAATCCCAGATTTCGCCCTCTAACATGAGCTCTGCGAAAGTTAAGAAGCCCGTTCCTCCTAAACTATCGGCAATAACAATTCATATTCTACGTCTTAATTTGATGCAAACAAGTATTCAATAAAATCTGTACGTGGAGAAAATGTGAAGAAAGAATTTGGAGTGGTTTTTGAGAAAAAATATTTTAAAAAATTAAAAATTGCCTAAATCGAGGAAAATTACTACTTTTTTCGAAAAATTCAACATTATTTCAAGGTGTGTCTTTAAAAAACAGATTTCATTAAGGAGAACAGCTTAATCTTCAATATTTTAGATGAAGGAAGACACCTGAAAAATTGCACTTTTGCTATTTTCTAAAAATCAGGGATTTTAACGAACATGGCACCTGCACCACACTCTCACTTTTACGCTATCCGAGCATAACATTTAATAAAAAAAACGTGGAGTCATTTTTTAGAAAATTGTGAAAATGTTTATAAAGTTTTTGGGAAAATGTCTTAAAAAATTGAAATATAGTTTTGAAACATCCTCAGCCGTTCGTTCATGGCGATCGGGTAATATCAATCTTGAAGAAAATCGGCTTAGACTGGTCTTGTAATGGCCAGAGACTTTTTGACCAGTTGGCTTTTAGCCCCTAAATTAAGACGTTTTGCCGTCAAGCGATTGTGAAGGACCCACTAGGAAACGATTCCATCTTCACCGCGAGTTAGAGGAAGAAATTTACTACGAATATATGTAAGACTTACGTTATCAGAAACCGTCGATTAGAGATTTTCTGTCGGAAACTCGCAGTTTTCCGAGGCACGATTGCAATTACATTCGTAAGGGCGAGAAAGTTTAAATATATCAAACCATGGTCCAATGTGTTCTCTACGTTCTTTCTTTATATGTTTGTATATTACTTTCTCGTGTTCGTACATATGCACGTAATTCATTATGTAGAGCTGGGGAAAATGGATATCCGTAGCTAAAGGGAAATAACCTCTCTCAAGCTGGCTAGCCACCTATAGCGGACCACAAGAAACCACATGCCATCGTTTAATACTAATTAATTACTCGTTAATTATCATAATTTTAAATTAATTACGCCAGCCATTTTTAAAAAAATCAAGAGTCAGCTAGCTTCAACCTGAAGCTAGCTAGTCACGATACCAAATAACACAGAAAATATCAGAAAAATTTAACAACAATAAACAAATTAACTACTATTTAATTACTCCATTTTGCCGTTATTATCAAACGTAATTGTTTAAAAAATTTTAAAATATCTACAAAAAGAAAATTTATGTAAGAAAGTGATGGAAAAATTCTTAAAACTACATTTTACCGGCAACCCCCAAAATTTCTACCACCACATTGTTCCTATCTCTTTACATTTATTGATTACGTATTGATTGATAATGGACGTAACTGTAAACTAACTGGTCAGGGCAATATATAGGCGAGTACTACCGCTTAAAACATATTTTTCGCGTGTGTCCAAGTAGTACCCTAAGGGTCCCTGTGATGACGGTTCCTGTATTTTATTAGCTTCTGCGTACATGATACTAGATGTAAATGCAATGCCGAAGTCGACGGTAAATTAGGTTATAAAGGTAATGTTTTTTTGTTTAACCAATAAACGGCAAATTAACTTTATGAGCATAGCGCTTGCCTATTGTCGTACGTCCACGCGCACATTGTTGCATTCCGCTAGTAGGTTTTTGCAACTTTTAGTGCTAATCCATTGTTGAGTTGCTAAATTAAATACTAGAGCCAGAACTTCTATGATGATAACATTTTATGTTTAAACATAATTATTTTTACTCTTTATTACATCCTGCAGCTGTTCCCGCTCCAACCTGCCATTTACATAGAGCGCTGAACGCCGGCCTCATCGGATATTTAAAACGGGAATCGGAAACCCTTTAACGTTCTTCACACTATTCAATAACAAAATTTAATCAAAAATGTTGGAGCCACTTCTTTGAAAATTTTGAAACTCTCCCAGGGGCTTTGTGTAAAGTACCCCCTCAAAATTAAATTATCAGTTTAAAATTCAAGGGACCGCGACATCAGTGTGATCGATTTGGGAAATATCAATTTCGGAGAAAATTACCTGAACGGTTTAAGCTCTAGCGTTGTGCACAGACGGACAGACAAACATTTTGCCGTCAATCGATTTTTCGGTATAAAGGACGCACAAAACATAGATTTTGACTACGCCACGAATTAGGGGAATTTGTTTTCAATATTTCGCAACTGCAATTGTAATGGGACGGTCGCACATCGCGGATGACGACACGAGTCATATATTTATTTTATTTAATTAAGACCGTAAAGAGCAGCCGGAAACGCCGCTTCCTGCTCAACCTGGTTGAGCCGCTTAGCGAGCCTAGGGAAAGGCGAGAAAGGCGCCTCTTTTGTTCAGCACAGACTCGAGCCGGGCGCACCCCTTATGACGTGTGGGGAAATACTCCTCCCACAACCCCTTCGCCGAGCAACGGAATTACCCGCGCCTATTTCCGAGAATTTCGGTGACGAATGTTAATGCGGGGGAGGTTGCAGGGGGCGACTTTGCCGCTAGCGCCGTGATAGGCGGAAAGCTTCCCGGATCACAGTGTGTGATTTCAGGATGCTAGCCGCTCAAAATTATTTTCTCGCAAACTACTCATTTCATTTTGACGAAACTTTGCACACTTACTTACCTAAAGGTACTTGATCATCTCTGATGACGGTGAAGGTCGCATGTATAGGGTTATAAGTTCGATTCCAGTTCATTCACAGAAAAAAAAGGGAAATCTCTTGTATCGGGACATAGTTAAAAAATTCACTCACAAATGTTTGTACACGAAAAACATGAATCAATGACTATTTACACATTATAAAGATACAATATTTGTGTTCTATATTGATGTACTTCGCAACTCTTAAAAAATTTTCGAAACACAGTAACAGTTTCGCTTCATCCGAAATTTCCTGTGATTTTGTTTTTGGCGATTTTCTGATGCTGCTGCTGAAAGGATCAGATGATACTAAGAGTCTGTGAAACAGATCAGTATTTGCATTCAGTCTCCAAGATTTCCGTGAGAAACATTCTCTGAAACGTTTGTATTCTTTGTTACGCGCTTCTTGCACTTCCTCTGAAAGTTGCCCGATTAGCAGAATATTGCTGTCAATTACATCTTCACCACGAACAAAAATTTATGCACAGATACTGGCATGTAGTACCAATTATATTGTTTCGAGAGAAGTTATTTTGTGACTTTAACATATGTCCCAAAATTTGACTTATTAATTTCATGACCACAAGCAAGAGTTTCCAGAATTATTTTAAATATGTGAATTAAATCTTCATGGATTCCAGTAATAGCAGCGCTTTGAGGTTTGTTTTTGAAAAATCTTCCGGCAGTATTGCCGTCACTACTATTACCATATCCTTTCTTCGCCCTGTCAATAATTAAATCCAACTCTTTCTGAAATCGCTGCGGATGTATTTCTTTCTTGCTTCTACAGTTTTCTTGTCTTCATCACTCCTAATGACCCAATTTTTTTACTTCCAAGCGGTAAGTAATGTGTAGAAGACATTAAAAATATCGAATCATGGTATGTAAAGGTGATAAGCCAAATTCCAACATACTTGGATTGATCTGTTTATGCTTTGAGCAATCCATAACATTCACTTCTTTAAGTGTTGCACTGCATATGTAACACTTCTGTGATGAAGTATACTACGAACTACTACAGACCTTGCAATGGTGCACAGACGTTTGTGGGTAACTACAATGTTTTGATTTTCTGTCACGAAAAATGTTGAAGGCACGAGCTCTTCTATTTGAGGGTACACGCTTCCCATTTCATCCCTAATGACAGATTGAGTTTCTTTTACGTAACTGATTTATTAGGCCTACAAAATCGAGTTGATGATCGTGTATTTTGCCATATAATATTTTTACCTCTTCTCGTATCTAAATAGAGCTGTAGTGGCACTAATGATACACTAAAGTGTTTTCGTCCGACTGGTATTTACTATCACGATTTATTTGTTTGTAGCAGCTCTGATCCGCCGCACCATCATACACCCACTTCGAAATTAGCACCGATTGTATTTTATCTGACTCTGTGCTTTCAAGAACATCACACCTCACTTCGCACAATCTAGGAACGGTGTGGTCCAATAGCGCTTGCAATTTAATTTCTACATACTGCTCTGTGACGTCTACACTTTCCTTTGGAAAATAAGATTTTACTTTGGCCTCTTTCACAACATGATAGCGCGGGTAGAGTTCAGTCATATTCAAGAGCATTAATGCAAGAGCCTGGTCTTCATTCATACGCCTAGGCTTCCTAGAAACCTCTTCTCGTGCTTTTAACAATCTTGTAGGACGTTGAGGTGAAGCAAGGGAGAGCTCTGCGACAATTTTTGCTGCATTTCTTTTACCAGAGTCTCTAAGACATTTTTGAGTAGCTGCAACTAATTCAGAGGACGTTGCTGAATCGACGATAGCCTTCACCTGTCTTCGCTTTGTAGCATCAATAAATAACTTTCATGGTCGTCCTACTTTTGTTACAGAAGATGAATTTAGAATACTGTTTGATGGACCCACATAACGAAATTTCTCTTCGAATTCGATTTCTTTTGAAAGCCACAATTCGTTCCGTGTCAAAAATTTCTCTTCACACCTTGCCGATGTTTGCCATCGATCACTAATTTTTTAACACAGCTTAGAAATTGCGATTTTAAGTGATTTCTGATGTCTTCTGAACAATCTTCTAAGCCTAGTTGCAGAGTTACATGCTCTAACACCTCGTTCTGTTTGTACAGTATATAAGCGCCACACCTCGAAAAGCGCGCGTCGCGTAATGAGCGGCATCGTCACTGAAAATAATATATTACGATTGAAAGAGCAGCTAGAAGCAGCTGGAATGTGATTGAAATCATGAAGAATAGTCTGGGTATTACATCCATGTTGAGTTTTCGGCGGGAAGTCATGGGGATAACTTTATAACTCAAGATAAAGAAATTAAAAAATTAAAAATTCAGAAATATTAAGACTCCACTTATGAGAGTCATTTTAATATTAATTTTTTATTTAAATATCTCGAAATTAATATAAAACTAAAGTACAAACTTTACTGAATCCGATTCAGTCAGATTTATCAGTATAACTGCAAAGTAAAGGCGTCAATGCGTGCTTCTTCTACGCTCTGCACAAAGCAACTCCACCGGACTCACGACGTCCTGCCTGAAAGGGTAACTTGACCGCTCTGTTTAGGCTATATTTCTTCCGCCAGCGATAAACAAACTCTGCACCCATGTGCTCTCACTATCTAAGAAGGCATTAGTTTCATCAGCTTCCCTGAAATGCTGAGTTGGGAAAAGGGTATTTTGAGCGGCTAGGTTCCGCAAATCTCACACTGTGGGCGGCGCGTTATCCAATAGAAATAGACAATACATCCATTGTTGCACGAGCTGCTCGTGAGCCACATTCTCATCAATGTTTGCTTTCTGATCGAGTCGCCTCTCACTAGCGAGGAGCAGTTTCAGTAGCTATTCTACCGTGGCTGCAAGTATTCTTGTAGTGAAACATTTGATGTGTTTTTTTTAAGTGTTTTAGAAGAAAAATGGTTAAGAAACGGGGTAAACCTTCACGTTTAGATCACGAGCTAATGGTTAAAACAATTTTTGAATATAAAGAGTTAGTGGTAGATGCAGAAGGAAAAATTGTGTCAGCTACTAATAATGTTTGGAAACAGATTTCAAATGCCATGGGTGGAGAAATTAAGCCAACGACTTTGCATTCGTACACGGCGAACAATAGGTTCGAAATAAAAACCCAATTGCTTGGTCCATCAACGTCTCAAGAAGATCCTACAGTAAGTTCTGAGAGCTCTTGTAGTTCAAGTAGCAATGAAGAATATTTTACAGTAACAATACCAGAAGAGAGTTTTAAAAAATTGCTCACTGAAAAATTGTGCATCCGTACAAGCCGTGACAAAAAAACCGAACGTTGGAGAACCGTTCTTAAGGACCCAGATTGGACAGAATACTTCGCCAAAAAAATTTATGAAGATTCGCAATTATCGCATGGCTTTCACTTCAAAAATCATTATATCAGCAGAGATGGCAATCATGGGCAGTTGAGAGGTAAGTTTAATAATTGAATATTATAATTATATTTTAATTTCGTAATTGCTCAATATATATGTTTTATAACATTCACTTCAACTATTTTTTTCATTATTTTCTTGATTAAAGTTTACTTTCCCTTCCGCTAATTCCTTCGGAGTATAGGGAAAGGAATGTAATGCTGCGAGTAAAAACGGCTAAGTATCGACAGAGAAACTCTTCTGGCCGGACCCTGGTAACGAAAAAGTGGATATATTCAGTTGCTAAATATTAATCCCCAAAAATACCCGTGGTGTAGTCAGAATACATGTATTGTCGGTCTAAGAAATCGAAAAATCAACTGACGGCAATACGTCTCTCTGTCTGTCCGTCCGTCTGTGAACGTTAGGGGCTAAACCGTAAAGCCAATTTTTATCCAAAACTAATATTCTCCAACCAATCACGCTGAAGTTGCGGCTTTTTGAATTTGACATTATTTTCATTGGAGGAGGGAAAGTTACATGAAGCCCCTGGGACACTTTCAAAATTTTCAAAAAAATGAGTCCAAATGTTTTTATTACATTTTGCTGTGGGATAGCGTATTAAACGTTTATTGGAATGATAGAGGTCTCATTATATTTGAAATTTCTGATATTTGGAAAATTCTATATTTTTCGGCGTCTTCTTACAACTACAATTTTTAAGAGAAAATATTTTCTTAATGAAATGTGTTTATCAAAAGCAGTGCTTAAAATTAGGTTCTGTTCAAATTTTGTTTAAAAATATGAGTATTTTCCCTTTAATTGTAGGTGAAAATAGGCTTTTTAAAGTACTTCAAACAATTTTCTCAGAAACAGCGGCAAATTTTGTCTTTAATTTTTTCCTCTATGTAGCAAAGTAGTGGTGATGGTCCTATTTTCTGCTCACTCTGCATTTTCGAAAATTGCAAATAAAGTTCGGAATTGTAAATCCGGATTTAGCGTTTAAGGTAAAGAGTTTTCAGTCTGCAAAATTTTTGCCGCTACGAAACGTTACCAGAGGAGCTGCGGAAAGTTTCGTTTAGTTCAAGGGAGCCTTGGACACAAAAAGTTCGAAAACCCTTGTTCTCTGTTATGTAAGGCCGTGAGTTTCGAACTATCTGACGCTTTAAAATGTAATTGTCTCAAGCCGATATTTCCAACACGCAATTTTTGCAATATTCCAAAATTCAGAGAGTTTGCCGACAGGACTAGTGCCACAACCGATCCTTGCTACATACAAGGAGAAATTTTAAGAACAAATTTGGAACTCTTTTTGAGAATTGTTTTATGTAAATCGCATTTTCAGAAACATTTTAAAGAATTGTTTTTATATATGACATGTCTAACGCAAAACACTCTATTTTCAATTGTGTAGTTTTGAACTGTAAACTTTGTAATTTTTTTTTTAAATATGGAGAGTTCGCCGAAAATGGAATTAGCACAATTGGCCATGTGAATAATATTAAATGATAAATACTACAAGTTATTGAAATTAATACTTACGTTGTTTACTTTTAATACTTTTAATACTTTCTGTCAACACCACTAACACCTAAACAATACGTAGGACTGTTTCAAAATGGATATTCCTCTGTCGATCTGGCTCGACTCGAGGCGCTGCAATTTAGAAAAACATTCGTCAAAATTTGGGGGTATTTTACATGAAGGGGGTATTTTACATTTAGGACATTTTCAATTTTTTCCAAAAATTTTTCTTTAGGTTTCTCGTAAAAATGGAGTAAAATGCATTTTCAAACGTGGCATAATTTTTCTTTCACATGAAATTTGTTGTTCATAATTTGTCCCTTCATTAAGATCTAGTACATTTGTTGGAACTTTCAGTAGTTTTCGCGCAATATTGTGTGAAATATGTGCAAATTTAAAAATCACAAAAACCAATATTTTCTCTCTAATTTGTTTTTTAACTTCTGGTAGGGATAGTGCCTAATGTTTTTTCACAATATACAAAAATGTAACTGTTTTGACTAGCCTCTAACGTTAATATGTACATTAACGGCGATTTGTTCACATTCTTACACTTATGAGAGCCTCTCCTTTAAATAATGTCAAATATATGTCGTTTCTTGAAAACAGTTATCTGTGAAAATGTGCTCAAAATACCGCATTTCCAGAAACGCTCAAACGCTATTTTCTCAAAATCGGCTCGAATTTTTTTCTTCAAGCTTTTCGAGTGGATAGTGATAATTGCACTCTTTAATATGACGTAACGTCCATTTTAGGGTATTTTTTATTTTTTCAAAAATTACATACATATTTTTGAAATACCTCTCACGCCATTAACCCGAGAGAGATGGCGCGGGGACTTTTGTGTCCAGTGGGATACGAATCAGCTTTACATTCCATATACCTTTCACCCCATGCTTCATCTTTTGTCTGAAAAATACAAGCACTTCGTGCCACCGCCATGGGTTCCTGGAAGAGCGATAACAGTCTAGCCGTCGTGCAAAATGATCTGTCTGACCCCGGGCCACAACTTCCGTCGGCAACGCGAAGAGTTTGCAGCAGTGCTTCAATCTTGCTGGTACATTGCTTGAACATGTCTGCGTGAAATGTATTGTTTATTTATTTGACAGTAAGAATAATTTGAGATACAAAAGGGAATGTTACGTCTATATCCTCATTGTGAAGCAAACAATGTATCTGTAGGACCAAGGCGACAGTACTTGAAGAGTCTTCAATGAGCCTTGTTAACGAACACATGCTACAGAGATCACAAATTAGATCATTACTGAAGCACCTGATTTCAAAAATCAAACAATTTATTGTTACTAAAGAGGAATAACGAGCGGTAATACAAATCTCTCAAAAAGTAAAAAGATGAAATGCATGACCTAGAAATACAGACAGGAAAAGAAAACTTTTTGTGCTAAATGCAGAAAATAAGTTTGTAAAGATCATTATGATGTTGTGTAACAATGTAGTTCAGTGTGTATTGTAATAAATTGTTAACATGTTACATATTCTTTTTCAAATTTTACATGTAATAATTAATTTATTAATATCTGTAACACCAATACAAACATCTTAAAGTTCGCACTCTTGCTAAATTTTGTTGATTGGTTCTAAACCATTTTCAATAAATTTTTTAGTTATTTTTATGTGAGAGCATGTTAGAATATGAAACATTTTCTGCATTTTCTGATACCTTTGTCGTTGGAAATTTCAGGAAAATGTGAATGGAGTCACCATATAAAATAAAAGATAAAAGATAATCTTGTTCTTTTTTGTAATTCTTCAATAGCATGTTTGTATATAATAGTACATTATATACATACTTATAAATGATAGATGATTATTAAAATAATTAATTTCATACTTATTTGTTGCTAAATATACTATTATAAATCTGAAATGAGCTCGCACAACCTCTAACTTTACTCCGGTAATCGCTACTTTTGCAGGGTTAATATGCACATATCCAGCAATTTGTAAACATGAATGTATTTGTGAGTTAAAGTGCGCCAAATGACACACAATAAAAGTTTTTCAAAAACTCAAAAAATTTCTGTAAAATAGAGCTTCAAATTTCGAATATACAATAGCGCTTAAACGCCATTTTCTTAAAACCGGCACCAAATTTTTCAACGAAAATGGGCATTTAGGACGAGGTTTCACTGTTCTTTAAAAATATTTTCGTTTACTATTAGGAAACCGAAAACTTAAAAAAATTTCAAAAAAATACTCTGGGTGGCAACAGCTGGCAGCTGGCAGGAGTATGTGGCAAGTCGGAATAGCCAGCCGAGACCAAAGGAAATAGATAACTAATACGGGAAAGTCTATGCCATTCTGTAGCAGCACTAGGTTTTTCTTTGACTTGCGGCAATGTCAGTGGTTTTCCACAAACATGTTTATATTCAGTTAATAATCGCGGAGTGTGCAGCTTCCTTTCAAGTCCTAATTTTTGGAAACAACGATTAATTCACTGAGTCATATTAACCCATATTTTTCAATGATTTTCACGAATCTCAAGTGAGAAACTCACTCATCCTTCTCAAATGTCTCATCTGAGGAGCTCATTTCTTTCGTGTAACAGTATTACACTCAATCAGTGGAGCCGTCAACCCTCGTGCATCCGCTCCTCACGATACGAGTACGTACCGATTTCCCCAACATTCTTCAACAAATATTTATCTCGTTTCCCAACATTTACTTCCTAGTAAATGTAAAAGGTTATGCACACCAAATGAAATAATGCTCGATAGGAAATGCGTTTACTATTTATTTCAGACTTGAAGTAAAATCTCGGTTTTTATTTACACTATCCAATATTTTTTACCGACCCTTGATAAAGGAGGAGAAAATGTGAATAATGAATATGGAACGGTTTTTGAGAAAAAATGTTTTAAAAAATTAGAAATTGCCCACATATCGAAAAAAATTAAGCACCTAAAAAAAATTCAGTTTTGCAATTTTCTAAACATCAGGGATTTAAACGAACAAGGAACCTACACTACACTCTCATTTTTACGCTATCCGAGGATAAAGTATAAGAAAATAATTTGGAGCCATTTTTGAGAAAATTGTGAAAATTTTGAAGCTTTGTGTAAAGTACCCTCAAAAGTGACAATATGATTCAAACGCATTCACACAAACGTAGCCATTTGTTCAGATCGATCAGGTAATACGATTTTTGGAGAGTATCGGCTTAGGACCTGGCGATCGAGACGATCATTTTGCTGTCTTCTTTTAGCCCCTTGATTAAAACGTTTTGCCGATTGTTAGGAATGAAGGAGCCCCTAAAATAAGATTCGGGCTTCACTAAGTGTAAGAGGAAAAAAAGTGCTATACGTAAGAAAGGTATTTATCTACTTTTCCGTTATCACAACCCGACGATAAGAGATTTTCTGTCGAAAATTTGCATTTTTCCGGTTTACGATTGCAATTACATTCGTAAGGGTGAGATTGTAAAATATATCAAAGCATGTTTCAATGTATTCTCTATGTTCTTTCATTATATGTCTGTATATTACTTTCTCGTGTACGTACATATGCATGTAATTCATTACGTAGAGTCGGGGAAAATCGATGTCCGTAATTAAAGGTAAATATACAGTTTTGGAGAACACACACACACACACACACACGCACACACACACACACACACACACACACACTCCTTCTCTCTCTCTCTCTCTCTCTATATATATATATATATATATATATATATATATATATATATATATATATAAATTCAAAACATCCGTTCGTGTGTTCGTCGATCTGTGAATAATACTCTTAGATTGTAACATTCTCGCCTCACTGCGTGTACCGAGTAAAGAGAAAGTACTGTAATGCTGCAGTGGCGAATTTTCGAAAAACAATAATTGATTATGGAGGGCTTATGTAACGAGTAAAGGATAAATGTTCCTACATATATTGTGTAACACCCGTTACAAAAACTATCTCAGATTCAATGTTTCCGTTCATGTAGAATAGCAGATCCACGTTTTTCGAAAATAAATTGTCTGTGAGAAAACTGACTTTAAATTTCATTTCCGAAATCCAAATCGGCTGCCGCATCACTGCAGACAGACACAGGTGCGGCGTCTGCCAACGGGGCTGGGCGTAGCGTAGTTTCTCCGCGTTTTCAGTGACACAGTCGAGTGAGGCAAACATTGCTTGCCGTACAGTAGAGTATCGTGTTTTACGTGTAAATTATTAATTTAATGTATTAAATTTACTTACAATAGATTGTTCTAAATTATAACTACGGTATTCATAGGAGAAACATTGACGCCGAACCAAACCTTATTGAAATTAACAAAATTGCTGGAATGTTTGAATTTTATTTGCATATCTCCAGAGTGAACGAATTTCTTGTTATTTAGAGAGACATACGTATATTGAAAATTACTAATAGTAATTGAATTGAATTGAATTTGCCTTATTTTACGTGGCGAGACTCGGGCCATCAGGCCCGCTCTTCCGTCTGACCACGCAAATTTCGCTACGCTCCTTTCATCAACTAGCAGAGAAAGGAGGTATTTCTTGGGCGAGAAACAGGCAATTTGAATGAACCATTTTCATTAAAAGAAAGAATTGAGAAAAATGAAAGGTATTGTAGCTATTTTATCACACCATTAGCACTTTGATGAAGTCTGATCGAAATATTTGTAGAATACATGTTGCATTATTTTAAGTTTACATATCCGCTACAAATAATAGGGAAATATTACTCGTATGTGCTGTTGTAGAAAACACTAAAAATAAGATAGTAAATTTAAACAATACTTAATTACTTTAATTAACAGTAATAATAAGTCTTTAATTCATGACCACATTATTAATTCTATGAATAGTTAAAGAGTGTTAATTGACTAGACAAACTAGTATTTCAATATCCATTCAACCAATTTCTATTAACTATTCTTATAATATATTGAACAGTATTATTAATAATGAAATTATTTGTAAACATATTATGGATGTTTTAGGAAAATGCAAATGTGGGAGCTCAATAGTCTGCACATTTGATCGGAAGAATAATGCACCCACTGTTTTGTTACAATGTGAAATATCAAAAGGAGAGGGACAATGTGGTGGACGGCAATTACGTCAGCCAACAAGAAATATAGTAGGATGTACCCTAAAAGACAAATCTGTCCATGTATTCCGCTGCTTAGAAGCTGCAAAGACACAAGCAGTGGGGCCCTTTTCATATAGCGAGGATACCCTGCACAAAGCCAAACAGGAATCTCTGTCCGCAGAATATTTAGACCCAGATCCAGTTAAAGCCCTGGCTGTAATGAAAAGGTGTTCGGCTGCTAGAGAAGCGATTCATCATATAGGATATGATCCCTTCTGGGTTCATATTTTTTCGAACCACCAAATAAATTTATATAACAAGTTCATTGGTGAGCCGCATGCTTACTTATGTCTAGATGCAACAGGAAACGTGGCGAAAAAAATTCGCCATGTTGATGATTCATATTCTCAACATCTATTTCTGTACTTGGCCGTGATGCATTGTTCAGTTGGACAATTTCCTGTTGTGGAAATGGTGTCAGAGAGCCAAAGTACTGTCACAATATCATCATGGCTAAAAGAATGGGTGAAAAATGGAGCTCGCTTTCCAAAGGAGGTGGTAAGTACACTATTAACAATATACTGTTATTGTAATTTCTTCAAAAAATAAGACGATACAAAAGCTAACTTATTCGCAATATACTTTCTTGTTTTCAGGTTTGCGATTATTCCAGGGCTCTCTTAACTGCTTGTTCCTGGTCTTTCTGTGGGTTCTTAACGATTGAATTGTATGCAGATGCCTGCATGAATACAAGCAAATTGCCGTCTACTTATATACGAATTGATGTTGCTCTTTTCCTAAAGAAGTGGGCAAATTTTTTTAGAGATGCCAGATATTTAGTTAAAGTGCAATATTTGAGCGCAATTGGACGACTCATTCAATGCCGTGATCTGGCTTCGGCAGAAGACTTAATTAAATCTATTTTTATTACTTCACTCTGTGAAACTATTGGAGACAATACAACAGAGTTGAAAAAAGCCATAAAC
This sequence comes from Gryllus longicercus, assembly GCA_038098605.1. Lineage (NCBI taxonomy): Eukaryota > Metazoa > Arthropoda > Insecta > Orthoptera > Gryllidae > Gryllus > Gryllus longicercus. The sequence goes on along the minus strand of JAZDUA010000019.1, from coordinate 1,881,660 downwards.
TTAATTAAAGGTACAGCATCTGAAGAAAATCTGAACGATTCTGAAATGAAGAATATAATTGCAGATCTAATTGTTGAAGAAAGGAATGTGCTGGTAACTGAAATGTTTTTCTTTTGCATAGACATTAGGTTGCCTGATGGCATAAGGGATTTTTTTTGCAAAATCAGATACGCATACCTTCTATATTTTTTTCTGTTTGACCTCAAAAACTTAATAATAAATATTATTAAAAAATAAAAAATAGTCAAACAAAAACAAAAAATGTACACTACACTTTCTCCTATAACAAAAACACCGGACAAGTACACTTGCTTACCTTATTTTGGACCCCTTTCAGAAAAAGTCGCACACAATATTCACAAAGCAGGTATCAAAGTTTCATTCAAATCACAGAATTCCCTCAAAAAATGCTGTCCCCCAAAAACACACAGATCTTCTAGAAAAAAGCGGCGTTTATTCTCTAAATTGCCACGACTGCGTAGCCAAACATATTGGTCAAACAGGCAGAACTTTTAATACCAGAATCAAGGAACACATACATGCTTGGAAACACAACACCTGTAAATCTCACTTTGCCAATCATTTACTCCAGACAGGCCATACATTCAATCCACACACAGACATTCGTATACTGGAAATAGAAAATCACTACCACACCAGATTAACTTTAGAAAACCTACATAATCATTTAAATAATAACTTATTGAATGAAAACATAAACCATAGTCCTTCTCCTTTACTAAAATTACTATTGGACACCACTCCCACACCGCACCCCGCCGGGGCGGCACAGTGACAGCGCACCGCACCCAGGCCATTGCCCTCCTCCACCCCACGGCCGGGTACTTAAGCCCCTTGGCTCGCCCGACCCCGCATAGTCGTTTTGTGGCTTCCATTCAGCAGGTAAGGAATGGCTCAACTTACATTTCTATGTTTTCTGTTTAAAAAAAAAATACGTGTCCTATTTCTATTTCATTCGCTTTTCTTTAGTATTAATGACTTAACCCCCCGCCACTTTTTTCTTTCTTCCAGTCCAGAATGTTAAATATACTTTCCAAAAAATTTGTAAATTATTTGTAACCTTTATCATAATCTTGTTGTAAAATCAAAGGAATATTCACGTTTTAATGTTTTGTTTTTTCTTCTTGTATCAGACAACTGATGATGATGGCTAAGCCATCGAAAGCTGCTCTTATATTAAATACTATTGTTGGCAATGACGTTAATAATTATTTCATGAAAAATGCCAACGATAACGCACCACAACACCTATAACGTGTAGCATGTTCATAAATGACCGATACGCATATAATAATAATAATAATAATAATAATAATAATAATAATAATAATAATAATAATAATAATAATAATTCAGAATAGTCATAGTATTATAATTAATGTTATAAGTATTATTGTAGAAATTCCGTGTTGGTAGCATATATATTGTAGTAATCCATAATTTGAGGATGGAAATAATCGTCCACAATCAAAGTTATATATCATTTTATTAATTATCAACTTTCAGGAAACAAGACCCACTGAAGATGGGAAAAGTGTTTTCCCGAAAGTTGACACTGGGAATGTGATAATTAATAAAATAATTATCTTTCATTATGGACGATTATTTCCTTTCTCATTATTATTGTAGAAATGATATTTTCGCAATTGAACTTAAATATTTTTAAGCTAGCGTACGTCAATATCCATTTCTTGCTTCCATTTTATCAATTACTTTTTAACTGTGAAAACGTACTTGATATTACGTAATGTTTTTTTATAGGAAACAGACGGTAATCTGGAAGAGATAGGGAACCAGACAGAAAATACAACTGATCTGAATGAGTCGTCTTGGAGCAAGTGGGCTCAAAAATTGTACTCTGAAGCAAATCTAATTATATCTACTCAAAACGGAGATGACATAAATGGAAGGTTTTTTCCAAGCCTTTCCCGACATCTTCTAAAAGATCTGAAATTGTTTCCTTTGTGGTCAAACATCCTCAGTGACTGTTTTGGCCACTGCCGCGTTCCTGCTTCCAGTGCTCCAGTCGAAGGGGAAATTAATAAAATAAAGAATTTTATTTTAGAGAAGAAAATTGAAAGAGTTGATTTAGCTGTAAAAAAATTAATTGAATATAACCGAGGGAGGCTCATTTTAATAGACCAACTTGCAAATAAAACTACGGCAGGTTTACCAAGAGTCAATGAAATTGTAGAAAACCAGGAAGAATGTCACATCCATGAAAACCTACAAATAAATAGTTCTGAAAGTATCGAAGTGCAATGTGTTGCATGTAGAAATGGAGATCTCCCCGAGGGCGCTCATCGATGTGCAATATGCAACAAAAATGTGCATCTCTTTGTTGGGTGCTCAGTACAAATTGATGGGGAAGAAGAAGGGTATGGAGAACAGCGAATGTGTTTGTCTTGTTCAAAAGACAGACATTCTAGAGAAAGAGTGGCTACTCTCGAAAGAGAAAATTGGAGGGGACTTGGAAGTCATAATACAAAAAAAAAAAAGAATTTCTTTGTATATTGATAACAATCAACATCTACAGGAAGCCATGACTTTCAAACGTCATACAGGTATTCCTGTTTTTAAGAATGGAAGCAGCTCAGACTTAAAATTTGTTAAAATAGATAAATCATGTTTTATATTTTTAAACACATGTGCCTTCGACAGTATCGATCACATTCTATTGGCCATTGCAGTTGATCAAAAACATTTAAAAGATTATATGATTACAAATATTTTAAACAATGATGCTTTCAGACTGGTTCAGGATACACTAGAAAATGATTTGAGAAGTAAATCATACAAAATTAGAGGAGAAATAATTCTGAACATATTGGGGAAAGTACCACAAGGAGGTTCTACAATTCAGTTGATTGAGTGCTCACACTCTGTTGATAAGTATATCAAGCATTTGTTTTGCAAAACACCAAGCATTATTGAACAAATTCAATGCCATTCAGGTTGTGAAACTAGAATAAATTATTTGCCATCTGTTACCTTAAATCAAGGAGTTTTGGAGGACAACAATTTTGAATATACCGTCTTCAATAATTTTATATTGGAGGAAAATGTACCTTGCATCACAAACAATTGCAATTCATTGGCAAAAGTTTCATTAATTGAAATAGGTAAGTAAAAGCTTTATTAATTCCTATTTATATAATACGAACATTTTTATATTCGGTTTACAAAGTTTGTAACAAAGTGACTGTTAGTCAGTTATTTGCACATATTTGATGCAGTTTTAAAATATTTCAAATACATTTTTTTTTAATTGAATTCAATTGATAGAATAGTTAGCATATGCATTTTCTAATGATATTTATGTATTTTACAGGTGACATCGTAATACTACAAATCTTTGGAAATGAAACAATTATCTTGAGCGCTATTCCAAAAGAATTTGAATGCCCAAGTACTAGTAGCAAATACAATCTGGTCGGGATTATAGAATACTTAGGTAGAGATCGAGAATTTAGGAGTCAGTCAAATATGCGAAGCATTGGACATTACAGATCTATCTGTAGGCGCATTTCAAATAAGTGGATCTTATATGATGATCTTTGTAACAAACCTGTGGAACTAAACAAAAATTACAAATGTTCACCGGAAGTTTTATTTTATGTAAGAAATAAGAAATTGGATGATTGTGCGTTATGAACTTTGATTGTTTTTTGTAATTTTTTGCCTCCGCACAATATTTTGTATAGAAGTACCATAAATGAATATAAAATTGTGAACATGGATTGTAAATACCATCGCCTTCTATCAAATGTCCTGGCATAAGGACATAAGACGGAAGTGACAGAACATGTACATTCTTTTACAGAGTTTTTAATGCTTTGCCAGGACATGCAGTAAAATAGAAGGAATGTATTATTTATGTATCACAATAAATATTTTAATTATTATTATTAGATTGTGTAATGATAGGTTTCCATCATTGGTGATCCGAGTGTAACAGTAAAAGTCTGTTGTGTTAGATTTTCAAGCTTAATGTAATAGTTCTGAGACAGATTTCCCTTCCGATTTTTCAGATGTCGGCTAGAGAGAGATTCTATTTGTCAAGTCATTAATTTAACGTTTGATGTAATTGCTTTAAGATAAACCAAGTGCCGCTGTTAAATTATACAATTTAAAATGATATTATTTGTATTTTCGGCAGCATTTGTACATTCTGGGCGTTTTTATAGTAGGGTTGACCGGTCTGATAATGGTTTTCATGCTGATGACGTTTTTTAAAGAGATGTTAGTAGTTTTACATATTAGTGGTTTCTTTTGTAAAATATTGATTATGGCTAGTTAGATTTTAGGAGTCCGTTTGGTGAGATCTCCACTTAAGAGTAGTGTCTAGAAGAAGCCAAGGATATTTTGCCGACTTACAGGAATCCGTAAGTTTATGTTTCTTTTATTCTAAACGCGTTGCTAGACCAATGTGTCATTAACCAAATGTTTTAGCGGGAGATCTGACCAGATTTATATTAATGTATCTTTTGAAAATATGTAAATATCCTATATTTATCCTAAAAGCTATTTGTACAGTTTTTTTAAAATAAAACGTTCTTGTATATATTCCAGTTGTATCTTAATTTAATTATCCTTGCCCCTTATACCCATCAAAAAACCCTACACACTTCATTAGATCGTCCCTTACGTGACCACATATATTCCAGCCCGTGCTCAACAGTTAATTGTAACAAATTGGTCACCGGTAACATTATTCCAGATTATATTTGGAACTTGTATACCGCAAATGGTGCGGTAGAGACTGAATTGTTAATACTGATGGTTTAGAAGGAAAGGGCTTTTTAACATGCTCAGTGCTGATGTTTGGGGGCAAAATCTGAGAATCAAACATGGGTAATTGAAACTAACCGCGGCAAAGTTTTTGATTAAAGAATAAATTTAAAACATGTGTCCTCCTAATTTTGAAGTAGTTTATAAATTGTTGTGGCTTTTATTTTAAGATTTACGGACTTCTTTACCTGTGCTCAACGTACCATGGAGGGAAATTCGGGGATTTGCATCTGTTTGCATCAAATTAAGACGTAGAGTATGAATTGTTATTGCCGATAGTTAAGGAAGAACGGGCTTCCTAACTTTCGCAGAGCTCATGTAAGAGGGCGAAATCTGGGATTCGAACCGGGGTAATATAATCTAACCGGTCCGCGGCAAATTTTTTTGTTACAGATTTTATTGAATACTTGTTTGCATCAAATTAAGACGTAGAGTATGAATTGTTATTGCCGATAGTTCAGGAGGAACGGGCTTCTTAACTTTCGCAGAGATCATGTAAGAGGGCGAAATGTGGGATTCGAACCGGGATAATATAATCTAACCGGTCCGCGGAAAAATTTTTTTGTTACAGATTTTATTGAATACTTGTTTGCATCAAATTAAGACGTAGAGTATGAATTGTTATTGCCGATAGTTCAGGAGGAACGGGCTTCTTAACTTTCGCAGAGACCATGTAAGAGGGCGAAATCTGGGATTCGAACAGGGATAAAATAATCTAACCGGTCCGCGGCAAATTTTTTTGTTACAGATTTTATTGAATACTTGTTTACATCAAATTAAGACGTAGAGTATGAATTGTTATTGCCGATAGTTTAGGAGGAACGGGCTTCTTAACTTTCGCAGAGCTCATGTAAGAGGGAGAAATCTGAGATTCGAACCTAGATAATTTAATCTAAACGGTCCGCGGCAAATTTTTTTGTTACAGATTTTATTGAATACTTGTTTACATCAAATTAAGACGTAGAGTATGAATTGTTATTGCCGATAGTTTAGGAGGAACGGGCTTCTTAACTTTCGCAGAGCTCATGTAAGAGGGAGAAATCTGAGATTCGAACCTAGATAATTTAATCTAAACGGTCCGTGGCAAATTTTTTTGTTACAGATTTTATTGAATACTTGTTTGCATCAAATTAAGGCGTAGAGTATGAATTGTTATTGCCGATAGTTTAGGAAGAACGGGCTTCTTAACTTTCGCAGAGCTCATGTAAGAGGACGAAATCTGGGATTCGAACCGGGATAAAATAATCTAACCGGTCCGCGGCAAATTTTTTTGTTACAGATTTTATTGAATACTTGTTTGCATCAAATTAAGGCGTAGAGTATGAATTGTTATTGCCGATAGTTTAGGAAGAACGGGCTTCTTAACTTTCGCAGAAATCATGTAAGAGGACGAAATCTGGGATTCGAACCGGGATAAAATAATCTAACCGGTCCGCGGCAAATTTTTTTGTTACAGATTTTATTGAATACTTGTTTGCATCAAATTAAGACGTAGAGTATGAATTGTTATTGCCGATAGTTTAGGAGGAACGGGCTTCTTAACTTTCGCAGAGATCATGTAAGAGGACGAAATCTGGGATTCGAACCGGGATAAAATAATCTAACCGGTCCGCGGCAAATTTTTTTGTTACAGATTTTATTGAATACTTGTTTGCATCAAATTAAGACGTAGAGTATGAATTGTTATTGCCGATAGTTTAGGAAGAACGGGCTTCTTAACTTTCGCAGAGATCATGTAAGAGGACGAAATCTGGGATTCGAACCGGGATAAAATAATCTAACCGGTCCGCGGCAAATTTTTTTGTTACAGATTTTATTGAATACTTGTTTGCATCAAATTAAGGCGTAGAGTATGAATTGTTATTGCCGATAGTTTAGGAAGAACGGGCTTCTTAACTTTCGCAGAGATCATGTAAGAGGACGAAATCTGGGATTCGAACCGGGATAAAATAATCTAACCGGTCCGCGGCAAATTTTTTTGTTACAGATTTTATTGAATACTTGTTTGCATCAAATTAAGACGTAGAGTATGAATTGTTATTGCCGATAGTTTAGGAGGAACGGGCTTCTTAACTTTCGCAGAGATCATGTAAGAGGACGAAATCTGGGATTCGAACCGGGATAAAATAATCTAACCGGTCCGCGGCAAATTTTTTTGTTACAGATTTTATTGAATACTTGTTTGCATCAAATTAAGACGTAGAGTATGAATTGTTATTGCCGATAGTTTAGGAAGAACGGGCTTCTTAACTTTCGCAGAGATCATGTAAGAGGACGAAATCTGGGATTCGAACCGGGATAAAATAATCTAACCGGTCCGCGGCAAATTTTTTTGTTACAGATTTTATTGAATACTTGTTTGCATCAAATTAAGGCGTAGAGTATGATTTGTTATTGCCGATAGTTTAGGAAGAACGGGCTTCTTAACTTTCGCAGAGATCATGTAAGAGGACGAAATCTGGGATTCGAACCGGGATAAAATAATCTAACCGGTCCGCGGCAAATTTTTTTGTTACAGATTTTATTGAATACTTGTTTGCATCAAATTAAGACGTAGAGTATGAATTGTTATTGCCGATAGTTTAGGAGGAACGGGCTTCTTAACTTTCGCAGAGCTCATGTAAGAGGGCGAAATCTGGGATTCGAACCGGGATAAAATAATCTAACCGGTCCGCGGCAATTTTTTTTGTTACAGATTTTATTGAATACTTGTTTGCATCAAATTAAGACGTAGAGTATGAATTGTTATTGCCGATAGTTCAGGAGGAACGGGCTTCTTAACTTTCGCAGAGATCATGTAAGAGGGCGAAATCTGGGATTCGAACCGGGATAATATAATCTAACCGGTCCGCGGCAAATTTTTTTGTTACAGATTTTATTGAATACTTGTTTACATCAAATTAAGACGTAGAGTATGAATTGTTATTGCCGATAGTTTAGGAGCAACGGGCTTCTTAACTTTCGCTGAGCTCATGTAAGAGGGCGAAATCTGAGATTCGAACCGGGATAATATAATCTAACCGGTCCGCGGCAAATTTTTTTGTTACAGATTTTATTGAATACTTGTTTGCATCAAATTAAGACGTAGAGTATGAATTCTTATTGCCGATAGTTTAGGAGAAACGGTCTTCTTAACTTTCGCAAAGCTCATGTATGAGCGCGAAATCTGGGATTGGAACCGGGGTAATATAATCTAACCGGTACGCGGCAAATTTTTTTGTTACAGATTTTATTGAATACTTGTTTGCATCAAATTAAGGCGTAGAGTATGCCGATAGTTTAGGAGGAACGGGCTTCTTAACTTTCGCAGAGCTCATGTAAGTGGGCGAAATCTGGGATTCGAACCGGGATAAAATAATCTAACCGGTCCGCGGCAAATTTTTTTGTTACAGATTTTATTGAATACTTGTTTGCATCAAATTAAGACGTAGTGTATGAATTGTTATTGCCGATAGTTTAGGAGGAACGGGCTTCTTAACTTTCGCAGAGCTCATGTAAGAGGGCGAAATCTGAGATTCGAACCTAGATAATATAATCTAAACGGTCCGCGGCAAATTTTTTTGTTACCGATTGTATTTAGTACTTGTTTGCTTCAAAGTTTGACGTAGAGTATGAATTGTTAGAGCTGATAGTTTAGTAGAAACGGGCTTCTTAACTTTCGGACTTCTTCACGTGTTACTTCAAATATTCTTTTGTTACGGATTGTAATTAGTACTTGATTGCGTCAATGTTTGGTGCCGATTATGAGTTGTTATGGCTGCATGTTCAGGAGGTATGGTCTTCATTACCTGCGCCGGACGTTCCTTACAGAAGCATTGCGGGATTCGAACCCGCGTAATTGAAATTAACCGGTCCGCGGCAAATTTTTTTATTATAGTTTATATTAAGCACTTAATTACGGCAAATTTTGGCGCAGAGTATGAATTGTTATGGCTGTTAGTTTAGGAGGAACGGGCGTCTTAAATTTCGCAGAGCTGTTGTATGAGGCAAACTCTGGGATTCGAACCCAGGTAATTGAATATAACCGATCCGCGGCTAAAGTTTTGTTTACTGATTATGTTTAGCCCGTGTTTGCGGCATATTTTGACGTTGAGTATGAATTGCTACGGCGGATGAATGCCAGCGGATGTGTCTTTTCTTCTTCGACGGCGCTTGCAAAAGTAGCGCATCTTTAATTTTTTGTTTTTTTGGCAATATTTTTTGAAGGAATTGAGATATCAGATTGATTTTTTCACTAATCGTTTATAAATAAAAAGCGGCAAATTTGGAGTATAATTTTGGGTATATACTTACAATAGTAGCTGATTTAGAGGTGTGGTCCTGCTAACTTCCAATGGAAGTTAGCAGGACCACCGATTTTTTTGAGAAAATGGCTCGCGGCAAATTTTTTTTTTCCACATCTTAAGAACGGCAAAAAAGCGGCAAATTATGTACTATGCAGTTTTGTGATTGGATGAAATGGTCCTGCTAACTTCCAGGACGTGGTGGTGAGGAAGAACGAGCCATGCATATTGACGGCATCTGGCATGCGCGGGGAGAACAGAGAAAAGGAGACAGACAGGGAGAGAAACGGTGAAGACGTGAGTGAGTGAGTGAGTGAGTGTGTGAGTGTGTGAGTGAGTGAGCGAGCGAGTGAAAAGTGAACCCGCGCGCGTCAACTGCTGTGGTCAAAAGTGCCGTTAGTGTTGTGCACGACATATTGCGGGTGGCGAGCCCCTGTCGCTGGGTTGTTAGTTCCGGTACAGACTTACAGGTCGACTTGCGGTGATTTTCCCTTCCAAGTACCCCTCCCGGCGGGTCACCGCTACGTTCTACGCTCCTATCATGAGATGGAGGTGCACTGCATGTAAGTGTAAGGGTATGTAAGAGGAGAGGACAAGGAACAGGAAGGCAAAATCTCACGCAGTGCGTGGTCGCTATGTCAGGGCTTTGCTTCAGCATTCTCCTGGTATTGCTCAGAGAGTGTACGGGAAACTACCAATCAAACCACTCTTCTTTAATATTCCCCGCGAGACGGTGTTTGAATTCGACGAAAGGTGTTTATTTATTTACACAGATGGTGAATAAATAGTTCGGTTTAAATTAACTATACGCATGTTGGATGGCTTAATAACTAACTTCAATTAAAACTTAAAACTAATACAGAGGTTGAGATTATCCATTGGCTCCTCACGTTGGGATGTAGTTCGGAGAATTTTTTGAGGAAAATTTATTTTGTATTCTGGTTCTCTTTGAAGGGTTTTTGCTGAGCCTGATAGTGAAGGGATTTTGGGTGTGTTTGAGAAGAAGTTGGTTGCTAAGTAGGTGATATGATGGTCTATAGTCTCTAGGCCGAATTCTTTGTGAACTGATTAATGGAGACATACCAGGGAGCGTTTGAAATAATTCTGAGAAATTGGTTTCGTACTATTTGTAGTTTCCTTTAGGTTGGTTTTTACTGCGTTTAACCAGATTTGGCAGGCGTATAGTAGCAAGGGTTTTATTGTTTTAATAATAATAATAATAATAATAATAATAATAATAATAATAATGTCTTTATTAATGGCGAGGCTCAGGCCATAGGGCCTGCTCTTCCGCCTAACCACTTAAATTTACATACATTTAGAGAAGTAACATTTTAAGAGGGGAGGACAAGCTGTACATTTACGTCTGGGAGAACAAATCTAGGGACCATCCCGGCATACGCCTTAAGCGATTGAGTAAACCCAGAAAAACCTCAATCAGGATGGCGGCTTAGGGCCGAACATTAATACAACTGAGTATGTTATACTGAGTAGTGAAGGGAAGTTTCGTGAAAGAGAAAAGAAAAGACGTACAGGGGAAGGGGTCAGAAAGTATAAATGATAAAGTTTGTGAGGGAAAGGGAAGAGAGAAAAAAAAACGAAGGAAAGGACGAAGAAGAAGTAGGCGAAAGAAGTGAAGTTATTTGAGGAACGTTACAGAAAGCTACGTTTAGTTTACAGTAGCACTTTACATAAATATACAATAATTTTGCACCAGAGAAGCACAATACACTATAAGCTAATGACAACAGTAATTTTAAACACAATACTGGCAGTATTAAGGAACAATACAAAGAGTGCGGGTATCTTAACATCAATTTTGTTTATGCCAATATATTGTAGTGAGTATCCTGATGATGGTACAGAGATAGCTACAAGTATATTTTATCTGGAACGTCACTAATACTTTTGTATATTTAATTAACAATTTCATTAGGGTACACAGAAAAATAATAATGCTCATAATTTAGGTGTGAGAGGGAATGGAAGATGAGGATAGAGCAATGAGGTATGGGGTAGAATATTGAGAATAAAGAGGGGGAAATAGAAGGTGTTTAACGGGGGCGGTGACCGGGCGCTTGGAAGTGGGAGAAGTCTGGAGATTGAAGAAGACGTTAATGCCGTTCTATATGTCGTTATTCCTTACCCATGTGGTTAATTCAGCTTTGAATTTGCCGAAAGTATTTAAATGTTTTACTCTCGCTGGTAATTTATTCCAGGCTCGGATAGCTGTAATGGTGAATGATTTACTGAATGAAGTTGTGTTGTGACGTGGTACACAAAGCAGGGCTGATTCACGAGATCGATTTAGTTTCAGAAGATTGAAGTTACTTATGAGGTGTGTTGCATGAGAACCGGTTAAAACTTTATAAAGAAGAAGTAAAGAGTGGAGTAACCGTCTTTTGTCTAGAGTAAGCATACGAATTCTGTCAAAAAATTCGGATACATGGTCGTATTTTCTTAGATCAAAAATAAAACGTACGCATGCATTCTGGGCTACTTGAAGTTTACGTTGTAATTTAAATGTCATGTTGGTCAGAAGAAAGTCGCAATAGTCGAAATGTGGCATGATAAGGGATTTGATGAGAGTCTCACGTGTGCTACCTGGTAAAAGTGCTCGCAGGCGTTTCAGTGAGTGCATTGAAGCAAAAACTTTACGGCAGGTTGAATCTACGTGCGAGTTCCAGCTGAGAGTGTTGTCGATAACTACACCTAGGTTCTTGACTTCAGAACACCAAGATAAAATGGTGTCATTTATAAAAATATTAGGCAAAGGAGAAGAAGAGATTTTATTCATAGTGCATTTCGAGCTGATAACCATGCACTGTGATTTGTTTGGGTTTAATTGTAAGCCTAAAGACGCTGCCCAGTTGTTTATCGCTCTCAAATCTTCATTAATTTTTTGTACGAGTGAAACGAGGTGAGACGGGTGACCACTTATATATATCTGGAGATCATCCGCATACATTTGATGACTGCAATATTTAAGGGCATTTCCCACGTCATTTACATAGATTAAGAAGGCCAGTGGCCCTAACACAGTGCCCTGAGCAACTCCGCGGTTAAGCTTCAAGTCCCTTGAGCTACGGCTACCGGACACCACTCTTTGGGTTCTGGAAGTTAAATAATTAAGAAACCATTTACACGTGGGCTGTGCAAATCCCATGATCTTTAGTTTGGCGAGCAGGATGTCGTGATCTACTGAATCGAATGCTTTGCTGAAATCCAGAAGAACCAAAATAGTTATATTACCGTAATCTATTGCTCTTCTCGCGTCTTCAATAACGTTTAGTAGTGCGGTTCCAGTATTTCTGCCGGAACGGAAACCTGATTGCTGATCGTTTAAAAGTGATTTTGTTCGAAGATACTGTTCAGTTTGCTTCCGGACGACTTTTTCGAGTACTTTAGAGATAGTTGGGAGGATGCTAATTGGGCGGTATTCAGTAGGGTTTTTGGTTGATGTTGTCTTGGGAATAGGATGCACGAGCGCAGTCTTCCAGGGTAAGGGATATTGCCCGCTCAATAGTGAGAAATTTACGATTTCGGTGATAATTGGGTACGTCACATCTAAGCTATTTTTTAGCAGCTTGGCATTTATACCATCGGAACCTGAAGCATTTGATTTGAGACTTTGAACGATTTTGATTATGTCCTGATGTTCAACGGACGAAAAGAAAAATTTATCGTTTGATTTTATTTCTGCGTTATGGAGAAACAAAAGAGATTGCTTTTTCAAGTTACTGTCAAATGAAGGAACGCTGTTTATGAAACTGTGATTTAGTGATTCTAAGGGTATATTCGCTTCAATTTGGGGAGGACCTTTGCCTATTCCTAGATTTTTCAAATTTTTCCAGATCGTTCTCGAGTCGCTGTTTCTGCCGAAGGTGGTGTGGTAATATTTTATTTTAGCGTTGCGGCATTTCTGCGTAACTAAATTTCTGAGCATTTTGTACTGTTTTTTAAGTAGTTCGCATTTAGTTTTCCGGAAAATTGCATACGCTGCATCACGATCTTTCATTAAATTTCGAATTTCAGCAGTTAACCATGGTGCAGGAGGACGAGTTACACGCGAAATTTTTAAAGGCGCATGCCGGTCGTAGAGCTGTGTTATTAAGTTAGTGAAAATATTTACTTTATCATCCAGTAATTCTTCTTCGTGTACAAGGCGCCATGGAAGTGCCAATCCATCTATAATAAATGATTGCTTATCAAATTTTGAAAAATCGCGGTATTTGATTATGTGAGGTGAGTATTTAGGGCACTTCAGGTTGTAAACAAGGTAAATTAGGTCATGTTTTGAAATCCCAGGAACTGGAAATTGTCCGTGTTTTCGAACTTTGTTTACATTAGACACTATAATATGGTCGATCCAAGTTTCTGTGTTCTTTGAGTGGTGTGTTGGTGCTAGAGGTAAAATTTCGAGGCACATGCTGTGGAAAAACCGCGTAAAAAGCTCTGCAGAGGGAGAAGGTTTTAATAAGTTATGATTAAAGTCACCCATTACAATAACGTGTTCATAGGAATTTATCGCAGATGCAATGGTTTCGTCCAGCATATCTATGCTGCCTGTCTTAGGAGGTAAATATATTACAGCCAAGAGACATTTTTTCCCTAAAAGTCCAACTTCGATAAAAAGATATTCACTACGCAGGCAATCCGTATTTGTTGAAGATAGTAAAAGTTTATGCCTTAGATCTTCGCGAATGTATATACCGACGCCTCCACCGTGTGCGGCGACGCTGGCCTTTCGATCGGCTCTTATTAGGCGGTACCCTGATATTGCTACTAGCGCGGAATTGAGAGAATGCTTCAACCAGGTTTCGCTTATGAGAAGTGCATGAAAACGGTGTTTAGATAAAATTTCCGTTACTTCGTCGAAATGGCAGGGCAGAGACTGGGCATTTAAGTGTGCAACGTGCAGAGAGAGGGAGCGAGGATTAGGCTCATTTATAATGCCAGACGCTTGGACGGTCGGGGAAAGGGTCCGGCCACCCACAGGTAACAGGTTTACGGGATGTGCAGGGAAGGAAGTAGGTAGCATTTACAGAGGATTTGCAGAGGCAGTGTTCGGAGAAGAAGAAGGGAAGGAGAGTTCTCGGAAAAAATCCGAACGTTGTTGTGTCGGGGAGGTGTAGAGTGGGGGTGGAAGGGTGGGGGCGCTCCTACGCTAAGGATTAAGTGCCTCTAGCTGGGCCCTGGTTTGCACTCGGGCACGACCGTTACCGTGTTTAATAACGATGTTGCCATCTTCTGTCCACACGTTCCTGAGGCCAAACTTCTCGATGGCAGCTTGTAGCAAAACCAGGCGCGATTTCGTGAGGTCCTCGCGAATCGTTATCCCAGTATGCTTGAGCAGCCGTTTCGAGCGGAACATTTCGTTCCGTTTCCTGTAACTGACAAATTTAACAATGATAGGTCTGTTTTTGCCAGTTATTTGACGACCTACCCGATGACTTCTATCAATATCTTGTAGGTTTAGATTAACACTTATCTTTTTTGCAACATTTTCGATGACCAGCTTGTCGGTGTCTTCAGATTCGGTTTCTTCAACGCCGAATATCCGCAAGCAGTTTCGGCGTGAGTACATCTCGAGCTGATCTGTCCTTTCTTCTAACTGAGATTTTAGAAATGAAATCTCGCAATCCCGTTCAGCCAATTTCTTTTCTAAAGATGTCACAAGATTGTTATTAAAATTCATCGAATCTTCTAGTTGCTTTGCTACTAATGCAGTGAGCACAGATGCCAAAGAGCTCAAAAATGTAGGCGATGTTACTGCCCTATCCAGTGCCTCAGTCACTTGCGCCGCAATTTTACTTTCAAGATCAATATTGGCACTAGATGAATTCTTGTTGCTCTTCGTCATCTTAAGAGAAAAAATTATACAGAGAAAATCAGATGAACAGGAAAACGAACTAGGAGAGTTGCTTTGTGGAGAAATGGGACAAGGAGTGGAATAGAGCAATAGAGCAGATCTTAAAATTTAAGAATACGAATTAATTCTAAAAGATAGAGATTAATACAGTTACACTGAGCGGCAGAGTAAGGCAAAATATACTTATCTTTATAGGCTTCTACAGCGTCAAGCAGTCGTTGAGTGTGAAAGTTGTAACGGTGGCTACCTGCGAATAAAACTACCTGCTGCTTAGCTAGGAGCGCCAAGGGACGATGCTTACACCGCGACGGTCATGGACAGACTGGTTTGTATATATTGAAACCCAGAATATGTGTTTCATTACACTAATTAGATCATTAGTGTAAGAAACCAATTGCTATTTTGAACTGCGCGGTGCGCGCGCTGAGCGCGGCGCGCCGGGGCCGGCGAGCAACCGCTGCCACCGCCGACGGTGCCTCCGCCGCCGGGAGGCTAGCGTGTGAATTTCGGTTGGAACTGGGCACCGCGCACGTGCAAAAAGTTCGTTACGAGTATCGCGGACGAGAGCCGTTGGCAGAACAGCGACAGGGGCAGACGTTAGGAGAGCGGTGACGAGTGCGGACGTGCGGCGAGAGTTCTCCGCCGGTGTATGGACGCATATAACATTGCGACGTATTTTGTGTATTATTAGGAACCGCAAAGTGATTGACGTGTAAATAGAACATTAGAAGTATCAGTATAGTGAAAGATTAGTGTTGGTAGAATAATTGATATTGTTCTCATTAGTTGGCGCGGTGGAAACATTCTTGAAATTGCGCGGTACCGAACTGTGACCAGTAAACAGAGTAGGCGCGGGTTGTGTAATTAAACCCACTGACGGACAGTGATTCGAGGAAGGTGCGAAGCCGAGGTGTCAAGATCCTGATCGGGGAAGAATTGTTGGAGCATCAGCCGTGGGCGATTACCACGCCACCCGACGCTGACGGCCCGCAGCAGCAGCAGAGGTCGACAATCCTATCGGCACGAGCGGTTCTACGAACATCATAGGTATTCGATCGGGGCCCCGCAGGTATGAGAAATGCATTTCACTCTTAATCTTGGTACCAAGGCAGAGTGTAAAAACGTTGTCTAACGATGTAAATAACAAATTTGATTTAAAATAAATCTTGTTTATAATTGTATTTCAATTTATGATTAGCCACCCCAACGTTGCACCAACTTATCCAGGGACCCATTCACGTAAAAGATACCCTCTCTTAGTGTTGTATTGCAGTGAAAATACCCGGCACCACCAGGTATGTCACAGCTGGCGCCCGAACAAGTGGAAAACGTATAGTTAAGAAATGTGGCTTTAGGAAAGTTGGTGAAATGTTGGAAAATAATGTGCATGTAACTTATGTATAGTAATGCAGGGTATAGATGAGAAGCAGGCAGTGCAAAGTGTATTATTATAGAGTACAAAAAAAAATAACAATACATGTGTTAGCAAACACATGCACAAGTCAAGTAAGCATAATGAAATGTTAATAATTACAAAAATGTTGCTGCGTAATTAATTGCGGGCTGACATAGGCAATTATTTGTGAGCATCCAATATATAGTTAATATTGTAGTTACTGAGGTTATGAAGGCTATACATGTACATGTTACAAATAATATAATGTAATAGAATTCCAAATTTTGTAAGACATATTAATAATATTTGAACTGCTTGGCAATTTTTTATAACATGGAAATCAAAGAAATGGGGAAGTAGTAATAATTCTTATGAGAATATAAAGGTGGTTAATAGTGTTGTACAAATTATGCACAAAATTGTTTTTTTTGCTGGGAACATTCACTCAGTAGTGCACTGTCTATTGGTGATGGTAAAGTGTGGGGAATTTATTAGAAAAGATACCAGGTTGGGAAATATATACCAGCAGTGTGAATGTTTGTTGTGAATATCTATATGATATTATTGAGGAAAATTTAGGGAGGAGATATGACATGCAAATGTGAATGATGATTATGTATATAATATAGCAATAAGTGTGTTGAAAAGTAATGTCAATTAATAAGGGATTTATTATAATTTGAAAGCATTGTTGTGTAATAGTATTAATGAGTCTATTAGCAGTGTATATGTGTTTCAATGGTAATAATATTATGTATTGTGAGGATTATGTTTATGCATTGGTAGGTGAGTGGAAATGTATATGGTTATTAAATTAGTGTTATTGTGTTTTGGTGGTGAGTGAGGGTTGTCCGTCATTAGTTAGCAATTGAAATAGGTGTGCATTAATCCATTCACGAAGAATACAGTGTTGTGGCGGATATAGTTAATTCATAGGATAACTGTGATATCGTTGGTAGGTGAGGCAAGTGGAAAATTTGTGCGGTATTTTAGTGAAGTGAGAATCGATCGGACAGCTCAAAGCAACAGAATGGAGGCGCAAAATGTAGTGCTGAACCGGGAAGAGAAGACGGATGAAGTAGGGGAGATAGATGTAGGAATCGATAATAGCATGTCATCGGAAAGCAGGGATAGTGGTATTGGAAGTCGGTTGGATGATACGTCAGGGGACAGCTTTAATAAAGATGTACAAGTTACGTCAACACCGATGATTCAGGTAGCAGGAAATTCAAATCGGGGGGGTGGAGAAGAGATCCATCCAAATGGAATGCAGATGTTGATGAAGATGTTAGAAGAACAGAATAGGAAGTTATTAGATGAACAGAGTAGGAAAGCAGAAGAACGGGATAGGAAGGCAGATGAACGGAATAGGAAGATGTTCGAACAACTGAATGGGAAACTGGACGAACAGAAAATATTCACAGTGGAGCAGAACAGGAAGTTAGCTGAAGAACTGAATAGGAAAGTAGAGGAACAGAATAAGAAGTTGGCTGAAGAATTGAATGGGAGATTAGATGAACAGGATAGGAAATTCGAGGAACGGATCAGCAAATTACAAGAGGAATTAAGTGGGAGAATAGGACGCGCCGAAGAACAAATTGAGTTAACGAAGAATGAGATGACTAAAATTGCGGAGCGGGTAGAAAGTCATGAGCAATGGACTGCCGAAGAATTAGGGAAACAGAAAAAGGAGTTAGAATCCCAAGTAAGTAGTCTGGGGGGAGAATTAGAGAATAAGTTATGCCAGCAATTAGATGCTAAAACCGCTAAGCAGGACGAGAAAATTGAAAGGATGCAGTTAGTAGTCAAGGAAGAAATGCAGGAGAATAAGCGGGAATGCGAAGAGAAGGTTGTGTTACTACGAACAGAGATTGAACAAATAAAAGAATGCAAGGCATCCCCAATTGCAGCAAGCGGGACGGTACCATTTACCCCTCCAAGATCACTAAAATTTTCAGGAGACGGGAAAGAAAATCCATGTATATTTATGAAGGCAGCAGAACGACATCTAGATGTTATCAATACTTCGGAAAGGTGTAAAATACAATTATTATATTTAATGTTAGAAGGCAACGCAAGGATATGGGCCGATACATTTGATAAGTTTCCCGAATCAGTAAAGGCATTTAAAGATCGATTCCTTGAGCGGTATTGGAATGAGGAAATTCAAATTAATTTTAAAATCAGCTTAATGAATAATCATTACAACCAGTCAATGGGAAGTTTGCGGGAATACGCAACAAGGCGTATTATGGAATACAAAACGCTATCCCCACCGATGAGCGATCAGGAAATAATATGTGTACTGACGAGACAGTTCCCAGTTACGGTGCAGAATCTTTTACGTAGTGTGCAGCACACCGACCTGGAAAGATTCCAGAATGTGTTAGGAGGGTACGACTTGACATTTGCAGGCGTACCAAAGAACAGAAATGAAGGGAATGGTAATATGGTTAGATCGGAACGTAACCAGGAGCAAGGGAATGATAGGAGCAACGATTACCAGAGAAACCAACGCGGAAGAGGGGGAGACGGATGGAGACCAGAGCCGGGGAACCAGAGACCGGACTGGAACAGATCTAATTCAAATCGTACGGAGACGCGAGGCGGGGGCGGGAATGCACCCGACCGATTAGCACAGCCTAGCACAAGTAGTGATCAAGGACACTATTTAAACTAATAGAGTCCGCGGTGATAGGTGGCCCCATTGCGGACGCGGAAATCGATGACGTAAACGCGGTCTCCATAAACGCTATGCAGCCGGTAACCTACGATACCCAACCGTGGCGGAGATGTAAGAACTCAGCGGTCAGAATCAGGAAATGTCCCACGATATCGATAGAATGTGAAGGTATAATGAAAGAAGCTTTAGTGGATACAGGGTGCACGACTACAGTAGTATCAGAAGAAATGTATGAGGAGTTAAAAGCAACAGGAAAAGAAGTAATGTGTTTGCCTATGAATAGGGCGTATGTGATTGGGGCAACTCAGAAGAAGTCAAGCCCCATCACAAAACAAATCATGTTTCAAGCCAGGATTGGCAACCAAGTATACGAGATGGTGGCCCTGGTAGTCAAAAAATTATTGTATTCGGTAATCATAGGGATGGATTTTCTGGTCGATCACAGAGTAAATATAGATCTAGAACGGCAGGTGGTAGAACTGGGGAGCCAGGCGGTAGGATTTGACTTGGGGATGGACGAAGAGTACGAAGCGTGTACGGGCGTAATGGCAAAAGATTCATTAGAAGAACAGCTGAGGCAGCAAACGGAGAAGCAGATTGAGAAGTTTGCGGAAGAACAGAGCAAAGAATTAGATAAACAGAAAAGATCCGAGGAGGAACAAAATAGGAAAGCGGAGGAACGGGATAGGAAAGATGAGGTGCTAAAATTTCAATCATGCAATCAAGTAGATGCTAGGGTAGCGGTAGCAGATAGAAACGAGGGGATGACGAACCAAATCCATGAAGAAGTCAAGACAGCGGAGGGCAAAACGGTGGAGGTCCAAATCGAGACCGAGGAGGATGTTTATAAAGTGAAAGTGAAAACGGAAGAATTGAAGTTAATAATGGAAGAAGAAATGGAAATGAAAATAGAAGAAATGGAGCGTATAATAGAAGAAGAAATCGTGGAAAATATACAAGGGTGCGAAGAGAAAAGAGGACAAGAAGAGTTTAAACAGGAAGAAGACGGGAAAATGTCGCCAAGTGTCAAGTATGGGGTGACACCAATTATGCCTCCAAAGTCGATGAAATCTCTGGGAGATGGGACGGAAAACCCTAGGGTAGTTCTGCGAGCAGAAGAACGGCACCTAGCATCAAACAACATATTGGAAGGATACAAGATCCAGTTATTACACCCAATGTTAGAAGAGAACGCCAGGACATGGGCAGAGAATTTTGGTATATTTCCGAAATTTTTGAAGGAATTTGAAGACAAGATTTCCGTACGAAAGCGGAGCGAAGAAACCCAAATAAACATCAAGAGCGACCAGAGGAACAGCCATTACAACTACATTACGGGAAGTCGTAGTGAATACAGAACGAAGAGCATTATGGAACCAACATTATTTGCCCTTATAAAATATCAAAGAATTAGTTGCATGTCAACGCGACAGTATTTTGTTACCGTGCAGAGCCTACTGAGCAGAGCAGATCATACCGATTTAGGAAAGGGTTTGAAGATATTGGAGGGGTACAACTTCATGTTTGCAGACGTCCCAACGAATGGGAGTGAAGGAGATGTAGGCAGGTCAAAAATGGAACGAAGTCAGGGGCAAGGGAAGAGTGATGCTATGGTCAACCATTGGTACAAACGTAGAAGAGGTCGTAGCTGGAAATGGGATGATACCTATCAAGATGTGCTCAACACGCTGGAAGCTATGTCCTACAACTGTGACTCAGGAAATCACTGTCAGCAAAATGGGAATGAACCGTCGCACAAGAGACAAGACATAGTAGGACACTACAAGCTTCAAATCGGAAACCTGGTTCAACATGTATGGAAAACAGTGAAGTGTAAATAAGTGTAATGTTAGGGTTAATAATAAGTAATCACATGTTAATTCGATTTTAAGTTATAAGTGTATATAGGGCTTTTAGCAATATGCAAGAGAGTGCAACCATCGGCAGTGACGATGTTACTAGTGTGAATTTTTTCCAGAAGTGAAAAAAATTCAAAAAAAGAAAGAGGGGGGTGATGAAACCCAGAATATGTGTTTCATTACACTAATTAGATCATTAGTGTAAGAAACCAATTGCTATTTTGAACTGCGCGGTGCGCGCGCTGAGCGCGGCGCGCCGGGGCCGGCGAGCAACCGCTGCCACCGCCGACGGTGCCTCCGCCGCCGGGAGGCTAGCGTGTGAATTTCGGTTGGAACTGGGCACCGCGCACGTGCAAAAAGTTCGTTACGAGTATCGCGGACGAGAGCCGTTGGCAGAACAGCGACAGGGGCAGACGTTAGGAGAGCGGTGACGAGTGCGGACGTGCGGCGAGAGTTCTCCGCCGGTGTATGGACGCATATAACATTGCGACGTATTTTGTGTATTATTAGGAACCGCAAAGTGATTGACGTGTAAATAGAACATTAGAAGTATCAGTATAGTGAAAGATTAGTGTTGGTAGAATAATTGATATTGTTCTCATTAGTTGGCGCGGTGGAAACATTCTTGAAATTGCGCGGTACCGAACTGTGACCAGTAAACAGAGTAGGCGCGGGTTGTGTAATTAAACCCACTGACGGACAGTGATTCGAGGAAGGTGCGAAGCCGAGGTGTCAAGATCCTGATCGGGGAAGAATTGTTGGAGCATCAGCCGTGGGCGATTACCACGCCACCCGACGCTGACGGCCCGCAGCAGCAGCAGAGGTCGACAATCCTATCGGCACGAGCGGTTCTACGAACATCATAGGTATTCGATCGGGGCCCCGCAGGTATGAGAAATGCATTTCACTCTTAATCTTGGTACCAAGGCAGAGTGTAAAAACGTTGTCTAACGATGTAAATAACAAATTTGATTTAAAATAAATCTTGTTTATAATTGTATTTCAATTTATGATTAGCCACCCCAACGTTGCACCAACTTATCCAGGGACCCATTCACGTAAAAGATACCCTCTCTTAGTGTTGTATTGCAGTGAAAATACCCGGCACCACCAGGTATGTCACAATATGTATAGCTGAACTGTATGATAATGGGTTGGATCTGTATATTAAAGGCTTCAATTGTATTAACTTGATTCTGGCTTGAATTATTATGGTGTTTATATGCTGCTTCCAATTGAATTTTTTGTTTGTCCATGTTCAGTCTTAAGTATCTGATTGGTTTATTGGGAGGGAGCCAGTTGATGATTGCATTGTTTAGTATTAGCGGTAGCGGGGTTGTGTGTGGACGGAGTGTGAAGATCTTGGCGGCTGTTTTCGTTGGACTGAGTAATCTAGCAAGTGTCGATATTTCTCCAACCTCTGCCCTCGTGACCCAAAGGCCCCTTATCAACAATACTGTAGGTGCAATGGAGTTGCGCCAAATTATCGTTGCCGGCACGGATAAGGAGAACAAGGCCAGACATCTTCGTACATACAGAGAAATAGCACAAAGATAAACAGAGCCGCAGGGACACAATAGAGCCAAATACTGAGCGAGATCTGAGAGAGAAGGACAGGCGTACAGAGATTCAGAGGCATACACATATATTGAAGACTCAAAGAGGGACGTATTTAGATAAGCAGATAAATACAGAACAATTCATTTGGAAACAGAGAGACACCGTACAGAGGCAAAGGGAGACAGAGTTACACGTGACGGTGGGATTCAGAGAGACAGTGAATTTGAGGTACGTACATGCCTTTAAAATTGACTGCAATAAATTTTACCCAGAACTTGATTTTTTGTTCGTTCTTGATAGAAATTGAATTACTTGTCGAAACGTATGTGAGGTAATATTAGAGGTTTTTTTTAAATACAGAAAATGAATTTTAATATTTTGAATTTTCTGATTACACTGACACGTATACAAAGTTTACTATATTTTATAGTATATTTTTTCAATTATATTTTACTGCAATTACTCTTGTAATTAGCTATTTATTGCCAAATAAGTATAGTGATGGTGCCAAAAGATAAACAAGAGAGCCTAAACAAGATCGTAGGCACAAGATAACAACTAAATTAAGATACGAAGCCCATGGAGACGAAATACAAAGAATGTCATCTAGAAATATATGACTCTGGAAATAATAACGATAATAAATACACGATATATAAAATTCATATTCGACGAACATTTCTGTTGTTTCCTTCTAAAGGAGTTGCTGGCCCTGATATGAAATAATAAAATTTTACACTCTCGCTGACCTATGAGCCTGTCAAGGTGGGTCCCGTAATTTCAAAGGCGGTGTCTGTCAATCCACTAGCGGTGACGGTCCAGCGATTCGCACTTTTGTGACTGACAGGCGGCTGCCGGGCTTGCAGAGGGTTTTACGTTTGGTGCTGATACGAGAAAGAGAGAGTGAGAAAGGGAAGGAGAGAGAAAGGTAGAGAGAGAAAGGGAGAGAGTGAGAAAGAGAAAGGGAGAGAGTGAGAAAGAGAGAGAAAGGGAGGGAGAGAAAGGGAGGGAGAAAAAGGGAGGGAGAGAAAGGGAGGGAGAGAAAGGGAGGGAGAGAAAGGGAGGGAGAGAAAGAGAGAGAAAGGGACAGAGAGAAAGAGAGAGAAAGGGAGAAAGAGAGAGCGAAAGAGAGGGGGGAAGAAACAAAAGTAAAGAGAGAGTAAAGTAGAGAGTAAGAAAGGGGATAAGAAAAGGAATAGCAAAGGAAGTAAGAAAGGCAATACGAAAGGGAGTAAGAAAGAAAAGACGAAAGAGGGAAGTCGGGAGAGAGAAACGAGCTCAGGAGAGACGTCAACGCTGAGAGTAGTCTTGAGGGAAAATAACTTTTCCTCAACATTTAGTAGTAGAGCTAGAACGATTAATTGGATGAGTCAATCTGTCTTGCCCGGGCATTCAATCTTTCCAGACAGTTGATTTCCGCCAACATTTGAATACTACAATATGACGTTTGTTCTGAGCATGGGTGTTTGATGTTTGAACGATAAAACATGAACTAAAGAAAGTAAGTACAAAAACCGAATTGGTTTTGTATGGAAAAATTATTTAATTTCTTGCTAATACTTCTATTACTTATGTCTTCACGATACCTACCACAATATGTTACATACACATACAACAAGTAACATACACATCTACTTTCTTTACTAATCGTGCCAAACTATGGGAAAACGAAAACTTATCGTTTTCATTGAAATATTGTTATCTGTAACTGTACACAAAAACACAGTGGGACTGTTCCATTTACTTCTAAGAACAAATACAGCCTTCAATAAATTCTGAATGAGAATCTCAATAAAGTGTTCACATTTCACTTGTTTCACTTTTAAAATCAATGATCTATTTCTATGCATTACGCATATAAATAGAAAGTCATTACAAAAACTAATATTTCTTCGAGGTATCAAAAGAAGTGAATATTATTTTCAAATCAGTAATATCGACACAACAAAATCATCGTGCCGACACAAATTAAACAAGGTAACTCTGAATATATCTTGAACTTTTAGGGGATGTACGTTGTGGGCGGAAGAGGATCACTTTCTTCCAATGGACAGGCGATGGTAAATATCATTTGCTCTTTTTTGATAGGGAACTTATCACGTATTTGTGCTTGACAGGTACATGATTTAATGCAGTTAAAGAGATTTTGTTGGATCATAAAAATGAATACATAGAACGTCACTTATTCACTATGAGTTAAATACGAATAAACACATATGCTTAATATGGATAAATAAATAGATAGCATTAAGTAAAGCAAAAAGCTTAAAAGGAAAATGTTGTGCTGTTATTGGTTTGAAATGACAAATAACAACAATTTTTTATAAAACGTACGAAACGCCCAAAAGGAAATAAAAACTATTTACAAACAGTGTATAAATATGAAAATAAATACAAATTTTAGCACTTCTGACAGTTAATAATCATTTATTGGAGTGGCAAATACATATTATGCGACGAAATATTAAAAAATTATCAAATATTAAAATAATAATTTGAGTCAAATAGCTTCACCAGACTTTATGATAGTTTATTGAGGAATTTTAAATAACATAATTGTTACTGTTTAGGTTTGAGTTCAAATTATTATTAGTTGTCTGTATAATGTGTTAACGTTTTGAGATATTTCCTGTCCTTCTTTTGAATTTAGAAGTTTTCGTATCTTGTGACTTCCTTTGGCCGTTAAGAGTATATTCTCCTCACATGCTGCACGGCATGGGAACAGACAGTCCACCAATGCAGGTGTCTCGTGCTTTGAAATATACCTTTTGATGAAAGGAAATGTTGATTTTATTCGTAGTTGTTCGAATTAAAGTACTATTTTACAATAAAGTGAGTTTAGTGTATTTTCGTGTTTTTAATTATTAAACAGAATGTACTACAATAATGAAGTAAAATGTATTGTTCCAGTCTGATGATCAGAAAAATTGTTCTCAAAACGTCGCATAATGTGAATTTCAAAACTAAATAAATTATTATCAGTTGTCATAAGTGCGTATCTGAATTCCAAACCTGTTCATCAATTACTGGCCAATAAGTATTATAATAATGTAGAGAGACAGTCAATACAGTTCAGTAAATAAACAACAAAGCAATATTTTCGTTAGTGATTCACTTAACGCCACAACGCTAAAGAACGTAGCTCTGGAACGCATGGCTTTCAAACTTTGTACGAAACATAAATAAATATATTCTTTTAGTCAGGCACCCATTTCACCTACCGAATATAACTTTATTTTCAGTGCTGCGCGGAGAAGTTGCAAGTAAAAAAAAAACGAAGCTCCGGCCTGTTCATCAATTACTGGCAAAGACGTTTTATAATAATGTAGTGAGACAGTCAATACAGTTCAGTAAATAAATAACAAAGCAATATTTTCGTTAGTTATTGACTTAACGCAACAAAGCTAAAGAACGTAGCTCTCGAACGCATAGCTTTCCAACTTTGTACAAAACATAAATAAATATATTCTTTTAGTCAGGCACCCATTTCACCTACCGAATATAACTTTATTTTCAGTGCTGCGCGGATATGTTGCAAGAAAACAAAAACGAAGCTGCAGCCTCACAGAATTTTACCGCAGCACTTCTAACACCGCTTCGTGCAGCCGAACCGCCGGATCGTTTGATGGCGGCAGGAACGTGGCGTCGTAAATTTCAGAGGCTTCCAAATCGCCCATCGCGAGCGCAGAGGGCATGAGCGCGGGCGAAATCCTAATGCTGGCGCGCATGACGCGCAATATCTGGGGCGATGGGTTGGGGAGGCGATCGGACGCCGAGAGTTTCCGCTGAACTGCGCGGTGTGACGTAGTAGAACTGCGGCCGCTGCAACGCCGTGCGCATGGATCGCCCGGTGCCCGTGTCTCTGAGGCAAAGGGTATGTGGTGGTCGGAGGATTTGGTATAGAATTCGCATAGCTATGGAGATTGTGTAAGAAGAGTTGGAAAGAGGAAACCACATGTTGTCTTTCTCGGCATCATCGTCGCCATTGTCGTCGCCATTGCCATCACCATCGCTGACGCAATCTTCGTCGCCATAGTAATCGCCATCGCCGACGTCATCGCTACCGTCATCATTGACGACGCTGATATTGTATTCAGCAACGTTGTCATCATAGTCAGCAACGTCGTCATCATAGTCAGCAACGTCGTCATCATAGTCAGCAACGTCGTCATCATAGTCAGCAACGTCGTCATCATAGTCAGCAACGTCGTCATCATAGTCAGCAACGTCGTCATCATAGTCAGCAACGTCGTCATCATAGTCAGCAACGTCGTCATCATAGTCAGCAACGTCGTCATCATAGTCAGCAACGTCGTGATCATAGTCAACAACGTTGTCATTGTAATCTCCAAGGTCATCTCCATCATTATCATCATCATCATCATGATTTACTGGTTCTGAGAGTGAATAACCTACATCTTTACTCCGAAGCAAACGCACTGCTTCCGAGAGATTTAGCGATTCCCACATTCGGTTTAAATTAACTTCATTTCGCTGGTTTTGTAATACGACATACTACGTGACATGAAGCAGTCTTAACACCACAAAGCACTTCTTTGCGTCCAGAGATTAGTTTCTGTTCTTGTACGTTTTCTTGAAAGACGATATGTCGCACTTTTTTCTTTAGTAGGAATAAATCATCTCAGAAATGCACAATATGGAGCTAAAGGCTGCAGAAAAATCGTGTCATATTTGCTAGGATATATACTACCGATATAGTACACCAAACACATTTCTTACTGAGACAACTCCCGTGAAAACTTTTCGACGCTGTACGTCGCCTTTATTTTCCAGGAAATGCGATCTGTTACTTCAACGACTAGCAAAAGAGAAATCAGAGAAAGAAAGTTTATTCTTTGATGTAAGCCAGCAGTAGTTCTGAGTACACGAGGCATTTGTCCCAATAAAATCGGGAACGTTGGATTTATTCATTGTCAATTGTGTACGCAGATGTTGGAATTCTTTTCTTTAAGTTTTCTAGTTAATTTCGCATTTAGTGTAAATTCACGTCGTCTTGGGACTGTTCAGTTTGTTTTTCTTTATTTATATGTAAGGTTCGATCCATCAGGACGCTGCTGGTAGGCCTTAACTCGTAGAGAGCTGTTGTGTCAAAGTACATACATACATACATACATACATACATACATACATACATACATACATACATACATACATACATACACACATACATACATACAAGCGGTCCATTATATATTAAATATTTGCCGATAATAACGGGCACAAAACAATAGTCTCACAATTTCAAGTATTCTTAGACAAGAATATACTACATATGTGTCATAAGTTCTTGTAGGCATAAAAAAATCATCATGGAAAAATTGTTTTACTGATATTAGAAAACATACAGTGTGCTTTTTACCGTACACGAAAATATGCTGTTGTCATCAGTACTGCAAATAACTAATCATTTTAACTGCGCGCCTTAAATTTTCCAATGGCATTTTCTTTTAAGAGGTATGATATGGAATAAAAAATAACACTTCAAACGCTGTTCACTATTCATCTGTTTATTACTATCATTCATTAGCATCATATTTAAAAAATAATTAGCTCGAAGGCATGTACTGTTCTATAATTAGAAAACAGGAATATAATAAATAAAACAAATGAGTATAATATGTCAATAAATCTAAGCCTCTTTGCAATCTCTTCGTTTTGGCACATAAAAATGTGCTAACCAATATTTTTCATATCTTTACACTTTTTGTTTAGGAGGTCTTTCTTTTCTGTCATTAGAACAGACACAATAAGAAACATGAAAGATTAGGAATTTGCATTGGAAACTTCAGGCTGTGGAGCGAAACTACAAACAAAATGTAAATATTCCTTGTTTTAGAGTCAGCCAGTTTAATAACTTTTAATAACACTTACGGTTTGTTAGTTCGGTGACGGTGAAGTGCCTCCAAAAAGTACTCTAAACAATAGCAAAATCTCTGTTCTTGAAGATAGTAAGAAAAAATGGGCTCTTACCGGACTATTTTTTTAATAAAAGAAGTTTAATTTAGTACAGGTTTGTATGGGAGATCGTTTGTGTATGTAGGTTTTTTAAGTTATTGAAGAAATACGATGAATGTATTTTTTTAAAAAAATACGTAGTACATTTTTTAGGAATCAGAATGTATTATATGTAACATACCTCATCGGAAATTCTGAAAAGTTTATAAAGAAAATGCTGCGAAATTCACCGCAACCGGAAGTACTGGCTCTCGGCTCTTCTTGGCCTAGGAGTTATGCCGTACAAGTCGTGTTATTGTCACCACTGTTTGTCTTGGGTTACGAGATAAAATCACTCTAACTTAAAATTTTGTATCACAGACAACCAGAAACTATCTGAAGATAATTCACTTTTAATGTAAACAATGTGGACTGATATTCAAAGCAGTACGAATGTAGTGCGACGTAGTCAACCTAACCTATATTAGGCATTGCAAACTAGTGAAAATAAAAAAAAAATAAAATTGTGAAACACTAAATTTATTAGTAAACATTTCTTTCTAGAGCAAGTATTCAATACTTATATTTTAAGTTTATAATTATTTAAACTCTCCGTTTACGTTTACAAGCTGCTATTGTTAATCTGTAGGTGTAATAAATGGTCGAATGTTTGACTAGCGACTGGTACAAACGTACCACTTAAAGTGGACAACGGAAGACGTTGCCACATCAAAGTGCAACCTTTTGGTCACTCGTGGTCGTCCGCGCTCAACGACCTCCCCTTCCCCTCCCACAGGCGCAATGGCTGCCCCCATGAAACAACGATAAAAGGAGGCAATTAGCTCGTGATGGTCCTGAGCGGGAACGACAACACTCGAACCCTATCCGTCCACAACAGGCGGTTGGCACTGCCAACCTCCTCGAATCTAGCCGCGCTCTGGTCTATTATGAGGCGAGCTCGATTGTGGGGTGATTAATACTGCGGCTTCATGAGCTTCGAGACGCGGATTGGTTGATTTCGCCGGTTGATGTCGGTCGAATTTTGAGACGCCATGTCGTGACGTGATTGCAGCACGTTAAAAAACCCGTGAATGTCACTGGGATATCCTCGAGAAGACGCGCGTTACATCAGAGATTTATTTTGTGTTGCTTGCTGAAAGGGATGACTACTAAAACTGCTCGAGTGCAGCAACCACCTTACTCTAACAATATGGACATGAAACAGACTCAAGAACTGGCATCTGTTGGAAAACAGCAATACGGCAATCCCTCGAAATCCAATGGTTCACCACCGGATGTCGATATGAGATTAGAAATTATCATTTACACTTGACAACACGTTTTTCCGATGAACTTTTGTACGATTTATAACATTTTAAAATGAGAACTCAAGCCATACTATCAAAATTTTATTCTACGGAGTTTTGAAGACATAAATATATTATCAATTTTTTTGTTAAATTGATATTTTTGCCAATTATTGTCATTACGCACTTGTTTTGTTTATTTATATGAAAAATAGAAATAATAAGTGCAGATCTGTATTAAATTGGTGTTTGATCTGTGAATGGGAAAGAAGAATCCTCTTAGGATGTCGCAGACATAAGTTGTCACTCCTGATTTTGTAGGGATCGTCTGTACTTAATTATAATTGTCCTGCACTCCTGCGTGAATGCCCTGCTAAACCTACTTTTTTGCTTGATAATTGTGAATGCTTTACTGAATTTTATTACCAAATCTTAAATATTTTACCTCATAACACCCAATATTAGTATTCTAAAGATTTGCTTCTGCACAACTGTTTAAATTCGTGAAATTAGGATTTGCTGTTTTCGAAATCGCACAGTGGCATTTAAGCCTTTTTTCTGAAGCAGATAACATAGAGTAATGGAATAATATTTCAATATTTCTAAACCCTCTTAGACATTCTTGTTAGCCAGACCTACGGCGTTTGTTTATTGATATGTCAAAACGTAGCTGAAAGCTTCTTTGCTTCACAATGGGGATACATTTCTATCTGTTCCGTTCGCCTGCGCTATTAATATGAAAGAAATGTTCGGAACTCTGAAGATAATTCCAGAGAAGATTCAATAACAAAAGTTTGCCTGCATATCTAAAGATCTTAGTCTGATTGAACAGCTTTTAGGTTTACAGGCTGAATGCACAAACCTTTGCTGTTTTTGTGCGAGTGGCACACTATTTATAGTAAACGCCACATCATAAAAAAGCATTCACGTAAATATTTCCCAACAGGTGCAACAAATGCTAAGAAGTTTCCCATAATTTATAGGAAAAAGATATTTCTCTCTAGGTTCAATGAATTTCGTGAAAGCCACGAAGAGAGATAGAAGGGAGAGAGAGAGAGAGAGCCTGAGAGTGAGAGGCAGTTCACAATTGAACAACAATTAAATAATTTGGGTAGAATTGTTATGGAAAAATTATAGCGTCGGTATTCCAACTGTGAGCCAAGAATGAATATACACAAACTTTACCAAAACATTCAATATAAACAGTAATGTGTTATTATTGCTTTGAACCCCCCTCATTGAAAATCTAGATATAATCGGAATATGGTTATCATTTAATGAATGTAGTAACATGTCTCCAGAACTCACGTACTTGCCTGCTCTCGCCGGTTGTTAATCTCTCGCTTCTTCTAACACCTTCATTTCTAGCACAATAGGAAATAATGAATTAAATTCAGATTTATACCAAACTCGTGAACGTTGCTTGTTCATGTCTACAGTCTTTATTCCTTATTCTTTATCGTATATCCTTTACGCTTCAACCTTTCTTCTTAAAATTACATCTCTTGAGGAAAAGATCCTTGATTACATTAATAATTCAGATCCCTGTGGGATCAACATAATTAAAGAAGGAAGTACAATCCGCTTTCCTGGAATTTACCCATTTCCGGGTTCCACCAATTATTTAACCAGCAGAGGGATCTTATCAAACAGAGCAACTTGGCAGTTAGTAATCCAATAGTAATAAAGATTTGAAAGAATCTCGAAAGAAGATAAAGAAATTCGAAAGAAGAAAATGGGATTCGTATGCTCAGTTGCAATGATTGTAATTCTGCCACTGCTGAACAGACTGGCAGGAAACTTTCTCAGAAAGTCCGAACACCGTAGAGCACCGATGTTTCAACAGAAAAACTCCACTTTCCCGCAAAAGTGCTATTAAAATAACTTCCCATATCATTATTTCATTCTAGAACTGAGTTGAAAAACACCATAAAACTCTCTGTAATATTTGTTTTCTGCATACTTTTTCTGAATTCAAATTTGACGCATTTAGGAAGAAAAAAATGCTAAAAATTACTCGCGTTCATCAACAATCAACAAAACATCAACAATTATATGTGAAAACAAAATAATGTTTATATAGTACATTTTCTTTGTTGAAGTGACTTTTGTCAGAAGGCACAAAAATCTCCCCTGCCACCTAGGTTTTTCAAAACTCCCCTCTTGCGCATAAAGCTATCGATTTTCTGAGCTCCAAATCTCTATAGGTTGTGCTGATCTTTAGAACATTTATAAATTCTTAAAAATGTCATTTTTATTTTAAAAAATGTATCTAAAAATAATTTGTATTATAACAACAGTATGATATGGAACTTCATTTCCCCTAATGAGTTTTTATATTCTTTATCCTCGAATATAATAAAATAACAGGAAAACCGTAATATTTATATAATGGTTATATTTATATAATTGGTTTTCCTGTTATTTTATTATACTCGAGGATAAAGAATATAAAACCTTATTAGGTGAAGTAAAGTTCCATATCATAATTCATCATAAAGTATTTGTGAAAACAAAAAATAAAAACAACGCTTAAGGCAATGGAGGAGTTGTAATTGTGTAGCAGCGGTACTTCAGCGAACAAAGGACAAATTAAGGCCGCGTCTGTTCGTTGTTTATCCGAGCTGTCTCAACGCCGACCACTTGCTGTACTTGAGTGATGACTTTTGAGCCAGGATATTACTGCTCGGCTGTGAAGACTCGGCTGCGCGGATGGTAGCACCCGACAGATGCCGCGGGGAACGAAGACAAGAGACTGAGGACTGAGGATTGAAGAAGCAGGGGCCTGACCTGACTGAAGGGTAAGAGAGGGGAAGGCAACGTAGCGGCACATGGAGGGGGCTGGAATCCGAGGAGACAGGGAATTTCATGAGGGGGCGGACGATTTGAAAACAGTAAGCGAGTAGGATCATGAAAATAGGCTGGAAAGACAGTGGGATTCACATGATAACTTATGGACACGCGTGGCAATGTTTGATAAATACAACAGCGGTTCCTCAATTAATTGGGGACAAAGTACCAAAGAATAATGGTGAAGCAGGATGAAATAATCTTGTCGCATGAAGAGGACAGAAAAAGTAAAATTTCAGAAGAGATTGGTGGGAGATAAAGAATAAAGTGTCTCTCCTTTTCTCTTCAAGAACTCGTGCAAAACCGAAGATTTGAATATTTTTCTGATCTCAATGTTTTGAGCGAAAAGTCTTTAAAGTATTTATAAATAGACACATTTTATATATTTCCATCTGCAATTGAATGGACGGACGCCGAGACATTGTGAAAAAAGGAACTTTCAATGTGCGACAAAGAGCTTCAAAATCAGATCCGTTAATTTATATTTTTTCTCTCTTGACTCTTTAAGTTCCATACTTCCTCTCGACTGTAAACGACCTACCCAATATATAGGAGCATGGTGTTGGTTGAGAGAAAATAGGTTTCTTCGCATTGTCATTTTAGTTCGTACGGCGCAGAAGCTGTCGAAGCCTGGTGCCGCAAACGACCTTAGAGAAGTGAGTAGAATAACCGGGGCGAAAAACAAGCGATGCACTGGGGACGGTTGCTCAGCAACCGGATGGCGCGAGCTGCGGTAGTGGCATACGTGGGAGATGGAGGTCTTGAGGTAGCAATACAGAACAGTTGCCTGATAAGGTAGACATTTAAAAAAAATAAGGTTAAACAGTATATACTTTTACCGGCAAATAATTCTGATGCCCGCTGACAGCTATCATACATAATACTGTTATTTATTAAGTGGACTAACGAAATTTACTAACGATAAATTTAAATACTCTCGTAGTGTGTTGGATTGTATCAGTCCCAAAATAACTTTTATTTATTAAAACCATTCTTCCAAACATAATTCATTTATTTTAATATTAATAAAACACAGGGCGAAGGGTCCCCTCTTTCAGGAGATACCGCCTTGAAGTAGCACCTGACTATGTAAACGGAGAGATTTGGGTGCTCCCATGAAGTTGAGGCCTATAACGGATAGAAGTTCTTGATATATTGAAGAACGATTCACATTTCTATAAATGGGATCACCCAAGCTGAACGGACCTCAACGGAGGAGGCAGACGAAAGGATCTCACAACCATCTCCGGGTTCCATGCATGATCTTGCATACGACTTCCATAGTACGTAATACCCATATCCAATATCATTCCTCGCCCCCGCCAGCGATCCTGGCCGTCAGGTGAGAGGTGAGGCAGACACTGAGAGGAGAGACTAAACGAGAGAGAGAAAGAGAGAGTCAGCGAGAGACAGAGCCAGCGAGATTAAACGAGAGAGAGAGAAAGTAAGCGAGAGAGAGTAAGCGAGAGAGAGTAAGCGAGAGAGAGTAAGCGAGAGAGAGTAAGCGAGAGAGAGTAAGCGAGAGAGAGTAAGCGAGAGAGAGTAAGCGAGAGAGAGTAAGCGAGAGAGAGTAAGCGAGAGAGAGTAAGCGAGGGAGAGTAAGCGAGGGAGAGTAAGCGAGAGAGAGTAAGCGAGAGAGAGTAAGCGAGAGAGAGTAAGCGAGAGAGAGTAAGCGAGAGAGAGTAAGCGAGAGAGAGTAAGCGAGAGAGAGTAAGCGAGAGAGAGTAAGCGAGAGAGAGTAAGCGAGAGAGAGTAAGCGAGAGAGAGTAAGCGAGAGAGAGTAAGCGAGAGAGAGTAAGCGAGAGAGAGTAAGCGAGAGAGAGTAAGCGAGAGAGAGTAAGCGAGAGAGAGTAAGCGAGAGAGAGTAAGCGAGAGAGAGTAAGCGAGAGAGAGTAAGCGAGAGAGAGTAAGCGAGAGAGAGTAAGCGAGAGAGAGTAAGCGAGAGAGAGTAAGCGAGAGAGAGTAAGCGAGAGAGAGTAAGCGAGAGAGAGTAAGCGAGAGAGAGTAAGCGAGAGAGAGTAAGCGAGAGAGAGTAAGCGAGAGAGAGTAAGCGAGAGAGAGTAAGCGAGAGAGAGTAAGCGAGAGAGAGTAAGCGAGAGAGAGTAAGCGAGAGAGAGTAAGCGAGAGAGAGTAAGCGAGAGAGAGTAAGCGAGAGAGAGTAAGCGAGAGAGAGTAAGCGAGAGAGAGTAAGCGAGAGAGAGTAAGCGAGAGAGAGTAAGCGAGAGAGAGTAAGCGAAAGAGAGTAAGCGAGAGAGAGTGTAAGCAAGAGAGAGTGTTAGCAA
Source organism: Gryllus longicercus (assembly GCA_038098605.1). Classification (NCBI taxonomy): domain Eukaryota; kingdom Metazoa; phylum Arthropoda; class Insecta; order Orthoptera; family Gryllidae; genus Gryllus; species Gryllus longicercus. The sequence goes on along the minus strand of JAZDUA010000019.1, from coordinate 1,846,801 downwards.
GAGAGAGAGTAAGCAAGAGAGAGTGTAAGCGAGAGAGAGAGAGTGTAAGCAAGAGAGAGTGTAAGCAAGAGAGAGTGTAAGCGAGAGAGAGTGTAAGCAAGAGAGTGTAAGCGAGAGAGTGTAAGCGAGAGAGTGTAAGCGAGAGAGTGTAAGCGAGAGAGAGTGTAAGCAAGAGAGTGAGAGAGAGAGTATGCTAGACAGAATATGCGAGCGAGAACGAAAGGGAGCTTTTTCCTTAGTCGCGCGAATATAGTTGAACTTCATTGAATATGCAATAGCACAGCTACATGTACACATCAAACATGAATGCGAACAGGTAGATTTTCACAATTAGGTCTGATGGCGTGAGAGTAGTTTTGAATAGTTTCAATGGAATTCTCAAGGCTGCTGTTTACTAGAAATTGGTATTGTAATGCTCCACAAATGAAATTAATTACTAAAAATATAAAAAATATTAGATTATTCAGTACATGTGTCTTTTAAAAGCAAATCTCAAATAGATTCAATTATTTTTAATTTCGTGAATTTTAGATGGAAAATGTCAAATTATGTTATACTGTGACTGGAGTAAGAAAAATTAAAAGCGGACCTATCTTCGAATGATTCAAAAACCAACTTGAATTTAGTTGGAACTACTTCACATTGATGCTACCAATTTAAATTTAACAGCTAAATTAACAAGGTCTGTACATTTTTTAGCGTTGTATAGTGTATGTAAGAAATCCCCCTCTAAGTGTCATATGTTAATTTAAATAGTGATAATTCATCAAATGAACTTCATATACATTTACACATACCAATTGCAATTAATATGAAAGTAAGTAATATCACTACCCGTAAAACCAAGAGTATTCGCCAGATCGTAGCTTGTTGACGCATCTCTTCGTGTCACAAGACGCAGACTACAAGAACAGGTCTTTCGTCGTGAAAAAGCGCCGTTGATCGACGCCAGGAAGCCACTCTTAAAGCAGGCAGGAAAGTGGTGAGGATGGAAACGAAGGGGGAGGATATGGCAGGGGAAACGAAAGGAACGAAATCACTGCAGATGAAAAAAAGAGCATCGGCGCTCGCAAGCAAACACGAGCTTTGCGTGCGGCGCCGGGGAGGCTGGAGGGCAAGGGAGGGTCTCGCAAACACGCACCGCTCCAGCCGGGACTAGCTCTAAGCTCCTGTCAGGTCTCCCGGCATGAGTAGTAGTGTATTGTATGGAGGTGTAAGTGTGTGGAAGTAAGGGGTGAGGATAGGACGAGGGAGAGGAAGAAAACATCGCGCACGATCCGTGGCCTGTTTGTCAGGGTTCTGATCCGGCATTGACCGAAAAAAAATACTGTCATTGTAGACCCTCTGAGCGAGAGGTCCTAGATTCGAGTCCCGACTGTACAGGATTTTCAACACTAGCTTCTCAGTTAGTTCGAATTTCATTGTTGTCTGGAGGAGAATTCTAGCGGACGGCTGCTCTGATCGGTAGTTTTCGGTGGTTTCTCCGATGAACACAAGGCAAATGCCGGAGCAGGACTCTAACCAACGGGCCACGGACAGCGCGCGATCTCGCCCACTTCTTCATTGTCCCATCCTCTTACTTACACACACTTACACTAACATGCACTACACTACCACACATGCCTGGAGACCAGTCGGAAGCTTAGAGTTTGTCCCGACAGGGGCGGTGCCCCGCTGGTGGGAGATGTCTGGTTGGGGAAAACCCCGTTAGCCGACGATAGTTTGGCGCCGGATCTCGCCATACAGAGAAGACCACCTCTACCTCCTGAACCAAAATACGCACTACACGTACGGGAATAATGATCCTAGTAGTTAACGCGCCCGGAAACACTAATAATCAATCAACCAATCAATCGAAAAAACGGGAATCTACCGTTCAGATCAGACGACCGCTAGAACTCTCCTTCAGCCAGCGACTGAACTATGTAGTTAGAGTCAAAAACCCTGTCGCCATCTTGACTGGACGCTAGAACCCCCAGTCAGAAGCAATGCTGTGGCATAGGATGACGCCCTGACCGACCTCTCTTGGTCCAGCATTCATGGATGCGCGAAGAAGCAGGACGAGAGACGCGAAGATGTTGCGATATGGGGTGACACGGGACGAGCGGGATGCTGAGTGAGGGGTGAAGGCATGCTTTCTGAAGTAACGTGAACGTGACGTTGATGGGATCATGAGAATTTGGAGACGCTGGGATCCAGGAACGCGAGGTCACGGATACACAAGGTTGCGGGAACCCAACAATGACGGAACGCTGAGAAACCGGAGAGGCAAATACGGAGGGACAGGAACTTGGAGCCATGGAATTGCGGAGTAGAAAAATATGGATGCTGTCAAATGCGATGACGCAGAAATGCAGGAACTTGGAATAGCACAGACGGAGAAATGAGGAGAAAAGGGAGCTTGGAGAGCGTGTGAAAGTGGAAACAATTTTTAAGGAAAATGTCCGGGAGGGGCGGGAACCCGGAACCGCTCCAGAAAAGTCTTCGACTTTCTGACAATAACAAAAATAATACTCTTACACCGCTACGGAATTTTGTTTAGAATGCAAACTCCCAACTCCCAACTATGGGAGTCCGGTGTCTTCGGGATTTATAATCTGCCTTGTGCAGTGTCATTCAGCAAGTTGCTGCAACTTCTACTAAGCTACTACTGCTAGTAATAATAATGATAATAATAATAATGATAATAACTCAACCAAATTTCCAGATTTTTTTCTGTAAATGAAATGTCTTACGTGTTATCTAGTAACTCTCATTTACTAGATTTGTAGTAAGAACTCTACATTTTAATAATATTTAACAGTGATAGAATTAACGTGCGATTCCCGTAAATTGTGGATTATGGTGTTTCAAGAATAACTACAATACAACTCTTTTGCTAGTTGGAAACGCAAGTAGTGAACGTTTTCGCATTAGAGCAAGCATGTGCGTTTGTGTGATATATGATGCCAGAATATACTTCCATCGAAGTTCCATCAAAGTCATTTAATGAAGGCAAGAAAGCCAGTTTTTTAATAGAGAAGATGTACTGATTTTAAATGTGTACATTAGCAAGGGTATATTTCCGCAATGTCCAGGAATCCTTTGATTCATGTGCCCCTCTATAAAAAATGTCTGTGTTTACAAACGCACGTGATGGATACATGGATTCTAGGATATCCCACAATAGCCTATATCAACATACATTTACAGATGTTGGTAAGAATGAAGAATTGCATTGCTCCAGAAAATGTAAATGTTCCTAATTCCGTCAATTTTGGAGAATAAGTACTGAACGACATTTTCGGGATTTTCCATATTTTGCATATGTAGTAATGTTCTGCCGTATCTTTTCCACAGCTTTTTTGTGCGAAGAAATCGCATGGATTAAGCTAATTATTATTATTATTATTATTATTATTATTATTATTATTATTATTATTATTATTATTATTATTATTATTATTATTATTATTATATTGTTATTACGATAGAACAACAATGTCCCAACTTTATAAGTTCGAAAACCCTTACATTCCAGACGCACTTGAAGTAGTTTTATAATGGAAATTTAGTCTTATTACTTGTTTGTTGCTTATAATCAGTTGAAAGGGAGTATTCAATTTTAATCTTCTGTCATCAATTGAACCCGTACATTCGTAAGTTTAATATTTCCTTTATTCGTTCGTTCCCAATACTTCTCTGTCATGTTATATAAATATTTTTCAACATTTTCATTTTATATACGTCAATGTTCTCAAAGTTGTGGTAAATTAAGCAAATTTTTTTGTCTTCAGCTCACTGGCACCGTTTTGTTCATTTAAAGTTCGTTCCAAATGACTATTAAAACTCAGTTCGAAGAGACCCCGCAAGGGTCCAGGCGAACACAACAAATCTGCTTCGTTCGTTCAAGAAGGGAATAGTGCAGCTGAAATTCACAAAAGAATGAGCGGAGTTTATGGTGAAAACTTTCAAACAAATGTGCAATGTTGGCTTCTGGAGATGTCCTCATTCACGACAACACTGTCTCTCAGAGCGCTGCTGTAACCTAACAATATCTGGGGCAGACGGGTCGAGCTCCATCACTTGGCGAATTCTCGGCTTACCAGTGAGTGATTTTTATTTCTTCCTCGAATTGAAGAATTCACTAGAAGGCTCTTTGTTACTCTTGTTTACTCTTTGTTAGATTTGTTTTGTTATAGTCCAATGGAGGATGAAAAACAACGGCACTCGTATTTTATAAAGTATTACTACTACAACTGAAATCACCTTTGCTTGACCTTGAAAGCAAAAATTCTTAAATTGTGGCATATTAACTCCAGTTGTTCCTGTTATTTTTCATTTAACGCATGGTATACGTTTTTCTTCTCCAAACCAATAACCTGAGAAAAAAATGTTATTTTTTAACGATTTAAATGTAGTGTGATTCATCACTCCCCACATCAAAGTATTTTCATTACGATCTCGATATGTACAAATACAGTTTTATACGAATCGTTTGTTTACTCTTGGATGTGTAAAAAGATTCTCCAAATCGTTTTACCACTTTTCAACAAATAGTAAAGATACAAATATTGAATCGTTACACGGAATATCCACACCAGCGGGAAACCCAGTGGCGAGTTCTTTTCACAGGCCACTGGCTTTGCATTTTCGGCTATGGAAGTGCTAGCGCCATCTGCAATCTATTAAGCGAAGCAGCGGATACTTGCGGCGAGGGAAGCGCCACGGAGAAACAATAAACCTTTGGAAGAGAAATCGATTTGCGGACAGTTTACTCAACACTTCCGAGTTTTCAGTTACTCTCTGTGTATCCTCGCAGAAGCGTCTATTTTCGAATGCCTTGCAAACGCATACTGGGAGCACCGGACGTCATAATGACGTCATCAATTCTGTTGATACTCGGCGAGACATGGGGTTAGCGATCTGAAATTCCACTGCGGGTGACTGTGATGATTGAAATGGTGCAGTGACGCAAAGAGGCAGGTGTGCTCTGGTTGCCAGACCTGGTGCGGTGGATCGCTAACCCAAGATGGCCTTGGAGTGCTTGAAACTATCACCTTAAATTTGCAAAGACGAGTAGCAGTAAATGTATTACCTGTGGAATGTCACATCTCACTAATCACAAATAAAGAAGTAAATAAAGTAAAAGACCATGAAAGGCTATTGCTATCAAGAAAATATTTTTTCCATTCTTTAATAAATTCTCATTGCATTGTCGGCATTTTTGTGAACTTTTCACAAACTTTCAAATGGATGTTGTTCAAATATAGCTTATTCCCACTCACTATATGGCAAGAACATGTGCAATATCTTCGCAAATGGAATGAGCTTTTGAGGTCAGTCACCATTTTTTTAATATGAAAAGTTCCAACGGGGGGAAACTAAAGTTTATATTGAACGGATATTATGAATACAATTTTCAACAAGAAGTAGTCTTTCCTTGAAGTAATCTATGAGCACTATGAAAACATCATATTCTAGTGGCGCAACTCACTTTTGATTCTTTTTTATTGCAACTTTCAGTCTATAATCAATATGTAACTGATGATGTATCTTCTACTAGATTAGTAGAAGTTAGTCTACAGTTAGGAATCCGCATAGTTCGCAAGTCGCATCCATACAAATCCCGACAATGTTGACTAAATAACAATGTTGGATTTTGATTCCTGCTAAGTAGCCGAGTCAGCCAACTTTATGGATAAACTTCTGGAAGGATGCTTTTACTCACATCGGATTATTTTCTCCAAACTGAAATTACCAGAAAACTAGTTATGTAGGTAGTGTCAAAATTTTTCCATCGGTGTCAAAATTCTCGAATCCTAGAGCCTCTTCATAGACACAGGCACAACAGTGACATTATGTGATGCTCTGAGAGATACCTCAGCCGGTCGTTTAGAAATAATTTGGCTCTCAATTCAACCAAATTTCGTGTGCTTCTTGAATGATCAAAAGCAATGTAGTCTAGGCGTGTTATCACTTGCTCTTATTAGTTAATTAAAATATTAAATTTTATAAATATATTAAAATTAATGAAATGAACTTACCTAACGTCATTTGTTCATCTTATCATTTTCAAGACCAACTTTAGTACAATTGCAATACAACACAATATAAAGATATCCTTGCGTCATGAGGTTATAGTTGGCGAAGCGAAGATGAGCACTATAAGTTTGCAAATTGTCTATTTTCAAACGCAAAGGTTAATGTGCCTTTAATAATAATAATAATAATAATAATAATAATAATAATAATAATAATAATAATAATAAAAAGGTCATGCCCAGCATCTTCTGAAACTTGTTTCACTTTTCAAAATCTTTTCGGTGACTATAATCATAAATAACACAAATTATTTTTTTAAGTTAAGGTGGTTAGGAGGATATCCTGCAATAGTCCACTACGACATACCTGTAAAAATCTAGATTAAATATATATTTCAATTAAATTTCAGAAACATGTTTAACTCTATGATCACACAGAATAGTGATGGTATTGTTTCAGAATTTGTAAACCTCTCTCATTTAATCAGTTTTTCAGAATAAGAATGTCATTTCACAATATTTTTGGGATTTTCGATTTCCTATATAGTGCATATATACTACTTTTTTATGTTTAACGTTTTTACAGTTCATACTTTTGTGTGATGTGATCTCAGGGTTTCAGCCAGTAGCAATGAAAGCGTTTTTTCTCTCTCTCTCTCTGGACTTCATGATCAACATTATTACACTCAACAGATTAGCCTACACTCTCAAATCTATTGAATTAAACACACCTAAACTCTACATCCCTTATAATGTGTGCTTCCTCAACTTCATTATTCTTCTGATGATACCGAAACGCATTTGTTCTCGCTGCGTGGGGCATGGAAATCTTGGACATGTAATACTTACGGTTGGAGAGAAGCCAAGATTAGTGACTTAAGTGATCTCTCACCAGTGTAAATATACGTGCAGCAAACTGAGACCTCCAAGGTTGTTTAACATTGAAAAACATTTATCAACTCACCGAAGAAACCAATAGACGGGGAGGTTATTACGGGAGAAAGCATTACTAAGTGACGTGACTTCCTGGACAAGCGCCAAAATTGCGTAACCGATTCGTAAAAATTGAGGGAGAGGAACGAATCCTGAAAGACGTCAGTGAAATTGTCGTGATATTATATTTTCTATTTGAGAACTATTCAGAATTTATTGGTGGCAGGTTAATTCTTACTTTGTATTTGAGCCAACTACAAAGATAAAGCTCTAAAGTACCGAAAAAACATTGACATTTGTGAAATGAAAACGAGATCACAGCACTTTAAAAGCACGCTACCATTAATGCGAAAATACTAAGAAACAATCACACTTTCTTACAACATGGTGTATACATTGCGTGAGGATTCATAACTCGTTCAATAAATTGAATACCATCACACATCAATAATTTGTTAGTTAAATCGTGCATGTTGGCCGATATCTACATCTACAGAATTCACGTGCCTATAAAAATATGCAATTGCATTAAGGAGCCACTAATAAAATGTGAAATTCGATCAACGATTTCTTTAGATCCTTGCGTTTAAAAAATCTCGTTTTGTTTAACGGAACCCTCACAACATATAAAAAATTATCTGAAGCAGTTGTAGATAATTCACAACTGAAATATACATTGGTATTGTGTTAGCATTGCGTGTTGGAAAATGTACACATAAAAAAATATTCCTGTGCGGACAGTTTCATAGATAATGTTTTCCATACACATACGCATGCATTTACAGACAATTCATGCCTTGTTGACCATGATTCGCAATCAGTGGCGGCTGGTGTCTCAAAAGACTGGAGGTTGCACTTCCATCGAATGACGGAAATGCAATATAAAAAATTCAAAATACGAATATAATAATAAAAATGAAAGCAATTCAAATTAATTAATACTAAGTTACATAAAAGTCTGCATTGAAACATTACTTACATAATTTTATGCGCCCTGTTCACGCCAGGTGTTGTAATACACCTCCCGCACAAGTAATTCTGCCCTTGATTTCCACTGGGCACTCAAGTTCGACTCCAGCATATTGCAACAACCACTATTGCTTTGAAACGTTTCAAACCCCATAGGTGTTACGTGAGAATGAAATCGTATTGTACACGCTGTAGTAATTCGAGTTCTAATTTACTTTATATTTTTTTGGACTTTTAGAAGAACCAATAATCTTTAAGTATTAAAGAGTTTTAGTTATAATAAAACTATAAATAAAACAAAATAACAGTCAAATCAACACACAGATTACGACCTAAAAAATGACTCATGGCCCTTTTAGGGAACCTACAACGTAATTTTAAGGACGCATATTGTCAGCTTTATATATTATTTACTAATGTACTGCTAGATTGATACACAAAATTATATTTTTTTTACTTTAATTGTCTTCAGTAACTCAGATAATTTAGTGATAATTCCGAACGTCACTACTGGTAGCATATTTACCGGGTTTGGAGGCAATAACGTGTGTAAAATATCCCTTCCTTGTCGTATTTTATAGAAGGAATATATAACGATCTTCACAATGTTCGTTTCCACGCGAACTCTAGAAACAATTCTCAAGCTATTTTAGAAACTTTTTTATAGTCCTTTTAGTTTGAGTTTCGTAAGATTTCTTCTCGTCGTTTAAACATACTTCTGACTATTTATTTCCCTGGTTTATGGGACATCGTCAGACAGTAGTACAATTGCCTTCTCCAAAACCTGTTTTGCAAACTGCTGTGGAATGGAACATGGAAGGCCATCCGCACAGCTCAAGAAACGGATATACGGCGTCCTCGGGGCGCTTCACTAAATAAAGCGCTCCTCCGATGGATCCAATTTCATTTCTGAGACGAAGGTCCGCCGTGTGTCGCGTGGGCGAGCGCTGCCAGGCCACTGGCCACGACGAGGGCTCCGCGCCCCATCGCGCTCCACTGCGCCGCGCCCTGCCCCGCCCTGCCCTGCCCCACCGCTCCCCTCATCTCCCCGCCCTGACCTTCCACGCCCTGACCTTCCACGCCCTGACCTTCCACGCCCTGACCTTCCACGCCCTGACCTTCCACGCCCTGACCTTCCACGCCCTGACCTTCCACGCCCTGACCTTCCACGCCCTGACCTTCCACGCCCTGACCTTCCACGCCCTGACCTTCCACGCCCTGACCTTCCACGCCCTGACCTTCCACGCCCTGACCTTCCACGCCCTGACCTTCCACGCCCTGACCTTCCACGCCCTGACCTTCCACGCCCTGACCTTCCACGCCCTGACCTTCCACGCCCTGACCTTCCACGCCCTGACCTTCCACGCCCTGGCCTTCCACGCCCTGGCCTTCCACGCCCTGGCCTTCCCAGCCCTGGCCTTCCCAGCCCTGGCCTTCCCAGCCCTGGCCTTCCCAGCCCTGGCCTTCCCAGCCCTGGCCTTCCCAGCCCTGGCCTTCCCCGCCCTGGCCTTCCCCGCCCTGGCCTTCCCCGCCCTGGCCTTCCCCGCCCTGGCCTTCCCCGCCCTGGCCTTCCCCGCCCTGGCCTTCCCCGCCCTGGCCTTCCCCGCCCTGGCCTTCCCCGCCGCGCCCCGCCCCGCCCCGCGAACCGGCGACGACCAGCAAACGCGGCGCCGGCGGTCGCGAAGGCGATGCATGGGTGTGGGCAGTGGGGAGGAAAGGTTGTGATATGGGGGAGGTTGAATAGGGGAGGGCGATTGAAAGAGGAGAAGAACGAGAGCGGGGGCCGGAGACGGGGTGCGGTAGGAGAAAGGAGGGTCGAGAGAGAAAGAGTGGAATCGCAGGGAGGGGGAGAGGAGTGAGAGGCGAAATGGAGCAATGAAGCGGGAAGAGGGAAAGAAGCGGGAGGATAGATGGGTGGGTGCGGAGATGGTTCGGTATCGTGACGACTGGAGCTCAGGGGACTGGAGGATGCAACGCTGACGGACGAGCTGTTGCAGGGGCGGTCCGCCACTTGATAACGAGGGCGGCGCGCCTGAACATCTCCACGAGAGCGGAAATGACAGCGTTGACGGCCACACGATCGCCACTAAAGTGAGTCTAAAATAGTACGACGCGAAACTAATGAAAATGGCAAAAAATGCCAGAAGTACAGAACGGCGGGGAATACCGAGAATATACGAACAGTAAATGGAGAAGCTGGGCAGGGAAAGAGAGATAGAACGGGGAAATTAAAATGAAAGAGGGGAGTGAGGGGGCGATAGAATGTTAAAAGACAAAGTGAACAAGAATAAAGGAAAAGATGAAAAATTAGAGTGAGTAAAAAGGAGAAAGAGACAGAAAGGTGAAGGAAAAGAAGGGGAGAAAGACAAAGGTTGGAAGCAAGACAAAGATAAAAGTTGGTAGGAAGGGAGGAGTAAAAGCTGGCGGAAGGAAACCGTAAGAGGGAGAAATGGAGAGTGCACGAACAAGAAAGAGGGAGACAATTAAAGTTTAGAAACAGTGGAGTGGGGTAGAGAAAGTAGTCAGATAAAGATAATATAAAACAAAGAGAGAGAAGATAAATAGGATGTTAACAAAAAATAAAAAAATAAAGTAAGAAGGAAACGGGGAAGAAACTGTATTGGTGATGACAGTGAGGCAAGTGAGTGACATTACATCAGGAAAACAAGCAGAAAGCAATGTGATGGCGTCGAAATATTCCCATAGAATTAATAAAAGCCAGTAGAATAGCTTTATTAATCAATAGATTTTTTCAGATCTGATCCATTCGAGAGAGAGAAGGTGATTCTAGAATACGAGAACTCGATCTCGTAGAGTGAAGACTCAGAAACGGCAGAAATCGGGACGGCGTAGATCTCAAAGAATGTCTGCGTGAGCAGGCGACGACAGCGACTGGGGCGCTGGCAACCGGAGAGCTTGAAAATGGTCTGGCACTTGGGGAACGAGGGCCACTCTCCAGAGCCGCGCTCCGCGAGTGGAAATGACACCGCTGATGGGCACACATGATCGCCGAGACGAAGGAGACTGTCGGGCTAGAGCCCTCAAATACCGTGAAGGGAAACTAATGGAAATGACAAGGGAAGATAGAATGGAGACGTACGGGAACGCCAGTGGAAAAGATATGGTTGGAAGAAAAGACTAATAGGAATAACAGGAGAGAGGAGAGAAGCAAAGGAAGCGAGAGGAATGGGGAGCGGTTAAAAATGCGAAATGGACATAGATAAAACCTGAACAATTGAAAAACTGAAGGGATTGTAAGAAAGATTAGAAGAGACCAAAAAATGAAGAGCGATTAAAGGGAATAAATCCGCAAATAGGCTGTAGAATAACGAGCAAAATAGAGAAAGGAATAAACAATGAACGAGACAGAGAATGATGTGTGGTATATGGCAACTGAAAGGGACCGTATTAATCAAAGTAAAAAATAATATGAGAAAAACTGAAAGAGAAAACCAAGCACAATTCAAATTAGAAATCGTAGATGAAGAAGAGCAGCGAATAATTAAAAATATATGACTTACAGAAAATTATTTTACCACAATATCACACCAGGATATACTAGAGATGGAGTGAAAAATGCTAGAGGTGAATTGAAAAAAAGTTTCAAGAACAAGTGAAAGAGGCAAGATACGAAAATAAAATGGTTACTTATAGAAAAATTAAAGGTTAGGTAATGAAGATGGATGCGATACAATAGAAATTAAGGGTTCGGCACTAATGAATCAGAACAGAAGGGGACATAAAATAAAGAGTAAAGGGTTGGTTGAACATGGAGGTGCTGGAATGAGAATCTCCGGGGTCCCGAACAAGCGAAGCAAGTGTAGGACCGGAGGAGCAGAACCAAGGCGCAGCAAGCCGAAGCCAATGCAGCAGGTTAAGGCGCGCCGTGGGCCGTGAGTGGGGGCTGGTCCACCCGCGCGGCGACGCAACTGGACAGTCGGCAGCCACCGGGCACACGGGGGCGGCGACGCAAGGGAATAAATCAGGCCGTTTCCGGGCGTTCGCCGGATTGAAGATTTACTGCGCGGGCCCCGGAGACGAGGGCAGGGGTGGGGGTGGGGGGCGAAGGCCATGGGCGGGGGTGGGGTGGAGGAGGGAGGCGGGCGTTCGGCGGTCCGCCCCCGGGGACGTCGTCGCGAGGAGTGTGAGCTGGCGCGTGGGCGGTCCCTGGCGGCCGGGGCCCTCGGTTCGCCACCCGCCGACGCCCCCTGCGGCCTGTCATACACGATGAGGTCTCCGGCCGGCCGTGTCGCCGCTCTGTCGTCTCCACGGCCTTCGCCGTATTAGCCCTGCGATTGCCTACGCGCGGAGGAGGATTTCCCTCATGCACTCGCTTTAATGCGAGAGGCCCGGGGCGTTTAACATTTGTGGAATGAATGTCGGCCTGTCGCGAGTGATATTTTAACGCTGGCTTGTTTATGTATTTATCGGTCACATGCGTCTTTAACCCTTGTTAACATGCAACCCTTTAATTTTGTTAAGTTCACTTATATCTACCCGTAGGTTAAGAAATTTAAAATCCTTAGCAACGGGTTTTAACATCCTTAGTAACCTAAACAAAACCACCTATTCATCGCAAGTCAACATTATTACGAAACAACAACATGGTAATTTACAAGACAAATAGTAATTAAATAAACGCATTATTTTGGGGATCTTCATTATTAATTATAATGTTATTAATTGTGCAGTTTGAAAAATAAATATTTGGTAAATTAGCATTATTTTTGTTGCCCTTCAAAAAATGGATTTCTTCTTCAGTAATATTTACTGACGATGTGGTGTCGTCACTGGAAGTCGACGCTCCACCTTCCTGGCCAATAGTATTTTTTTGTTGTTGCCATTTTCACTTTATTTACCAAAGACTCCTCAACATAAGATTCGGCCACGGTAGAGCTCCGTCACCCACCAAAAGGTTTCAAATCACTAAGGGGAGCTCCTGAATCGACCAATGACGTAGCCGAAGTTCTTCTTCAAGAGTGCCTGCTGTATTTTGCTGCTTCTGGGAGTCCAAGATATGTGGCTATAATTTTTGGCAGTCATGAAATCGTGTGAATACCCACTTTCTGTACACTACATTTTCCACGGTTGTAAAAAAAGAAGAATATGTTGTGGTCAACGTGTATTGGACGCAATTCCATATATTTCACGACTGTTTCAACATTGTTTACAGAGCCACCGAGAACTATGGTAAAAAAATCGTTAACTATAATTTGTACAATCCGTAATATGCACAATTTGAATGGAACCTTCCCTCTTAATATCGTTGAAACGAAGCTGGTATATTATATCACAGCGACACGCACCGAGAAATCCAAATATTGGGACATCCTGCCAAAACGTCGACAGCTCTTACACCAAATCTGTACCGTGTTTCACTCCAAAATACTAATGAAACAATAATCATACCTTGTGAAACAAATATTCTTCATCCCCAGCCTCTATCAACAACTTCCATACACCATTATTTGCCAAAACTTCTGCTTTTCTTTGTTTGCACACCAACGTTCAATCTCTTTAAGAATGCAGAAAGCGTGTGGAATGTTTTCAAGTTCATATTTTCATTTATACCTATTGTACATCTTAGCATAAAATAATATGTCCATAATGAGGTTGGCTTATGTACCTGCTACTGTAAAACAAAACGTAAGACAAACGTTTGTCTTTATAAAAGGAATAAGTGTAAATTACCTGACCAAATTCTTAAAGTACGCAAGCATTACATCTTCTGTAATCACGGCTACGTGATTTTGTAATTGCCAAGTTTTAAATTCTTCGTATGCGTTCTCGTATCATGCTTTAGATTTTTCAGGGATTACATCTCGCGTGGCTTCCGCAACTGCATCCAAAATTTCTTGAGGTATAGACGAATTTTCAGCGTCCATCTTCCTCGAGCCACGGTATAGAAGTGTGTTGTTGAAATAGATAAATCGCAAGCAATACCCAACAATATTGATTATCGTGCCGCAACAACAGAACTCATGTGTTTCATATCGCAGCAATGTACATTTTCTCGAAAAAAAATTGAGATTTTATGGTGACCAATAAAACGCAGAACATACCACGAAATGTTACAGTGTTATTACTGCCTCGTCCAAATTAAAAATTTCGGCTCCGCTACGCTCCGCCTCGATTTTTGACTTTTGGCATCGGCAGTAATAACACTCATACCATTTCTAGGTATGTTAATAGCTATAACAGAAGGATAATAACTCATTGTATTTCTTAATCATTCTAAGCTAGGATGTGTAACACAATGATATAGTTTTTATATCATTTTATTGCTTGCTTTACTGCAACCAATGTTGTCTGAGTCCGGTGAAAACTTCTTTCAATTCATTAATCGCAGATTTCAGTGAGCGAACTCACATGGGAGATTGAACTGATAAGTGAGCCAACCAGATGCTTCTCAGCAGAGACATTTACTGACACCTAATACGCTCTTTAGGCCGGCGCGCTGTTGGCGTCACTCGTCGCTCGCCGGGATCACGGAGTGCCGAGGCCAACTGCGTAGGTGTCTCTGAATGAATGTTAGGGTCTTCTATAGCATGGGTCCGTGATAATCACTTTTTGACATGTATATGAAGCTTATCAATTGACATGTGGGGATAAATTTCATGTAACGAAGTTTCGCAAGTGATATTTCCACTGATATTACGGAATCTCCACATGCGTCGGTGTTCGGCAAGTACACGAAACCTCTTTAACTACTTCAGTTTGTGATCTACCGATCTATGCAAAAGCGGTTCCCTACGAATCAGGGGCGAATGTCACATGTGTAACGTTATATGAAATTTCCCATCACATGTTCATTTGCAATTATTTTCTGCTATCCCCCTATACGTTTTAGAAGTTTGTAACATTTATTCTCAGACATTCTGTATTATGAAGTTACTCGTGTTGAATTTGACCGTGATTGATATGCAATGGTGTTTAGCGGGTTTGAAATTCCTTTGAGTGCGGCAGAAATATACTTGTTTAACACTAGCATACGACGAGTTGCCTGAAAAATAAAAGACAAAGCTCACACTTTGGTCCCCTTATATGTTCTTAAAGTTTTAAACATTTATTCTGAGACTCTTTTGTAACATTATTATCAATAAAACAGTAGTGCATTCTGTATAATACCAGGACATATTAAATGGTTCAGAATTAAATAAATGTGTCCCTTTACCAACTCAAAAAAAATACACTTTTAATTTAATTTCTTTATGTTTTGGTTGTCGGCGCGACAAATTACTGGGTCATTTACCTACATAAAACTTTTATTTGGGTAATATTTGCATCCAAAACAATCGAAATTCTTATCGCTACTACGACAATGGTCTGGGCTCGCGAATGGTGGTACAGACAATCGCAAAAGAAAAACATTTCCCCGTCCTGCAGTCTGAGACAAAAAACCAACTTCCGAAGTTTTCAAGTGGAAAAGGCGCATTAAATGGTTGATGCGTCCCTCTTGCGAATAGTATTTACACGATTTCAGGTGAATATCTGGTACACAAGAAATGGAAAAAAGAGTGTAACGTCTAATCTAGCGTGTTGACTTTTAAAATATTTGGTGACCGCATTGTTTGCGGGCCTCACATCTCATGGTTTGGATTTAACTCGGGGTTGTACAGAAGAGAGCGTACAATTTATTTCCCCATCTAGCCAAGAGTATGCAACCGATGCATGCTCAAAAAGCGATAGAGAATTGGAATGCGACATACAATGTTCGTCCTTGTCAAACGTCCGATCCGCTAATCCATATCCGTCCATAAATGTTGCATAAACGTCCGCTAATCCGGGCAACTCCTTGAGTAACAGGTAACTAATACTGCGATGTCATTCCGGATAGCCGAGATTGCCAAGGCAGTAGTGTCGTGGCGATCTCGGATCGAAGGATCGTGGGTTCGAATTCCGCCCGAGATCTTCCCCCTCCCCCCTCCCCCCTCCCCCCTCCCCCCTTCCCCCTTCCCCCTTCCCCCTTCCCCCTTCCCCCTTCCCCCTTCCACCTTCCACCTTCCACCTTCCACCTTCCACCTTCCACCTTCCACCTTCCACCTTCCACCTTCCACCTTCCACCTTCCACCTTCCACCTTCCACCTTCCACCTTCCACCTTCCCCCTTCCCCCTTCCCCCTTCCACCTTCCACCTTCCACCTTCCACCTTCCACCTTCCACCTTCCCCCTTCCACCTTCCACCTTCCACCTTCCACCTTCCACCTTCCACCTTCCACCTTCCACCTTCCACCTTCCACCTTCCACCTTCCACCTTCCACCTTCCACCTTCCACCTTCCACCTTCCACCTTCCACCTTCCACCTTCCACCTTCCACCTTCCACCTTCCACCTTCCACCTTCCACCTTCCACCTTCCACCTTCCCCCTTCCCCCTTCCACCTTCCCCCTTCCCCCTTCCACCTTCCACCTTCCACCTTCCACCTTCCACCTTCCACCTTCCACCTTCCACCTTCCACCTTCCACCTTCCACCTTCCACCTTCCACCTTCCACCTTCCACCTTCCACCTTCCACCTTCCACCTTCCACCTTCCACCTTCCACCTTCCACCTTCCACCTTCCACCTTCCACCTTCCACCTTCCACCTTCCACCTTCCACCTTCCACCTTCCACCTTCCACCTTCCACCTTCCACCTTCCACCTTCCACCTTCCACCTTCCACCTTCCACCTTCCACCTTCCACCTTCCACCTTCCACCTTCCACCTTCCACCTTCCACCTTCCACCTTCCACCTTCCACCTTCCACCTTCCACCTTCCACCTTCCACCTTCCACCTTCCACCTTCCACCTTCCACCTTCCACCTTCCACCTTCCACCTTCCACCTTCCACCTTCCACCTTCCACCTTCCACCTTCCACCTTCCACCTTCCACCTTCCACCTTCCACCTTCCACCTTCCACCTTCCACCTTCCACCTTCCACCTTCCACCTTCCACCTTCCACCTTCCACCTTCCACCTTCCACCTTCCACCTTCCACCTTCCACCTTCCACCTTCCACCTTCCACCTTCCACCTTCCACCTTCCACCTTCCACCTTCCACCTTCCACCTTCCACCTTCCACCTTCCACCTTCCACCTTCCACCTTCCACCTTCCACCTTCCACCTTCCACCTTCCACCTTCCACCTTCCACCTTCCACCTTCCACCTTCCAACTTCCAACTTCCATCTTCCATCTTCCGTCTTCCATCTTCCATCTTCCATCTCCCATCTTCCATCTTCCATCTCCCAACTTCCATCTTCCATCTTCCATCTTCATCTTCATCCTCATCATCCTATAATTTCATTAAAGAAGGATTAATAATGCCTTGCGCGAGCCGGAAAACCTTGCCCTTTACGGGATGTGAGTTGGCTATAAATATTATTAATAAAACAATACTGGGATGGCTCCATAGCGGTTTGTTTTGGCACTCCCTGCCGGCAAACATGGGTGTCAAAATCTTGTGGCTATGCTACGAGTTTAAAGAGTGGCAAATAAAACAAGTCGTATAGTTTTTTATCATGATGCTTGATCATGATGTTTGATCAATAAGGTCAATCTCCAAGGGTCCGGGCATTACAAATTAAAAAGGATACTTTTAAATTACTATTATCCATTTGACAAAACCTCGTCTGTTAAGGAATGCAAAATCTATTATCTTTATAACGAAGGTAGTAACTGTGAGGCACTTGTAATGACTACATTTACCATTGACACAACTTACTCAAAATTTCCCCGTCCTCGTCATTTTGATGAGCGCTATTCATGTCTAATCTTCCCTAAAATATTGTTTTAGGGTGGTTAGCCGGAATATTTGCATTACACAATGATACTTTTGCATTAAAATATTTATTACGTAGAATGGAATTCGTTTTTACACGAGAGTTAAAAAAGTATTGATATAGTTTACTAATTTTTCATTCTCGGTGCCAAACCCTTGGACCACAGTGATATCAGCGCATTTCTAAAGCACAGATGACCAATACTACACAAATTTATATTGTTTCACAATTATAAAAATAAAGTTTAGAATTGCAGAATTGTACAAAATGAAAAGATGAACCATAGGACACCAGGAGGTATAGTCGAAATTATATAATTTATATTAATTAAAATAATAGATGCCATTTATTCAAAATATTCTTCATGACTTAATAATGAAAAATGTTGCCATATTATTGCTCTGAGTCTATCGAAAATCCGCGTATTTTCTTTTAGTCCAGTAAATTTTCATTATCTTACCAATTCAAACCATTTATATTTAACCATTTTTATGGTTTTATTCACCATTCACAAATTTCTGTAGTTGAAGAGCCCTTCCTTTCCATAATTCAAAATTGCAAATGAACCTTTAAATACCCATTCAGAAGGTCGCCAATGTATTGCAGCTATTATAAGCCACTTTATAACGTGGACAGTAGCCAAGAGCTATCCTCATGCTAAGGACAGGCAGCGTGCGCCCAGAAATTAAAGCGATGAAGTGAAATTAAAGCGATATTCCCACATTTTGCATTGAAAATTACGTTCTACATTTTGAAAATACAACCTTCATCTACTCCTCCATTCAAAAGTACTTTCAAAACAGAATATTATTGCAATAAAACAGAACATGGTAACAAGAGTTGAGTTGCTTTCCAAACTGTTTGTGTACTTGGAAGCTACAAACACGAATTTTGATTCGTTGCAATGTTCCAACACATTATTTTTCAAAGCGTTCGCGAGCACTTTGCTATGTCACGGCTCTTCATTCATCACAGTTGATGAAGCTGATTGAAACAGAGATGCATCCGATAGGGGAACGTCATAAATAGAGACAACACTGTGTGATTCTAATGATCATACCTCCAACTGGTAAATGTTAACTGGCCTGTGATTCGAAATTGTATAAAAAGAATGAACAATATTTCTAATTTGGTTTCAATAAATATTTACATTTGACTTCCATAATTTATATTTGCCCGGGAGTGCCCACAATGCTGAATATAACTTCAGTAAATCCATTTTATCTATAAGCTACTTTGGTGTTTCAATATTTTCTACTTGTTTAAATGAGTTTCATATAATTTTCACTTGCTTAATTTTAAAATAATGATGTACGTACCACTCAACTGATATCTTTTACAACACAATCTGTCCCAAACTTTCATTTTATAAAATTCGTTTACCAATGACTTAGATGACGCGAACACTTCAGATGCATCTTTCGACAAACCGCAGTGCGGCTGATAAATATCAGCTTGTTCATAGCTTACCATCGACTTACAATTGTGAAATCATTCTTACAGAATTGCTGAGAAGTTAATACAAATATGAGTCACGTAGGAACATCACGTCAAAAAAGGAGAGCACCCCTAATAATTTGAAAATGTGTAACTCTTGCATTTTATATATATTAGCTACACTCTGCGATACAATGCATCATAATACAATTTATTATTAATTCTAAAACTCTATTCAACCTTTACACATCCCCACATCTCATTTTCTATTTCCATGTTGCTTTTGTCCATTTCTTCAATTAATTAACGTCAGTTTGATTCATTTCCACACAAATGAATTGTTATTACTCGTTTCTAGCCCGACGGCAAACACCAACGGAAAACAAACCTTTCGATTTTGTCGTTCCGGCGGCAGCGTAGAAAAAGGCAGATGAGCTCGCTCGATCGTGGAACGCAGTCGAAAAGCGGGCTGCGGCGGATCGCGCGTCATTTGTTTTCTCCTCTGCAACGGACTTTCTCTTCTCCCGGTATCCCTTCGGGCGTGGGCCAGAAAAACGCCGACGACGCCGACGGCCCAGACCAACACAGTCGGCCTCACCGAGCCTCTCACAATCGCAAATGCTGCCGCTAGACGCGCTCCAGTAGGCACAGCAGCTCACGGTATCTCTGCTACCCTTACGACCACCATCGAACACTGTCACCACCACTTCTGTCTCGTCACACCACCACAATACTCGTTACCAATAAAACTTACAACCATGGCCACTACCTATGGCTAACCAACTAATGGCTTATGGGTAACCAACCAACCAAACAATGGCTATCTATGGCTTACCAACAAAACTTCACAATCATGGCCCTAACCTATGGCCACTACCAACCAAACAGAATATCCAAAATTACCAAATCACAAACGCCAATGTCAGAACTTTTAAACATTTTATTATACTTCCTACACCAAGATCCCTACGACCACCAAAATCATCGATTAGCATTATAATTATTATCTCCCATATAATTATATGATAATATAGGAGATAATCATAATGATATGATTATATGGGCATTATAATATAATCTTCCATCTCAATTTCTATGGCCACCTCCACCATTTACTCCAACTGTGACCATCAGGCCACACCAATAACAACAGCACCATTTCCATTTTTCGACGAAATTGTGACACTTTCCGTATTATTTAGCCTAGGACTTTTATTTCGAATCCCAATCTTCGTAAAACCTTACCCAAACACTGACGATACTTTAATTCACTTCGCCAGCCACAGCTGTCTCAATGCTTTACTTAGTATTTACCAGCAGCTCGCGCGGCTACCTCCATCATCACAATAATCTTCCACCTCCATCATTACAACGAGAAACATAATGAAGATGATGAAGATGAAGATAATGATGATAATGAGGAGGAGGACGAGGAGGAGGACGAGGAGGAGGAGGACGAGGAGGAGGAGGACGAGGAGGAGGAGGACGAGGAGGAGGAGGACGAGGAGGAGGAGGACGAGGAGGAGGAGGACGAGGAGGAGGAGGACGAGGAGGAGGATGCGATTGTTCAAGTTTTACGAACATACCATGAATGATTTAATAGATAAGTTATTATGACGATGTAATATACATGATGATAGCGCAAAGTAACATGGTAAAGTAAGTGGCTGGGACACGGGGAGAACCCAAGAAAACCTTCCGCGAACCCGCTCTGAACATCAGAAATTCCTATTGTACTGACGGGATCGGATCCACCATTGGCCTGTCTCTGCAGAGTCTCTGGCAGGGAGGTCATACGGTTCGATTCCCACCGGTGGCGGATTTTTCATACTAGCTACAAAGCTAAATCTGATTCACTAGCGCTGACTGGGGGAAAATTCTTGAGTCCGGCTGTCCTGATCAGTAGTTTTTCTTCGTTTCTTCAATCAATTCCCGAACCACTTACCACGCGCAAACCTCTTCCTTTTTTCTATCCACTCCCTGCGGCACCAGTCGGGAGCTTAAAGCATAGGCAGCACCCCAATGGAAGAGATACCTGGAGGAATCTATCGTTCACCGGTCGACGTACAGGTCAGCACCGGATCTCGCCATTCAGCGGGGGAGGAATATCACCACATCCAGGAATAAAGAAAACATTTACTGCACTAGCAGGACAAATGACTGTAGCAGCTGACGTGCCCGAAAACAATCAATCCGACCCCCCATACACACACACACACACACACGCGTGCTGACCACTGGTATCGCGCCGCGTCGCCGCGGAAGAGGCGAAGGAGATGGCGGCGAAAGCGAGAAAAAACGCGTCAGCCGCAATCGATAGCGCGAGACAGGCGCCTGTCGCGCCGCCGCTGCCGCCGCCCCCGCCCCCGCCGGCCCAGCTTGTTTCGAGGGCTCTTCTGACCCCGCGTCTGTTTCAGGGCGCCGCGAGAGGGCGCGTTCTGAGTGAGTTGCGATGTAAAGAACGCGCTTTCGAAACACCTGTTTCGAAAACACCTGTTCTCGTGGGTTTTCATTTCTTGTAAATATAGTATAGGAAACGTTATAGAATGTACAAAAAATCAATGAGGAGATTTTGAAGATAAATCTGGTTTTCAGGTCCCGGATACTGAAAGTTTTATTGTCAAATCAGCTGTTTGTGAGCAACACGAGTGCGTAAACGTTCGGTGGGATTTATTCAAAATAGGAAATTACTGATTGATTTATTCCAGGCTGCAGATTTGGAATTATTTTATTTTTTAAGGTACATTATATGAAGTTCTTAGGATATTTTTAAATGACTTCAATTTTTGAAAAGTTTGTTGACTCTGACTTGGTATATTTATAAAAATTAAGCAGATCTCATTATCATTAAAACCTCTGAAATTTCGAAATTGCTTACGTTTAAATTTGTTGAATTATCTTCTATTATTTTATATAATTGAAAACAGATATGTTTTAATAATATCCAGTCTTTAAATTTGGATCTTCCATAATATGCATTATAGAGTTTTTTATTCAAAACATGAGATTTTTAAATTTCTGATTGAACTAGAGATAATTTTCCACAAATACGTAATCAAGACATCTTCGAAAACGGATTTAAACTTACTCTTTAAATCTTTTATGACGATTTAGCCGAATACACCGAGTTTATGATAAAAGTGTCCATTGTGTTAAAACTTTTGAATATTCAAAAATTAAAATTTGTATTCCTTTTTAATCTCCCGCGCTGAATAAAGGGATGAAGCGTTAGTAAAATGCACGCTGCAATTTCTTAATACAGTCGAACTGTTTCAAATAATACGAGAGAGTATGTGCTTCTGCAACATTAATACTTTTTTATGGTTTTACAGTCCCATTCAAGGACCCGCACTCCACGATGTACTGTCGCAGTCTTCATCGTAAGCGATTTTTTAAGGACAATCTAGAGGAAGACGCGCTGGTTTACATATAGAGGACACAATATGGGAACGCATAATGGGAACTACAGAACGCTTCCTTGTAATAACATTCTTTACCGAGCATGTTTTGAGAGCGTCTCCAGTAAATGCGCAGGAAACGCTTTCTAGAAACTCTGTATCTCCCTTCTCTTGCCTTTGGCGCTCTGACTCAATTTGAACCACAGACACGACAATCAAAAGCTAGCTATACTGACAGTCTTCATACATTTGGAACTTAGTCGGTTATAGCAATGCAGGATCAGTTCAACGTTGACACATAATCATCTACATTGTAATTGGTTGTGGTAGGAAGGAGGTGTTGTATTTTTAATTCTTCATTTTCCTCCTCTTCATTTTACAATGGAGTTATGAGACGTACGAAGAGGAGGCACCATTCAAACCGCTGTGATTGTCAGCGGTTATGACTAATGCTACATCCAATACACCTTCAAAACTAAAAACACCTCATGCTGACTTATATAATATTTTTAAGAGCAGTGCTAGAAAGAAAACTATAATAAGTATTAAACAAGCAGCTCACACGAAAGGCAAGGAATATTTTACATCGTTTTATATAGAACAGAGAGACCTTGGTTTCATGGAAAATCTATTGAGAGAGATTTTTCTTCAATGGTGATCCGAGGTAGAGCTGGTCATTATAGTTAAAACTCTTCATTATTAAAGTTAAATTGGCATCTTATCCAACATGCCGGTGTGGATACTATACTCAGGATCTAAATCATGTAATATGGCAATGTACAGTATACCAATAGGAAGGGGAATATTTTATTAAAAGACTGAAGAAGATTAAGATATTTTTACCATTAAGTGTCAAAATGTTCCTTAACCAACCCAATAGTACAGGTATAAAATACGTATAGCATTTCTGTTATCATGTAAAATAAAAGTATAAGATTAATGCAAGAAATTGAAGTAACGCTGAGAAATTAATACCCCTGTTTTAATGAAAATTAATGAATTGTAAAATACAAAACACGACACATGGTCATGAACGGGAGACATGTCATCCCAGGGTGAACTTGCCTTGGCGCTATAGTGCATTTCTGACTTTGGCACACGTATTCCTGCAGTAGTGACTGAATCATTCTCTAATTGTGGGTAGATCATAACGTTGGTACACAAACAAATTGACACCACAAAACAGTCTTCTTTAGTACAAAGAATATTTTCAGAAAATAATATATGAAGTAAATCTTTCCTTTAGTTCGCAAAACAGCCAGTATATAAAGAAAAAGGGCACTTTTATCCACAGCAATTCATAAATTTCTCTATAATGTGCATTTTACTCCGCATTCACGTAAGTATACGAAAAACTAAACACGTCTTTACTAAGCTTCGTCTTTAGTAAGTTGCTCCTTAATCTTTTGAAATAAGTTGTTCTGCTCAGGTTAAAATCGTTCGAAGAAATAACAACTTTCGAGATGTGTCACTTTTCTAGTACACCGACTGTACTGGAATGTGACGGTAGTCTATCGCTCCGACCTATGGAGGTAATTAAGTGCAGGTTATACAAGGAAGTTTATATATGATTTCCACCACTTTTTGTATTCTTTTCCATACAATGTTACTATTCAATTCGAGCATCTAACATTGACGCGCAATATTAATAGATGTAGTGACTGAGACATCATTATGGTGACTTCCGAAGGATAGGGAAGAGAGAGAGGTTATGTTGATTTTAAAGATGAATTTAGAGCACTAGGTACAATATTACATGACTACTACAAATGGCCGCTCTCGAAAGGCCGCTCTCGAAAGGCCGCTCTCGAAAGGCCGCTCTCGAAAGGCCGCTCTCGAAAGGCCGCTCTGGAAAGGCCGCTCTGGAAAGGCCGCTCTGGAAAGGCCGCTCTGGAAAGGCCGCTCTGGAAAGGCCGCTCTGGAAAGGCCGCTCTGGAAAGGCCGCTCTGGAAAGGCCGCTCTGGAAAGGCCGCTCTGGAAAGGCCGCTCTGGAAAGGCCGCTCTGGAAAGGCCGCTCTGGAAAGGCCGCTCTGGAAAGGCCGCTCTGGAAAGGCCGCTCTGGAAAGGCCGCTCTGGAAAGGCCGCTCTGGAAAGGCCGCTCTGGAAAGGCCGCTCTGGAAAGGCCGCTCTGGAAAGGCCGCTCTGGAAAGGCCGCTCTGGAAAGGCCGCTCTGGAAAGGCCGCTCTGGAAAGGCCGCTCTGGAAAGGCCGCTCTGGAAAGGCCGCTCTGGAAAGGCCGCTCTGGAAAGGCCGCTCTGGAAAGGCCGCTCTGGAAAGGCCGCTCTGGAAAGGCCGCTCTGGAAAGGCCGCTCTGGAAAGGCCGCTCTGGAAAGGCCGCTCTGGAAAGGCCGCTCTCGAAAGGCCGCTCTCGAAAGGCCGCTCTCGAAAGGCCGCTCTCGAAAGGCCGCTCTCGAAAGGCCGCTCTCGAAAGGCCGCTCTCGAAAGGCCGCTCTCGAAAGGCCGCTCTCGAAAGGCCGCTCTTGAAAGGCCGCTTTCGAAAGACCAAAAGGCCGAGACTCAGATAAGAATCCGCTTCTGAAACACCCGGTTTCTCTACTTTTTTATATTTCTCATTTCTCTCTCTAGCTCGACAACCGCGTATTTGCAGAACTCTCAGAGTCTTTCTATCATCATTGCCAATGGGAATATGGAAATATTTGATTTAACTATTGAAATATTTACCCTAACATGAAAACCAGTAGGAACAGTCAAATGAGGTGTTGAAAGGACACTCCTCACGACTGAACCACCCAATATGCTCAATCCATGACGATGATTCATGTGATGACTTATTTAATCGAAAAGACTAAAACGTATGAGACATAGGGGAAGGAAGAACAAAACATGCACTCTTCATTAAGCTTTAATTCCTTGCTTCGGCCTTCTGAAACGAGTGGGAACAGCTGAGGAAAGGTTTTGAATCTGTAATATCTTTTTTCAGTCTTTTGAGTCTTAACCGACTCAACACAAAGCCTTAACCCACCCAACACGAACTCTCAAAACTGCGAAGGAAGTGTTGCCGTACTTGCGTCATGCAAAGGAACTCTACTCAATGACAGACTAAAGTAAATACCCGGACAATTTGCGACCAAATCAGATCCCATTTTCGCTTAGCTGGGGATCGCCTCCAGAAATGGATAAATATTATCGCAATCGTAGTTATGGCACACCCTGAAAGCAAATACGAGAATCAAAAAGTAGCAGTGACGTTGGATGCCTACAGAAAGACAAGAAAAAAAATCGTATCAATTTCAGCCTTTCGGAGATAGACCAATGGATCAAACGCACAAGTGCAAGATCATTACAAATAAACCAACAAATAACTACGTGAAAAAGAATAAAACGTTCTTTCAAAACGACTGCAATCTCAGTTCGGATAAAGGTCCTGAATATCTCGTGTCTTCTGCAGCCAGCATAAGGTCACGATAAGGCGCTTTCGCCTGCGAGGAAACGGAATAGAAAACCAAAGCTGAACCTCGCGCAGCCGGAGGAAGAGCAATTCCAAACAAAGCACTGTCGCCGGTTCGAGGATGCAGTGATATGGATCCTCGCCAACTCGTCCGCCCTCGCCGCCCTCGCCGCCCTCGCCGCCCTCGCCGCCTTCAAGGTCTCAAGATCTCATCGGCTGCAAGGTTTGCCAATGTGTCTTACCAGACGTTTTCTTCTTCATAGCGCAAAAAAATGCCATCTACGAAACGAAAACGACAAAAGCGTCGCCCAACAAAGCAAAATTGAAAATATTAGAGTTTAGTTAAAATGAATTGTTTATTTTAGAAACAACATAAGTCAATGTTTTGCTACTTTTACTTATTAGTGCAGTCTCATCCCCTGTAAGTACATGCTTTGTTTGAGGCAGATCTAGCACAAGTAAAACTATTGTGCAGGGCTTTTGGAACTGACCTTCTGAAGTCTTGACTCACTGTGATATTTTGTCGCAGATTTTCGTTTGTCGAAAATGAAAAGTAACTTTTCTCTGATTTATGTTGTTTGTAAAATAAATCATTCATATTCACAAATTATTTTGGCATTTCCTCTGAAAAATTGAATAATTTTTTTATAATATTTGGCTCTTTACTCACGACGCCAATGCAGTCTGTAAAAGTACACGTTTTATCAAATCGATTTATAGCACAATAATCGTTTCAAGAAATCAAATAAGTTATAATATCAATACTACTTAATAATATATTGTATTTGATAATATATCCATTAATTTTTATTACAATTTCAGTTACCTTTGAAAACTTGCAAACGCTAGTATCACCAAGGATACTTAAAAATATCATTTAGTGTAAAGCGGTATTACTATATATTAGCGTTAAACTCGCATCACCAATGTTGGAAACGCTCCCGAGAGTCGTCTTTGCCTGGGTCGCTATGGACAAAAGAAGCTCGTTGGCCTTGACGAGCGCGTGTTGTCGCTACACAGCCTTCCCCTTAAGACGAAGAGAATAGGGCTATTCGGGCACGGGCTGCTGATACGAACATGATACGAACTCGAGAGTTCTATGGTGTTGTGATAGGACGGATTTTTATTGGAATGATCTACAGAAAAAAATAATAAAATGCTGAAATATTTTATGTTATAATAATAATAATATTAATATTAATAATAATAATAATAATAATATTAATAATAATAATAATAATAATAATAATAATAATAATAATAATAATGGTGATACTTCAGCAAATTCTTTCTCGCACTTTTCTAACTTTCACAATTTTAGAAACTTATGTGAAAGAACTTATGTGAAAATTCCTACTTTTTTCAAAAAAATATACATAATCTTATTTTAAAATTATAACTATTCCTGAGCTCTAAGTTTTGGGGACATAATCGCAAGTGTTCAGATAGTAATTCTTAATTTTACACGCTCTATTTCTTTAAATTCGCCCTCGTCTCGCCCTCGTCTCGCCCTCGTCTCGCCCTCGTCTCGCCCTCGTCTCGCCCTCGTCTCGCCCTCGTCTCGCCCTCGTCTCGCCCTCGTCTCGCCCTCGTCTCGCCCTCGTCTCGCCCTCTTTGTTGGTCACACCGCTCTTGCAGCAGTCGTGACCGCCCGGGTCGACCGCCCGTGACGTCGTTGAGGACAAAAGAAACTCGTTGAGGGCGTGGAGCGCACGGCGCCGTTACAGAGCCTCCGCCTAAGACGGAAAGATTGGGGCTGGCGGCCTTTCTCCCGGGAGCGCACTGGCGGAGGCAGGGCGGGCGAATGCGGCAGATCTAGTGCTGCAGATTCCAGAGATGGAAAAGAACACAGTAATCTTAAGTTAGCAGAATACAAACCACACAAGAATACGAAACAACATGCGAAATTGAAGGCTATTCTATCTCCCTGAATTCGATTTAGAGACTTATTTTTACATAAAGCGAACGGATTCCTCTGATTTACAATTTAAGTTAACATCTGTGGTTGTTTTTTTAATCTTTCTTATAAATATTGTGAAATGAAATAAGATGTAAATAACTAGACTGGTTGGATTCGCTTGATTTAAGTATCCGTTTGAAAACTCAGAATTCACTGCTATCGTGATTTTAATCATTGTTTATTATTTCAACATTTTAAGTGTCTTTTTATTAACAAAAAGACATATGTAACTAAAGAACGTGTGGCAGTAAAAATGGATTCACAAACTCAAATAAGCGAACACTTCTGACTCCTCTATATTAGTATTTCATTTATATTCTTGAGAGAAATAATAATAATAATAATAATAATAATAATAATAACAATAACAACAACAATAATAATAACTATAATAATAATAATAATAATAATGATAATAATAATGATAATGATAATAATAACAATAACAATAATAACAATAACAATAACAATAATAATAATAATAATAATAATAATAATAATAATAATAATAATAATAGAAATACCTGAGAAAAACTGAGAAGAAAGGTGAATAACATCCTTATTAATACAAAAATACATACGAAGCACGAGCCCTTGAATTCAACAATCACAGAACTTCTTGACACCCTACGACAAAAGCTTTTGGCGTTAACAAAACGCCTTCGACGCTACAGGAATTGCACTGCGAGGAAGCAACAGAATTCTCTTTTTAACAGAAACCAGAAAGCATTCTACAGGAATATGTCAAAGGGCAAAGGGCTTGTAAATGATATGAAAGAGTCAAAGCTTCCCTCAAAGGCACAAACAGACGACTTTTGGAAGCCTATCTGGTCATCTGCTGTGTCCCACAACCCAGATATGACGTGGATTGAAATGGAATATGACAGACACCGAGATATCCCCCAAATGGGTGAACCAATGATCACCGTGGAAATTGTCCAAGCAGCTTTGAACAAAGCACATAACTGGAAGGCACCAGGCAGTGATGGCCTGCACAATTATTGGCTCAAAAAAATTACCAGCACTCACCATCATATAGCTAATATAAATCAATATTTTCTTCACAAACCAAAAAATCTACCTTACTTCCTCACTGAAGGTAGAACATTTTTGTTACCAAAGGAGGGTGACACTAAAGAACCCTCGAAGTAAGGGCCTATAAGCTGCCTTCAAACTTTCTACAAACTCATAACATCTTGTGTTTCACAAATGATTATGACACACATTGAGGAACAGAACATCTTAGCAAATGAACAGAAAGGATGTAGACCTAGATCCCACGGATGCAAGGAGCAACTCATTATAGACTCTCTAATTATGGGGCAAGTGCTTGAAAAACAAAGAAACTTGTACGCATGCTACATAGATTACGCTAAAGCATTCGACACCGTGCCCCATTCTTGGCTCCTTCAATGTTTGGATGTATACAAGGTCCACCCGTTTATCCAAAACTTCCTGAAAACCGCGATGAGTCGATGGAATACAAAACTGTATCTCTCTAAGGGAAAACAACCCGTACACACAGATACTATACACATCCGCCGAGGGATTTTCCAGGGTGACTCTTTAAGCCCTTTATTGTTCTGCTTAGCCTTGAATCCCCTGTCTACTCTACTTAATTCATCTAATTATGGAATCGCTCTTAAAAAGGGGAACTCAACTCTTCTTCGTGTCTCACATCTTCTTTACATGGATGACCTGAAGCTGTATGCAGACACAGAGTCATATGCGGCAACTAATAAACGTGACGGAGAAGTTCTCTGACGACATTAAGATGAAATTCGGTTTGGATAAGTGCAGGAGAGTGAATATCATTCGGGGTCATATGCAAGTTATAAATTTGGAAACTGATAATGAACCAAAGATTACCTTCATGGAACCCCATGAAACTTACAAATACTTGGGTTTCCAACAGTCACTCCGAATCAAACACACTGTTACTAAGAACATACTAACAACTGAAGTGTATAAACGATTCCATGGACTCTTAAAAACACAACTCTGCTAGAAACCTTGTGCAGGCCATCAATTCATTTGTTATTCCAGTGCTGCCATACTCTTTGGCGTTATTAAATAGCAATACCGACCTCGATAACCTCCAGAGGACAACTCGAACCGCTATGACTCAACACCGAAAACATCATCCCCATTCAAGTACTGAGCGTTTTACCCTTCCAAGGTCGCAAGGAGGGCGGTATTGTACATCTCATAAATTTTCACAGCTCTCAAATTGCTTCTCTCAGAAGATACTTCTTGAAACATTGTGGGACAGTTCAGCAAGCAGTGAGCGCAGTTGATAATAACTATAGTCCTCTGAACTTGAAAAAGCTTGATCCGCCTGTTCAACCAATCATTGAAACGGAAGAGAAGATAACCTTATGGAAAGCGAAGGCACTGCATGGAAGGTACCCTCATGAGCTGAGTAAACCAGAAGTCGACATCTCTGCGTCGCACGCATGGCTCCAGCACGGGGATCTCTTTCCGGAGACAGAAGCCTTCATGATAGCTATCCAGGACCAAGTGGTACCAACATTGAACTACAGAAAACACATTCTGAGAGATTCTACCATTCATTCCGACTCGTGTAGAAAATGTGAGGCTGCAAGCGAAACTATCCAACACGTGACAAGTGGATGTAGCAGCCACGCCCAGTGGGAATACAAAAAGAGGCATGATGAAGTGGCGAAGCAGGTACACCAATTATTGGCATTGAGAACGGGCCTACTCGCCACTTCCGTGCCGTATTATAAATATGTGCCTCAGAATGTGCTTGAAAGTAGTGAGCACACACTCTACTGGGATCGCTCCATTATCACTGACAGACATGTCGGCGGCAATAGGCCCGATATAACGTACATTGATAGAAACCATCAGGAGGTTTTCCTTATCGATATATCAATACCCAATACCCACAACATATCGGGAAAATATCAAGAGAAGATCCAGAAGTATACCGATCTCGCCCATGAAGTCGCAACTCAGTGGAACTTCAGTAAAGTAGCAACTGTGCCTATAATAATATCAGCTACAGGAGTGATCCCGAAAATGATACTTCGGGCACTGGAGTGTATTCACTTGGATGCCAGGAATGTATATAATATGCAAAAGTCTGTAATTTTGAGTACTGTCAGAAGCCATCTGAAAATTCAGTAAAGCAACCACACACCTGGTCATCATTCTTGTGTGGTGGACATACCGACCAGTAGATACTGTTAATAATGTAAGATAATAATAATAATAATAATAATAATAATAATAATAATAATAATAATAATAATAATAATAATAATAATAATAATAATAATAATAATAATAATAAGCCGATCAGATGGCCGAGATCGCTAAGGCAGTAGTGCCGGAGTGGTTTCGGACCAGAAGATCGCGAGTTCGAGTCCCGCCTCGGGCATGGGTATATTTGTGTGTTTGTGTATGTCTGTATGTGCTGTCCTTTCACCCCCATTATCATCATATCATCATTTCATCCTCCATACCCCCAGGGCTAACAACCTTGGGGGATAAAAACCGGATCCAGCTAAAAATGCTGGTCCCCCCCAAAAATTGTCGCAAGCACCTGCCACCGTGAGAATAAATAAAAACTGAGCCACAGTAAAGGCAGGATGCTTGCAAGCGTGGTCCTAGTCGGCCGATTAACGAAAATAATAATAATAATAATAATAATAATAATAATAATAATAATAATAATAATAATTTGAAATGCAGCCGCAAAATATTAGTGACAATAACTATTGTCCGAGGTAGTTTCGAATCCAATCAAAATAGTTGCATTACAGATAAATTTATGTGAATTTTTATTTCACACAGCACTAAGTGCAAAGCAAACTGTCTAAAGAAGATTCCATAGACTAAGTTATTGAAAAGTTTCCTAATGATGTATAGCATTTGAAACTAACTCACTTTTTAAAAAGTTGAATAAGTACGATTTCATCACGTGATGCGAAGCAGCCGCTTTAATACATCATCTCTCCATCGCATTCTTGAGATTTTCTTCAGTAAAAAGTACACGAAACAGAAACAAAACGTATTCACGAATGTTTATTAATGTAAACTCTGTTTTCAAAAAGTTCTTTCAACAATTCGGAAGTCTGCTTTGATAATATTACAATATTCTTCGTACTTTGATCAACGCATACCTTCAAGAGTGGATTTTCATCATTGTTTTTCTTGATGATTTATTCAGATGGACAAACTTCTCACTTTTCTTTTTGTGGGATAATTCTGTCACTTTTATTTGAATTGCCAGTTGTGACAAAAAATATTCGTGTTTGTGGAAGTAAATATAAGGAGCATTAGCTAAAAACGAAACGATAGCATGCCCAAACCTGCTCTAAATTTTTGACAAAGTTCTTGGAAAAATGTATTTTATCTTGCTATTAAAATTATATTCGCAACAAGGAGAAAACGAAACAAAATATTTAGCGTCTTCTGTATTAGCCATGCAGTATGATGCGCAAAGTTTGCTAACAAATGTAAGAAATAAAAATGATTTACTGATTTACAACGTAAGTGAAATGTTATGATTTAGAGCAGTGTATTTTTAACTAAACATTATTTCCCAAACTGCAATAATATTATTTGAAAAATTAATTTTAAATTTAAGCGTGATTTAATTTATTTCCACCGACTTAATCTGAACTATTTTAGCAAACAATACTCTAATTTTTATTCAATATCCAATCGTTTTATATCTCCAATTTAGTACCTACCTTGCTTAACATAACAGTAATTCAAAATTAAAGTAAATTTCAAGTAGCCTTTGAATTTCCATCTCTAAAGGTTAATTATTGTAAAATATTTAACGCCATCGTGAAACTAAATTTTCAGAAAATAGAAAATAAATAAAATAAATTCAGACTCTGAAGGAATACCATGCCATGTCCTCGTTATCCTCTCAACGCCTCTTGGCACAAAACAAACTGATTTTAAAAGAGAATCATTGTTGCCACAAAGCCACAGCCAAGCCCCACATTTCACCCGGAGAAGAGCTCGAACTTTTCCAGCTGCTGCTCCTACGGCTGTTCTGGCCCCCTCCCCCGCCGGAGTTTCATTAACTCCGGAAACAAAACCTCTTTTCCGCGAGGGCGCTAGGGGTGACCAAACACTTGTTTCACCAAAAAGGAAGCGTTCTCCTTTCCGCATGCCAGGAAAGGGACCTTGAGAAAATTACTGAAGATAGGGCTACCTACATAGTGAGTCTCAGAATAAATATTGCAATAGGACGAAGAGGAGACAAATCTGATTACATTTCAACAATAAAACATGTTGTTTTTTTTTGTGCACCATAACATGTCAACTTCTAAGGTCTTTAGTCTCTTTTGTGTGGTATATGTTCAATCTCGGGAGTTAGCGATGTTGCTTAGGCTGGAACGCGAGATACGGCGCCTACTTACATACAGGCTTTTGGGATTATCATTAACCTATTCTGTTTTTAATTTGATCGGCAAAGTTCGTGCTTGGAGTCATGTTCTAGTACAATCATCCTCTGACATTTTGACTTGCGAGAATTCGGAGATGATAAGATCGCCAACTTCTAAACTTCTTCAATAGTAATCAGTGGCGAAAACTGCACATATAGCCATTAAATATCTTATTCTTGTTCATTTACTTGTATAATTAATCGTAACTAATGGTATCACAATAGCAGATACTTTCTTGAATAATTTATATCGGTAATGGAATATTAAAGCCCTCGCGGTTTTGTTCATTAGTCAGCGTACTCGCTTTCCATGACGCGACTCCGGGTTCGATTCCCAGTTGGGCAGGATTATAATGTGAGTTTCCCTTGCAATGTCCCAGTATATGATGCCGTGTGACGATGAGAAAACTCACTCCTCAGGTTCAGAAAACCAGAATACAGCGTAGAGAAATGTTAGTGCCAACCACGCGTACTCGGTAACCCATGACACGAGGCCACTACTGGTAGATTCTGAGCCGTGCGTGGGCTGTCGCGCCAATACTTACCCTAAAACATCAATCAATATCTTGAAAAAATGTTTCATGAAATTAGTTAAAATCTCATTTTAGCTTATTTCATGAAAACTTTTTCAAAATATCGATAGATTTGTTTTGGGTATTTTTTAGATACATTGTTCGAGATTTTCAAGTGATGGCAGACATCGAAGATTAAAATACCCCAATTTCTATCCTACTACCATTTAATTTGTAAAATCTCTACGCAAATGAATTTTGAAGAAGAAAAAATATTTTTACTTTTTGAAAATTGAAAAGTTTAAAATTAGTTTTCATTGACTTTCAATCAATGAGCAAGTTGCAACATCATCTATTTATGTACAAATTTTACAGAAATAAAAAATACCTATTTCTTCAAGAGTTTGTGCCTCAACACAAGCTTCGGCATGGGAAGTTTTATTGTCATTCAGGTATATGATGTTATGAGGTATTGTGTTCTACAAAAGGATAAATATAATGTTTGTTAAGCCTAACAAAATTCACAACGTTACCCCGTTACTCCGTTACTCGGTTTACTCCAAATTTACTCATATTTCAAAAAATGTCCTGAAATTATTTAAAAATTTAGCGTTGAGGTTTAGACTTCATAAAGAAAGTAATGTTCAGCTTCATAATTGCAGATGTAGGACAGGTTCGCAGAAAACTTTAACTTCTGCAATGTACTCAAATCCCTGAGGTGTTAATGAGCAGAGAATGTGTTATTAAGTTAGTATTGCTTTATTTGAGAAAAATATAAATCAAAGACTTTTTTGAGAAAGCTTCGATGTCCTACGGGCGTAAGGTAAAATGCACATAAAAATAAAAGATCCGTTCCAATTTTGAGGTTAGGTGATGAAATTATTTTAAAATACCAATATTTATTGTAATCTGTAATATTATTTGATCTACTGTGGGCATAGCCAATTTAAAGTAAAATATTTGGAATTTATTAACACAATATGCCCGACTTTGTGTAAACCGATCTGAAATATGTTTGCAATGCTGAACTTGCAAACACTTGAAACTATTGACCTTTGGAATTCATTGATGCCCGACTTCCAGGTTCTTTACAAAGAAATATTACGTTCATCCGACGATTCTGTGAGGAGTCTCTCTCTTAACAAAAATCATCCTTCATATTTCGATAACACAATTACAATATTCATTGCTGATATTCTATGTATTATTTACAATATTTTACTTTATAGATTATTTGGCATGTCATCAAATTTAAGTACTGTACTGCGTATTTTTCTTATTAAAGGTCTTTTCTTAAATGAAAAAAATGTCTATTATCTTCTTTGCAAAAAATTATTTGGGCTATCTTGCTAGACGTTTTTCGTGGCGCTTATAGTTTAAGATGTTCTCGTAGCTCGCGATGCCAAAGTCAAGAATATTGTGCAAAGATACCCATCGACTACCAGTAGCCTTCTGATATTCACTTCTTGATGTTGAAGTTACGATCAATTTAATGTCCTAAATCTAATCTTAAACAATATTAACAATGTTCGCTTAAATAATTACTCAAGAATGACTCAGGTGAACATCCCTAATCCAGGCTGCTGTCATTCATAAAAAAGAAATGCTCTATCTGCCAAACTATTAAAATGATTAGCTAGCTTAACATGTACTAGCGACGGTGACTAGCAATCTCCCGATATGCTCGTAACAGCGACCAAATATCTTCTCTTAAAATGATGGCGCCGATGCAACATGTCACTTCCGTTATCGTTCGTTTACCAAATTTTTGTTAGTAATTTTGTTATTCGCTGTAACACGTATCCGGACCGTCATCTATCATGAATGGACACTTACTCATTTACTTCGGTCTGTCACATTTGGCTGTCTAAATTCCTTGAATTTTGTTGGGAGACGCTGCCAAAATAAGAATTTATATTCTATAAATGTTCACGTCCCAAAACAATGCTTTAGTTATTTTGTCCTAGAAATCTTCAATTTCCCATATTTATTGTTAATTTTGTCCTTGAATGTTTTTTTTGTCCTCGATTGTTTCTTATGTCCTACTATTTACATTACATTTGCATCTAAAACATCCATGTTCAATATGGCTACCCATGTCTTCTTTGTAAATGTAGCATAATACTCTTACTTTCGCACCCGGGTACCAAAACTTCACAATGAATCACTATTCCTTATCATTCTCCTCAAAAATTCCCTTGATATATCTGGGTATGTCTCCGTAATTGCATCCCGATATGAAGATGTTTTCGCTTCCTCCCAGGCAAAATTCCGTTTGTGGTTCTTGACTTGAACCTTCCTTTGTCCACACCCTTGAATAGTATAGTAGGTTGATAGATTGCTAGATTAATGTTCGTTTCCAGGCGCGTAAATTGCTCTGGTCATTAGTCTCGTAAGTGTAGTGAATGTAATAGATCGGGATGTGGCAGTGTTCCTCCCCTGTTGGAATACGAGATCCGGCACCGACCTAAACTATGACTTGTGGGGAACACCCTCTTTGAGGTATTTGCAATAGCAAGACACCGCCCCAACCGAGTAAAATATGTTCCTGAATGGTGTTCCGACATATGTAGTAGTAGGAAGCATGTAAGTGTGTGTGTGGAACTGTGGAACACCGCTCCAACCAAGTAAAACTTGTTTCTGAAATTGTTGGTAAAATAAACCGTAGAAAACTACCGATCAGAGACGCCGGGTGAATCACGATTCTAGATTCGATATTCTAGATCTAGGCACTGCAATGATAACCTTTGTCTTAAAAACATATAATCTTCTTTATGTATAAGTGTGTAAAGCATTTTCTAACACCAACTTCTGAAATAAAATGTTGATAAATTATTTTAGACCTTCAAGGCATGTAACAGATTTGCTTCATGTTTAATGGTCAGCTTCAATAGCTGCCCAAGAGATATTTATTTTCTCAAGAATCAATACAACCGCTTTGTAGGAATGTGTACAAATATCCCTTAAATACTGGAGGCAATTCCTACCAATTTTAAGAATAGTAAAACGGTCTGTAACTTACAAAACAGTCCTCTGTTAGAGACATCTTATACTCCACCCACAGTTTGAAGCAATTTAATTTCCTTTTCAATAATTCTAATATTGTCTGGCGGTGAATGGGAGAGAGTTATTGCAAACCATCAAATGTCAACAAGGATCAAGGTTTATGTTGCTTACGTTATATTTTGTTGGGAGTATTCAGATGTAACATTTACTACTGAAAGTACTTTCACGCTCAAAAATAGTGTTACTGCTCCTACAAGATACGAGTATCTGGAAGTATTTTATGTCAGGCTTCATTTTCTAATAACCTACGAGGATAATCATCTACAATACAGACTTACTGTTTTCACCCGTAATAGTCTATTGAACTTTCGAATACATCACAACATGGGAACAGGCACCTCTATTTTAGTCTGCTTATCGCTCATAAACATACGGAGATTTCTTTCCGAATTGGTCTCTAATACAATTGACTAATACAAATGTCAGAAACAAAACTCCCCAGAGATTTGTCATTTATTCTATTCAGAGTGTTGAACACATTAGGCGGGTAATCTTACGGGTCTGTCAACTACACCATTGGAATCATATTGACACTGCAACGGTCCGCTTAGCATTATATTTCGCCCATTGTGCAGCAGAGGCGTCGAAACGCACCAATGTCCAAATTAAGTTGGTACCCCTTTTCAGGGTGGTAATTGCTTCGCGACGAGCCCCATTGAGCAGCAGGGTTGCCATTGGCGCGGAGCGGCGCAAAAGCCTTTTCGCTTTGTCGCCGCCGTCGGTTGTTTTCCCGGCCGCCCCCGATGACGCTTCCAGTTTGTTTTCCTTTTTGCCGCCGCGTTATTTAATAAGCGACGATCGGATTTGCACGAAACGACTCAGCGGGTTCTCCACGCGTCACTGCTCTCAGCGCTGCCCACGGCGCCATCTGGAACCAATGCCACACGGCACCTCTGGGTGCGATACACCCGCCATTTACTCACGCACAGATTGCATCGTTCCGTCAAATTACCGGTTTCGCTGCTCGCTTTTCACGCTTTACGTTGTTATCAGTTCAAAATCTATGTAATAATATGATGAAATGGAAAATATTCAGAGAGGATAAATGAGCAATGGAGCAAAACATATGAAATACAAAACAAAATAGAGTGTCTTAAGATAGAACAAAATAGAATGCAAAACTAGAATGTCTTAAAATTGAACACTTCTTAATGTAATATTCATATATTATTAATTATCCTCAAATTAACTACATCTTGGTCCGATATATTTTCGGTTATTCTTCAAACAGCAGCATTTAAAAAAATTGAAGCAAATGATTAAAATCTACTATTCTTACACAGGATCATTTAAATTACGTTTATTGTGATAGTATCAAGCACGTAAGTGTTGAAATCATAATTTCAAAGGCAATATACTGGAGTAGACAATCTAAAAGTCCCTATGCAGTTCCCTAAATATACGCGAATATTCCAAGCTATTAGTATAAAACAATTAAAATGATAAAACTAAATTTAATATATTCTGACACTTTTAATGAGTTTTACAAATACTAATAAAGAATAGTAAATAAAATGCCGTAATTGCAAGTGTAGGAGTTCTTTTTATTATTAATATGTGCTTCTCGTATTGGCTCAATACGTTTTTTCTATTGTAGAATTGTAAAGAACGAAATTGTATTACATTTTTATAACATGCATCATCAATGTTGCTTTATTTTATACCTATTCTGTTCTACGTTAGTTTACGAGTTATAATTATGTTTTAGTGAAAATGACCTTTTATGCTTCTAATATTTTTAAATCGTAGAAAGTGAAACCCATACTTCCTTATTAAGGAACTATCTGCTTAAAATTATGTTTCGTTAGTTGCTGAAATACAACAGGCAGCGCTTTTGAAGTGAAGAGAAAAATTGAGAATCGACACACACACGCACAATAGCGTTCACAGAGTGTTTGCAATCTCCACGTGATCCACATCCGATGGCGGATTTTCAAAGGTAATTTCCCGAGTGCTTTTGGAAGTACTGGTAAATCCACAAGCCGCGAAATAGCAAATGGGTGTATCTGGGAATTTCCCAAGCACGAGTTGTATTTATAGCGACTATTATATTATTGCAAATAAATAATATTGGAAAATATTATTTACCATAAATAAATCAGGATCAATATCAATAAACATAATTGTGAAGAACATGATACAGCTACTTTCTAGGGGTAAAACTTTCACGATAATATCACTCAAAAACTCCATTTACGATTAGTTGACTCGGGAAAATCGTTTAATTACATTGATTCGCATTTCATGAGTGAAGTCACAAGGTAAACATTTATTCCCCTAGAAAGAACTATCAAAAATACATGTCCGTAAATTTTCAGTAAGTGCACAAACGTGAAACGTGTTGGAGCAGTGTTAGAACGTATCATGCGAAGCTATTCTATTTTTTCACTCAATTACCTCAAACGAAGATTTTGGCGTAATCTATTTCATTTTCCACCAAACCATACAAAGTTTCGAGTTTTTGATAGTCTTTGGTTTAAGCTCACTGAACGTAAGGGAACGAAACGAAGAGGTGCACAAGAAGGAAGACTGTGAGTAGGAAATGGAAGGGGAAATAGGGGATGATTAGGAGAGTACGATGGAGAAAAGGAAGGAGGAAAAAAAGAGACAAAGTGGCAGAGACAGGACACGGAGAATAAGAAGACGAACAAGAAAAAAGTTAAACGAAAAAGGGAGGAAAAATGAGAAAAGAAGAGAGGCCATATTCACTATTAATACCTAGCTAGCTTTTACATATCTTTGAAATAAGTCTGCCTGACCCGCATTGCGTATTCGTGTTACGGGTTGCATAGCAGAAGTATTGTACGGCGCATGAAAGACTACAAAACAACCAACACCAGCACTTCTTGTAATTGTGCAATTTGCTGCAAAAATTTGTTTCAAAAAATCCTTATGTCAGGAATATATTTTTTTCTAGTTTTATAGACATGCGGTAGGTGTTTAAGAAATACAGATCACTTGGAGAAAACATAATGTCTTTTTTGTGCAATCCAAGGAAACAAAATATAACGTTCTGTAAACGGGACATTTGTCGGTAGGGGCGGCTATTTCACTTTGTAAGCTTTAATTAAATACCTTCCTGTAAACAATATGTCCACGAAAACTGTCAATTATTACAATTTACGCCATACCATGCAGCAAAACCATGAAAATATGGGTCTGCTGAATACGTAATTATTCTTCAGGTGCACATGCAACAGTTTAGAAATTGAAATAGATTTTAAGAAATAAAAAAGATCTTAAGAAATAAAGCTGTGCAGTTGTAACATGTAACGCGCGTAATTCTGCATGCCGTGTTACGATCATGCTTAACAGGAATACTGTTCACCGAAAACGAAGGTTTTAAACACCTGGACTTACATATTTCCCCCATAAACTACTAAAAGAGACTTTTCAACTTTCTATTAAAATGTTAAATGTTTAGCGTCTCTTAGCACCTTCAATTTGTAACACAGATGGTAAAAAATATGCAGATGTTGGATATCTGGGTAATGTTGATAAAATAATATTCTGTGCAATTTAATTGAAGCCGTATACGAATTTTTGTCTGTTACTAACTTCACTCCGTAGGCGCACTTAGATGAATAGACGACAAAAACTAGAGTCAAAAAAAGCTTTTTTCTTGCAAGCACCATGTTTATATGTCTCTCTTCAGAGCAATACAAATTTCACTTTCAATATTTCTTTGGAAATGACTTCTTTCTGTAAAGTTGGAATCAGATACAAATTAATTAAATACAAGAAAGTTATAAAACAACTTCTTAGTTACTCTTCAGAGTAATTTCGCGGTTTTGCCAGCATGTAAACCTTTGTGGAATGGTACTCCAAATAATTCAAATGCTTCTCAATGACTCAGAAAAAGGCAGTAACGATCAAGATAAATATCGTATTAGCAATGGTACGAAAACCTCCTTTCATTTTCTTGTTATCTGATTAGTCGTTCCAAATTTTCTGGAGCATTTACATTGTGATTTTATCTCAAGCGTTAATGAGAGAAGTTTTATCGCAAAGGGAAAAAGGACAACGACTACAAAAGACTCAATGATTTAGCCTGAACTTTACGAATAAAACTTCCGCAAGATTGTTCTCAGGAAACGAAATAAATATTAATCAATTTTAACTATTAATAATTCGTATATACTTATTTTTACTAACAAATGCTAATATTGCTTCGAGCTATCAACCTGTAAGCTTTTATGATAGGAAAATTTGTGTTCGTTTTGTAAAAGGCTATAGTAATTAATGCAGGGTTTTGCAGAAATAATATTATAATGTGGTAAACATTATTATCGAAAGAGAAGAAGAATATTTACTACGCATATTTGCCTGGAGATGTTCCTAAAATTTTGCTAAGACACAAAATTAGTGGCATGCATTGTGAATGTTCTATTAATTTCTATTTACTTATACTCAAAGGTCTCATTTTAAAAACGATTTTAATCATCTTAATTATATTTTTCTGATGAAGATTTGATAAATATACTTTGAAACGGTGTTTTGTTAAAGTGTATACCGCTTTATAAAATTATTTTTCTATATTACTTTAGAATTTAAAGAGGTAACACAGAAAAACTCATATTTTGAAGTGAATTTTTTTTCTGAAAATTCTTTTTAAAAGACATCTTGTGCATTTCGCACATGCAATGCACATTTTAGTTGAGTGAATTTCTACTCCCCCAATATTATTAATACTGAGGATGTTTCACCATTAAATCATCAAAAATAAAAGGCACTGGTTTTTTAGATTAAATATTATTATCATCGGTATACAAGAGAAACCCAGAAAGTTCATTTCTGATGTTTCCAAGTTGTTTACCTCGCATTTTATGTATTCTTTTGATTTATAAAATCGCTGAGATCCTGGTGTTTAAGTGGACTAATTTACCCAAATTACATTTTTTTTAAAAAACCAAATAACAGAATTTTAAAAAATGTATTGGAAAATTCAATTTTTGGATTTTTTATTTTATTCCTAAAATATTATGAACAGATGTCGGTCAGTATAAAAGAAAAACAGTTTTATCTCCTATCAAACATTTTTGGTCTTGGTGCACGTAACTTGTGAAGCGACTATATAACAATTAAAATCGACTAGAATTTAACGAACATTCTACGTACGTGCAGCAAAATGACAAAGTGATAAATAATCTCTTGCATGCGAGTGTATATCCAGCCATACTCGCTCTCGCTCGCTCTCCTTTGCAGGGCCGTCGAGGGAACTGGCTCCCAAGCGCTTCGAGAAGCTCTCGTCGGAGTCGTCCCAACTGACGTCACCAGAGCTCCCGGAACACTTCCCAAGAAACCGCACGTCGAGCTGCGTTTCAGTAACTAGAGGTATGAAGAGGGCGCAGGTAGCAAGGAGGGGCGGGCTGGGCTCCCCGACGAAGGAACTCAGAGATCTGCGATTCCCAACTTCGCTGTCACGCCCTCGTCGCCTCGCCACGCAAC
This sequence comes from Gryllus longicercus, assembly GCA_038098605.1. Taxonomy (NCBI): domain Eukaryota; kingdom Metazoa; phylum Arthropoda; class Insecta; order Orthoptera; family Gryllidae; genus Gryllus; species Gryllus longicercus. The sequence goes on along the minus strand of JAZDUA010000019.1, from coordinate 1,804,457 downwards.
GCCACGCCACACCACGTCACACCCCGCCACGCCACGCCACGCCACGCCACACCACGTCACACCCCGCCACGCCACGCCACGCCACGCCACACCACGTCACACCCCGCCACGCTCTCAAGCTCTCACCCAGCCTCTCAACGCTACGCCCCGCCCCGCCCCGCCCCGCCCCGCCCCGCCCCGCCCCGCCCCGCCCCGCCCCGCCCCGCCACGCCCCGCCACGCCCCGCCACGCCCCGCCACGCCCCGCCACGCCCCGCCACGCCCCGCCACGCCCCGCCACGCCCCGCCACGCCCCGCCACGCCCCGCCACGCCCCGCCACGCCCCGCCACGCCCCGCCACGCCCCGCCACGCCCCGCCACGCCCCGCCACGCCCCGCCACGCCCCGCCACGCCCCGCCACGCCCCGCCACGCCCCGCCACGCCCCGCCACGCCCCGCCACGCCCCGCCACGCCCCGCCACGCCCCGCCACGCCCCGCCACGCCCCGCCACGCCCCGCCACGCCCCGCCACGCCCCGCCACGCCCCGCCACGCCCCGCCACGCCCCGCCACGCCCCGCCACGCCCCGCCACGCCCCGCCACGCCCCGCCACGCCCCGCCACGCCCCGCCACGCCCCGCCACGCCCCGCCACGCCCCGCCACGCCCCGCCACGCCCCGCCACGCCCCGCCACGCCCCGCCACGCCACGCCCCGCCACGCCCCGCCACGCCCCGCCACGCCCCGCCACGCCCCGCCACGCCCCGCCACGCCCCGCCACGCCCCGCCACGCACCGCCACGCACCGCCACGCACCGCCACGCACCGCCATGCCCCGACACGTTCCACCACGCTACGCCCTGCCACGCTACGCCCTGCCACGCTACGCCCTGCCACGCTACGCCCTGCCACGCTACGCCACCGCCGACTCATTATCGGCGTCAGACTACAGCAACGACGCTGACCGCGCCCTCACCTCTCTCCATCGCCTGCACCATCCCTGCAGCCACCACTGCTGTAGTTTCTAGGCATTTAAAAGCAGCTAAGATACACGCGGCCATAAGTATTAAAACATAGAAGAGGCACAGAGATTAAGTTTTTCCCGAAGGAAGCCTATACAGTTTTTGAGATTCATTAAAGAAACACTACAGCAGGCATTAGCCAATGAATAAATTTCCTCGCAATATTTCAGGGAATACCTGTGAAATACAATTCACAAACTAATTTTATTGTATTTGAAATCGGCATTGCCTGTACATTTTAATAGGGAAAGAACCTCTGGCAGTGGCTAAACCCAGAAAACGACGGCTCACGGCTTCAATCCCCCAAATATTTTTTAAAACGCTCTCTGTCGGCCAACGTGCTGGAAACTCAATTTTCTAAATTCGATTGCCAGTCATATCGCAACAGAGTACCCGCTAATGTCGCAAATCGGTTTAACTTCTTTTTACCTCGTTACTGGAATCAATTTCGAACCGTACATCATTGCATTGATTCACGATACGGTGAGGGGTTCCATTGTTCGCAGATTCGGCCCTTAAATTCTCTATTTTGATGCTTACGCCGAAGCGGGAACATCGTCCCTACGGAAAATAGGCTCAGTCATGGGCAACGGTATCATTCTCGTTTTCTAGACATCTTTAAGCGAAGTGACAATTATAACTTTAGGAATTAGTTTTAAAATCCATCTCCAGGAATTAGATTTTTGTTTTAAAATTATTCTTATTGAAAAATATCTTTCTTTATGTTATGAAAAATAAACAACTATGAAACTATGAATAACTTGTATTAATTATTACGAGCTTTACAATAGGCTGGTTTCAACTAAACATTGCTAGTTTCATTATACGAGCGGAGAACCTATCAGTTTTGATCGCGTAATTTTAGGTTCAAAGGGAAAAAAACAACAATGTTTTACTTAATATAATGTACCCAATCCATTATCTTACCTGTTCCAGAAATCCAGTTCAATATGTTTTAATAATTTTCAAACGGGTTGCGCCCTCAATCTCAACATTTCCCTCGGTACCTGAGTGCTGCGGGATTCTGCTATTCTCACCATCTCCAAATTACAAGACGTCACAAAAGTCTCTTCTCTTTCCTTTTTCCGAAGAAAGTAAATTTGTGCTCTTCTCAGGTCAGTATGTTCAAGGTCTTGACTCATCATAAGCACACGTATTATATATATATATATATATATATATATATATATATATATATATATATATATATATATATATATATATATATAGTTTTAAACGCTTTAAAATGACTCCTATGTATGCTTTGTCGCTTAGAAGCTTTGCAACTAGAGAAAATCGATGATTTAGATATGTAAGGTACAGTAATAAAAATAAGGGGAACTTTAATTATCTTGTCATTACACAAATGATGAAACAGTTTTTAATCAGATTATGCTACGAAATTCTTTGAAGTCAATTTACAAAAAAAATTAACGTATTTATTTTTTTGTTCATATAAGTACTAGATTTCTAAAATTATTGCATGATGTGGCCAAAATGAATTACTTTCTATTTTCTACTCTCGACAATTTTGTTACTCGTGAAACTGTCATGTAGTTATGAGGTTTATCATTTTCAAAAACAAGAGGAGTCATCTTCTCACAGAAATTTAAAGATATTATAGGTATTTTTCTAAAGCCTGCAATACAGTTGCTTAATTGATGCAACATTTTACTTTTATTAATGCTTAGTTAACGTCTTCTAGCTAACGTATGAAAGATAACATACAAAAGTCACAATTCTACATTGTTCAATTTGCATTCATGTTACACTGATAAAGAACACACTTTCTTGGTTTTAGAAGACTGATATAGTAAAAGGAAAATTGTAATAACAAAATTTCACAAAATTAATGGTGTCTACCCATGCTATTTTTACAAATGAAGATGTTAAAAGCTTTTAACATCTTCATTTGTAAAAATGTTATATATAAATATATAACTTCTGTTTCGAATTCGTAGCTGACCGCAGTGGAATCTTTTCTCCCTCCACTGCTGGCCTACAAAATTTACACTGCGCGCCACGTGAACCTGACAAAGCGGCGGGAGAGATAAAAGAAATTATATTATCTCTCTCGGGTAATTCAAACAGGAGTAGTTTGAGCGAGGTGACGACGGAGCGACCAAACCACGTGGCAACTTGTCTTGCGTTCTTGCACCTTCAGCGGGCACAGGCGCCTAATAAATACATCTTTTTTTACAGAATCATAAAGAAACGTTGACTCTAGTTTGAGCACCCAGGGGGTATCGTGTGCGGCGAATACTTCTGTGAATAATACAAGTTGTCCCTAGACCGCTCCTCTTCTTGGATGGCAAATTTCGAGCGTCGTCGAGATTTCGGCTTTCGCTCTCACCGACAGAATGCAAACCCAGGATCCAGCCATCCTTTGTAATGATATCTGGGCCACATGCCGTTATGAACACGTAGTTGGCTCGATATCTCTGTCACAAACCAACTTAATATTAATTTACGATAAAAGCATTCCTGTCACCATGTAACACGGGAGGTGGGAGGATAGTATATCAGATATTTAATTATTGCAATCAGGAAATTTAAACCAAGTAAAATATACGAAAAGTAAACGCTATTGTGGACATCTTTTTCGAAGTATTTTATAGGCAGATTGTAAGAGATTTCGCTCGTTCGTCTTTACTGCCGACGAGAATGTCCTGTACACTCAACTTCTAGTTAAAGTGAAGCGATCCGTCCCTGAGAAGCGTTGTTGTGGTGAAGACAGGTCGATTCGAGGGATCAATTGTACTACGTTGATCATTTTAGTACTTTCTTCAATGTGGCGGTATCGCAGACTGAACAAGTCAATAGACATTTAATTATCGGGTAAGAGGAGAAATAATTTTCGTGCGAGAATACGTGATTGGTCACACTATATCGGGTAACATGAGGAATTTACCAATTTTATATTTCAATCTGGGTTAAAATATGTATTTCATGAGTTATATAATTTAATTTAATGATTCGTAATTACAAAAAAATATTCTAATTTTTTGATCAGATTTTCTGATCAAGAGAATTGATCATAACTGTCTTAAGGAGTGTTATCCTTTCACTCATTATTTATAACGACCAAATCCCTGATCTTCTTGTGTATGCTGTTTCCCTAACCAAATGTGATTTCGAGATACGTTTTAAATAGTTTCTTGAGCTTGATTTGTTGGACCTAGCAGTTACTCGATTGCTCCGCGCAGTAAATCGCAGTTTTATTACGCAGACTGTATTTATGACTTCTCATCAACGTCCTATCGACCCAATAAGACGATTATATGTGATGACAAATAGTTTATTTTTTGTGCCTTGTAAAGAATAAACGCACTCAAGCAAGAAAGTTATATCACCCGATTACAAAAATTTGGAAGTCTAATTTGCGTTAATTTTGTTTTATCTTTGTTCGGTCTTTGTTACTTTTGTTTACGCTGTGAGTTAAAAAATTTTAACTTAAATTAAAAATTTTTGAAAATTTGTGAATGTTTCAATTTTTAGCAAATACCTTCGTCCTCAATATGATAATCCCCAAGCCTGTGACAAGTCTATTCTATAGTTTCCCGATCCTGTCTGAAACTGACCGTATCTTATCGTCCTTCCATATCTTCACAACATAGTATATTTTACGAAGCATTAATCATTAGTTATGTACGTTCACAATGTTAAATCTAGAAAGTGAGATTGGAGGATAGAGTTGCAAAAATAATCTTGCAACAGTAAGATGCACATTCTCTGTATCAACTCAAGGTATTGCTTTATCCTTAAATAAAACCTAAATAAATTTTAGATACCTCTGTAAATTGCTTACCATTGCATACAAACAATTGAGTTGCAGTTTTTCATTAAAAAAATTGTACTAATGATGCATTATATATTAAAATGTTGGAGATTCAGGTGGAAAGTTATATTTTTTACATATAGTGAATGCGACCTTGTACTCACTGAGATGTATTTCAGTTTGTTTATTGTACCGTAGAAATATTGAATACACAATTTTCTGCTATTTGTATTGTATTATATTGGTGTATACGAAGCATATTTAGTAGATTTACTTTTTTTCTAAGCCTAAATTTCAAAGCCTAAAGCAGTTTAAAATACTTCTAATAAACTCAAAGTTTTATCGTTGATAAATTCCTCTTTTAAATTTCTAGTAATCAACTCAACCACAGCACATACTTTTGAAGTAAATACGTTTTTTATAAAGTGTCAAAGAATGTTCATTTGATTGGACACTAACGGCGAGGGTACATTACTATAATTGTCTCTTTGTACGTCGTTATGCTTTCCTTACACAGCAATTTTGAAAACTTAAATCCTTATAGGAACTTGTCTTGTCCTTGCAGTGCTATGAAGGGGTTAATTCTCTTGGGTCGATACCCAGCCGCAGGACAAGAGGACAAGTGGAGCGAAGAAGGTCGAGTTGGCGGGTGATTGGTGCTGGTGAGATTGGAGAACTACTTCAGCCATCGCCTTACTCTAAGAGGATTTGGGTGAAAGAAAGAAACGAGAGATAACAAGGACGCGGCTGATCGATTTTCTGCCGAATTCTCCGAAACTGCTTTTAGATTAATCACGCGACACATTTCTTTTTTGTTAGCCACCCACAAACTGAGACATTATGGCCACTGTAATCTACAGTGACAGACAATTGAGAGCATGTTCTGACTTTTATTAATGCATCTACTCCCAAGAATGAAAATCTAGTTACTCTCAGTTACTAGTGACTATGGGAACTGAGCAAACCCCATTTCAAAAATTAATTAACAATTCCTTTCTGCTTTGGTAAATGTTTACTCAAAATATGAAATAGGTAAAATTGATATAAAAGTTATAACAATTAGTTGAATGCGATTTTCATTTTTGAAATCACAACTTCTGTAATCTGATTGGATTTCATTTATTTATCGTAATATACAATTAAAACTGTACGCGATATATGGGGAGAAGTATAATTCACGTATCTTTTCTCCCCGTTATGAATTTATTCCCCTTAGTGAATACTATTCGTATTTGAAGTGGACTTGAAAAACAATCTTACGTTCAAACGTTTTTGAGATCATACATTGTGATAAAATTAACCACTATGATTGACAATAAATTAACTTTTCTAACAATTTTAATAATAAAATATGGACTAAAAATTATGTTTAACATTTTAAAAAACAATAAAAAATATTTCAATATTGTGCCTTCAAGTGAGTCACGTAAGAAATGAAATCACTAAATTTATACGAACCAACGTAGTGTCAAACTCCATGCAAATTATGATAAAACATTTTTTTTCAAATTCATGTGACAAAAGTGTCATATTTTTGTGAATTATAATGACAGTTCGCGGTCTGTAAATAGTTCCCTAATTTTATTGATTTGACTTTTAATGTATTAATAAAAACAACTAAGTTACCGTTAATTATGCAGTAAGTCATTGATTCAAAATCTAAAACAGATAAGGTGTTTTACGTTTTGATCCACTATTCCTTAAGTTCCAGCTGTGATTTTTAATATTTTGATTTATTTTTCTTGGTTTACTGATGCTTAGCTATTACTCGCTCCAAAAGTGTCTGTTGAGCTTTATAATTGAGTATTAGAGCACTCATGTAACTCATAATACGAGAGAAGCAGGAACACACATTCTCTCTATTATATATATTTCAAAATGCCAAGTATTGATGTATATTCATAAATTGTATGAAACGTGCACTGAGTCGAGAATTTTAATTTTCAGTTATTGTTAGTTTTTGTGCCAATTATGTATTTAATGGAGTCTTTGTTATTTGGGGATTTAATGAAGTCTTCAATTACGTCTTTGAAGAGACTATTCATAAAATTTTCTGGACCGGTTAACACAACCTAGTTCTGCTGGCTGCCACTTCACACTCTCCGGCAATTCATTCCGACTCTGAGGACGAGGACACCCTAACATTTTATCTACTTAAAAGAATAATTGCAAAGGAACATTAAGTGTAATTAAGTTCCTGGAAACCTGCGGTAGTGTAGTGCATGTAAGTGTGTTTGTATGTAAAGGAAGAGCTTAAGACAAGAGAGAGGAAGGAAAGATCGCGTGCGGTCCGTGTTTGGATACTGTTCATACACATTCGCCTGGTGTTGAGCGGAGAAACGACGGAAAACTACCGACCAGAGCAGCCGGCCGCTGGACATCTCCTCCAGGCAGCGGTTGAATTTGACCAAGCTATATAGCTAGTACCTAAAATCCTGCCACCTTCGAGAGTCGAACACTAGAACATCTCGCTCAAAGGCTCTGCAGTAGCATCAATTGATGTCCTGAGCCATCCCAACCGTTTGGAAGTGGAAGCACATACCTGGCAACTAAGACAACTTGAATGAAATAATAGGATTTGTAAACCGGACGATGTTCATGATATCAGGTACGTCTTACACGGCCTTCATGAGGCGGGAGGGCAATATGATATATCTGGAAGACTGTTATATTGTGAGATATGCCTGAGGGAGATATGGATGTTTCAAGCTGGAATGGGAAACCGCTACATTGTAAATAGACAAGTGATTCACAATGTATTCACAATAAAAATTTTATAATATAAAATTACATACAATATTTGTATGTAAAACTGGTCACTAAGTAAAAGAAAATTGTTTATGTAATAGTTAAAAAGGCTAATAAAAACTGAAACGTTGGTAATTTAAAAAAAGTGCGTCTTCATTATGACAAACTCAATAGACTCCTCAGAAAGTAATGGAGGTCAAGAAATGAAGCACGTTTGAATTTAAGTCTCCAACAAAACACTAGTTGTGTCAATTTTTTATAAAATGTTTTCTAACTTTAAAATGTAAACTAAGATACACTTAAAAGAATAACTGTCATGCACCAAGAGGTAACAGACGTCGGATGACGCTGAAACGTCATGAAATTCAAGCTTATTTGTTCAAAAATTCAAAGCACAAAAGTACCTCAATATGTAATTTACCTTTCATTAAATACATTATGATAGTGCGGTTTATTCAATTTCCACATCAGAAAAGCAACCAGCTTATTATTCTGGAAGAGAATACTAAAGCAAAAACTTTTTACAAAATTCCGTAAAAATGAACAAAAATGGGAGCAATTATTTTTGAATCAGTGACAACGGAACATTGAATATGCAGACTGAATGTGACGAAATAATAAATAACATCTTTAAATCCACTCACTCTCAAATAAGATATTAAAGTATGCGTGCATGACATTTGAAGTTTTCACCACATGCAAATTAGTTTTATTATCGAATAGTGCTGGCATGAATTGAATTTAAGGGCTTTTACAGCCCTACCAGCTTCTAATGCGAATTTTATAAGATTCTTTTGTCATATAGAGTCAACACCAAATTGTTGTTACCGAACATTCACAGTGTTACAATCCGAAGCCATGAGTTTCCAAAATTATATTTTCTTAAAATTACGAATGGCGTAATAAACAGCTTTGAATTACAAGAGTTGTTACAAGAATTACAAGAGAATCTAATGTTATGTAGACCTGGTGTAGATTCTGTCTCGAAATCTACTTGTAAGCCTGATACTCCCCAGTGACATGGACATCAAAATGTTACAGCATCCATTTAGTAGAGAGAACAAACTGTCCTACTTTCTACGATTAAACTGGTTAAATATCTAACAAACATGATGATTTCGGTTTATAAATGTCTCTTGCATTTCTTCGTTCTAAATTCCATATTTTTTGTAGATTTACATTTTCGGGCAAATAAGTTTTAACTGAATATATTTTTCAATTATCTCCATTAATTTGTAATGATAAATATTTTTTTCAATAATAATCTGAGGTATTATCTTTCCTTATTAAATGTACCGTGTTCCAATAAGAATCCTAAGAGTAATAACTAAAATGTTCTTATTATTTTATAAGTAAAATGTCGGCGTTTGTGATAACACACTCCTTGAAAAATTGAGATTAACTATAAACAAAACACGATGTTATAAATTTTATGTCCGCTGAGACAAAAATAGACGTCATTCATTACGTAAGTCACTTTTCGCAAAATCACAGACATTTCTTTGTGTGTGTAGTAGTTCTTGATTTTAATAAAATATTTAAATAGGGAGCCGACATCTCAATATTTTAAGAACAGCAGTACTCATAAAATTATGTTATGTTAAGAAGTAAATAATACCCAGTTTTCACGCATTTATCCATTACCACGTTATTTGTAGTGTACGTATATATACGTAGAAATGTAATAGCCGCTATCGGCTTTTGGTAACAATGGTTTAGTTCATTAATTATCGTTAACTTAATTCCAATCACTCTCTTAACCAATATACGCGGTTTATAACATCATTTTACCTGAAGGAATTCAAAATTTTCTATATAACTATACATATCACACTTCTATAGTTCTACAAGCACACTTCTACGTGAGAGATATACAAAAGTTGAAACCTTGATATGGCAAGTTTCTCAATTCATGTGGTTCGTATGTCGAAAAATAGTTAAAACATTGCTGTACCTGTTGTCAATAACTTTTTGCAGATAACTAAGTAAAACTTTCGGGAAACAAAATATAGAAACGTGAATCCTTACTAATGTTTATGCTTTACAACAATATCTTCGTTTTTACCACGGAATTTAAGGCATACGTACATTTCGAAAACAATTCTCTGGTCAATATTGTTAATATGCCGACAAAGAAGTACGTTTCAACAACTTTATATTTCACATTTTTAAGCATATGGTAGAAGATAGAATAATGAACCAAAACATTTTCCACCGGAAATATACAAAAATGTTACCATCATTACAGACGCCACTTATAAAAATCAAAACATTACTTATTTATTAGTCTACTTAGTCTACTCATTATCTTACTTATTAGTCTATTAAAAATGTTTATTCCTACCCTGCTCAGCCAATCCGCTAGTCTCCATCGTTCGCTCACCTGAAACAAAGGAAGGTGCGTCAGTCATCACCTACTTTTCTACACATGCAAATCACTTAAATTGACAAAGGTCTCCGTCATTATCTATGTTTAAAAAAGGCAAGGTTTCTCAAATGATCATGATGATTCTGATTCATCGTTTGTTAAGTTTTACCAATGTTCGATGTTTCCTCCGAATATTACCTAAGCTATTTTTACGCGAGGACATCCTACCTTCCTGTCTTTCAACGTCCTGTCCTTCAGCCCGATACGGGCCATGGGATAAGGGGTGATTAGCATGAAGACGTCCCTCCACTGTATATACTGATCTTCATAACCTTAGGGTGGACTTTCTCATCTTCACACAGCCAATAGATAAACAGTCAATAGATACTGGGACATTCGTAATGTAAGCGCACAGTTATAATTTTGCCCTGGCCGGGAATCTACCCCAGGGTAGATGGAAAGCGAACACGCTGAGCAACGAGGGTCTAGGCAAGGATGAATTGTTGCAAAATTTAATCTGTGAGTTTTATGATAATAGATTAATTAAATTCCGGTAAGCATATCTAGAATAAAGCAAATTTTATTTTCAGTTCCATTCGTTGTTTCTTCAAATTTAAATTTAAATAAATTAAACATTTCTCAAATAATCATTACCTGTCTGGCGGTGTATTGCTCCCCCCGTAACCATCACGTTTTTTGGTAAATTTTTGTAAGCCAAACTTATCATGTCACAAAAATTGTAAATTTTTAACTTCGCAGATGAAAGGGTTTTGAGATAGCAAATTGTTTCACCGCATGCAGCGTTGTTGTACAGTACAAATTACGAGTCAAGAGTATAATGTTTGCAAAAAGAAATGTATTCTCAACCATATTGATGGAAAAGAACATTTTACAAATAATTTAAATAAAACTGATAAGGAAAATCACGTTTTGAAGCTCATAAGAAATGAGTATATTCTCCAAAGTTGGAACACAATGCCATAGGTAGACACTCCCAAAGCAATGAGTTATATTTCATGTGCAAAATTCCATCTTTTTAAGACATTATCACTGATGTTTTTGCGACTACCCAAGATAATTGTTATTCTCATTGTCATTCCCAGTTTAAGACACAAAGTAAACTTGTGGCTATAGATCACTCCCGGGAGCTGAGGAAGACACCGGTTGGGAAAAGATAAGCTTGATCAAATCATGAGAATCAGATTAGATTTGTAAGATTCCATGGCTGGAGTCATTTGACACTTGGCTGTTCGGGACGAGCCGCATACCAGTCAGTCGAACTGACTGTGCGTCCAACATGATGTGGCCTTCTACAGAACTATGCTTCCGCGACAGCCAAGTATCAAATGAGAATCAGAGGTAAAAACCACTTGAATGCCTCAGCACAGACGAAGAAATAATATGTGCTGAAACTGACCCTAACAGAGGCGCCTAATTGGCTTACTCGCCCCGCTATTAGATTAAGCATAGCTTGTAAGATGGTAGTAAGCAATCAAAACATTTGTGTAGTATAATGTTTAACTTATCTACGAACTAATCAACAAGAAAATAAATTAATAAACATATACTAAAATAGAGAAGCACCTAAGATTACGAGACAAGGATTAGAGAGTGGGTATACGAGGGTGGGAAATTGGTAGTGTCAACACTGGTAATGAATATGGATGGTGGCCTGTGGGTGAGCAGGCGCGGGAGGGGGGAGGGGGGAACTCCTTGGGCGTTGAGGTGGGCGTGGCTTGGGGGCGCGCGCCGCGGGAATCGAGTCAGGCGAAGCGAAGGCGCGCGGGCGAGCGGGCGGGTGGGCGACGGCTGCAATTAACGAGGGGCGGGGCTGGGGCAGGGGGCGGGGGACATAGAGGGGTGGGAGGGGGATGGTTCCGCCCGGGGCAGCCGCAGCCGCCCCCGGCGACCGAGACCGCGGATTGGATGCGCCCCGGCCTCGGGCGCGTTGAAGCTGAGGTGGAGGCGGCAATTACGGCGCGAGATAAGGGCGCGCCCATGGCCCTCGGGGCGACCTTAGGGCGAGTGGGGCCGCCCGGCCCTCGGGCGCCCACCTGCGCCCTCGGCACAGCCCCACCAATCGCGCTCTTGATCTCTCTGCGCGGTTTTCTTCTGGCCACCTTGCTCTTCCTGCTTAGATTAGATTTCGTCGTCTCATGTAAGAGCCCCGGCTCTCATCTCTGCATAGCGCTATTTAGTTTCCTGACATCTGAGCTCTTTCTTCGGTTTCATTCGATGGGTCTCCAGATTCTATTTTCAGCCCCGGCGACGTTGTTTCCCTCTCTCTTCATAGCTTATCTGGTCTTCTTAATATTTTTCTCATTTCTTTGGTTGTACATTCTGTTAGCATGCTCCTGCATTACTCATAACCATCCAGTTTCGGATGATTTATTCGTTGTGAGTTATGCGCTTTCTCTTTTGATGCCAAACTCTTTCCGCTAGCTTAGACTTTGGTGTTTCATATAATCACCTTTCCTCTCACATTTACACCTATCTTTTGCTCTTTGTAGTTTTTGTGAGTGCACTAGCTCTTTCTGCAGTTTCTATTCGATTAGTGTTTAGTACGTCTTTTCAATTCCTGTTTCATTGTGAACATGAATCTGAATAACTTTCCTGGCCTTTTTAATATTCCCGATTTCTTGTATTTTATTGCTTTGTAGCATGCTTCTAAATCTCTCACGTCCATCTGGACTGTCTCCTCCCGTCGATTTCTGAATTATTGAGCTCATTCTGAATTATATCTGTCTTGCTCTACGTAGCTGTGTTTAGTATTACGCCTCTCATATAATTGTTTTGGATGCATCATCTACTTGGTCTTTGTGATGATTTAGATTCTTTGCATTTGAACTGTGTATGAGGTTTCTATTCGGTGTAACTAGCACTGGCCACTTCGATCGGCCTACATTCTCTTGGTCTTTATCTGCTTTGTGGCTATCTTTGTCTCGTACTTAATTTCTTGGTTGTCATTGCCATTTATCACTATTTCCATTCTCTCACCTCTTATCTATTTCGTTACCCCCATCTGATTTCGGCAATCATGCGAAAGTGTGTTTGCGATTTATATTTTTCGCACTTTCCTTCCAGTTTTACTTAGTCTTTGAGGTACCATTTTTTATTATCCTCATTCTCTCACTTTCAGAGGTTTTGCAGCTCTATTTTGTTTCTAGCACTTAGTTCTCGGTGCTGTTTCTCTTCAGACAGTCTTGTTTATTTCACTTTGATTCTGCGCCGAATTTAATTAACTATCCCCTGTCTTATCGTATTCTGTAACTATGTCCTCACATTTTTGTTTCCCTGTAGATTAATTCGGTTTTCTCATCCTTCGGTTTTGGCTGCAGTTTCTTTGGTCTCTATTCCCTTTTTTTGCTTCGACTTTCTCTTTATTGTCCTATATTCCACATTCGTCCATCTGCCTTCGTGATACAATATTATCTTGCTCCTTGTTCTTGGGTTCCTCTGTTTTTTCTTGGCTTCCTTCCGGTTCCTTCTTCGATTGCTCGTCTGCCCTCCTTATCAACAACGCAACCTTACCTCCATCTCCATTCAAGTCTCTCAGAGTCTTCTTTGTCTCTCATATCACTTGAGTCACAGTATTCTCTTGAATCACTAAAATATATTTGGTATGATAACCATCTGATGCCTGCATCCTTCAACTCACTCTCCGATTTCTTGTCTAGTTCGTACGCACATATATATTTTCATCTCTCTTAGATTTTCATGTCATAAAGCCGCGTCTATATTTCCTTTGTGACACTGTTTAATCATCATTCGCCTCTTACCATAATCCTGGTTGTCTCATCAGAATATGCCTAGGAAGCTTCGGCTATCTGGATTTCTCCACTTCTTGGTCACGATTCGTTGACCTTGTCTTTCCTGTGTCATTCTCTTAAACTTAGCTGTTCCTCTCTACCTTACCTTTCCCGGTAACTTGGACTTCGTTTTCTGGCAGTTCTGCAGATAGTTTACCTGAACATTGTTTCTCATTTTTTACTTCTGCCTTCATTGTCTTCAATTGTTCCTAGTATCTTACTGTTTGTTATTTCTATTACGTTCCCGCCTTCATTTCTCTCTTAATATCCCGCGCACATAACCTGCTTCTAGATTTTATATTGTTCTCTGTTATTTCCTAGAATCTTTTGCTTCCATTTTCCTCCATTTCTTTTCTTTCTTCATCCTGCATACTATTGTCCAATACTTCATTGACATTAATCTGACCATCTCACCTTATCTCTCTCTAGCTCTGCTTTTCTTTTCCCGTTTTTATTTCGTTTTGATATTGACCTCAGTGTTTGGCAATTGTTTACCTCAATCACTTTCCTTCTGTCTGCATAACTTTTTGCCACTTTCCGGTCTTCAATTTTTCATATTATACTAAATATGATGCAATAAGAAAGCACGCCGAATCTGCCACTCTGTAACCATATTTTCTTCTTCCTGGACCTTTTCGTATCTGGTCTTCATTACCTTTGGTATTGATCAGGACTTCCTCTTATAAATATTAGCTTTCCAACTCTCATAAATTATAGTACTGAGATGTGAAATTATCCCTACAGAGATGTACTGAACATTAAGGTGGCTAATGACATCAATTGATGTCATTGCAGTGCCTGTCCGAGAAATCCTAGGGTTTGAACCTCGACGTTGTTGACTGGATTTTAGACGCTAGCTAGGCAGCTAATCAATCAATCAAGTCGAGTAATGCTTTGCTTATTTATTATAAAAAAGAATCGAGCAGATGTGGGCATGCAACCCGCAACACTCCTTACGAACGAGCGTCTAAAACTCCTTACGAACGAGCGTCCAGTGCGTCCTAGACTCTTACAACTCGATTTTCTATTATCTTAAAGGGAAACTGGTAACGTCATAATGTAGTAATTTGCCAAATGAGACCTTAATGATAATTTTATTTTATATGTGGGATATCTCCAGAGCGTAGTACTTGTTGGAAGAAAGGTTCTAAATTGCGTTCCAGAATGGAGGTTTTTACTTTTAAAACTTCATTTAAACAGTTTAGCAGGTACTCCTGTGACCAACTATTTGGTATTATTTCACACGTTTAGTAATGATTTCATCTCTTCTTTGAAAATGGGAAGAAACGCTACGTGTAACCCTGAGTAACTTTGTCATCCTATGTTCATTGACAAAATGAGATCTTAGACCCACCTACATGCACTCTAAGTTTTAATCTGAGATCCTCTGTGTATGATTTCTAATGAAACGTAACTAATATTCGCTAACACTGAAATCGCTAAATATCTTCCAAAAAGACCTAGAGTAAATCTGTCATATTAATGGTAAAGAAGATGTCTAATTCTGAAAATCAATCAGAAAGGATCATGTTGCAAAGGATATGCTGCAAAGACAGAAAATCATGTATGTTTTTAATCATGAAATATAAGCGTAGATATTACCCTCCTATTTCTATACTTCAATAAACTTGAAATTAAGTATTGTTGCTTTTAAAATCACCATTGGAATCATGAGCTTCCGCTAACACTTACTGCCAATTCACAGTAGATAATTTGAGAATTTGTGAAAAGTAGAGAACGCGATTATATTCATTAAAAGGAAAAATTTGAAAATGTATCAGTTCTGGTTTATTTTCTAAAAATTAATATTAGTCAAAAAATGTCCATCAGCAATAGAATATTATAATTCATTATGAATTTGAAATGGAAATTAAGGTGTATCTTCCGTTGATAAAAAGAATTATGCTCTTTACTTGCTTTCAATTGTTCTTTATTTTCTGTTGCATTCCATATATATGAATAGTAAAACTACATTTCCGGTGGATCTCCAATAAAACTAATATTACAATTTTCAGGAATTTAATAATAAGTAAAAAAATATGCTTGATAATAACGATACTAGAGAATAGAGAAAACAGAGAATTTTACATTTTTTTAATGTTTAGCTTCGCAATATTCAAGTATTTTATAAACTACAGAATATGCCACAATATTACAGTTCCAGGAACAAAGAGATTCCATCTACTGAGTTTCATACCAGCGAGTCACAATGCGTTTGTATCTTTCTCCCGGAGACCGTCAGAATTCTTTCTCTAGAGGGTCCCGTCAGCTACCTGCTCCGCCTTCCCGCCCTCTTGCCCCCGCCCCCGCCACGCCTCCGCCGATCCTAGAGGTCATGCCACCCCCGCAACCCCCTCCGCCAACGCTGCCCCACCCACGCTGTCCTCAGCGCCCACATCAGCCTCTCCGTCGACCTCGGCTACTCCAACCCCACGCGGACGCCCCTGGCGCAGACGTCGCTGTCCCAATCCTTCGCGGCGACAAGCTCCCATACCTCTACCGCTCAAACGCCCCCACAGTTCACGGAACCTACGGAGCGTCAACATTTCCAATACTTCGCTTCAAAACAACCGTCATAACGCCTCACCAACCACACTCTAACCTCTTCCCTTCGCCATCCACCCTTCACCGTCCAACCTCCACCCTCCACCCACCACGACCTTCTGCTACAGGCCGTCTCCGCCGGCAACGCCATCCTCACGGCCACGCCATCCCCACCACCCTAGTCCCCACCACCCCACCGCCCCAGCACCTACGCCATCGTCTCCCTACGGGAGACCTACAACGGTACGCTACCACCCGCTCACTCCGTTGAGTGATTCATTAGCGGTTCCGGGCGTGACAACTGCTCAGGTCATTAGTCCCGAAAGTGTAGAGACAGTTTTTTATTACAGAAGGTCGCAGTGACCTTCCCCCGCTGGATGGTGAGATACAGCGCCGACCTACCGTCGGCTAGCGGGGTTTTCTCGAACCAGGTATTACCACCAGCGGGACACCGCCTCAACCGGAAGAAGTTTAAAGATTTCGACTGGTCTCCCGAAATGTGTAGTAGTTTACTGCATGTTGGTGTAAATGTGTGTGTGTGTGTGTGTGATTAAGGGGTGAGGTTAGGACAAGGAAGAAGAAGGAAAACTTTCGCGCGCCCCGTGGCCCATTTGTTAGGGTACTGCTCCGGCATTCCTCTGGAGTATATCCGAGAAACCATGGTAAGCTTCCGATCAGAGCAGCCGGCCGCTAGAATTCCCATCCATACAGCGACTGAAACCGATCTAGCTATCTAGGTAGTGTCAAAAGTTTTGCCGCCATCGAGACGGGAATCTAGGACCTCCCGGTCAAAGACACTACAGACACATCACTTGATCAGCCACCTCTCCTGGTTCACTCGCTCCGTGATCTGCATTTGCATAACTGATTCAAACGCCCTCGCACCCTTCAAATCTGGGGCGTTCAGGATTCCTATTCCCCTTTTTCGCTGCCACCGTCTGCGTTCTCCATTCCCGGCATTCCACCACTTACGCCACTCTGCCTCATGAATACAGACGCCCGCCAGCGTCGCCCCCAATGACCCTAGCGACGTTCATGCTCTTCACGCCGCGTGCATTCTCTCTTTCACCAACGTCATACTCTCCGCGCCACTACCCACAGAATATTCACAGCCAGTCCCGCCAAACCATCCGCTACGCCCGATTGGTCCTCGCCGCGCAAACGGGGCACGTCATCTTTTGATGACGCATTTCCTACCACTCTCTCCACCACCCCCGTCTACGTCCTCCACCCCGTAATTTCACCGCCCTCGCCTCACTGTCTCACGATGTTTCCACCACCACCGTCACCCCAACAGCTTCCTCTTCTTCTGCCGTCTGCGACTTTCACGTTACGGTTCACATTGCCTTCCCCATTTACCCGACTCACCGCCCAACCTTCGCCATCGACATATCCCTCCCGATTGAGTGAATGACACACTGATGTTTCCGACCACGTCAATGGTCAATAGACTTATAGATGTAGTGAATACTTTTTTTATAACTGGAAGTAGTAATGTTCCTCTCCTGTCGGATGGCCTACACTCTTCTTGCAGAGGTTTCCTACTTCCAGGTATCTTCACAACGGGACATCGCCCCAGCCGGAATAAGCTTCCTTAAGTTCATTCAACATATAAGGAAGTGTAGTGCACGTAAGTGTGTGTGTGTGTGTGTGTACGTAAGGGGACAGAAGGGGGGGTAAGAAAGAGGGAGGAAAAATTGTGTGGGAACCTTGTCCGGTTTGCAGCACCATTTGCATGATACTAATCGGAGCAACCATGGAAAACTACCCATCAAAGCAGCCGGCCGTTAGAACCCTCCAGACAGCGGCTGCATTGTAACTAACTAGAGTCAAAATTTTGTCTCCGTTAGGATTCAAACTCTAAAACCTTCCTGTCTTAGTCACTTTGAGCTAAACTCAGCTGATACGATACGTCGATGCTACCCCTTTTCGTTACCTCCCAAAAAAACCTTTTTCTCGTTCTCCTCCAATGCAGCTCTTTTCGGTCTCGGAAGTCTCTTTTCAGCCCGCCTTCCCCACCCAACATCATCTCCCTTCCGTCATTCCCCTCCAGAGCCGCCCCTGCAGCGCCTCCATGCGCCCTTATTCGGCATGCGTGTTGCGCGGCGGGGACCTGCGGAATATGAGGCGCTGGCGTCGCGCGGGGAAAAACAAACGCCTGGCGGCGCGCGGGGGCGGAGGCCGCGTTCCGCCACACGCGGAACGGCGAAGCCTCGAGGCGCCGCCCCGCATCGCCAAGCAGCGGCGCACTGTGGGCGGCGCTGGCGCCACCGGCGGCCGAGAAGATGGCACTCTAGCTGAAGGGCCTCTGACCGGAAGGTCCTAGGGTTCGAGTCCCCCAAGGTGTTGGGATTTTCGATACTAGCTTTCTAGATTGATCGAGTTCAACAGCTGTCTAGAGAAGAATTGTTGTGGTCGGCTGCTCCGTTCAGTAGTTTACCGTGGTTCCTCCGATCAACATCAGGCTAATGCCAGAGCAATACCCTAACAAAAACGGGCCACGGACCGCGTGTGATCTTTCCTTCCTCTTCCTTGTCCTACCTTCACCACTTACATACACACTGACATGCACTACACTTCCACACGTAGGAAGCATAGAGCTTATCCTGGCTGGGGCGATGCTCTCCTGATGAGAGATACCTTGTTGTGGAAAACTCCGCAAGCGATAGGTAAATCCGCGCCGTTCAGTGGGATGTCGCCATTCAGTGGGGGGAAAGTTTTCTTCACCTTCCACTTAACAAACGTGAGCTACACTTACGGGACTGGTAACCTTAGAAGTTGACGAACCCGAAAATGGTAAACAATCGAAAAATCTAGCTCAATTACCCTGCTTTACCAGTAATTTATTAATTATAATCATCTTGCCTCTCCTGGCACGCCATGACCCTCCTCACTGTGTCATATTTGTTTCGATCATCGTTGCTACAGCTATCGATACTAGGGCAATGACAACAGATGCATCGTTGCATACTCGCGACAGACTTTTTTAAAATTCTGAAGAAATTGTGTTAACACTAAACCTAATTGTTCTAAGCAAATTAATCAGTACGAATTTAGTAGGAAATTGTGATAATTAATAATGTTCGATTCATTCGGGTGAATTTTCTCACTGTTTTTGAGACATTTACAAAAACAGGAAAGAGTGCGAACTTAAATATTGTTCTAAGGGGTGAAAAAAGGAGATACTAAATCAAATTGTTACGAAATATGTTAGAGACAGCAACTCCTCTTATTTTCAAAGTCACGTCCGCAAAACTTTCACAACCTTTCAGTGAAAACACAAACACAACCTTTCAGTGAAAATCGTATTGAAATTGATTCAAGCGTTACACAGATTACCCGAAAAATAGACTTTCATACAAATATCGCAAAACCAATTTAATTGGTTTTCATATCATCTAAATAAGCGCACAAGATTATAAAATAACAGTAATTTTGAAATAACACACATTCCAATTTCATTTATGGATTGGAGACGTTTTATTTGGAATTTTGCGCATATCATACATTTCCGCGGTTTTCAGCTTTGTAATCAAATTTGATTGTTATTTGGTTGTCCACAACGTGTCACATACCCTTCATCCAGTTGAAAAATCTGGAATACTCAATATTTGTTGAACATGAGTTAGACTTCTCTGAAACAATCCCACTCACTTTATTTCGAACAACTGTGTTTCATCAGATACATTATCTATGTTGGGCCTCTATGTGCGGTCAGGGATAGCGCGTGGTGATGGTGCGTGGGTTCGGTTGTCTGCTCTCTAGCAGCACGCCAAGACGGACCCGCGAAGAAGCGGTGCCGTTGGATTGATTCATTGATTAGTGAATTACGGCGCGTCTACCGCTATGGTCATTAGTCCCGTAATTGTAGTGCATGATTTCCTAGGAAGGTGACGATCTTCTCCCGCTGGATGGTGAGATTCGGCGCCGATCTCCCGTCAGATAACAGAGTTTTCCCCAACCAGGTATCTCTCACCTGTGTGGTAGTGTAGTGCATATAAGTGTAAGAGAGGGTAAGTAATGGGTGAGGATAGGACACGGAAGAGGAAGAAGGTAACGAGCGCGGCTAGAATTCTCCTAAAAATGGTGGCTGAATTCTACCCAACTTTCAAGCTAATGTGGAAACTATCTGTCGGGAGTCAACTAAGGACCTCCTGCTTAGAGGCACTGCAGTGATATCAGTAGATGCCCTAAATCACCTCTCCCAGTAGTCACGGTAGGGGTGAAGTGCGGTCAGCGTCTGGGGTACAAGAAATGGTGTCTGATCTGGAGTGAGGTTGAGCCTGGAATGGTCCTAGCAAAGATGGCCAGCGGTGTTCTAGGAACAGGAAAAACTTAATAATGAGCGGAAAGGTGATGGTAAAGGTGCCGGATTGAAGAATGACGGGGAAGTAGGGCCGAGGGAAGAAGGAAGCGCAGTCTAGTCTGAGAAAGTGGTAGGTGTAGAGCTAGGGTCATGCAAATTGTGGATAGTGAAGCGAGGAATAAGTGAAGCGATGTTTATTTGAAACAGAACAAACCAACAACGGGGAAGTAGTAGTGCGCGAGTTATAGACGAAATATGGCAAAAACGATAAGGGGCGAGAAAAATAAGGTGAGAAGTTAGGAGAAAGACAAATTAGAGACTAGAATTTTTGGGGGGAGAAAGAATGGGAGACAAGTAAAAGTGCGGAGAGGGACATAGGGACATATTCTTTGACTTAGC
This sequence comes from Gryllus longicercus, assembly GCA_038098605.1. Taxonomy (NCBI): domain Eukaryota; kingdom Metazoa; phylum Arthropoda; class Insecta; order Orthoptera; family Gryllidae; genus Gryllus; species Gryllus longicercus. The sequence goes on along the minus strand of JAZDUA010000019.1, from coordinate 1,783,511 downwards.
AACAGGCAAGTTTGGGTCACATTAAACCGGAGCCAACAAATGAGCCAGGGCGGGGTGAGGCGGTTGCGAGGGTGGCGAGTGGGAGCCAAGGCGAGGTGAGGCGGTGGGGTGAGACAAGACTTGGCGGGACGAAGTGGGACGAAGCGGGACGAGACAGAGCGAAGCGGGACGACACAGGACGAGGTGGGACGAGGCGGGACGAGATGGGGCGAGACGGGACCAGGTGGGACGAGGCGGGACGATGCGAAATGGGAAGAGACGGGACGAGGCGTACCGCGGCTGGACGAGGCTGGAGGAGGCGGGCTGAGGCTGGTCGAGGCGGGACGAGATGGCACGAGGGGGGACGAGTATGGGCGAGGCGGCACTAGGCGGGACGAGGCGGGACGAGTCAGGACGAGACAAGACGAGACGGGACGGAACGAGGTGAGGCGAGGCACAACAGGTCGAGACGGGGCGAGACGGAACGAGGTGGGACGAGGCGAGAACGAAGTGAGACGAGGTGGGACGAGGCAGAGCGAAATGAGGGCGGGGCCAATCAGAGGCAGGTGGAGACGCGGAGAGGCGAAGGAGGGGCGAGAGGGGAAGAGGCGAGGCAAGGCGGGACGACATGGAACGAAGCAGGGCGAGCCGGGGCGTGGCGAAACGGGGCTGAGTGGGGTGAGTCAAGAGGCCAGGGGAGCGAGGAAGGAGTAGCCCTGCTCGCCGCCTGGGAGGGGCGTGAGAGGCGAGTGGGAAGCGAGTGGGCGGAGGGCGGGCGCCGGGAGCGAAGCGAGATCCCCAGGGCGGTGCCGCAATCGCTAGATGGCGATGTGTTGTCTTAGCGCCTAGCGCAGAGAGCGCCCTGTCGCGCCGTATAGGGGCTTTCAAAGGAAGCACCTTCGAAATAAACGAAAACAAACACACGCCGCAGGAGAGTGCAGGGGAGCTCGCGGCGAGGACTCCAACCCTTCAAAATCATTGCCCCTGGGTGTCTTCAGCCGCTCTGAATTGAAAAATACAGGAACGAATTTATGTTTTAGAAATTTCACATCAGGATTTTTAAAGTGGTTTTGGCTGTTTATTTTTAGGGGAAAATTGTATTCACGATTCCGTGTAGGGTTCCTTGATGGCATTCGCGTTCTTCCCAAGACAGTTCTTAATATGTTGCAGTAATTTTTCCTAGTTAATCCGTTTTTGATGAAACACAAATATATTGTTGTTTTTGATGTTATAAGAACTGTGATCATTGAGAATAATGAGTTGGTAAACAAAGCTTAATTTTTATACACTAAGTTTATCTTCCTTAGTTGTAACGCACCTAAATAAAGATTTTACATAGGATGGAAGCATTGTTCTCAAACCGCCCATTACCAAGAACGCACTTTCCTTTTAAAATTACTCCTTCTGCAGTCCCCTTTGCGTCTGAACCTCCTTTAAGAAATTGAGAATCATTTATTTCATCCCAGATTCACACTCAAATATTATATTTAATAAAGAATTCCACAGTTTTTAACAACTTGCTCGTTTTCTGTAAGATATTGAACAGCATGACATTTACCTTTATATTTTGTACTAGCAAAACTACCTGGAGTTGCTTGGTGTAAGATTAAGGTCAGTGTAAGTTTATATATTAAATGTTCGCAGCCAGTTACCGACATATACCTGCCAATTAGTATTATTTAGCTCAATAATACCACAAAATATTCATTCGATGCACAACAGATACGATAGACACAATACACAATGCAATGCGCGCCAGCGCATTAACCTCACATCATGCAAAGAACGGCACATCATATCCGAAGAACACTAAAGAAGACGCGTTTCGACCAGAAGAAATGAAAGTGTAATGAGGGAATAACCGACCTTGACACTAATAGGACGACCGTGCAGTACCAATGCTTTAGCTCACGAAATGAATAAAGTCATGTTGGTATCTGCCGGCCAAGCCCTTGTGAACATAATTTTTATGAATTTCTTTATTAATTTGTGTGAAGATTCATGAATTCTTCGGCTAATAAGACTCCTCCTCAGTTTATGAAGAAAATATTCAAAGAATTATGCAAGTTAACTAAGTAACAAAATATGTGAAGTTTCATCACTGTGAATGCAGTAGTTACGGATATTAGCTCGAAATACGGTAAATTTCAAATTTTAAAATGTGCTTTGATAGCTGCACACGTTTATGAGTTTTGCTTTAAAATCTGGCACTTGAATTTCTTCATCTTTCTTTTTTACTTATATTCCACCGTTACTTTTTATCATTAACATTTTTTTTCCGTTTACATCGGCTGTTAGTGGGGTATATTGGATTGACGCTTTCCATTTTGCAGCGGATCTATTACGCCACATTAATCTGAAAAAGTTAGACAGCGTAATGAAGAGGAATAATAAACTATTTTAGAAACTTGTGTCAACAATTACATGGACAAGTCTGGCTTTTAGACCAGGAAGTCCAATTAAAAAGTACAATGCACGCGAGATGGTTTTTCATTTAAATTTTAAATTACAACTTTGTGGAAGGGGTTGAAAGAGTTTTCATTCTTTAAAGAATAACTAATGATGAGCGAACAAGCGAGACATCGCCTTTGACGAGAGAAGTGCTTCTCTAAACAACGTCCTGAGTTCTCCAAATCATTAGCTCTCCGCTGAAACGCAAACTGCGAAAAGAGACGCGGCTCATTCGCTTGTGAGAGCGGAAACAGCCGTTGTCACTACTTTGCGGGCTCAGAAACGCTAAAGAAAGACCTTAACGGGGTCCAGAGACAGATTTGTCCAACACTGGTAGAGTCTTAGACGTTTCTAAAACGTTATTATGGAGCTAAAGAACATGTGAATGCTTCAACTACAAAGACTAATGCGTAATATGGGAGTAAATAAAAATAATAATATTATTAAAATATAATAAAATAATAAATAATAGAGACGGAAAACTATTGTAAATTTTGTGTTTTTTATTCATGAACAATTAAATAAAGATTAAATTTCACGCAACTTTTAAAACATTCTATCAATATTAAACCACAGTAGTATCTTAAAACTAGAGCCATTTGATATTTATTTTTATTTATTTTTTATTTGTTTATTTATCGAATATAACAATTTAATTGCCCTGCACCTGTAATAGAGCATTTCTCTGAACTCAAATTTACAATGTAAGATTTATTAATAAATTAATTGAAACCGTGAGAAATAAAATAAAGATTAAAGATAAATTATAACGCTTGTCGTGTTACAATATATACCCAATATTCCAAAATTCCGAAAGATATATTTAGATGAAATGTAGGGTGTTAAGTACAACAGTGCGTAACACCCAACTTTTCTGTTGTGTTTTCTTTTCTACAGAAACAATATTGCATTTACATAGTACTGCTAAAAAGTACCTCTCTAACAGTGGTAATCTGCAAATATAATCCTAAAAGCACATCATTTCCATTGCAAAAGGCGAGTGTGTTATGGAGATAATGGCATTAGAAACATCAACACATCATTTAATCAATATGTCATATAATATAATATTGGTATATATCATATAATATTTATATATGTATATATATAAATTTGTGAGTGCTTTGTATAAAACTGTCAGACCAGAAAAGTTTGTTTCTTTTTCACGGGAGCAAATTTTGTAAGTGGAATGCCTCCAATACTTCGGGTCCAAGGCGACACATTGCTCCTTTTCAGAGTTTCTGAAGCGCCTCAGCTGCAGGCTCCTTTCGAGGGACTAGCTCTCTCTCACGCTTTGCGGCCCTTTCCATTGACGTATTGAACACCGAGTCCAGATGGATCCACAGAAAGGGACTCTGTTGAAATATAGATGACTTAGACTGGAGTTGCTCTAGCGAGATTTGCCATTCATCTCGAAACCTTTTTTTATTCTTTCTGATGAAGTGGATTATCCACTTTATGGAACAGTTATATACACATTTATCAACACGTAGTGCAATTTGCTATATCTTAGTTTTAGGTAATGGGAGTAGCCTTTTCAACCATCCTGAAGTGCAGACTTTTTTATTAATACGGCGGTTTTTGCTATATTTTTGTAGGAGTGAGCTTCAGGTGCGCGAAATTTGTCCTTGTGAAATCTGAAGCGGATTATTGCTGTAAGTGGTATTTTCAGAGTACATCAAAATGACCGAGATAAAAATGTAATTATTGGCAATAAAGAACTGAGTAAGAGACGACACAATGCATTTAGCTTTAGATTGCGTTAGATAAGGTAAGCGACAATTTAAAAAAACAGAATTTTGAGAAACTAATGATTAACATTATTGAGAAAATACTATGGGTTATAACAATCCCCTCTGGAATATATTGGAGAGGGCACTCGGTATGGTCATATTTGAGGTACATTAGGGAGCTTCTTGACGATTTGAATGTGCGCTGTGGAGTGTTCAAGTTATAGGTTCCCCTACACGTTTTGTGTAGTGAATGATATTGTCTGCTCCTTTGAACCTTGCGATGCAGCAACAATAGGAGGCAGTCGTGGTTGTTTTACGTTGTTGGCTACTAGAATGCAGAAGTGAGCATCCATTCTAGTGAGTATTTATAAATAAAATGATTGATACATTAGTAATGACCCGAATTGAAACTTTATATGGTTTATAAAATAATTTTAATTAATTTTATTTAATAATTTTCTGATTAATGGAAGTTAAAAGAACATTTACATAGAAAAATTAGCTCCATTTGCATTTAGTCCTTCACCTACGTAATTCACCAAAAGCTAACGTTCGTCATTCCACCATTACAATCATACAACCGATGACGCTACAGGCGAAAACTCTCTCACCGCCCTCGATTCCCTCTAATCGTCGCATGACGAGCAAATGACGGGAGCGTTGTGGCCCGAGGACCGGTATAGGGCGGCAGTGGTGGTGGCGGTGGCGGCGGTGGCGGCGGCGGCGGCGCCACGAGAGGTTCGCAGACTGTCCGCTCGCAGTGCTGTCGTCGTTGGCCGAGTGCCCTCTAGCACGGACAATTGCGCCGCGCCGCGCCGCGCCGCGCCACGCCGGTGGATAACAGTATAATCCGCGCGCCGTCGAGGGCGTGAGAGTGCGTGCGCGAGAGCGCGTGAGGGAGCGTGGGTGGGTGCGTGCGTGCGTGCGAGGGAGCGCTCGTGCGGGTCTGGAGAGCGCTCAGTGCCAAACCGTCTCGCCGAAACGAGGCAGGATTTACCCTGCGATGCCACTTGTCGGTGATATATTACAGTGCTGAGATACGGCACGTCGGTGAGTGAGAATGAGTAACTGATGAGTCCGGATTGCAGCTTCGTAGGCTAGGAAGTACGAAGAAGCGATTTCCAGTGGTGGGGGATTGGTTGACTTTTCGTAGAGCGCTTCACCTTCTACAGTCATTTGCGCTTCTACGTTCAAATTATATAAAAACACATTTTGTGATTAGAGTAAAATTTGAAAATTGTCTACACACCATAAAATGTATAAAAACATTAAAAAATTCACGCTTGCATTAAAATGTGCACGAAAACTAGTTAAATTTAAAAATCTAAAGCATTTTTTTAAAGATCTTGTACAGGATGAAAACAAAACCATTTCCCCTGAAATTTTGTACAATAATCCAGTCTGTCCCAAAAAGTGAAAAGAGGTAAAGCAGGGAATCGTTTTTGCCCTGTTTTGAGACGGCCAGCTTGAAGTCGTCTTCAGCAATTGCCATAAAAACTCCCATAGATATGATGATCCCCACAGACAGGTTCGCCCTATAATATTCGTAAATGGGAACGTGGTTTTCCTGCCAGGCGGTCGCCATGCGAAAGCAGGAAATACGGGTCCACAGACGAGTTAAATGCACTTTGCAGCTCATGGGCACCCGTGGGTGGTACAGGACCAGCGAACACGCATCATTCATGTTGGACACTGATTAATTAATTAGTTGATGGAAATGAGTGAAGTTGGTGTGTGTTTCAATGCGCGTCATCTTCTAGGATCATTGATGTTTCTGTCCCGAGAGATAGCGGTGTTCCTCCCCCGTTGGGTTGGGAGATCCTGCACTCACCTACGTGTGGGCTTGCGAAAGATTTCCACCTGGAAAGTTCCTCCAATAGGGCACCGCCCCACCCGGACCAAAATCCAAGCTCCCGACTGACCTCTCGACATGTAAGGTAGAGAGGGAAAATATGTGGCAGGAGAGGACGATTAGAACGGAACATTACACGCGGCAGGGGGCCATTTATTAGCGTACTGTTCCACCTTTCTCCTAATTTTGATCGAAGAAAGCCAACCACAGGTTGGAGCAGCCGGCCGCAATAATTCTCATACAAACAGTGGTTCAATTTGATCTACCTGTAAAGCTAGTGTCGAAAATCCGCCACCGGCGGGACTCGACCCTTAGAACCTCCCTGTCAGAGTCAATATAGGTAGTAATGTTGACTCTGACCTAACTTAGCTGGTCGGACACTGGTTTTTGGCAAATGCACCACCACGTGAGCAAGTGAGGCATAATTGAAAACCCATGGACTCGAATAATCATTAGAAACGCCCAAATATTAAGTCCTTTGATGAATTAGAAGTGTTTTTTGTTGTTTTTTCTCGAATGTTTTACAACTTTAGAGTCGCTTTTCGCATCCTCGCTTTTTTTTTGTTACGATATTTCCAATCGTTTTCTTGCAGATTTCTTCCTTCTATCACTTTAGTTACTGCACCCTTCCAGTGTCTCCTCGGTACGCATCTTGCTTACTACACCTAGCACAAATGTGTTTATCTTCACATTTACATTTAAGTTTTCAATGCCTGGGTGGTTCCAAGGAAAATGTCATCTCTATATTTTGTTTAAGTTTGTGTTCGTTGTCAGTAAGCATTTAAATCAGTGGCAGAGGTGCAAAAATAAAAATGTCTTAATTAATTAAACCATAAAAATAACCTTTTCATAATTTAAGAATTCAATTTGGACCTTTTTTTACAATATCTGTCCTTAAATATATGCTTTTAACTCCTTCACTTTAAGCCTTCATTAGTATTGGAAAGGTATCTAATATTCGTAGAACGATCGAACAGACACTGATCGATCTTTGAAAAGATAAAAGAACTTGAAATTTTCGTTATGACTTATGAATCTCCATCGCATAACATCGCATTTGTGCCAACGTTTTTGTGTGTATTATACACAACACGCAAGATAAATCGCAAGTAGTACAATATCCTGTGATGTGTGTTTGCATATGGCATACAAATGTAAATAAACATAAATTGCCAGTAGCGATTGGGAAGGCATGATAAGCGAGACGAAAGAACAAGGTGCATATAAGTTGGTACAAGAAACGAATTACAACTTGAACTGCCATGAAAAGACGAAAAGCAGACGGTCAGATGGGTAGCAATATTGGAGGATGATGCCCAGAGATCAAAGACAGTCGCCATGTAGAACGCCATGAAGTGTCATGTGTGATGAGCTCGCGATAGGTAATTCCATTTGAAAGTTTATTTTGTTAATTAAATTGAAATACTCGAAGTAATGGTGAAGTACATTTGAAAGTAATGGTAATGAATTTATAATTGTTTTTTGAGAAATTCTAGGTAGAACTGAAATTTACAAACGAGAACTTTCGGAGTGTTTCGAGTGTGGTGACTGATGGAATCCTTATTAATTCTTAACGGAGGAAGAAATGCTTCCTACTTAAAAAGGGAAAATTTGCTGAACAATAGGTCTGGAAGTGATTGAAAGAAAACTGGAAAATTACGAACAAAAAAGGAACAATATAAATTTGGAGAAGGTCGAAGACTGGTGTATTATTCAAAATTAAAAGAGAATCAGATATAAAATGGCCATTCAGTAGTTCTAGATTAGGTGAAGATTGCACTTATCTGCACACGAAAGATATGAACGTCGTTGAATATTAATTAGTGGGAATGTGATATTTCTTAACTGTAAAACGGTAATTCTTATACTCATGTAAGAAGCATATGTTAATCTGACGTGGATGCAATGAAGATGAGATGTGTGATTTGAATATAAAAGGCGTAACGCATATACGCTTCAGAACTTTATAACAAATACTTGTTATTTTCGGTAATATTTTAACGTGTTTTCCACCAATAAAGTTCCCAAATATAAAATTTCTATCAGCCGAGATCTTGTATTGAGCGGTGGATTTTCAGGCTCACTCATTTATAATTAAAGATAAAGCCCTGAGATATTTATATATTATTATGTATCTATCAGTATTATTATAGACCTAAAATAGAATAATATATAGAAAATGTTCCAATATATTGTTAAATATTTGTTAAGAGTTCAATATACGAGTACTTACGAACAGTATTTCGTTCCTATTTGGAAAATGTAACGCATGAAAATATTTATTTTTGTATATTGTTCTGCTCATAACGTTAAAAGGAATCAGAGAACTGAAGAAACACAAAATTCATCAGGAATAACAGTTTTAAACAAGTCTTAGTTTAAAAATGTTGTAGGAAGAATATTTCAACGAACATGATGTTAATTTTCAAGGCTTCTTCAGTGTTAATTTGTAGAATATTAAATAATTTCTATTCGCCTTGTTCGCCAATATTTAGTAGGAAAAGTCACCACTGAGCCTGAAATAAGATTTTTATTTCTTCTTTCGGGAACAGCAGTTACAGAAGGAGAATGGAGATGGGGATTCTTAGGAGTCTGGTCAACCGAGTCATTAAAACTCAACAATGGTAAAGAACAAGTTTTAACTATAGAGGGCTTCTCTAGAAAGATTAAAAAGAACTTAAATTGGTCGCTAGTAGTTTCAAAACTTTTATATTAATATATTTTTCGAGAGCAGAAAGGCAAGGGAGAGAGATAAGCAAAAGATGCCGAGAGCGTCCGAGGTCAGAAAATTTTTTTAAATGAGAATGAAGGTTTGGTTTATTAAATAACTTCAATGCGAACGCATTTTCGATGCCCTTTTCAGTTCATTTACAGCTATTTCGATTACGGCCTGTTTTAGACACCGCAATCGTGCCTGTCAGTCAGTCCTGACAGTCTGTCTGTCCTCCTGTACAATACTGTTTACATTTTACTGTCCTTTTAGAGACAATTTTTGTTATTTTTTAGAGGCGTGGTTTACGATTACCAGTTTGTTCTGCAGGTTTAAGATATACAGTGTTAAATAGTCTGGCAATTGCTGGTCAATTGTCTGTTAAAATTATATTTTTGTTGGATGTGATCACCCAAGATGCGTGTTTTGGAGATTTACAGATTTACTTTGCAGATTTACTTTGCGTTCTTAAAAGGAGAAAGTAAGTTTCTTATGTTTCCAATTTACTTTTGAATAGTAAAGCAATGCCTTCACACGTTGTTACTCCAAAATATATTCTTAAAGCTGTGAATATATTTGGGTACATTAATGTAAAAATTATTTTCATGCAATCTATTTTTTTCTATTAATATTTGCTTCATAGCTTTTAAATGTCAGAACTCTTCTCTGCATCAAAAAATCAAGACGTATCAAAAAAAGATGTCTGTGGTCCTATCTATTATTTTCCGAATGATGATGAGAATAAGTCAATGTAAACATACTTCAGAAAAAAAGATCACTAAGGCAACATAGTCTTGCCTAAAATATTTTAATATAATTTCGAAACACGAAGGGAAGAAAAGGAAGATTTATGATAATAAATAAAAGTATCAAGTAATTTTGGCAATACAAATCTCCCTTGATATTTTTCATTTTTTCTTGTATTAATCTCTAATCCTTATATTTAAAGTATATCCAAATTAACATTACAAAATCACAATATTGATGATAGAGATGTGTTATTTAATGAAATCTGTTCTAAAACTAGGGATGATAAACAGCACATGTTTTCTCACTTTGTTTCTAACTTTTTCAATTTTCTGATAATTCAGAAACTTTAACGAAACTTGTCCATTTTCCAAATCAACCTTTACTCTACCCCCAAAAAATGTAAAAAAATGTACAACTACACATACTTTCTGGCGTTATATATAACTTTGCTGTAGGCTTCTGTATCTTCGAAAACTGCAAGTTTTTATTGCCTTTTGAGTTTAATGTAAGAAGACATTTTGGATAAAATTTTTAAAATGTCTTCGTTTTTATAATGTTTATTATTGTAATATATTATTAAATTATTACATTAATAATAATAATAATAATAATAATAATAATAATAATTGTCAAAATCACTCCAAACTCTGCAATTATGTTCGATATAAAAGCAATTATCTAATTATTAGTACTTTCTCACAATAAAGTCTTTTTTTATAGTCTTAACTTCTGTTTTCAGCATTGATATTTTTAAACTTCTTTCAGATATTTTTGTTAACGGACATTAATAGAGTAAATTATAAGAGAACACTACTCACATAATTGATGTATGTTAATAATTATCAAGAATTTAGAACACTATAGGTTACACATTTTTATACCATTGTTATAATATGATTCAAAAAAGATTATAGTTCAAATTACATACCTAATAAACCAAGGTATTGAGAGAATACATTTTCTGTAAATTAGCGATAAAGAATATAACATAAATACCTTGAAAAAATTGGAATATTTTGTTTAAATGTATATACAAATTTGTGCAAAATGTTTTTGTCCTTCATCTGCAGTCCTATAACGAAGCTAAATAACGATGTTTGAAATTTTCAGTGTTTACCAGAAACACTTGTTTCCTCGAAATAAGGACTTGTCCAGAAAAATCTGGCTGAAAAAGGAGAGAAAAGAATCTTGTTTGTCTCAGTAGGTAATTACACATTTAGCTCGCAAAGCATCTTGTCTCTCTCGACACCTCATTATGTGATTATTCAAGACAAAATTACATCTCCTGCAGAAAGTACATCATTTATCTTAGAGGTTACAAAATTTATCAAAAATACGAACATGAAAACAACACAATAGTTTGGACTGCAATAGTTTTTGTGAGATTGATTCCATTCTTTGAAATGGAATGTTTCATTTGAATTATCACTACCGGCTTATCTAGTATTTCTTGATCACTTGTATTGAAAACAACAAGCGATGCCCAATGAACCAAATAAATTCTGGGAAGTATAAAATTATAAAATTATATTGGAAGATATATGTCATTAAAAATCAACTTTTCCTAGAACAATGTAATTAAACTTAATTAAACATTAATCTCCTTGAAACAACACACAATACACAACTATTTCTGTGACGTTTCATGGTTTACTTTATAAACAAAAATAAGTATTCGCTTATTTTGGCGTATTATTGCCAATAATTAAAGGACTGTATCTATAAATCTGAACAGGCTTACGAACCGTGGAAGATAGGCCACGCCCTTTTACGAGGATTACTGAAATTAAAATGTGAAATTTGTGGTGGATAAACCAGTGTTTTTGAAAGGTTTCTTGTCCGTCTCCCGTTTCTTTCGACTTGTTTTCCACGTTGCATAGGTACATCAATGTTTTCAAGGCTTCCTAATTGTACGTATATTACCTATATACGTATTTTAACCCAAATATTATAAGAGAAGTTTTACATGAGAAGTATTCAGAATAAACGTAAATTTTTCATGTTCTATGAATATATACAATTTCAATAGTTTCGGCGATTACAAATTTTTCTTTCAATTTTTTACATTTGAAAAACATGAAACTCAAAACTAATTTAATTTCCTTTTTCCAAATGATGTTACCTGGAAGAACATTCTTCAAGCGAAGCTTTCTAAACATAAAAAGTAGTAATGCTCAAACATGACATTTATTTTTACCAAAAATTGTAATTTTTTTTTTTTTGAGAGGCTAACAGGTAAAAATCAAACAAATATCCCTTGTCACAGATCCTTCAAAGTGAACCTCGGTCTCGTCTGATAATTTACTCGCTTAATCCAATGAAAGTTGAAAATAAAAATCTGTGATAACCTTAGTTCTTATTAAATTAGACTTAACGCGCATTCCCGAAATTTTAATTCATTTTCAGCCACACAACCTGCACAATTGCTACTAGCGCGGCATATCCACTAATGTTTCACAACGGACTAAAATAAGACAGCCTCAACGTCGTCTCCTTGCCGCAGGAAGTCAGGTGTATTAGGCATGCGGACCCAGAAGAATGAGGCAATGGCGCGAGGCGAGAGTCGTTGCGGCCACCAGAACACAGGAGAACACAGCACGGGGTGGGTAAGGGGCGGGGGCGGGGACAAGAGCGAGGCGGCGAATGTGGCTAATTAATACTCAGAGCGCGGGTGCACACGACGCCATATTGCTCCGTCTCCCGAGCGGCCCGTGCCCATTAATTCGCCTCTGCCCGCCCACGACCCCGCCCCTACCTACCCTCGCCTCTGCCTTCGCCGCCGCGCCGCCTCCAGCCACCCTTGTCCCACTTCGGGATTCTCACCGCCGGCCCATTGTCCAACCTCGCTACAGACAATTCACGCCTCGGCCCCATCCCTGCCAGTGCCTCATGTTCAACGTAGAATATGCCCGCCATGGCACTATGACCCTATGGCACTATGACCCCCATGGCACTATGACCCCCATGGCACTATGACCCCCATGGCACTATGACCCCCATGGCACTATGACCCCCATGGCACTATGACCCCCATGGCACTATGACCCCCATTACACTATGACCCCCATTACACTATGACCCCCATTACACTATGACCCCCATTACACTATGACCCCCATTACACTATGACCCCCATTACACTATGACCCCCATTACACTATGACCCCCATTACACTATGACCCCCATTACACTATGACCCCCATTACACTATGACCCCCATTACACTATGATTCCCATGTCATTGTGCCCGCCATAGCACTATCGACGCCACAGGCACTATGCCCGCCATAGCCACTATGCCCGATAATCGCCACTACGCCCGATATTGCCACTATACCCCATATCGCCACTACGCCCGCGATAGCACTATGCCCGCCATAACAATTGCCCCCTATAACCAATCCCGTCGTTTCTCGTCCTTGATTCACCATCGTATACTCCCTTCCTAAGTAGTATCTCTGCAACCTCCACCATCCTAGCCATCGATTATCCCAAGTAAGGACGCCATCCATCAGTCCCCTGCATGTCTTTCCTCAACTCTTTCCGTCTTTCCTCGCCTACTCACACCGTCGTTCCAAATATGCTTTCACTCTTTTCTCTATACATCCTCCGTTCGTTACTTCCACCCCATCTACGTTCTCTCCTGCCCCCACCTCCACCTGGATTAACGAACCTCCGTCTCGTCCCTCCGGCCCGTCACTCCTCCTCCGGCCCGTCACTCCTCCTCCGTCCCGTCACTCCTCCTCCGTCCCGTCACTCCTCCTCCGTCCCGTCACTCCTCCTCCGTCCCGTCACTCCTCCTCCGTCCCGTCACTCCTCCTCCGTCCCGTCACTCCTCCTCCGTCCCGTCACTCCTCCTCCGTCCCGTCACTCCTCCTCCGTCCCGTCACTCCTCCACGTCCACCTCATTTCCCTACACTCTGATCGGCTTCGTTTCTTTTGTCAGTTTCGTCCATGACTCCTCCCGCTTCGCCTTCTCCCGTTCGTGTCCTCACTCGTCTTCCGCGCGGTACTTCGCGGCACTGTGCCGTCGTGACTGAAATCACGAAATCAGTTTGTCTTAAGCATCACATACACTCCACCAATTTGTCCAGTAGTTAATGGGAGAAGTGTCTGAAATGCTAACGAATCCTTGTTCGAAGTTTCTATACGTACGCGGCCAATTTATGCAATACTTAATGGTAGAAGTGATACGAATCCTAATGAGTCCAAATGTATATTCATCTAACACTTGAATTGACATTGGAACGCATCATAATTTTCTTTATTCCTATTGTGATACACGAAAGATTCTCAAATCGCTTGCAATCTCTCTACACTATCGTACTAACGCACCATCAAATTTTCAAAACTCGTTATTTCAGGAAGTCTATTCTCACAATAATGTTAGAATATCGGTGATATAACGTTTTTATTACCCCGCCAGGAGCTAACAATTCCAAAGTCAATGAGATAGAAATCAAATTTTATCATGACAGATCAATAGTTTCTTTTGTATAGAAAAAGATAAAAAAGTGCCCAAGGTGTCGCCTAGTACGGAAATAGAAAACAACGTGATAAAAGTGCTACCTCTCAATGCTTAGGATCGTGGGGTAAAAACCTAGATTTTAAGTAAATAAAGTTTAGATTAAAAATGTCAAATTCCAACAAAGATCTCACTTTTCGAATCTAAAATTCCTGTTTTAAATTCTGAGTCTGTCAGCATTTAATATTCTATAGTTTTTCTAGATTTGATAATCGACACAGATTATTCAACCATTTGTCTCCAAAATCACACATTTTACACACGATCAATTCTTTATATACTGATCATTTACTATTTCTCCCTATGCATCTTAACTTGCAGAGCTCAAAATATTTCATCACTCAATATACATTTTCTCACTCGAGGTACTGAACCGATCTTTTTTTCTATAAGCCTTGTGGAATCAAATATTTACTCTATGCATTTATATACTAAAGGGCTAGTAGTTCTTGAGTTTCTACATCATGGTACGTAAATGTTTGCGATCACTACACCCTAAAACTGGTATCACGCCTGCCACCTTCACTTGGCAGCCCGAGGGCTGCGGCCCGCCGTCTTGTCTCGTCGCCACCGCCTCCTCTCCCCGTCCCACTGGGCAAGAGACTGCCACAAGGCCAACACCGCGGCGCACTTCGCATACAGGAGCGATCCTCCAGCACAGCCCACGTCCTCGACTTCCTCGCCCGATACGCGCGCCCCCCTACCGCCACCGCCCTCGCCACCGCCCTCGCCACCGCCCTCGCCACCGCCCTCGCCACCGCCCTCGCCACCGCCCTCGCCACCGCCCTCGCCACCGCCCTCGCCACCGCCCTCGCCACCGCCCTCGCCACCGCCCTTGCCCTTATCCGTCCCCCCGGCCCCACCCTCGCCCTCGTCCCCGCCAACCTCGTCCCCGCCAACCTCGTCCCCGCCAACCTCGTCCCCGCCAACCTCGTCCCCGCCAACCTCGTCCCCGCCAACCTCGTCCCCGCCAACCTCGTCCCCGCCAACCTCGTCCCCGCCAACCTCGTCCCCGCCAACCTCGTCCCCGCCAACCTCGTCCCCGCCAACCTCGTCCCCGCCAACCTCGTCCCCGCCAACCTCGTCCCCGCCAACCTCGTCCCCGCCAACCTCGTCCCCGCCAACCTCGTCCCCGCCAACCTCGTCCCCGCCAACCTCGTCCCCGCCAACCTCGTCCCCGCCAACCTCGTCCCCGCCAACCTCGTCCCCGCCAACCTCGTCCCCGCCAACCTCGTCCCCGCCAACCTCGTCCCCGCCAACCTCGTCCCCGCCAACCTCGTCCCCGCCAACCTCGTCCCCGCCAACCTCGTCCCCGCCAACCTCGTCCCCGCCAACCTCGTCCCCGCCAACCTCGTCCCCGCCAACCTCGTCCCCGCCAACCTCGTCCCCGCCAACCTCGTTCCCGTCACCACAGGGAGCCATCCCGCCCACACCCATTCCACCACCTCCAATCCGTCCTCTGCTTTAGCCCCACTTCTCCCAGGACGCCCAAGCATATATCCTGTTGCCTCGCATACAGAAGACGACAGTCTCCTCTCCATTCCCCTACATCATCCCTTCTTATACCTCAAACCGTCACTCGCTTACCCCCGGTCCACTCACGAACTTAGACGTCCGTATTCGTCCCCGTGATCAGCCCCCCTCCTAGTCTTCCAATCCTGCTAACGTACCCAGTCGACCCAATCCTCAAATCCTTCCTCCATCTCGATCTTTGCGCCTCTTCCACTTTTTCACCCATCCCCCACTCTCATCACCTAATCTTATTTGCATCCCTCTTCCGACCCCGCTCGTAACCTCTCCTCTGTCTCAACCATAGCCTCCGTGCCTAACCCCACCTCTGCACCAGCCGGGCCTTTTCACCCGTCCCCGTCCCCTCATCCTGTCTCTTCCGTCCCCCTCCCCCAACCACTGCCGGCTCTGCCCGCAGCCACAGCTCCCCCCCCCCCCCGGCCCCTCCCGGCTCGTGCCGGGCGCGTCACAGCGCGGAGACGAGATTGTCTGCGGCGCGCCGCCGCAGCCGCTTCTGTACTCGGCAGGCCAGGCGGACACAAAGCGGCGCCACGCAGATATTCACGCTCCCCCGAACTGCTCATTCTCGGGCACCGCAGGGCGAAGGTCTCTACCAGTCCCTACCAGTCCGTCCGAACCCAGCAGCCCCTCTGCTCCCGAAATATGACCGTTCCAAAATACTTCTAAATGGCACCTCTAATTTTAATTGAACTGAATTATTGCCTTATTTTACGTGGCGAGACTCGGGCCATCAGGCCCGCTCTTCCGTCTGACCACGCAAATTTCGCGACGCTCCTTTCACCAACTAGCAGAGGAAGGAGGTATTTCTTGAGCGAGAAACAGGCGATTTTTAAATTTAGCTCAGTGGCGTCATTTAGGCTTGAGGATCTTTTACATGCACGTAAATCTACGAACATGGGACAGCCGGCTTTACTTCCCCTCCGAAGGAAGGCGTACGAAGGATTTTTTCGCCCTTAAATATCCACGGCTTCGATCGGGTTTGAACCCGCCAACTTGTCATACTAGCATTAGCATACTAGTGTTCAAAACAATACCGGAATGTTCAAATAATAAGTTTATATCGAGATATGCAGCTTAGTCGTGTTTGTCGCTTTTAAAGTACATCCCTTGGCTAGACCCATTCCGCTTTCAGCGATTCTTCTGGCTTTCAATTGCCCTCTGAAACGCTGATTTCGGAATCGCATTAAGCTCTGCTGTACATTTGCTCTTGACGTTCTCAAATGAGTCAAATCGGCGGCCTTTCAATGTGGATTTCAAACTAGGATAAAAAAGCCGACTCAAGGTACATCAGGAGTATATGGAGGTTGCAAGACCAACCTTGTGCGGTTTTTCGCTAAACACTCGGTCACAAGGAATGAGACCTGCGTTGGCACGTCATTCTGGGATTTGAATTTTCGATCTTCCCACAATTCAGGTCTTTTCCTCATCACAGCGTGCCTTAGTCTTTGAAAACTCTCTACATAGTATTTTTTATTAAGTATTCGCTCTTTAGGGATGATTAATTAGCGGTATTAATAGGTATTAATAGTGAATAAGTTCTTTCCAAAGGAAAAAAATAATGAACAAGCACATTAAGCCGAGCCGTCGAATTTTTTTTTTGGGGGGGGCGGGAAGAGATTGATATTCTTTCCAATTTTATCGTTCATATCACTCAAAATTCTGCGACGGCTCATGTATTCATTGCCAAAATATTATTGAATTAATTTGAAGGTCTGTGGCACTTTCCCCGATATTAAATCCAACTTTAACGCTCGCCGAAATCCGTCATTAGGCTCTTACACAAGAATTGTACCGCAGGTCGGAGCAGTGTCTGACAAGAATCTATGTCGTGCGGCTCCAATACATTAGAGACTCTCCAGGCGGCATTTTAATTGCCATGGCCACAGCTAAATGGCGCACCGTGACTCCCTTTTATCCGTCGAGCAATTTGAGAGCAAGGAGCTCTGTCCGGTGTTTTTTCGAACAAGCATTTTACATATAAAATTATATCTGTGAGTACATTAGTGATTTCGGCAGCACCTGCGGTTGTTATATAAATATTTTTCAAAGTTTTCGTTTCATTTCAAAATAAAATTTAAGTCTAATGAGACGTGTCGAAACCATTTATGTTCTTCCAAGAAGGTAAGAGAGTAACAGCGTTTCTTCTCTGTAGCTACCTGAAAACCCGAAAATCCTTTTTCCCCACGACGAAGTATCGGATAGATACACGTTTAGCAAGATTTTTATGATAGAAGTTTTAGCTTTCAATTATTCTGCCACCAGTGATCGCCAAGTGAGTTCCGAGTGCGTTAACTGTTTTTTACAACTAGTTGCAAGTAAACTCTCAAAGTGTGATCCTTCACTGGAGCACACTGAACTGCACATCGAGCCTGTACTTGCATCTAGGAACATTGGCACTCTGTACTGCAGTCTCACGAACCAAGTTTAACATTATGATTATTATTTTTTCGCTATGGAATATATCGGCGATTTTTCGATAAAATAAACTCGTATTGCAGAGCGCTGACTTCTCAAAAATACATAAATATTTTTCATACATGTAGTAAATTACTCAATTTTCACCATTCTGATAGCACTTAAGAGAGGTGTAAATGTTCACAACGGCTGGAGGGACAATTCTATGAAAAATGAAATTGAAATTGAAAAATATAGTCCTTGCAAAGTAACAGTAATTTTGCAAAGAGTTATCGCTTCGACTGTTATCCCCTCCGTCTTCCCTGTTAGCTCTCGAAAGAAATTTTCTCAATTCTTGGTCACCTAAGAGTAGAGTTGAAATATGACTTTATGAATTTTATAAAAGAGTAAAACTACTCCCTATAACAAATTTGCATTAAACCGTTTTGAAAATGCGCAAATTTGAATTAATTTTCATAGAAACTTTAGAGTATGCCAGGAACATAATAAAAAATCATTTGAAGCTCTTGTACTTTCAAATTCAACATTGCATAAATACAAGAGTGCCCAAATAATTTCAGTTAATGATGAGAATGACAGTGAGTTCAGAGTTATCGGTGATATTCAGACCTATGCCATCTGTATTTCAGTTCATTCTTGAAAGACTTTTTTAAATCGTTTTGGTATAAAAGTTTTGGTTTTTAAAGTATATTTTACTTTATTTTTACCGGAAATTTAATTAAAAAATGGAGCTAAATTTGAGAAAATATTGAAAATGATCCGGGGGCTTCATGTTACGGACATTTAAAGATTTTTAAAAATATCGCTTTGGGTCGGACCAGATCGATCGGATAATATACATTTGGAAAAATTTGTAGGAATTGTTTATGCACTAGTTGTGTGCTTATACCGACGGAAGGACGAGCGTTTTGAAAAAGAATACTTTTGGTATCAGGGGTACCCAAATCGTGCGTTTCCGTTGAAATCTGGGAATCAATTTTCCGCAGCATTAAATTACTTTCTCTATACTACGTATATTACTCCGTAATTATGTACGTGCTGCTTCTTCTTACATAAAAATATTGAACAGATAGAATACCCAACAAAAAAAGTTGGAAAAATCCATGTCCAACCTCAGCCTATCATTGTGCATTATTTAAATTTCAGATTACAAAAAAACAACTCAATAAGACGTGCTTTGATGAAGATCAAATGTACCGCTGACTGTTGCTTTGCTCATCGATTAGTTGATTCATGGTAGCACATCCGCTCACCCAGTCTAGGCCAGGCATTGTGTTGGTTTCTCATCAAGCGAAAGCGCACAATGCAACGCTTGCCGGCTAAGGCATTGGAGTTCGCGATGCGGCGCGCAGGTCCTTGTCTTGTGCTGCCCTCAATGGAAGCAGGCGCCGTCGAGCCGCCAAGTGCCCCGAGCCTTCCCCCGCACACCCACACCGTCCGCCGACCCAGCGAGGAGGTGGGGGTGGGGGGCAACCTTCGTGGCCAGGCGCTGCGGGAGCCCATTAGCAGATTGTCGCTCCGCAGATTGCAGCCCTTGTTCGAGGCGAGTCCTCAAGGTAGGCCATGCTCTACGATCGTGATTCACAGTTGAACCTTGACATCGAGAAACTCTGACAGCAAATAGAACAAGTTACGGAATACTTCCACGTTTCAACATATTGCCAATTTTTCTATTATTCCGGGTTTCCGCCAGGGAATACACGACGGTAAAGAATGGAGTATTTCCATATATTTGCGGTAATCCGAGCCTCGCCAATCCCAGATTCCGTGCAACCCAAGACGGCCTGTTGTGCGCCAAGTCACCAAACAAGCGGTGGTCAGTGCGTCAAGATCTGGCTTTTGACGGGTTGGTAACACTGTGTCAGGTCACGTGTGCGGCGGTCAGTGCGTCCGTGTGCTACATTGTTGTAAGTAGTTCGCGCTAATCTATGTTTTTCTAATTTTAATAGTATCTGCACATTAAATTTGACTTTGTTATACAATGTAGTTGAAAATTGCGTTATGTTATTTCCTTTTTTGTGTAATTCTAGATTTTTGTAATCCGAAAGAACATCATCCCCAATTACATCGCGTTATTTCGACTCTACTGTACCAGTGTTGGAGTTACTGAAATAATTTAGTTGAAATTACTGAGTTAATAAAGTAATAAAGATAATAAGTTAAAATTATGGTTGTTTTTAGTTTTTGATGGTTGTCGATGGATGTTGGTTATTGTTGTTATTTTTATTAGCTTTATTTAATCCCATTAAGAGCAAACACATAATAAGTAATAAGTTCCATAATAAGTTCCGATAGTAAGTAAAGAATATTAAAGTATATCACAGTGCAAGTTGTATTTTATTACATAATTTCAAGGTCTGATGGCGTAAGTTATTGTGAAGCTCAAGAGAGAGATTCCAAAACATGAACACGCATTTTGCTTACAATTACTTAAAATATGATATGCGAACGGTTCTTCTCGACACACTAAAATAAGTTTAGCGTTCCGGCAAAGATTTTGGTGGAAGATAAGAAAACCGAAACTAGTTTATGCTTACAATTCCCGCCGCCCCAGACGTCCTTCTAAAATATCAATAAAATTTTATTTGTTGGAGAAAATTGGTTTTGATATCTCGACCCTCAACAGAAGTTGCTTTTTATTGTTTGTTTTTGTGGTTCTCGTGAACATTTATTTATTTAAGAAATAAATATTTTTCGTTTAATTCATGTTTGCAAAGCGAATACATTTGTAATAAGTATTTTCTTAATAACTATTACTCGTCATGCTGAGCCAAGCTAAACTACACCATGCTACCTCCATTCCATCATACATGGCCTCGACCGTGTCCATTCCTCCTGCCTTGGTACTGATGTCCGTCGTTCCTGGCACCGCGCTGCCCTGCTACGTGTTTCCACTTGGGGTCACTCCAAGCGAGGGGGCCCAACCCCGCACTGCCGACCCGATCTGACCCACAGCACAGAACGGTGCGTCTCCCGGGCCCTTCTATCGATTTCACTCCTTCTACGACACTGTTACTTGACCTTCTGGCCTAAGGACGGAGCAAAGGTTCAAAATATGAGGAATAAATGAAAACACGAGAGTGTAAGAGAGTGCAAGCCAAGTTCGAAACGAGTCCTTTATGAAGTCTGAATTGTTGCAATGATAGGATGAAGGTAAAATATGATACATTTATGAAAAATATATTCCAGAGAAAAATGCTTTTGAGAATATTGGGGTATAGTACAGAATAATGGCTCGTATGACTGAACCGAATACACCATCGAATGAACAATACAGAACAGAAAACGTAAAACAAAGTTTAAGTACTCAAGGCGAAGCAGCAACTCCGGGCGAAGGCAGGAATGACAAGGGCAAACACTGACCAGAACTGCAAAGATCCGTATTACGTGCATTTTGAAACATGCCATCCATTTCCACTGGTAAAGACGAGATTGCTATCGCTTCGCCCACCGCATCCCACACAAATACCCGCTTATATAAACCCTTTACTTTGTCCTTTGATGCTTTATCGTCTGGAGACGGGACCGAAACACAGGGCAGGCAACGTAATGGACTAGCACTGTACGTAGATACTGCTCTCCGGGCATCTGAGGCTCCGCTATTTCCTCCATGCAGCGAGGCTTCTCTCTTCACCTCTTACTGTGGTAGTAACCTCCGCTGCATTTCCAAGATGCTGTGACAACCTCCGAGTGTATACGGCCGCTAACGTGCCTAGAGGCGCGCAGAGTTGTGCGGAGATCCAAGTAGTTCGTGAAAATTTGAATTTGGAGGAGTTTCGGTACCTCGGAGAAATGGAAAGCGAAATTGGTTGCGGTGTCCTATGGTATTTAAATGCACGTGGATTATTTCAAATATGCCAAAAACCTTCAAAATAGGTTAAATATTACACGGTGCGCAAAAGGTTGATCATGATAAAATACAAGAGAATGGTTTTGAAAATTCGAAAACATTTTAAAAAAAATTTGATAAAACTATTCTCATGTCAGAATTACGAGAAAGTGCCAATGTAAAATGGAAAGCAATAAACCTATCTGTTCTCAGATGAAACAAAAAGTTTTAAAGTAAATTTCTTTAAAAAAATATTATTGTATAATTTGTGAAGAAGTGATTATCCACTTTATATGTGACTATCGGACAAATATTTTTTGAGTTACGAATTTTTGAATAGTTGACAGCAACTATTGAACCAAATAGTTCAAGGAAATCCTCGGCTAATTGACTTCAGCAATAAAATGAGTTACATAATTATTAAACACCGTTACCTTCTAAATTAATTTAAAATCATATTATCTTTATATCTGAATTGAATGAATGGAATGTTCATAGAAGAAGTAAAGTTTTCACTATGAATGTTGTTAAATTTTAATAAGCGTAGAGAAAAAAATCAGTCTTGCAGTGGTTTTCCTTCCTACATTTGCTCAAAAACATTTCTTCAGCACTTTAATACAAACATTTCGCTTTTTTGTAGAAAACCATCACTGAAAACGTGAGTGGGAAATAGTTTTAGAAGACCAATTTCAAATATCATGACTGGAAGCATCAGTGTAGACTTCGTACAGGGAATCTCTGCAGGCGGCTGACATCATAGGGGAGGGAAACTGCTACACTGAGTGAAGTCTCAAAAATGTCGAATTCCCAACTATTCGACCAGCTTCTTCGGCAAACAAAACTTACATTCACATTTCGTGTTGGAAAGCATACAATAAAACGTATGAGACAAATTACTAACGCAGTCAAAACAATTTTCTGGGCGATTGCAATCCCTAGCTCACATTAGCCTACCCGACAAGCAAAAATTATGTGCGAGATAGGCTTTTGTTAATTGTTTCATTTTTTTGTATGTTTGTTTTTAAATTGTTGCACAGTTGATGTTACTGATGAACCATAGTTCTTTTGTAATATGAAGAATAATACGTAGTGAAACCTGTTTAAGCCGACCATGCGATTAATACCTTACAATTGGTCTTTTAGAGAGATGTACTTTTTAAAGCAACTAATAAACTAGACTCACTGCAGCTGCACATAGTACGATACGCATCAAAACATTAATCTGGTTTCAAATGAAAACTTTAGTGTATTACATTATTAAATTTATTTGATAAACTGTATTTATTTATTAATATGATTACAAAAAAGAATAGTACACTGCCCTTTAGAAAGTGATCTTCTTCAGACAATGCGTTATTGAGATAATGCGCTATTGAGAATAATGTGGTCTCCGGATTATAGTAATCCAGTGGTATTATTTTGAGTTTGTGAAATTATTTCAACTTTATAACGTGATTATTTCTCTACATTTCCTGGAAAGTCTCCCCGAGAGTGTTATTGTGAAATCTCAAGGCTGTTGCTTATCTAAAAGACGCCAGAAACGCCTGGGCACACAATAGTACGTGAACTCTCGGGTTTAATATTTTAGTGCGAGGTTTTCTAGTCGCCTTAAAGGGAATGAGATGTAACTACAAAAATTACTACAAAAATTCGTGGCCGTACGTCGCGAAGAGGGGAGGTCGTCTTTAAGTCGGTAACAATTCATTGATCATATGGAACAATAAGGTATTTTGTTCCATAGAAAACTGGTCTCGAAAAGGGGCGGTCTTCTTTAAGAGGCGGTCTTCACGGGAGGTTTTTCATTTTGTTTAGGTTGGTATTGTCAGCATTGATACTGATGGTACAAACATATAGTAGTGTCGACCGGGTTATTGCTATGTAGAGTAATAGTGCATTAGGTGTAGACAATTGACATTGTTTCTGTAAGGGTTGTAGATGAATTAGTGAAGTTTTATTTCTCAAGTATTCGCTGGTTATTTCGATCTCTCAAGAAATAGGCGAAGCATATTGACATAAAAACAATAATTCAAAGGGTGGTTTAAAGTCCATAGTCAAGAAGTTCATAGTAGTGGAAAAAGTGCATCAGAAATATGTAAATAGTAAAAACATACGAACTCAATAAAAGTGTAGTTTCGTTTCCGTGTTGGATCATATTTTGTATTGTTTGCGTTTTATTCGAGTTACGGTACTTCTGAAAAATTGTGTACATCCTGTATTCGTCGTGAACAATAATGATGAAAAACGGGTGTTGCCGCATGACAGGAAGATACATGAATATGACATTGGGTTCAGAATGTTTTCGTTTAAAGAGCAGACAAGTTATATCAGGAAAAATTCACGTTGAGAATGTAGAACACATGAAACGTTTTCGGACATATGTTGCCACCCATCGTTATATTGAGAATGAACAAGATCGAAGGGCAAGACAAGAGGAACAAAGGGAAAGTGCACAAAGCTGCGTCAAAATGCAACGTTGATGCTCCTACACATGAGTTAAACAAAATAGGATGCGAGGGCTTCTTGTGAAAGTGTAGGTGAAGGTAATATGGTGGGACGAATTGACCATAGTGAATATGATTCAATGAAAACATATTGTCCATATTTTTGACAAATAGTCTAACAAATTTGAATACTTTAAAAAAATATTGTTATGAATAACGTTTTGTGAAAGTAAACATGACCACACATTCATTAAATTGACAGGTTAATTTTTATGAAGTTATAAAACTGAATTGCATTACAAACAATTTCTTTGCTATTCCTCACTCAAAATTATATTAAATATATCAAATTAGTTAATAATATAATATAATTTGTACTATTTTTTTTTAAATTTGTATTTAAAAGTATCGATTGTTGCCCTGCTTAAAAATAGTCAAATTTTGACTTTAAAGTTACCAGTACTATCTTCGAAATCATTGTATAATCTGGGTTGTATATTACTATTTCAGTTCGCCCATCTCAACATTTTCTCCGTGTATTATGATAAATCAATATTTTAACAATCATATGAAGAAAAATCAAATGAAAATGCTATCAAAGCAGGATATATTTATGAAATTATTCTGTAAGATTAAGGATTAAGTAGATCTGCAACATCTTAATTAAAAGATTCAAAGGCAGTGTGAAACTTGTCATATACACCCTGCTCATTTAATAAATACGTTCCGTCTCATAAGGTGGAAAGAAGAAAAATGACGTTAACAAATGAATTATTAAAGAAACCAGTATTGTGTTAACGAATAAAGAAAATATTAAACAACTTATTTCATGTACTTAAATCATGTTTTATGAATACATACAAAGTGGTGTGGATTTCTTTTTACATACCATCAATAATATTACGAAAGAATTACAGCAATAATGAACTACTGAATTTCTAAGAAATTCATTTGTTCCACAGGTTCTAGCATCCATTATCATTGAACCTTTCAATAAGAGGTTTCTCATTATACTATTTTACACTTTAGTCGAACACGGTAAATAAATTGTTTATCTTACGGCATAAGTGGTTGCGTAGGCTTCCGCGGCCGGGGTTTGTGTTATCTAGGCTATCCGGAACGAGCAGCGGCTCGTCCCGGATAGCCTAGATTATGGCATAAGTAATTTATCTCTCGGAAACGTGTATGCGTCTGCTACGCAATTCAATATCGATTAACGGAAACGGTCGCGAATTAAAAATGGCAACATCGCAAAAGTGCAAATGAGTGGTTACGTGAAGAAGAGAACTGCCATTCGTTTTCTGTGGACAGAGCAAACAGAACCTTCAAATATTTACAGTCGGATTGTATCTGGGTTTGAAGATGCAGTGACGCCGAACCAACAAGTGGTCGAATGGTTTGCAGATGTGCGATTGCAGATGGATGAACGACTGAGGGAGATGAATCGTCATTCATTAGACCTGTTCATTATTATCACTAATGAGTGTTCAAGGCAACCGTTGTAGTGTATGATTTTCTGCACGATTCAAAAACATCTTCTGGACAGACAGTTCATGAGTTACGATAAGTACTCGAGATTCTGTCACACGAATTACGTAAAAGCACATTGTACACAAGAACAAATGCTAAAAGCATTGTTTTTTGTGTTTTACTTCAAGAAACCAAATGTGATGTTTTCTGTTGTTAACAGTAACTACTATGATGTGAATCTTTAAATATTATTTTAGACAGACACTACTAAAAGAGATTACTTTTAGATCATACACAGCTTGCTTAAAGTTCAATTTTTAGGAAT